>CM057464.1:38550918-39750918 GCA_030035585.1 Dugong dugon | reverse complement strand
TCACGATCCTCTGTATGGTACTGATGGAAGTATTCAAGCAGATTTTCATTTAAAGGCTGAACAAAATACTGAACAGAAGCATTTACTGGTGAAGACAAGGACGATTGAAGATGTGTAATTCCAATTCTCCTTGCCTTAGACTTCTAGAAAATCTCCTTGAGAAAGTGAGTGCAGGAGGGTGTTTGTTGTTCGGTGACTTGCTGCAGGAATGAGAATTGTTTCGATCAAATTTACTGACCTTTTGTATAGACCTTTGCTCGGGAACTCTCCCAAATGTCCACTACACCGTTGCTTTCACTGTTAGTTTGGACTTTAGAAAACACTGCTTTCCTTGAGAGATAACCTTCTCTTAGCCTCTTGCTTTTTCTTTTCTTTCGATCCTTCTTTTTCTCTCCTGTTCCTCAGTGAACTGAAATGGAAGCGAAGAAGCATGGGCTCGCTTACGTGGTGGTGGCACAAGTGTTCCTCCTCTTTTTGGAGATCTTGAGTGAGCCAGATCTTTATTTCTTTCTCATTCCTCCTTATCTTACTTGGGCTGATGCAGTCAGGTTGGTAGTTGCCTGGTTATGGATCTGAAATAGATCAGTTCTAGAGGCAATCAGTTGGATGACCGAATTACTTTGGATGTGAGCAGGGAATAAAAGTGATTAAAGAAATTTTAATAATGAAGGGAAGTTAGATAAGTTATTGAAATACAGCATTGAAGGGGAAAGAGGAAACAATACTGAAGGAGCCTGGGATTACCTGGCCCTTCCTGCATACTTAGGCTGTGCTTTACCACCAAGCTACACAACCAGGAAATCCTCTATACTTCAGTAATTTCTCTATAACTGGTCACCACTCTGGTTTCTGGGTATTCTTAGGAATTAATACTTAGTAGGACAAGGTCTACTGTATGGTATTTAAGTTCACTATTCCAGACAATCCTAGACTTTTTTTTTTTTGCACCTAGGCCATGAGAAAAATAACTGAATTGCTAAACCAAAAGGTTCCATTCCTGTTTCCCAATCCTGTCAGCCAACTCAAAGTTCTGCTCATCTACAGGTTACCTGAGTGGTTCCATTCCACAAGGGAGAGTCCCAGGTTGGACTCTTCTGTCTCCAATTCTCTTTCTTTCATCTTCCTTTGTCTCTGCCTACAAAACGGCTAGCAAGACACAAGTGATAGTGCAGAAAATCACAAAGAGTGACATGTGCACTGCCTCAGTGGGGAGAAAAGATAAAGAATCAATCAACTGTATTTGATGGGAAATGAAGTATAACAAGATGAGTAACTTTAGAGTTGGCCTGGAAATTCAGACTTGTATTTACGTTGGTTAGATTTCAGGAAGTGCCCTTGCTGTAATTGCTAATTTGGTGGAATGTTATTTCTCCTTTTCCATCTGTCCCCTTTGTTAATCGGGTACTGTTTTAGTTATATAATGCTGTATATCAAACTATTCTAAAATTTAATGTCTTTAAAAACCTATCCATTTTATTTGCTCACAATTTCCTGGGTCTGAAATTTGGGCAGGGCATGGCTGCACATTTCTTCTGCTCCTCAGATATCAACTGGGATTGTTTACTGCTCTGCATTCAGCTAGGCTTCACTCATGTGACTAGGGTTATCAGTGGCACTCTATGTGGCTTTCTCTTAACCCTTCTCTCTCCATGTTGATAGTGTGGGCTTTCTCATAGCACAGTAGTCCTATAATAGTTGGATTTCTCACATGGCAGTTTCCAAGGTGGAGTTTTCTAAGAGAAGAAGAAGCAGCGACTGCAGATCTCTTAAGGCTGTCTAAGAAAGGAAACAGCATCAATGACACCAGCCCCTCAGAAGACAATCACTTCTATTATTTTTGCAACCTCACAGCACTCTTAATTTTCCCCAGTGTTTAGTGTCTTCTGCATTATTATGACTAAAGAAATTGTACATGCGTTTCTTTTTGTTTGTGTCTTCTCTCTGTTAGGTAATATTGCAAAATGGTAGTCTAAGTGAAAAAAGTAGCTAGTTTGATGGCGTTTGGGGATGTGGGTAAGACTGTTATTTTCTTTTCTTCTCTTATTTTTTACTTCTGCTGTTGCAGCAGCCATGCTTATATTCCCTGTGAGCAAGAAATTAGTGTTGGGTGTGGGGAGATACCAAAAAGTGGAGAAATTGGCCAGCCAACTTCATATTACCGAAGTTATTCTATGATAGAAAGAGTGTTGGAGATCAAAAAGGTGAAGCAGCTGTGGAGGAGCCAGGAATTCAACCTGGGACATCATACATGAAAAGCATGTGCTCTACCACTGAGCTACATCCCCAGGCAATGCTTGTGGTTGTTTTGTGATTCCCTAGGAAATATGATACCCATTTTCTGTATTTCTTTGAAAAGCTTTCTTTTGGTCAGTGGGAAATCCATTCTGTTAACTCTATCATTTCTATAATCTTTGAACTGGATCCTTTTCTTTTCTTGCAGTTATGCTCAAGAAAGTTAACTGAATTGTAGACTAAATGATACTGTTTCAGCTCCTAGGTTCCTTCTATCCCCATCAGTCCTCTCCAAGATCTACTCTCCATCCAAATGTCTGCTTTTCTTTCTTTTTTTTTTTTTGACCACTTCCACGGAAGGTCCTAGGATGGAATTTTCTCTTGTCTTCGTTCTCTTTCTTTCTATGTTTCTTTCTCACGCAGACCACTCTACATAGTCTGTCTCGGAGGTCTTGTTCTATTCATGTTTATAAGTATCTTTGATCTGCAGTTAGTCAGCCTCTCTCTTCACTTTCTATACTCAGCCTTGCCTTTCTCACCATCAATATCTAAGTGTTGTTAGGTGCCGCTGAGTCTGTTCCAACACATAGTAACCCTGTGTACAGCAGAACAAAACACTGCCCAGTCCTGACCCATCCTCACAATCATTGCTATGCTTGAGCCCATCCTTGCAACCACTGTGTCAATCCATCTCTTTGAGTGTCTTCCTTTCTTTTGCTCACCCTTTACTTTGCCAAGCATGATGTCTTGCTCCATGCACTGGTCTCTCCTGCTGACATGCCCAAAGTACTTGAGACCAAGTCTCACCATTCTCGCTTCTAAGAAACACTCTGGCTGTACTTGTTCCAAGGCAGATTTGTTCTTTCTTCTGGCAGTCTGTGGTATATTCCATATTCTTCACCAACACCATAATTCAAAGGCATCAATTCTTTGCTTTTTCTTATTCATTGTCTAGTTTTGACATGGATATGAGATGACTGGAAATACCATTGCTTGGGTCGGGCACCCCTTGGTCCTCAAAGTGACAGCTTTGCTTTTTAACCCTTGAAAGAGGTCTTTTGCAGTAGATTTGCCCAGTGCAATACTTCATTTAATTTCTTGACTGCTGCTTCCACGGGCTTGGATTGTGGATCCAAGTAAAATGGAATCCTCGGCAACTTCAATATTTCCTCTGTTTGTCACGATATTGCTTATTGGTCCTCTTGTCGGGATTTTTGTTTTCTTTATATTGAAGTGTAATCTGTACTGAAGGCTGTAGTCTTTGATCTTCATCAGTAAATGCTTCAAGTCCTCTTCACTTTCAGCAAGTAAGGTTGTGTCATCTGCATATCGCAAGCTGTATGTATAAGTAAAGTCCAGGATACCTTCCCCTTGAAAAATCCAGAAAGCAGCTTGTTATCAATATGTGCAAAGTGAAAATTATTTTATACTTTCTTTCTATTGTGCTGTTTCCCTAAATTTCATATCTTGAAAATGCTAAGTCCAGAGAAGAGTTAGTGTTTCTCCCAGTTAGCAGATACGCTTGTGAATTTTGATGCACTTACCTTCTGACCTTCTCCAGTCTCAACTCCTTCCAGTCAAGGACCACATTATCTTCACCTTTAATCAAGTGATGATCTAATGACAATAAATGATCCATAGTTACCCTTCAAAGAATGAATGGAAGTCAATGTTAGCAGATACTTTCAATCTTCTTGAAGGTAAAGATTGACTGCATCTGATTTCTTTCAAGTTGTGGCAATAGAAAAAGGTCTCCTCCCCTTACTTGTTATGCTTCTTCTTTAGGGACTGAGAGATCACCATTTCAAATCTCAAAGGTACTTGTATGCTTTTCCTTATGTAGGGGTTTTTCTCTTCTGTCTTGATAGGTTTACCACTATTACCTAGCTCTGTACAAATCAATGATCTCTTTCTTTTCAGTGGTAAACATTTTTTCCCCTTTATATTAAGGAATTCCCCCTCTTTTCCCTCTTCCTTTTACTTCTCCATTTTCTTCTCGGTTTTCTCTTTTTCCTCTCTTTCCAAAGTATTCTTGCATCTGCAATCCTTTTTCTCCACGCGTTGTCTATGTTATGGAAGACTTTTTCAATATCAGGTGTGAAAACTATTTAGCACTACTGTTATAGCTCTTTTTATTTTCATAATTTGATAGTTATGAAGTTTGGGGTCGCATATATATTATATGAATATTTGTGTTTATACATTCATTTAATGGAGATGTTGAGTGACTACTGTAGACCTGGCACTGTACACTGAGAATGCAATGGCAATCAAGATATTCATGAATGCTGTCCTCACAGGGCTTATATTACAGACATATAAAAATATGTTAAATAGAAGTAGAGAGATTGGAAACAAGTGGGGGATGTGAGGTGGGGGGAGGAGAGAGAAAGAGAGAATGTATTGTTTTGATTCTTGCTTCTTTTACTCAACATAATGTTATAATATTTTTGAGATTCATCCAGTCTGTAGTTTGTATCACTATTCCTTACTTTGTGAGTAGAATTTCAGTGTATTGTCATACAATGTTTTGTCGATGGGCATTTGGGTTTTTACTAGTCTTTGGCTATTACTAGTAAAGCTTCTACTAACATGCTTTCACAAGGCTTCTTGGAGACACATGTTCTTATTTCTCTTGCTAAAGGAATTACTGAGTTGTAGTGGAGATACTTGTTTAATGTTACAAGCAATTGGCATATTGTTTTCCAAAACAGTAGTATCATTCTGCATTCACACCAGCATTGTATGAGGGTTTCAGCTGATTCACATCCTCACCAACATTTACTGTTATCTGACTTTAATATTAGAAATTTTAGTAGAGTGAAGTGGTGTTTCATTTTCTTTTAATTTAAAAATTGTATCACAACTTTATTGTAGTGTAATTGACATTCAGGTGTAAATTTCCCCAACTATTGGTATAAAACCCTTCTGAGTTCTCTATCCAGTGCCCCTACTGCTTTAAGATTTTCCAGTCTGACCGGTAGGAACAGGTATATTTCCAGACCTTCTGATTGTTGGTCATTGCTCCCTCTGATCCTCTTTGTTGGTCCTGGTCTCTCCCAGAACTCAGATTGTTTTCTCATGTTGATCAGTACTCTGTGACTAATCAAGGGGCACCCTCCACAGACCTGCAGAGTTCTGTGTTTGGATAGCTCTCTGCTCTCTACTACTCTGTCCTTTAAACTCTAGCTGCTGTTTTCTCCCAGTACTCTCAACTCCATCTACTTATCTCAGCAAGTCAGCCAAGTTCTGCTTGGTTTCTATCTCCTTGTGATACGTTTTGGAAACTTTCTCAAGGCATTAAGCTGGACAGTCATGGGACTCATTTCATTTGCTTCCTGTCTTTTTAGGAATATTCTCTTTCATTGCCTCATGTGCAGTGTCTTGAAAACCTTTATTTCATATATTTTGTCTGCATTTTGGTTGTTTCAGGTGGGAGGGTCAGTCCAGTCCTCATTACTTCATCTTTTGAGAAATAGAAGTCAAAATTTAGTCTTTATTAGTGGTTTTTACCAATCTGATTATGATGTGCCTTGGTGTAGTTATCTTCACGATTCTTGTGCTTGGGATGGATTAATCTTCTTGTATCTGTGTGTTTATTGTTTTCAACAAATTTGGAAAATTTTCAGCCTTTATTTTGTGAAACATTTTGTCTGTCCTATCCTTTCTCTCCTCTCCTTCAGGGACTGTAATTACATATATACTAAGCTGCGTGGTTCACTGACACTTTGTTCTTCTTGTTTAAAAATAAAAATCTTTTTCTCATTGTGTTTTCATTTTAGATAGTTTTTATTCTATGTCTTCAAGTTCACTCTTGTTTTCTCCTATAACATCTTATTTTCTGGTAAACTTAGTTGGTATATTTTTTTGTATCAGACATCATATTTTTCATCTAGAAATTCAACTGAATCTTTGTTGTGGATTGAACTGCATAATAAATATGTATTGAATTCCTGGCCCCTAAACCTGTAGATATGGTCCTATTTAGAAAAAAAGTTTTATTTGTTATTGTAACTAGATCATACCCAATAAGGTGAGCTCTAAACCTAATCACTCTTGAGTTATAAAAAAGGAAGAATAGACACAGAGACACACACATAGCAAAGAAAGATGCCAAGGAATGCAAGGAACACCTAGGAACTCCCCCTAGAGCCATGCCTTGAATTCATACCGCCAGTCAACCTCCAGAACTGCTGACTTATAGTATTTACATTATGGCAGTTATCTTAGTTATCTAGTGCTGCTATAACAGAAATACAACAAGTGGATGGCTTTAACAAACAGATGTTTATTTTCTCACAGTATAGGAGGCTAGAAGTCCAAAGTCAGGGTGCTAGCTCTAGGAGAAGGCTTTCTCTCTATTGGCTCTGGAAGAAGATCACTGTCTCTTTTAACTTCCGCTCCTAGGGGATCTTCATGTAGCTTGGCATCTTTCTTCACCCATCTCTTCTTCTAGCTTGCTTTTTTCATCTCTTTGTATCTCAGAAAAGATTAACTCACAATATACCCTACTCTAATTCTGCCTTATTAACATAACAAATACAACCCATTCCTAAATCAGATTATAACTACAACCATAGGGTTAGGATTACAGCACATATTTTTCAGGGACACAATTGAATCTATAATGTTCCATCTTTTAGCCCCCAAATTCATGTCCTTGCCACATGCAAAACACTTTCATCCCATGACATCATCCCAAAAGTATTAAGCCAACTCCAAGTCCAAAATCTCATCTTCTGAATCATCTATATCAAATATGGGTGAGACTTCAGGCATATTTCATCCTGGGGCAAAATTCTTCATCTGTGAACCTGTGAAATCTAGAATACAAGTTATTTGTTTCCAAAGTACAATGGCAGAACAAGAGCAAGGTAAACATTTCAATTACAAATGTGAGAAATTGGAGGGAAAGAAAGGATAACAGGCACTAAGCAAGTCCAAAACCCAGAAGAACAGTTTACATTAGTTCTCAAGGCTTGAAAATACTCCTCTGTTCTTTTGGGCCACCTGAACATAGGCCCTGCCCTCCAGATGCTGGGTGTTAGCTATGTCCCCTGGATTCTAGGTGGAGGTTCCTCAGCCCTGGGCTTCAGCTCCACCTTCCAGGCCCACTGGGACAGCAACTCTGCTCCCTTGGCTTTCGGCAGCCCCATTCTCCTAGTCCATCTGACTGGTAATCCCACCGCTTCAGCCCTGAAAGTCCCCATCCTTTTGCCCTTTGGGCATGGAAGATCTGCAACCTCAGCTTTGGAGAGCTGGCCCCATCCTCTAGGCAAAAGTGAATGGCAGCCCTTCACTCTGGAACAGAGTTGATGAAGATCTGATTCTTTGAAACCTAGGAGGCCATGGCTCTACCCTTTGACATTCCAGAGGCCATGGCCACATACATTTCATCCCCAGAGGCTGTGACCCCACCCTTTGAGACAGAGGCACCTCTGCTTCCTGTACTCCTTCGGATAGTTCTTTTGATCTAACAGCTTCTCCAAGGATGATCCTTCTCTTTTCTTAGAGGACAACAGATGTAGCTCCTTCGGCCTGTTTCCTGCCTGTAGAGTTCCAATAGGCAGACAGCTGTCTTTCAGTTCCTTCTTTCTCTGTCCCCTTCAGACTAAATTGATGGGTTTTCTGCTGTGGTAGCTGGTTATATCCATTAGTCACAGGCTTAATCTCTTTAACAAAAGATTGTTTATACATGTTCCTGATGAAAATTCTAGGACGTGTCTTTAGTTCATTTCACAGAGTTTTTAAAATCTTAAAGATATGTTTTCTTTTTGCATAGTTCATTTTTAAATCCATCTCTTTCCTGTAGCATTTTACTATAAGCGGCAAGGAGAAACCATGCCACTCCTTTGAGATATTGCTTAGAAATCTCCTCAGCCTGATATCCAAGCTCATCACTTTCAAGTTCTAACTTCCAACAAACATCTCAAAATAATGTAGACAAGTTCTTTGCCGCTACATAAAAACCGTGGCCCTTGCTTCATTGTCCAATCACATGTTCATCATTTTCTTTTAAAGCCTTACCAGAAGCACATTTAAAGTCCACATTCTAGTGCTGCTGCCATAGGTCTTATCCAAGACAATAGAGAATTTCTCTATATTGCTCCTTACTTCCTTCTGAGCCCCTACCAGAATTGCCTTTGATGTCCATAATTCTACCAACCATCTTTTCAATGCAATCTAGGCTTTTACTTTTAGGCACCTTAAAACTCTCCAGCCTCTACCCATTAACCAATTCCAAAACCACTTCCACATTTTAAGTATCTGCTAGAGTAGCACCCCATTTCTTGGTACCAAATTGTGCCCTAATTGTCTTGTGCTGCTATAACAGAAAAACCAGAGGTAGATGGCTTTAACAAACAGAAATTCATTTTCTCACAGTTTAAGCTGCTCGAAGTCCAAATTCAAGGTGTCAGTACTAGAGGAAGGCGTTCTCTCTCTGTCACCTCTGTAGGAAGGTCCTTGGCTCCTTTAGTTTCTACTCCTGGGTGATCTTCATGTAGCTTGGCATCTCTCCTCCCCTATCTCTACTTCTTGCTTGCTTGTTGAATCTCTTTCCATCTCTAAAGAGATTGACTCAAGATTCACCCTACACTAATCCTGCCTCTTTAACATACCAAACACAGCCCATTCCCATGTGGGATTATAACCACAGGCATCAAACAAAAAACCAAATCTGTCACCGTTGAATGGAGTTTAAGATTTACAACACATATTTTAGGGGGACACAATTCAGTCCACAACAGCAGCACTAGCAAATTAAGGCAGTCTTTTAAAAATATAATTTTCTGTGTCTCTCTATAACATGCTCATGCTTTCGTCTTCCTTCTTGAACATATGAAATAAATTTATAATAGCTGCTTTAATATTCTTGTTTTCTGATCCTTTCATATATTATTTCTTGGTCTGTTTTATTGACTGATTTTTATATTTAATTTTCTTCATATTTGCCTGCTTCTTTGCATGCCTGGTAGTTTTTTACTGAATGCTTGGCAATGTGAATTTTACATTATGAAGAGCTGTATTCACATTGCAGTCTTTACATTACTAAGAGCCAAAGTACTACCTTGTGTATATCCCACCTAAATGTAGAGACCATTTCAAAAATAAATTTGACTCACTGAATACTAATGACCGAAGACAGATGAGTTGTGGAATGGCATGAAGGGCATAGATTAAGAAAGCAAAAGGTCATTAAAAGAACATAAAATAAAGAAAAGTGCAAACGTCAGAAGAGACTCTGAAACTTGCTCTTGAACATAGAGTAGCTAAAGCGAATAGAAGTAATAATACTGTAAAAGAGCTGAACAGAAAATTTCAAAGAACAGCTCTAGAAGACAAAGTAAAGTATTATAATGAAATGTCCAAAGACCTGGAGTTAGAAGAGCAAAAGGGATGAACAACTCAGCATTTCTCAAGCAAAAAGAACTGAGAAAAATTTCAAGCCCAAGTAGCAATTCTCAAGGATTCTGTGGTAAAATATTGAATGATGTAGGAAGCATCAAAAAGAAGATGAAAGGAATACACAGAGCCACTGTACAAAAAAGACTTAGTCAATGTTCGAACACTTCAGGAGGTAGCATGTGATCAAGAACCAATGATACTGGAAGAAGTCCAAGCTGCACTGAAAGCATTGTCAAAAGACAAGGCTCTAGGAATGGACAGAATGCCAACTGAGACATTTCAACAAATGGATGCAACACCAAAAGCACTCAATCATCTATGCCAACAAACTTGGAGGACAGCTACCCGACCAACCAACTGGAAGAGATCCATATTTGTGCCCATTCCAAACAAAGATGATCCAACAGAATGCAGAAATTATCAAACAATATCATTAATGTCAAACATAAGTAAAATTTTGCTGAAGATAATTCAAAAATGATTGCAGCTGTACATCGACAGGGAACTGCCAGATTTCAAGCCAGATTCAGAAGAGGACATGGAACTAGGGATGTCACTGCTGATGTCAGATGGATCTTGGCTGAAAGCAGAGAATACCAGAAGGATGTTTACCTTTGTTTTATTGACTATGCAAAGGCATGATTGACATCATGACAAATGGAGAAAATTTTGAAGTTGTCAAGGATTTCCTTTTACCTGGTCCAAAATCCATGCCTACGGAAGCAGCAGTCAAGAAATCAAATGACATATTATTGCATAAGGCATATCTGCTGGCATAACACAGTTTATAAAGAAAATGTTCTACATTCTACCTTGGTGAGTGGCGTCTGGGGTCTTAAAAGCCTGTGAGCAGCCATCTAAGATACTCCACTGGTCTCATCCCTTCGGGAGCAAGGGAGAATGAAGAGAACGGGATACAAGGAAAAGATTAGTCCAAAGGACTAATGGACCACGACTGCCAAGGCCTCCACCAGACTAAGTCCAGTACAGCTAGATGGTGCCTGGCTACCACCACTGACTGCTGTGACTGGGATCACAACAGGGGGTACCAGACAGAGCTGGAGGAAAACGTAGAACAACATTCTAACTCACAAAAAAAGACCAGACTTACCGGCCTGACAGACTGGATGTCCCCCGAGAGTGTGGCCCCGGGACACCCTTTTAGCTCAGAGGTGAAGTCAGCCCGGGAGTGGACAGCTCCAGTAAACAAAGCAGGACTAATGAGACACAGCAGTCCAGGGACAAAGAGCAGAAAGCAGGACAGGATAAGAAAGCTGGTGATAGGGAACCCAAGGTTGAGAAGGGACAGTGTTGACATGTCGTGGGTTTGTTAACCATTGTCATAAGGCAATATGTGTACTAACTGTTTAATGAGAAACTTTTTGTTCTGTAAACCCGCATCTAAGGTACAAAAAAAAAAAAAAAAAAACAGGATTATCTATGTGAGATCAAATTGACAACCGCAACTCAAAAGGTTGACCGGGAAGCCTAAGGGGCAGTGAGTTGAAGACAATGGTGATGGAATAATTTGGAAAAGGATAGTGGGAATAGTGGCACAACTGGAAGAATATACTCAACGTCACTGAATTGTACATGTAGAAATTTCTGAAATGGTGTATCTTTGGCTGTGTATGTTTTTGCAAAAAAAAAAAAAAAAAAAGGTTCTCCAAGGTCGAGAAGGGAGAGTGTTGACATGTTGTGGGTTTGTTAACCAATGTCATAAACAATATGTGTCAATATGTGTACTGACTGTTTAATGAGAAACTATTTGATCTGTAAACCTTCACCTAAAGTACAATAAAAAGAGAAAGATTCTTTATCTGCCATTCTCTTTCCCACCCACCCCCCCAACAAATGAAATGAAACAACATATTATTGCATTAAGCAAATCGGCTGCAAAAGACCTCTTTAAAGTGTTAGAAAGCAAAGATGTCACTTTGAGGACAAAGGTGCTCCTGACATAAGCCATGATATTTTCAATCACCTCATATGTATGAGAAATCAGGACAATGAATAAGGAAGACTGAAGAAGAGTTGACATCTTTGAATTATGATGCTGGTAAAGAATATTGAATATACCATGGGCTGCCAGAAGAAAGAACAAAGCTGTCTTGTAAGAAATACAGCCAGGATGCTCCTAAGAAGCAAGGATGACAAGACTTTGTCTCACTTACTTTGGCTATGTTATCAGGAGGGACCAGTCCCTTGAGAAGGATATCATGCTTGGTAAAGTAGAGGGTCAGCAAAAAAGAGAATGACACAGTGGCTGCAACAATTGACTCAAACATACCAATAATTGTGAGGATGGCACATGATATGGCACTGATTCATTCCGTTGTACATAAGGTCACTATGAGTTGGAACGACAGCACCTGACAACAACAGCAAGGGCTATATTATTTTGTGTATTGCTTGAAATGATTTTGAGATTTTTTTTTCTGAGAAACAATTAAATTACTTGATAATAGTTCAATCCTTTTGAGGTTTCATTTAAAACTTTACTAGGCGGTACCAGAGTAGCCTTTAGTCTGGTGTTAATTTGGCTCCACTAATGAGATAACTTTCTTTCCCTCTACTTGATTCTCCATGTTGTTAGAGATTCTGCACTCAGACTGTTGGGAATTTGAACTACTCCTACTACCAGTGGAGCTCTTGGAATTGCTTTACATGGTGTTTCCACTAATTTTTTTTGTTTTTTAACGTCCTTGGGCAATTTCCTTGCATCCATATGCCAATCATTACTCTGCCAAAGATTTAAATAGAACCTTCTTCAAATCTCTGGAAGTCTCTCTGTGCAGCTCTCTTCCCTTTGGTACTCTGCCCCATGAATTCTAGCAGTTTTGTCTTACCTGAATTCTCAATTTTGTTTTCCACTAAAGGAGATGGCTGGACTATGTTTGAGTTCCCCCTCCCTGTGATGTAGCCGAATACCTTTCCATGTGGTAAGCTGGGTCAGTTGTAGGGCTCTCATCATTTGTTTCCCTTATCTCAGGGATCATTGTCCTGTACTGGCTATTGTCATGTATTTTTGTTTTGTTTTGCTTGTCTTATATAGTTTTGTTAACTTTATCCTGTTTTTTAATTGTTTAAAGGAGCAAGGTAAATTTTGTCCCTATTACTCCATCATGGCCAGAAGTGGAAATAATCATAGGCCTTATAGTCTTACTCTAACATTCTCCTAACGGGAAGGATGTTCTCATGTGTTTTTCCAAATTATGTTTTCAGCTTATTTTCTCCCCTCAGCCAAAGTTATCCACTGCTGTCCATGACCTCTGACTGCAACTAATTTTAGGCAGTGGTGGTTAAGGGGTTGGAGGAGGACCAGAAAATCAGAGGGTAGGTTTTCTTGGCCTCCACTTTTAGATTGTTTGGTGTCCCAGACAGTTCTCAAAAACAAAGCAAACTGAAAAGAAAATTGCTGTGATGTCTCATATTTTTTCTCTTCCTTGTGTACTTTATTTTCTAACCTCATAAAAAATGATACTACTAAAAACAAACAAACACCAAAACAAAAAAATAATGGGTGTGGGCTCACTGCTGTAGTGAAATACTTGTTGCCTCAGGCTTCAGTAACCTTGAATGTTGATTCTTTCCTCAATCCCTTTCTAAATTTCCTTCTTTCTCCCCATATAACCACCATGGATTATGCCAAGGACAATAGAGTAGAAACAAGCAGCATTAGAAGTGATCTATTGGAGCAGCAATTTATTTTCATGTGATCAGGAAAAAAGTGTGTAATGGAATGAGAAAATAAAATAGTGTTTGAGCTGTAAAGAAGAGAGGTGGAAGCATTTTGTAATGCTACATTTTAACACTGAGTTACATTCCCCTGACAATGTGTTTTTTTTTTTTTTTTCTTTTCTGGAGCTCTTTCATTAGATATAATTATCTATTTTAGTGGAGTTTAGAACAAGTCTTGTTGGACATATAGATTTTCCACCATATTAAATTCCTCTGTGTCTGAAACTACTAAATTTCATTCTGTTAACCATCTATACTCTCAGCTATGTAACTGGATTATTGACCAAATAACACTATTTCTGCTTCTAGGACTTTTCCGTGCTACTTCAAGGTCTTTTTGCTAGCAGACTTCCTGAATGGCCTTTCCTTGACTCCTTCAGGAAGAGTTCCAGGATAGAACTTACTCTTGTGCTTTCAATTTTTCTCTCTCCACTATTCCTTTCCTTTCTGCTTATAATGCTCGTCTAGCCACCATTCTCCTTTAGAAAAGAGAAAGGGCGACAGACTGTGAAAAGATATTTGTAATACATGTATTTGATATATAGAAGATGATTTTCAAATCAATTAAAAAAAAAAAAAAGTAACTCCCCTAAGTGGGCAAAAGACTTGAATGAGCAGTTTATGAGAGAGAATATTTGAGTGGCCAAAAAACACAGGAAAATGTTCTTACCACCACTAGTCATCACAGAAATGCACTTCCAAATCCATATTACCACACATTAACCAGATGATTAAAATTAAAAGGACTGTCATTTCCAAGTGTTGGGAAGCATGTAGAGCAATAGGAACAGTCATCCATTGCCAGAAAAAGTTTAAATTAGGACAACCACTTTGAAAAAAAAAAAAAAACTAGATTTTTATACAACTTTGAATAACAGAAATTCTACTTCTGGATTTTGCTTAAGAAAAATGTGGGCTTGTTTCCATTAATAACATGTACAAGAATGTTCACAAAATCTAAAACTTAAAATGAAGCAAATATTCATCAATATAGTATATATATTATACAATGAATACAATGAATATTCATAGCAATGAAGAAGAACAAACTACTGCTACATACAACAATCTGGATGAATTTCAGAGACACAATGTTGGCCGAAAGAAGGCAGACACAAAAGAGTACATCGTATATGAGTCCACTTACATGAAGTTCAAAAACAGATAAAACTAACCTATGATGATAGAGGACAGAATAGTGGTTATCTTTGTATGTATGAGGTTCTAGACTGAAACGACCACAAGGGATCTTGGTAGGATACTGGGGATGTTCTCTATCTTGATCTGGGTGATGGATATATATGTGTATATATATATATATGTAATAGGGGCACCATATATCTATACATGTATATATATACGGCGCCCTGGTAGCACAGTGGTTAAGAGCTTGGCTGCTAACCAAATGATGGGCCGTGTGAATCCACCAGCCACTCCTTGGAAACCTGAGGTGGCATTTCCACCCTGTCCTATAGGTTTGCTGTAACATTATATTTGTATATGCACGAAAATTTTATCAAAATATACACTTAAACCTAGCATACATAACTGTATGTAATTATTAATCAATTTAAAATGAAAACCAGAGAGGAAGAAAGAAAACCCTTTCTGGACCTTGTTTCTCCTCCAGAGTATCCCATCTCATTTCCTTTCACATCTAAGTATCCTGTAAGATTAATCCCCATCCCAAATTTCTCCTTCCCTCCTTTCCTCGTTTTCTTTGTTCCTTCCTTCCTTCTTTCATTCCTTCCTTCTTGTCTTTCTTTCCTCCACCTATCCCTCCCACACTACCAGGAACTGGATTACATCAACTGAATCCAACCAACGTGGAAGGCAGTAGATTCCAAGCCTTCTTGAATGGGCAAGTATATTCAACAACCAGACTGCAACACTTAGGAATCTGAAACTTTACAAAAACAGAAGTTGAGAACAACCAAATAATTGAAAAAAAGGTAAAGGAATAGGTTCTACCAAGTAGTTGAGATGGCCACCTGAAAATCTAAAGGTCCCTGATTTGAACCCACGTTTTGGCATTCCAAGTATTTTAGTCAGCATTAAGGAGGTACAGTCCCATGCTCCACTTTTCTCTTCCTGAAACTCTTAGTAATTGCATCTTAGCCTTTGTGTTTTCTAATTGATGTCCAATGGGACAACGGAGCACAGTGCATGAGGAGAGGAAATACTAGCAGTATGGGTGCTGGCCGTTCCTTGCCTCTCTATTTGCGTGCAGTATTACAGATGCCTCATGAATTTTAGTATTGCACAAAATAAAGATAAACAGTAAAATGCATTCTAATTGTCATGGATTGAGTTGTGTCCCCCAAAAATATCTGTCAGTTTGGCTGGGTCATGATTCCCAGTATTTTATGATTGTGTTATCTGATGTGATGTCCTTATGTGTTGTAAACTATATCACTATGGTGAGACTATATGTGATCTCCTTATGTGTCGTAAATTCTATCACTGTGATGAGGTTACACTGATGAGGTTGACAAGATTAGCATCTTAATGCAATCTCTTTTGAGATATAAAAGACTGAGGCGAGCAGAGACACATGGGAACCTCACACCACCAAGACAGCAGTGCCGGGAGCAGAGCGTGTCCTTTGGACCTGAGGTTCCTGAGCTGAGATGCTCCCAGACCAAAGGAAAACTGATGAATCACCAGGACCTTCTCTGAGAGCCTACAGAGAAAGAAAGCCTTCTCCTGGAGCTGACGCCCTGAATTTGGACTTGTAGCCTACTGGACTATGAGAGAACAAACTTCTCTTTGTTAAAGCCATCCACTTGTGGTATTTCTGTTGGAGCAGCACCAGGTGACTAAGACACTAATAATTTAAAATATCGTTTTTCTCTCATTAAAATGACATGAAATAGCAAACAAACAAACAAACAAGAAAACACCATGACAATCTAGAGAGACACCGAGGAAGGAAGGAAAAAGCTTTATAGTTTAGTACTTTATGCATCAGCATTTCCCCCCTGCCTTTTTGAATAAGAGATCCCACAGTTTCATTCTGCACTGTAGCCGTACATTTTGTAGCTGTCCCTGATCGACATTAAATAGACATTCATAGGATGATTTCACAAATTTCTTGGGTTGAGGACATCCACTACCAACCCGAATGCCTCATCCCACACGGATACCTGTGTTTGAAAGACTGGCGAGTATGTTATTAAATTCCATGCTGACCTTCTACACTCCCTCTCTGAACTTCAATTAGTTGTTCTTAAATCTTTATATGAAATCAGGATTGGGATACCTGAGATAACACTGCACGAAAAATCCCAAGGGAAGATGTGGTTTGTACACTGAAACCTGTGAGAGCTAGAACTCGACGGAACTGTCTGTTTTTCCGAGTCTCACAGGTTTTCCGCCTTCCACAGGGTGCAGTCTTAACCACTTTCCTATCGCTCCTTTTAGTGGAAAATATTTGAGTTTTCCTTCTCTGACACGTTTCCGCCTTAGACACGTTCCAGATTTTGCAGGTATTACTGTTTTTCCAAAAGGAAACGTCAAGACAGTAAATACCAAAACCAAACCCACTGCTGCCAGGTTGATTCCAACTCATAGCAACCCTACAGGATAGGGTAGAACTGCCCCATAGGGTTTCCAAGGAGGCGCTGGTGAGTTCAAACTGCCAACCTTTCAGTTAACAGCCAAACTCTTAAGCACTATGCCAGCAGGGTAGATAGTACAATGTAATTAGAGTCCAACTCTTTGCTTACTTTAGAGTCTTGCGCTGTATGAATCTACCGAAATGAGTTCCATGTTGTTTCCAAAGCCGTTGGAGGCTACTTGTTACATTCGAAGGTGGAAGGGAGGTAGGAGGGGAAAAAAAACCCTGTAAGGGTCAGATTTTAAG
This sequence comes from Dugong dugon, assembly GCA_030035585.1. Classification (NCBI taxonomy): domain Eukaryota; kingdom Metazoa; phylum Chordata; class Mammalia; order Sirenia; family Dugongidae; genus Dugong; species Dugong dugon. The sequence continues at coordinate 39,733,673 of CM057464.1, read as the reverse complement.
AAGAAAAAGAAAGTAGCTTCCTTAGAGAGGTAAGCTACCACTTATTTACTCAGACACCAGTTAGTGTGGCTCACACTGGGATTCAAACCCAGGATCTCCTGTTTACTAGAGAGGCATTTTAACCAACTAAGCCACAGAGCCCTTAGGAAGGTTGCTCTATCAGAGTATTTTTGTCCTACTCGTGTACTTCATAATAGAACCTGAGACAAGAAGCGTACCTTCATTTCTTTTTAATATAAAAGAAAAACTGCTCCCCTCTTGGACTTTCATTCCCTTGGCTTTGACTGGGCTCAAAGCCACACAGACAGCGATCACTAATTTTGACCCAAGCACTGATTCACCAGTCATCTTTTCTTACTTGCTCTAAATAACTTCACTTTACTTGGCTTGGAGTCTTCAAACTGCGTACAAAACGCAGGCAGAAGGCAAAATCCAAGCAAGATGAAAGGGAAGAAACTGCGCAGATTCCTTCAGAGAACCCTGGAACAGCGGCCACGGTAAGTTGCAAGGGAATCAATATTCTGATTGACTATTTTCCCCAAGGGAAGGGACTAGCAAAACCTTAAAGGCTACAAACTCTCCAATTTGTCCACTTGTAGCCAGGGTTACCTCAACTTGTCAGTGCCAGTGCCTAATGCTGGGCAGCGAGACTCCCACAGGCTTCACCCGGGACATCTGGGTTGGCTACTCCTCCAGAAGGGGCCCCGCTCACGGTTACCAGGCATTTTTAACACCCTGACACCAAGATCCCTGCACCTCAAGTGCTCCTGGCTGTTAGAGCCGCAGCCCCAAAGACAGAAGACTGAGACCTTGCCATAGAATACAGAGTCGATTTTCAGCTGAGTTCTCCAGAAAGAGAACAGGAAGGAGATGATCTATGGGTGTGGGCACGACCTGAGAAGCGAATTAACATTTTTGTCACATCCTTTGTACAACTGGACAGGTCCTCAAACCTCCTCCACCATCGAGGCACAGACTAAACACTTTTTGTCTAATTTGTCAGATTTGTGCATGTCAGTCAACCCAGACATGAGTTTATGTAATACGTGATTCTAAATGATTTTCTCTTCTGCCTTATTTTGAAGTTTCATTCGAACTTCTCTCAGCCTGTATCCTCCGAAAGACGAAAAAAACATGTCAACTCTCTGGTTCCTCTTCAGCACAGATCATCTCTCCAACCAGGCCAGTAAGACACGACAGAAGCTCAGCTGGAGCTGGGATGTTACTAAAATATATATTAATATTATTAAACTATACTTAAATGTAGTAAATAAATATTAAAATATATTAACAAACTGTTATGAAGAAATTAACCACAATCAACCGCCTAATGTAGGGATAAAGAGGTACATAAATGTTGTAGAAAATGTCAAACTTGGGGAATAGACTGAGAACTATATATATGGATTTCTAGGCCCACTTCGCTACTCCTTAATGAATTAAAAATAAGATAGGAAGACAGGACTATTTATCACTAAGATCCTCCCCAGATTGATTCTGATGGTCGGCCTGATTCCAGAACCACTGATCTAGAAAGTTGAGTGGAGGAAAGTGAGTGAGATCATCTGCAGGGAAAATGTCACCAGGAAGAGGTGATTGTGAAGGAGAGGGGCAGGCCAAATGATTCTCTGCGTCTTAAGGAAAGGTAGGCAGCAAGGGAGGGAGGTGGCTGCGGTGGAGGAGGAAAAAGGGAAAGAGACTTGAACATATGATTTTGAAAATATGTAGAATTTAAATGTCAGATGAAGGCTTATGATCCACCAAAAAAAAAAAAAAAAAAAAAAAAAAAAAAAAAAAAAACCTGGCAAATTTCCCGCAAGACTTTCAGGGATTTGAAAGCGTCTTGCTTCCATTCCATCATTGAATAGACAAACTGAGCATTTTGAAGCATGCTCTTGTGATTTAGACTTTTTCTGCGTAATGTAGTCGTTGGTTTTGGTGGCTCCAAAAGAGCCGTAGGAAAACCCAATTGCCCCAATGTGGTTGCGATAGAAGCAGGGCCGCGTGTGAAAGCAGAATGGGCCTGGCAGCTCTGGGTTTGAGCATCTCTAGTTTTAGTGGGGACAGCTGAAGTTTAGAGCCTTGTGGTTGGAATGCAAAGCAAAGGATGAGAAAGATTAGAGAGTGGAAAGACTATTATTTATCTATTTCTGGTAACATACTGCTACAAAATTAGAAGTTTAAAACAACAACCATTCTATTGGTTTGAATTTCTGGGGATAAGAAATTTGTGCAGGGCCCAGTAAGGTGATTCTCCTCTTGCATGTATTGTCAGATAGCGCCAATTTTGGCAGGGCTGGCAGGGCACAAACTCTTTTTGAAAACATGAAGAAAACTTCCTTCTATTGATCAGGGACATTTTCTAAAACATACCAAGTATTTAGATCTTCCGTGTGAAACACAAAATGCACTATGATCCCCTGCAAGAAGAGAAGATTTCAGATCCCTGTAGAGTCAAGAACACCCAGATGAACACTCTAACCCCACGCTTGTTAGTGGAAGCCACATGAGGAGCAGTAAAGAGATGCTTCCAGCAGCATCCCCCCCCCCCCACCAGGTATCAACAAAGGCTGAGTAGGGAATTGGGACATCCACCCCTTCGTGCAATAACCAGGTGATACCCATCTTTTTCCAGCCAGAGCAACGGCAGTGGTAGCCAGCTGAAACAGAATGTTTAAATAAGATTCAGAGTCTCATATTAACCCAAATATCTCAGTTTCAACTGAAAATCACTGGTCCTAAACTAAGAACAAGGAAGATCTTGAATTGCATGGAAAAAGAGAATCAATAGGTACCTATTACCTTCTGCCAAGAAGAAGGTAGAATTATTTGAGAAAGATATTTCAAAAAGCCATTGTAAAAATGCTTCAATAGCGTATGAACACAATTGAAACAAAAAATTAGGAAGTCTCAACAGAGAAATACAAGAGGCTTGTCTCTTACCATGCACCTGATGAAAGCACAGGAGAGATGAGGAGCCTGGGTACATCTCAAACATCCTCATCTATCCAAATATTATCAGTGTTCCAAGTCTTATCCCCAAATCTCTTCCTGTCTCCCTATCTCCTGCTCATCTTTGGAAGTTTCTCTTCCCCACCTGCCTCCTTCCTTTCCCACTCTCTGATCACAATATTCTCCTTTCTCTATTCCCTCCCTGCTCTCCATCTCTCCTCTTCACTTACCTCCAGTTCTCAAAGATTTGAATTTGCAGTCTAGTAGTAACAGAACCTCGCTGATTTTTCGAACCATCTGGGGAAATTTTAAAATTACATATATTTCTGCCCCTGCTTGTCTCAGCAGCAACAGTTGTCAGGGTGGCAGAGACAATAACCAATGCCACAACTCTTACAGAGAAGTGGGGCCAGGAGGGTTACTCTGAGGAGTTGAACCCTGGCTTCAGTCCCAGGAGTTTATTTTATAGTCAATACAGCAAGCAGCAAAGCAAATAACAGAACAATGGGCTTTGGGTGAGTAACAATAAGTTTCAGGCAAGGGAGAAGGAGTTCAGGTAAACAAGCCAATCAGTAACAGGACAATAGGTTTGGGAAAACAAGTCGTGCCTAATCTCTTTCTCATCGCTGACAAGTCTCCAACATGTCATATACAGCATAGAGGCCTGTGGGGGCTGCAGTTGTCAATAGTGCAGCCATGTATAAACGGCATATATCCCCATACCTGCCCATGACAAGATTTTCTCCAAAACACGTGTCTAGGTTGAATGTTGCACATATTTTGTATAAAGCCAAAAATGTTTACTTCTCTGCCTCAGAGACAGACAGGGTTTGAAGACCTGTCCAGATGTAGGGAGGGTTTACAAAGTGCAAATTCCTTTCTCTGGCTTTTCCTGTACTCGCCTCTTGCAGAAAGGATTCTGTCTGAAAGAGGTGCTATATCAGCAGATGCATCTTTTCTAACTTCCTCCTTCCTGTCTCCCATCCCTGGAATGAATTGTGAATTTATTACACTTGAGTTTCATCTCCCCACCTGGACCTAAATTTCCCGAACAACTTTCATAGTACAGGTCTTCGTATCTCCGAGTAGTTTAAAATCAGGAAAGGTGTGCATTAGAGTTGTATCCTTTCACCGCATTTATTCAATCTATTTGCTGAGTTGATAACACAAGCATCTGGAGTATATCAGGAAGAATACAGCATATAGATTGGAGGAAGGCTCATTACCAACCTGCAATATGCAGATGACACAACCTTGCTTGCTGAAAGTGAAGAGGACTTGAAGAACTTAATGATAAAGGTCAAAGACCACAGCCTTCAGTATGGATTACACCTCAACATGAAGAATAAAAAATCTGCACAACTGGACCAACATCATGATAAATGGAGAAAAGATTGAAGTCATCAAGGATTTCATTTTACTTGGATCCACAATCAACACCCATGGAAGCAGGAGTCAAGAAATCAAAGGACACATTGCATTGGGCAAATCAGCTGATAAAGATCTCTTTGAAGTGTTAAAAAGCAAAGAGGTCACCTTGAAGACTAAAGCGTGCCTGACCCAAGCCAGGTGTTTTCAGTTGCCTCAAACGCATACTGAAAGGTGGACAAGTGAATAAGGAAGACTGAAATAGAATCGATGCCTTTGAGTTGTGGTGTTGGCGAAGAATATTGAATATACCATGGACTGCCAAAAGAATGAACAAATCTGTCTTAGAAGAATTATAGCCAGAATGCTCCTTAAAAGTGAGGATGGCAAGACTTCATCTCACATACTTTGGACATGTTATCAGGAGGGACCACTTCCTGGATAAGGACATCATGCTTGGTGAAGTACAGGGTCAGCGAAAAAGAGGAAGACCCTTAAGGAGATGGATTCACACACTGGCTGCAACAACGGCCTCAATCATAGCAATGATGATGAGGATGACTTGGGACTGGGCAGTGTTTCGTTCTGCTGTCCGTAGGGTAGCTATGAGTCGGAACCCACTCACCAGCACCTAAGAACAACAACAACAGCAACATATACTCGTAGTTCAGCTTTGCATACGAAACTAAATGAACATACCAGCAGAGGACAAGTACCGAGAAGGCAGGAGGGGACAGGAAAGCTGGACGAAAGGAAATGGGGAACCCAAGGTCTGGAAGGGGAGCGTGTTGACACGCCACGGAGTTTACAACCAATGTCATAAAATGATGTATTAATTGTTCAATGGGAAACTGATTTGCTCTGTAAACTTTCATCGAAAGCACAATAAAAAAGAAAGACAAGATAAAACAACAACCAAAACGGCAAACAAAAAACACATAAGCAAAGTGGAAGGAAAAAAAAAAGAACCATCTATAGAGAAAATCTTTGTAATTTCCCTAATATGTAATACCAAAACCCAACAAAACCCGTTGCCATCCAGTGGATTTTGACTCAGAGCGACCCTGTAGGACACAGCAGAACTGCCCCATAGGGTTTTCAAGGAGCTCCTGGTGGATTCGAACCGCCATCCTGTTGGTTAGCAGCCGTAGCACTTAACTACTATGCCACCATAGGGAAATATTAATTTCCCTAATATGTAATATACAATGGAGTAGATTTGGAAAGTGTAAAAGGCGGGGAAAATAAGAGATTCCTATTGGCTTTTTTGTCCCTAGGAGCTAGCCAGAAGACTGCAAGCTGTAGTCCACCCAGAGGCATGTCAGAAGAAAAGCCTGGTTACCTAATTCCGAGAAATCAGCTATCGAAAACCCTACGGAGGTACGGTTCTACTCTGACACACATGGAGTCTCCGTGAGTCAGAGTTTATTCCATGGCAACTTGTTATTTGCTTGTTTATGCGAGTAATATTTCTTGCAGGTTACCCCATACTAATACAGTTGCTTGGGTAGGCAGAATCCGGTGCAGGTGGACTGGGGAGGGAAGGCGATGGCATGGGAAGATTTTCTCTGTGTCTAAACTCTTCTGTTTTGTAATTTGTAAATATGTGAAAGTTACATTTTTTTTTCAATATAAACATTTTAAAAACCTAAAAAATTGTGCCATTGAGCACGCAATGCTGTTCTTAGATATAAAGAACAAACAGAAATGACAATGAACTGACTTAAAACTCCATAATTCGTCTCAACTTACTGTTAAACCAAACGTGAAACGCCTGCGGTGCGGGCGCAGGTTTTTTCGAACTGCCACACTTTCCGGTAAGTACTAAACTACCATAGAAAGAGAAATACCTTCTTTAAGTTACCAGCCCCAGGCAAGTGTTTGCAACAAGACATGCAAATCTTGTTCTTGAATGGATTCAACGTAAAATACCGTTGGCAGCGGTGGGATTCGAACCCACGTCCCCGCAGAGACTGGAACCTTAATCCAGCGCCTTAGACCGCTCGGCCACGCTACCACAGGCTGTAACAACCTATGAATTCTTTTTTTGGAAAGAATCAGAAATGTTTTCCAACACGGTATTCTTTTCTTACCACAGTTCTACCCGCTAGTTGTCCAGAATACCGTTAAATTACACCCAAAATTTATTAGGAACTTATTATGTGCCATCCACTCTTCTTACATTTACTGTCATTCAGTCCTCCTAACTGCCTCAAAGGATAAGTACGTGTACTATGATCTCATTTTCCTGATGGACAATATGAGGCACAGAGATGAGAAGTAACTTGCTAGATGTCACCCAGAAGAAAGTAATGTTTAAGTGGAGCGGGAAACTTCACTCTTTTGTATTTACCTACTCCAGGGTGAAATCCTGAAATGATTTTGATCAAGGTTATTGTGACAAACTCAGAGCAACAGCAAATTTATGTATGAAGTAGCATAATTCCTTTTAGGGCATGGAGGTTTATAGGATATAAAAAGTCATTATTTAGAAATTTCACAGAGACTTGAAATCGTTCGTATTAAGAGTTTTGCTTAAAGACTTTACTGTAAGTATCTTTTTAGTGCAGTAGGCAGCACGTCAGTCTCATAATCTGAAGGTCCTGAGTTTCAGCCTCAGAGAGGGCACCTGACACTTCTGTCTCTTCTACATATGCTCACGTGAAAAACTTGCTGGTTAGGAAGAATTATTTCACTGATTAAGTTTTTAAGTATGAAACGCAGATTCCAGAACTAACTCTCAATTTCATGTGATACGATTGTAGATGGACCTGTACAAACTGTGAATTTTTTAACACTCTGCCAAGAAATCCTTTAAGAGTTTTATCCGTTTCCCTTGGTAAAAAGACAGCTTTTCAATGCACTGACTACAGCACAATCTAATGTCAAACTCTGGATTAGTTATCTATTGCTACTGTACCAAATTACCACAAATTTAATGGCTTTAAAAAACACACACAAGTTTATTATCTTACAGTCCCGGAGGTCAGAAGTCTGAAATGTGTTCTGTGCAGGGCTGGATTAAGGCATGTGGGAGCCCTAAAGACTAATAATCTGGGGTGTCCCCTCCTCTGCTGACTCAAGCATTTCAACAGGACATGTGAGTTGCATATATACATGTGTGTATATGTGTGTGTGTGTGTTAGTTACCCATGATGCAACTTCTTTTTAAATGCGACTATAATATTAGCCATCGAACACAAAAGTGGCATATGCCCTTTTAGCAGAATGAGATGAATTGGACTATAAAAATTTCAGCAGACGTGGGGTACTAACATTCTTACTATATACTAATTTTCTACACAAAGACTATTCTCCATTACTACTACAAAGAAAATGAGTCAGTGAAATGAGATGTTTCAACAATCAATGTAAAATTCTGTTCATCTCCCACAACAAAAAGTTGACCTTCACCCTTTTTGCTTTAAACGGCTCACACTTCATTTGGGATGCTTGTTTCGTAATAAAAGCTACAAGTATAAATGAACAAATGAATAGACGTCTTAAAAAATTTAATGATCAGAAAACAAATTATTATATTTTATTTTTAGGTAGTCTTTCATCTCTAACATGTTATAATTAAAAATATTTCTACTTTTTTCTCTCATAGATTTTTCAATGATTTAATCACAGTTAAGCTGCCGAACAAGATCTGCTTCCATGCATGATGAGGATAATGGATAGATTCTTTTTGGAATCATCGTTGTCTGGTAAGGGTTTTTGAGTCTCTTTAGGAACGAAAATGAGTATTCTGTAGTGCAGTTTGTGATCATTAAAGTTAGGAATACGGCAACAGCAATTTCAACACTGGGAAATATACATTATATTTTGTCTTCTATTATGGAATTATATATGCCTACATGAGTAAAATTTGTTTATCCTGAATCTGCAAACTTAGGTCTCATGTAAGAATCAAATAGTGGTACTTCTTCATCGAAGTTTGTATTTAAGTCATAGGGAGGAGCCTACACTAATTTCTCAAATGTCTTCATATATTCTTCATTAGGTATATCCACATTGTTTAAGAAGGAAAATCTATTTGAAAGAACTTCATGCACGTTCACTGTCCTCTTCATGCAAGATTCAAGTGTGTCAATGATGGTGTATTACGTGGTTAGGGGAAATTGACCTCTGGCACTCTATGATACTTCTGGAGCACTTTCATCATTTTACTTGTTTCTTTCTAATGCATCTGTGATGGAGAACTGCTTGATAATCAGTATTTGGCAGTATTTGTATTGTTGTGTTTTCAAATTTTTCAAAATCTTCTCTTAAATTATGTAAATACCCTGTTAATGACTGGTAGAGATCTGTGCATGCCTTCAATTTACTTCTGAATCTTGGAGAGCTTGACACGTCTGTTGAAAATGCCGCAGTACGTTATTCCACATAACCAACATATCAATACATACTCTAGTATTTCCACTTTGTTGGCGATGTTTTCAATTTCTGTTTTGTTATCTCCTTTTTGTGCCTGGTCTTCAGCAATATTTTATAAGGCATCTAGAATGTGAGTGCAGGATTCCAGGATTGCACTCATTGTTGCAGCCTGTGCTTCTCAACGTGTATTAGAAAGACAATTTAATACGCGATCACTGCCTAAGTATGTTTTAAGAACTGCCCATTGGTGAGCAGAAGTGACAAAAAACGTGTAGAATAACTGAACAATAGAAAAAAGGTCAGCTGCTTTCAGACAACAATCTACTGCAGCTGCATCCTTCAAGATGAATTGAATGTGCAGCACATGGTATAAAAATGACATATTCTTTACATTCTAAAATCTTCTGCCCCTATATATTTGAATGCCTTTCTACCGCTCTGACATACTGGCAGCATTGTTATAGGACTGGCCTCTGCACTTAGAAACATCAGTTTTGCAAACTTCACATAAATAGAAGCACTTGATTTGCAATGTCTTCACCGGTATGACTTTTTAAGCTAGTAAATATGATAAAGTACAGACTTTCCATCTGTTTGAGAGGCGTATCTTAAAACAATACTTAGCTAATCTCTATGAGAAAGATCAGGAGTGGAATCTACAGACAAACTGAAATATCAAGCTATATTTATTTCTCTGAAGATAATTCATCAAACTTTATCACTTATTAAGTTTATTTGGATATTATGAAATGGATATGTTTGCTGGTGCATTATTACACCTAATGTAGTCTGTCCTCTGGTGTCCAAAGATTCGCATCTGTCCCACAAGCAAAAAAAAGTTCATTTCATCTCAACATCCCCCTAAATCTCAACCTAGTACAGCATCAACTCAAAGTCCAAAATCTCATCAGCTCAAAAGTCCCAAATCTTATCATCTAAATTCTCTAAATTTGGTATGGGTGAGGCTCTGGGTATAATCCATCTTGAGATACAATTCCCCTCTATCTATGAATCTGTGAAATTCAAGAAACAAGTTATCTGCTCCCAATGGTGGGATGGGTATAAGATAAGAGTTACAGACATTCCAGTTAAAAAAGGGACGGAACTGAACAAAAAAAAAGGAGTCCTGGTCCCAAGAAATGTCTAAATCCAGGCAGGAAAACATGAGCTTTCACCGCCTGGAATTGATGCTCTGTGGTTTAATGGTTCTGCCATAGGATTATCCTCTCAGAGTCATCCTTCCATTTCCGTAAAGGGTTAGCTTGTGTTTGCAGCTGAGTAGTTTTGTCAGCCTGCTTCCTGTCTGTAGAATATTAGGAATGTGAGACAGGGATTGAGGGGTATGATTTCTTGAGGGGAAAGGGAAAGTAGCCGAGGAATAATGTGTTCTCAGACAGTCTAGATTTGGTGTGACCCATATGACAGGAGTGTGGGGTGTAAATCACAAAGCAGAGTTGACCTTGAGTCAAGCGGTTTGGACTTTTGCATCTTCTACCTCCTCTAGTCAGTCATTGCCTGTTGCAAGGGATGGAGTGGTGGCATAATCTACTAGGTGTCTTCAGTCGAAGGGCAAATCACTGGAGAAGGTCACAGGGATAAACCATTGGGATATTGGGTGCAGTGACTGTAAAAAGAAAGTGGAAAAATAAAAGAAGTTGGTGGGGTACTAAGATTATACAGTATTGTAAAATAATTAGACGAGTGGAAGATACTCTAGGTGTGTAATTTTACAACTCAAGTGTGAATGTCCCGTATAGCATCTCTTAACTTAGGAAAAAGAACAGATTCTATTTACTTGCTAGTATAAATCACTGATTTTAATGCTTAGGACTTTTATCTGTAGATTTTGGATAACACTCAGTGTTGTTGAAAGGATTAAGTACTTGGCACAAAACAATTGTTCAATAATAAGAATAATGAGCATAATGATAAAAATGTGGACTCTAGGTGGGGCATTTGGTTTGTGCTGCACTACTAGCCCAAAACTGGAGGTTCCAACTTACCCAGCGATCTCAGAAGATAAGCCTGGTGGTCTGCTTTCATAAAGATTACAGCCAAGAAAGCCCTATGGAGCTGTTCTAGTCTGTAACACATGAGGTGGCCATGAGTTGGAATTGACTCCCTGGCAACTAACAAATACAACAATGATAAAAACAATGATGGTAGTTGTCTTAGTCATCTAGTGCTGCTGTAACAGAAATACCACAAGTGGATGGCTTTAACGAACAGAAGTTTGTTCTCTCACAGTCTTGTAAGCTACAAGTCCAAATTTGGGGCATCAGCTCCAGGGCAATGCTTTCTCTGTTGGCTCTGGAGGAAGGGCATTGTCATCAATCTTCCCCCGGACCAGGAGCTTCTCACTGCAGGAACGCTGGGTCCCAAGAAGGCTCTGTGTTCCTGGCGCTGCTTTCTTGGTGGAAGGAGGTCCCCCTGTCTCTCTGCTCACTTCTCTCTTTTATATCTCAAAAGAGATTGGCTCATATCAGAATCCAGTTGTAGACTGAGTCCTGCCTCTTTAACAGAACTGCTGCCTATCCCACCTCATTAACACCATAGAGGTAGGATTTACAACACATAGAAAAATCACATCAGATGACAAAATGGTGGACAATCACACAATACTGGGAATCATGGCCTAGCCAAATTGATACACATATTTGTGGGGGACACAATTCAATCCATGACAATAGTGAACTTTAATGACTGCTGATTTATGTGCCAGAAATCTTTCTAAAGTATTTTACGTATATTTACTCATTAAGTACTCCCTTCAATTCTATTATATAGGCTTATTACTATTGCCATTTCCGATACTGGATATTGAGGCCCAGTGAGCTAAAGCAGCTTATCAAAGTTCCCTTAGCTATTAAGGAGAGAAGCTGAGGGATGAATAGAGGAGGTGTGACCCAGTTCAACACGGTCTTACTCAAAATGAGCAAGGTGAGGACTAGACATAGTTGGGGGATAATTTTCTAATTACAAGCAGCCCCAGGTTACCAAAGTCCAACTTAACATACAACCTGTAGTTATGAAATATCCCTTGTAAAACGTATTGCATTAAAAATTTGAAGTACATACAATGGATCATAGTAACAAACAGGCAATGCTTCGCGATTTGCGTCAAAAAGTACTATTATTACACTATTATTATGTTAAATATGTTTTAGTGCATCTGGAAGTGTTGAATGTTTTTTACAGATAGAAAGGTACACTATATACTGTACTGTATACAAGAGAAACATTTGACTAACTGACGTTAGATGTGAACCATACCTAACTGTTCCAATTTACATACAAATTTGTTTCTATCTTAATTAATAAGAGAAGTTCAATGTGCTGTCATATCAAATTGATACAAAATTTTCTAATGCTCCCAGCCAGGTAAAAAACAGTTCCTAGTCAGGCACCAGTCTGCAGACCACAATCTGAACAGCACTGATGGAATCACCAGGAGTCGGAATCAACTCGAGGCACCCAAGAACAACAACAACAACAACGAGGACATAGGATGTACTGGAAGTGGAGCCATGGTGGTGCGGTGGTTAAGAGATCAGCTGCTATCCGAAAGGTTGGCTGTTCAAATCTACCAGCTGCTCCTTTGAAATCCTAAGGGGCACTTCTATCCCTGTCCCATAGGGTCACTATGAGTCAGAATTCACTCGATGGCAAGGGGTTTGGCTTTTTTTGGGAGGTGAGAATATACCAAGGAAGTCCTTCTTCCTCCTCTTTTCTGTTTAAATTGAGGCTAGATTCACATAGAGTGAAATGCATAAAACATATTCAGATTCATGAATAATACATATTATACACCATGGAACCAACATATAGAGCAAGACAAAGAAATTTTCACCTCCCAGGAGCTCCCTTGTACCTGATCCCAATCAATTCCAATCTTCTGACCTCTACTAGCATAGATTAGTTTTTCCTGTGCTTTGAAATAAAATAAATGAAATCATATAGTATGTGCTGCTCATTCGAGCATAGATTCTTTCACTCAATTTATTTTTTTATTAGATACATCCATACTGTTTCTAGTAGCAATATTTCTTTCTTATTATTCTGTCATATTCCGTTGTATGAATTCTGGACATCAGACTTTTTCATTCATTTTTTCTGCTGGTATACATTTACAGTGGCTTATGCCGCTATGAACATTCTTGTACATGTCTTTCAAGGGCAATAAGCATGCATTTTTCTAGGATGTGATCGCAGCTGTGCACTTTCTGGGTTGTAGATTGTGTGCATATTTTGTTTGAGGCAATGTTTCCAAATAGTGTACCAATGTAGATGTACCAGTTGATAGTCTCATCAACAATGTATGCAAGTTCCAGTTCTGTATCAACAGAAACACTTGATAGCTTCAGTTATTTTCGCTAAAGCAATTTTGGTGAAAGGTAGTATTATTTCATTGTGTTTGTTAATCTGCTTTTAAGTATATCCTTTAGTAAAGTATGTGTTTAGTCTTTACTCTTTCTCCTTGAGGTTCAGTCTTTTTTCTTAGTGTTTCATAGAAGTTCTTCATATATTCCACATAAGGGTCCTTTGTCAAATGTAAGTATTGAAGTACCTTTTCCTTGACTGTGGTTAATCCCTTCTTCTTAAGGAGAAGGGGACTTAAAAAAACTTTGAAGAACAGAAAAAAAGAAACAGTGGATCGTGAGAGAAGTTGAAAACACAAGAGGAGGTTCCATCCTGCATTTTTCCTGGTGGTTGCAGGAAAAAAATGAGCAACTCAGTTTACTAGGATGGGAACCTTGGAGAGGGATAAAGTGTGGAATGTCCTAGGAGAAGAAAGTGTTTTTTTGGTCTACAATCTTTTTATGTATTTCCTGCTGTAGTTTAGACGTTTAGAAATAGTGAGATTTGAAACGGTGGATTTTCTCTCTGGTCAAATGTTGGATCTGCTAAAACCTCTTAGAAATATGGCTAATATTTCAAGGAGGATCTTCATGAGGTTTCTGTCTTGAGAGAGGTGTGGCTCAAAGGGAGATGTCCTTTCTTTGAGAGGGTTCAAAACCATGACACTCAGCTGCTTTTTACAATTCTCAACTGTTCTGTACTTTTCTCCTTTTTAAAACACGTTTGGTGTGCTCATAGTTACTAAAAACATTATCCAATGGATTGCTTTGACATGTTTCCCAGTTTATACTCCCTGGGTCTCCTTACGACCCAGGGCACCTGTGTCAACACAAGGAATACAAGGAAAAAGGAAGGAAATAGTGAAAACAGAGAATTGTCTTGCTAGCTTTCCTCAATTCGAAGCAAGGAGCCCACCACCAAATTAACTGGCTCACTAATCCTCTTTTTCCTTTTCCAGTGTCATTGAAGAGCAGGACAGAAAAAGAAGGAGTGAAAGAAGAGAAAAAGAACAGACTCCATCATTTCATTTGAAATTCCCTTAGTTTTCTGAGCAGTTTTTGGAGCATGGAAGAGCCAGAGGTTACCAAGCAGAAAAGCATCGCCCTGTTTTACCTGTTGCTGCCGTTTGTCACCTTCTTCGTCCTCTACCAACCCATCCACAGTCTCCAAAAATTGGATTCCATTTTCAGACATGGACGGCGGTAGGGCCTTTCTAATTTTATCTAAGTGAGTGCATAATGTAGAGTAAATTAAAACTAAATATTTGAAAACATAGCAGCCATGATAATATTTCTGGAGGAACGACTAAAACAAGCCTCCTCATGTTGATAAAACAGTTCAGTTGCCAGAGCTTTAACCTGAAGATCTGAAGGTACCTGTTTCGATCCCGAGTTTTGGGAGCTTAAGTCAGTTTTCCATAATTACTTTCTTAAAAAACATTTGCATTCTAAGTCTTGAATTCTAATAGAACTAAACAGTACAGCTATCCAGCGCAGAACTATTCTAAAAACAAAACAAAAAACAGCCTATATCTGTCTAGGAGCCTTGGTGGTGCAGTCGCTAAGCTTTTGGCTAGTAACAGAAGGTCAGCGGTTCCAACCCACTGGCCACTCAGGGAGAGAAAGACGAGGTGGTCAGCTTCAGTAAAGATTTACAGCCTTGGCAACTATATAGGGCACTTCTACCCTGTCCTATAAAAACACAGCTACCCAATTAGAAAGTGGGTAAAATATCTGAAGAGATATCTCAGCAAAGAAGATATACAGAAGGCATGTGCCACTAAAAAAAAAAAAAAAAAAAAAAAAAAAAAAAAAAAAACCTCTGGGCAACATGGTGCTATAGTCAGAAGCACAACGACATCCCTCCACAGCAAAGATCAGAAAAACTAAGTCAAACAGAATCATACATCAATGCTGAAACCCTAACCATCAAATGAAGAGATAAAGAACTCAGCCAAACACTGAACAGAATAAAAAACTGACTGAGAACAGAGTGTGAGGAGAGATACATGCAGGGGTCCCCTATCAGCTACTGCAGCACAGATCCACCATCTTGGACTCCTATCGGAGATCAGGGAACAGTAAGTAAGAGAAAGTAGCTTCACAGACCTTCCAGCAGGAGACAGAACAACCCTTAACTCATGAAGTAGGCTTTCCCACCCCCCACCCTTCTTCACCCCCATTTAGCCTCCTCTGCTTCCTGCAGCCACCGTCTATTGGCCGGGAAGCAGGAGCTTCCCCCTCCTGCCGCTTGGATTCCACCTGCCCACACTGGGCAGCTCCCTGAGTGGCATTTGCTGGCTGCTGGCGTTGCTTTTTTCCACTTCTTTAGATTTCTTCTTTATCTCTCACCACCTCCCCCTCCTTTCTCTCAAATACCTGGCTCCATGTGCCATCTTTGCTTCTTCCTGAAAGGCTGCAAAAGAACGCTGGACTGTGAAACTGCTTCCCTGCCCATGCCGCCACACTGGTGCGACATACAAGGCTTTTTTGTTTGTTCGCTCTGATTTCATCTGTTTTGATTTGTTTGTTTTCTTTTTCTTTTCTCAGCTTGGGAGCCCCTTCTAGCTGGGCAGTACCACGTGGCTTGGAAGCTAGTCACTTACTCTGCACAGATGCCCAGGGACATCCCTGGGCGCACTTCTTTTTTCTTGTTTTTGGTGTTTTTTTTCCTCTCTTTTATTTCTTTGTTTAGTCTTCTTCTCTCTTATTATTCCCTTTTCGTTTTTCTTCATTTTCAGTTTCTCAATTTATTCATTTTTTCTTTTACCCTTTTTCATTTTTTTTCACTTTTGTTTTTTCCCAGTTCTCAGTCTTTCATCTCTCTACTCCAATAGCAAGCTCCCTTAGCACTGTTTTTTTTTTGGTGTGTGTATGTCTTCAGATCCTGTTTCTCTCTCCTCTCTCTCATCTTTACCATACCCATCTTAGCTCCACACATCACAATCTACCCCCTCCTTCCTACCTAACTGCACCTTGTGCTGAACATCACACTCCCAAGCAAAAGAGTCATGGCCTACTGGAACCTGCCCGGCACTGTTTCCCAGTCCACACTGTCATCCCAGTTAAGTCGCACAAAAAACCTATCCCAGCAACTCCCCTTCAGCTGGACCTGCCCTGCTGTACTGTATCTCAGTGATTGACCCTGCCCATTGGAGAAGGAGGTGAAAAGTATCTTGCCCACAGATGAGCAAACAACAAAGAATGCACAGCCCACCTGCTCAGACATAACCAAACAAAACAAAAAAGCAGGATGAAACAAACAAATCTAAAATCAGTAGACAAGGAAAATAAACACTGAATGTCCTGAAGACAGCAGACAATATCAAAACATTTACAAAAACAAGACAGGATTCTTCCAGTAGGTACCCAAAATCAAACACCAGATGACCATCCAGTAGAAGAAAAGGCACTAGCTCTGACTGATAGGGAATTCAAATCACTAATATTCAGAATTATCCAAGAGTTAAAGCAAACAACAGACAACAATGAGGAAAAAATAGACAAATTCATGAAAAGGCAGACAAATTCACGGAAAATACAGACAAAAAAATGGAAGAATTCAGGAAAATAATAAGGGAACAAAATGCTAAAATAAATTCACAACTAGAAATCTTACAAAAACAACAATTAGAAATCCAAAAGACAAACAACAAGATTTCAAATATGGACAGTGTCATAGAAAAGCTGAGGAGCAGGTTTGAAACGATGGAAGGTAGGATCAGTGAAATTGAAGACAAACACTTGGATACAGCACTGTTTGAGGAAAAATCAGAAAGAAGAACAAAGAAAAATGAAGAAACCCTGAGAATTATGTGGGATACAATCAAAGCAAAAATCTTCGAGTGATCGGAGTTCCAGAACAGGGGGAGAAAACACAGAGAGGATCACTGAAGAATCGCTGCCAGAAAACTTCCCCAATATCATGAAAGATGAAAAGCTGACCATCCAAGAAGCTCAAAGAAACCCATATAGGATAGACCCTAAAAGAAAATCACCAAGGCATATGATAATCAAACTAGCTAAAACCAAAGACAAACAAAGAATCCTGAGAGCAGCTCGAGAAAAACAAAAAGTCACACAGAGAGGGGAAACAATAACACTAAGCTCGGATTATTAGGCAGAAACCATGCAGGCAAGAAGGCAAAGGGATGACATATATAAAACCTTGAAAGAAAAAAATTGACAGCCAAGAATAATATATCCTGCAAAGCTCTCATTCAAATATGATGGTGAAATTAGGTCAGCGACTATGTAGAAACCAAACCGAACTTACAAGACTTACTGAAAGAAGTCCTTCAATCTGAGAACAAATAATATCAGACCACACGGTGAATATAGGACACAGGATTGTACTAGCCAGATACCAACCTAGGAAAGGACTATGCAAAACCAAAAGAATTACAAAAGGGAACAAGAGAGGTTAATCTGTAAATGCCAACAGCATCAGAACAATAAAAGAGAGAATAAATTGTGTAGGTATAGAACTTTCCAGTGGAGAGGAAGTCAACTGATACCAAGTAATAATAAACTGGTACAAATCCAGAAAGATAAGGGTAAACTTCCAGTTAACCACAAAGAAAGTTAACAAAGCAACTCAACAAAATAAAGAAGAAAAACATAAAGTCTCAGTAAAAACAAAACCTACAAAAACAAAAGAAATGAAAAAACAACTCCACAAACACAAGGAATTCAGCACTGGAGAATAAGAGGAACAAAGAAAACATCAACACCACACACACACACACACACAAAAAAAAAAAAAAAAAAAACTACAAAACGCAGTCCTACTCCTAGGAATATACCCTAGAGAAATAAGAGCCATGACACTAAAAGACATAAGCACACCCATATTCATTGAAGCACTGTTCACAATAGCAAAAAGACGGAAACAACCAAGATGCCCATCAACAGATGAATGGATAAACAAACTATGGTACATACACACAGTGGTGTACTATACAAAGATAAAAAACAATGATGAATCTGTGAAACATCTCATAACATGGATGAAAATGGAAGACTTTATGTTGAGTGAAATAAGTCAATCACAAAAGGATAAATATTGTATGAGACTTCTACTGTATAACTCATGTAAAAGTTTGCACACAAAAAGAAACAATCTTTGTTGGTTATGAGGGATGGGAGGGTTGGGGGGAGGAATTAGATAAATAAGTGATAACTTTGGTGAAGAGTAAGGCAGTACAAACTACTGGGGAAGCCAGCGCAACTTGTACAAGGAAAGGTCTGGGAAACTACATAGACACTTCCAAACTCCCTGATGGACTGAATTGCTGGGCAGAGGGTTGTGGGGACCATGGTCTTGGGGAACATCTAGCTCATTCGGCATAACACAGTTTATAAAGAGAACTTTCTACATTCTCCCTTGTTGAGCAGTGTCTGGGGTCTTAAAAGCCTGTGAGCAGCCATCTAAGATACTCCACTGGTCTCACCCATTAGGGAGCAAGGGAGAATGAAGAGAACAAAATACAAGGAAAAGATCAGTCCAAAGGACAAATGGACCACAACTACCATGGCTTCCACCAGACTGAGTCCAGTACAGCTAGATGGTGCCTGGCTACCACCACTGACTGCTCTGACCAGGATCACAATAGAGGGGCCTGGACAGAGCTGGAAAAGGATGTAGAACAGAATTCTAACTCACAAAAAATGACCAGATTTCCTGGCCTGACAGACTGGAAAAACCCCGAGACTATGGCCCCTGGACACCCTTTTAGCTCAGTGATGAACCCCTCCCCTGAAGTTCACCATTCAACTGGGGATTGGACATCCTCATAAAACAAAACAGGACTAATGAGGCACAGCAATCCAGGGACAAGGACTAGAAGGAGGGCGGGGACAGGAAAGCTGGTGATAGGGAACCCAATGTTGAGAATGGACAGTGTTGACATGTTGTGGGGTTGTTAACCATTGTTATAGGGCAGTATGTGCACTAACTGTTTAATGAGAAGCTTTTTGTTCTGCAAACCTTCATATAAGGTACAAAAAAAAAAAAAAGGAATTATCTACGTATCTATGTGAGATCATACTGACAATAGCAACTCTTAAGGTTTGATGGGAAGCCTAAGGGACAGTGAGTTGAAGATAATGTGATGGAATAATTTGGAAAAGAATTGTGAGACTAACAGCACAACTGGAAGAATGTAACCGATGTCACTAAATTGTGCATGTAGAAACTTTCGAAACGGTATAACTTCTGCTATGTACATTTTCACCAAAAAAAAAAGTCCTCAAGGTCGAGAATGGAGAGTGTTGACACATTGTGGGTTCTTAACCAACGTCATAAAACAATATGTGTACTGACTGTTTCATGAGAAACTGTTTGTTCTGTAAACCTTCATCTAAAGTACAATAAAAAAATAAAAACAAAAAAAAACAACAACCAGTTGCCCCAGGATTTGAATGAGCTTCATAGGGTTTTTATTGGAAGTGGATCATCAGGCCTTTCTTCTGAGGTAACTCTGGGTAGATCCAAATCACCAATCTTTCAGTGAGTAGCCAAAAAGTTAACCATTTAAACCACCCAGGCCCTCTCGTATGCCACTAGGGAATTACATATTAAAACAATGATGTGATACAATTATGCGGCTATTAGAAGGGCTAAAATCCTAAATACTGACAACACCACATGCTAGCAAGGATGTGGAGCTGCAGGAACTCTCATTCCTTTCTGGGAAAATGCAAAAGAGTAGAGTCATTTTGGAAGATAGTCTAACAGTTTCTTACAAAGCTAAACATAGGCTTACATAAACGTGTTGTTGTTAGGTGCCATGGAGTTGATTCTGACTCATAGCGACCTTATGTATAACAGAACGAAACAGTGCCCAGTCCTGTGCCATCCTCACAATCATGGTTATCCTTGAGTTCATTGTTGCCACCTGAGTGTCAATTTATCTCTTTGAGAGTATTCCTCTTTTTTGCTGAGCTTATACTTTATCAAGCATGATGTCCTTCTCCAAGGACTTGTCCATCCTGGTAACAGATCCAAAGTATGTGAGACGAAGTCTTGCCATCCTTACTTCTAAGGAATATTCTGGCTGTACTTCTTCTAAGACAGATTTTGTTGTTTTCTGGTAGTCCATTGTATATTCCATATTCTTCTCCAATACCGTAATTCAAAGACATTAGTTCTTCTTTGATTTTCCTTATTAATTGTCTAGCTTTCACATGCATATGAGGTGACTGAAAACACCATGGCTTGGGTCAGGTGCACCTTAGTCCTCAAGGTGACATCTTTACTTCTCAACACTTTAAAGAGGTCTTTTGTAGCACTTTTACCCAATGCGATGCATTCTTTGATTTCTTGACTGCTGCCTCCATGGGCGTTGATTGTGCATCCAAGTAAAATGAAAACCTTGACAACTTTACTCTCTTCTCAGTTTAGCATAAAGTTGCTTATTGGTCCAGTTAAGGATTTTTATTTTCCTTATGTTGAGGTATAATCCGTACTGAAGGCTGTGGTCTTTGATCTTCATTAGTAAGTGCTTCAAGTCCTCTTCATTTTCAGCAAGCAATGTTGTGTCATCTGCATATGGCAGGATGTTAATGAGTCTTCTTTCAATCCTGACTGTGTGTTCTTCTTCATATATTCCAGCTTCTCGTATTATTTGCTCTGCATACAGACTGAATTAATATGATGAAATGATACAACCCTGACACATGACTTTGTTGACATTAAACCATGCAGTATCCCACTGTTCTGTTCAAATGACTGCCTCTTAGTCTATGTACAGGTTCCTCACAAGCACAATTAAGTGTGCTTGAATTTTTTCTTCATTTTTTTCTGTTTGAGAAATGCCAAGCTTGTTCTTCCCTTTTGGTTTTCTAACTTCAGGTCTTTGCACATTTCATTATAATGCTTTACTTTGTCTTATTTAGCGGCCCTTTGAAGTCTTCTCCATTATTTCTTCTTTTCGCTTTAGCTAGCCTACATTCAAGAGCAAGTTTCAGAGTCTCTTCTGACATCATTTTGGTCTTTTCTTTCTTTCCTGTCTTTTTAGTGACCTTTTGATTTCTTCATGTATGATGTCCTTGATATCATCCCACAACTTGTCCAGTGTTTGGTCATTAGTGTTCAATCTGTCAAATCTATTTTTGAGATGGTCCATCATATATCTGATTTGCATGTTGTTGCTGTGGTACTGGAAGCTTCGCCACTGGTATTTCCTATATCAGCAGAGTCACCCTCAGTGGACAGGTTTCAGTGTAGTTTCCAGACTAAGACAAAGAAGAGGGACATGGCAATCTACTTCTGAAAAAATCGATCAGTGAAAACCTTATGAAGTACAGCAGAACATTGTCGATATAGTGCCAAAAGATGAGTCCTTCAGGCTGGAAGACATGCAAAATATTACTGGGAAGAGCTGCTTTCTCAAAGTACAGTCTACCTAAAGAACGTGAATGGAGTCAAGATTTCAGAACCTTCATTTACTGACGTGGCACTACTCAAAATGAGAAGAAATAGTTGCAAACATCCATTAATAATTGCAATGTGGAATGTACAAAGTATGAATTCAGGAAAATTGGAAGACATCAAAAATGAAATGGAATGCATGAAGATCACTACCCTAGGCATTAGTGAGCTGAAATGGATTAGTATTGGTTATTTTGATTCAGACAATCATACAGTCTACTATGCCAGGAAAGACAAATTGACAAGGAATGATGTTGCATTCATCGACAAAAAGAACATTTCAAGATCTATCCTGAAGTACAGCATTGTCAGTGATAGGATAATATCCATAGACCTACAAGTAATACCAGTTAATAGGGCTATTGCAGAAATTTAGGCACAAACTACTAAGGCCAAAGGTGAAGAAACTGAGAATTTTTACCAACTTTTGCAGTCTGAAATTGATCAAGCATGCAGTCAAGACACATTGATGATTAGTGGTGATTGAAATGTGAAAGTTGGAAGCAAACAAGGATGGTTGTTGGAAAATATGCCTTGGTGATAAAAATGATGCCAGATATCAAGTGACCAAATTTCGCAAGACCAACAACTTCTTCATTGCAAATACCTTTTTTCAACAACGTAAATGGCAGCTAGATATGTGGATCTCGCCGGATGTAATACACAGGAATCAACTTGTCTACATCTGTGGAAAGAGACGGTGGAAAACCTCAATATATTCAGTCGGAACAAGGCCAGTGGCCAATTGTGGAACAGACCATCAATTACTCACATGCAAGTTCAAGATGAAGTTGAAGAAAATCAGAACAAGTCTCCAAGAGCCAAAGTACGAACCAAACATAAACACAGACATACATAAACATATGATCCGGCCACTGTGCTCCTAGGTATTTACCCACCTGAAGTAAAAACTTACGTCCACCCAAAAACCTGCACAAAAAAGGTTGCAGCACCTTTCCTGATAATTGCCCAAAACTGGAAAACATCAAGATGCCCCTCAACAGATGAAGAAACAAGCTGTGGTATTACTCAACAACAAAAAGAATTGAAAAAGCCATGAAAAGCCATGGAGGCGCTTTAAATGCATATTGCTAAGTGAAAGAAGCTAGTCTGAAAAAGCTACATATTGTATGATTCCAAAAATAGAACATTCTAGAAAAGGTAAAATTTTAGACAGCAAACAGATCAGTGGCTCCCAGCAATTCTGGGGAGGTTGGGAGTGATGAATAGATGGAGCCCAGGACAGACAAATCATGTTCTGCCATTTTCAAAAAATGCTCCATGTTATTTTTTATGAATATTGGCAAAGACTCATATATGTGCAAACCTGGATGACAAAAAGCTAATAGGCACTAGAAATCTAGTACTAGGAAGTGAGTTTTCTCTTAGACTTCTTATGCAGTTCAAAGAAATGAGTTTTAACCATGATAAATCTCAGGGTTCTTGAAGAGTCTTTGAGCAACTTTATTTGTTTTCCACAAATATCACAAATGAATTTCTAATCCTCAAATCTCAAAGAACACTTTTCAGTCTTTATCCATCCTCTATAAGCTTGGGCTTGCTGATCACTCACAAATCTAAAGCTGGAGACCAGCATATTATCCTGTCACTGTGCAACATTCTCAGAAGAGTGTTCCAAGATATCTTGAATGCCATATGAGTTTATCTTCTCCCTCTTCCAGCTTCTTCCCATGCCCCTCTTCCCCCAATTTTTCAAAAATCCCTTTTCTGTACCTCCTTCAGTTCGGAAACGACTTTAAAAAATGTTTCTTTTAATGAATAAATGCATTAATCACGTTTGTTCTTGACCTTTAAATCCTGTCTATTTACCTTCTCTTACTCTTATAATTCACCTTTCTCTAAATCCTGAAGTTGCTGTTTCATTCATTCCTTATAATTTCCTCTACTGGACCATTGGTAGGGCCCCTGAGTTACCTGATATCTCCAGTAGAAAAGACCCTTATAATGAAATGTAGAGTGCATCACTATCAGGTTTTCTTCTGCCATTGCCTTCCTCCATTATTTCTGGCACATATATTCTGACTGAGCAAAGAGAAAATATAGTGAAGATGTTTACCAGTGAAAAGATGAATTTCTTTTGCTTTGTGCCTCAGGTTAAGAAAATTATAGAGGAAATCAAAAGAGCTAAAAATGGGGAGTTGATTCTTTGCCACCCATAACAGAGGACAGAGACTTTTAACAACTCAACGTTGTAAGAAACCATAATGGAAACCTCTTGTGCCTATTTTGCTGACACATGTTTCCAGTCCACTGTCTTCACTTTCAAGCTCTATCAAGAATCAGTATCCTTCACTGGTTCCTAAGAACCTCCCACCAAAGCAGTTGCTGATGTCTCTTAATACTGAGCGACACTACCGCAAAGCTCCAGGAGCGTGAATCTCAGGAAATAACACTTAGTTCTAGATAAAAGTTAGCCAGCAGCACTTCAGGAAAGAGGTGTATGTAGTTCATTGGTAGAGCACATGCTTTGCATGTATGAGGCCATGGCTTCCATCCTCCGCACCTCTACAGTTTTCCTCTGCTCCAAGACTACCTAAAACCAATCTTGAAGGGATACAGATTCACTTCTCCTAAAATTTTCCATTCAATTCCTGGGCACATAGGCAGCAAAAACATAACTCTATAGACCTCTTTGAATGCTCTTCCATTTCTATGCTATGAGCTTCTACATCCCTTAAGCTGACTGCAACAGCAGAAGGAAGACGACAAAAAAGGGCGGAAAAGAAGAACCAGATTCTGACAGAATCTCTTCAATCACCGAAAAAAAAGCGTGCACATTAAGCTCACTTTTTGTACTATTATTAAAAAGACAGAAAAAAGAGTGGGGCGGGGGGTGGGGGTTGTTTGAAAGGGCCCTAAGGACAGTGTTTTGGTTTTTTTTTTTTAAGCCAACTAAACCACAAAGCCCTCTAGTGAGGCTTCCTGCTGGGCTACCTCCAGATATGCTGATGTCTAAATGATTTCAGGGAAAGACTGAGTGCATAAGCTTTCCTTTTCTTTGATTCTCGTTCCCTTGACTCCTGACAGGTGGGCAGTGTCACCCAAGCAGTGAAACACAACATTGGACTATCTTCTTCCATTCCGCCAAGCACAGATATCGGTATCCTGTTGCTCTTCATAACCTCAGTATATTTGGCATGGAGCTCAGATATTGTCTCAGAGAAACTTTCTGGTGGCAGGCAAAAGCCATAAGAGATAAGATGTCTCCATAAAGCAACGGGAATCCATATCTGGACATGTTTTCCTAGGGAACATCAGTTGTCATTGAGTTGATTTTGACTCATGGCCACCACCTGTGTGTCAGAGTAGAACTATCCTCCACAGAGTTTTCAATGGCTGATTTTTTGGGAGCAGGCGTCTCTGGGTGACTGGAACCTCCAATCTTTCAGTTAGCAGCAAGCAAGTATTAACTGTTTAAGTCCCCTTTGAGACTCCATTCCCAGGGCAAACCCAAAATCCAACTGCCCCACAAGGTTCTAGAGAATGGCTGATGGATTCCAACTTCTAAGCGTTTAACCACTGTGCCACCAGGACTCCGTCCAGGGAGAGGGAGCAATTAAACCTTAGGACATAGAAGTCTCAGCCAAAGGCACGCGTGAAAACCCCAAAAACCCACTGCCTTTGAGTCAATTCTGACTCATAGCGACCTCATAGGTTTTCCAAGTCTATAAAACTAGGGAAACTGCCACATCTTCCTCCAGCAGAGACAATGGTGGTTTCAAACCACCAACCTTCCAGTGAACAGTCTATCGCCTGAATCACTGAGCTATAGCCAGTGTTAATTCAAGTGACTTCAGCTTGAAACTCCAACTTAGTTGTTCCTTCTCCACACACTGTTTGTGGTATTATGAATCTGCCAATCATCACACCAGGGTCCTGTACTTCAACTACTTCTGGCTATCAGAGCCACAGCAGATAATTGTAGGCCAAGGATACAAAAATGCAGAACCTGAAAAGTTGGCTTGGGAAACTTAGATCCAAATAGAAATAAAAAACAGTCCTATGTGACAAACAGTAAGTGTATGGTGTCATGGACAGTCACTGTTGTAGCAAACCCTGGAGTCCAAAACCCTGGTCAGGAAATCCAGCAGTGGCTTTGTCTTGAAGCTGCAACTAGGGTTCTGAGGTAGGCATGTTGGGGGCTGAGCAAGTACTACAAGCATATTAACCTTTTATAACAGCCCACTCGTACTCCTGAATAGGCATTCAAACCTCAGCCATCACAGAGGCTGAAAGAATAGAAGCTTCAAGCTCCTGCCAAAATTTATGGTGTCAGTCAACCCACATATGAGTTTTAGGACATAATCCTTAATCATTGTGTCTTCTCTTTTACTTTAATTTACATTCTGATATTTTTTTCCCCAGTAAGAAGTTTGTATCTTTCTGAATATTGGGATACATTATATATCAACTCCTCGGTTCCTCCCCAGCATCAGTAGTCTCCCTTACCCTGGCCTCCCTCAGATAGCTGACTGAGGCTCAGTTGGTGCTGGGAAGTAAGTGACATGGGCACTTAGAGGCAGGAAGACAATATAAGGTAGCAAGATGAGTAACAAAGTCTAATACAGAGTTAAAAGGGAAGTAAATCTCTTAGATCAGAATGTAGAGGTTCCCAAATCTGGAGAACTGCCTGAGAACTTTGTAAATATACGTTTTCTTTATTCCACCTCTATAGAGCCTGAATGGACTGAGAATCACAGGGAAGGGAGAGGATGGGGTGTATATCACTGAAAAGTCTCCACGGATGTTTCCAGCTTTCAGCCATGTCTGAGAACTGCTATTCTAGGCAGTGCTGCTGAGGGAACTGGAGTGAACTGAGCTGCTGGGAAATTTTCGTTAGGAGGAAGTACTGGAGACATGAATAAAGGGGGCTGGGAAGGGAAAGTGAAGGTGAAGGTGACACATTATGTGATGAAGAAAATGAAGGAGAAAATAGGAGGAGGGAGATAGGTGTGAGTGTGGAAGAGCTGGAAGAAGAGAAGGTGAAAGAAGGTTTAGAAGTAGGTCTTTAGGATGCATAGAATATGGATGGCCCAGGAGGTAGTTTGAGCCTGTCAGGGTAAGTTATGTCTTCTCTGCTCTCTCTACAATGCAGGAAGTCAGAAAGTTTCCTTCCTTCAAAGGAAAATGGACTCAAGGTGTTTTTCCCCTAGGTAGATGCAGCTCTTTTTGCCCAAGACTTTTGTGGCTTTAAGAAAGCTTAACAGCTCTTTCCATCTCTGGAAATAATTTTCACAGCTGTGGATGCTGGATTTCTCAGGGTTTCCTGAGAAATGCCTTTCCTCTGGACAGCATTCAAACACTTCTTTGCCATTAACAAAGAGTTGGGATCACAGATTTCTGTGGTTGGGATCACAGATCTATGTGGTTGGGATCACAGATCTCTGTGACTGGTGATTGGACCGACATTTTGCTGACCAAGATTATCTGGATGGGCGTGGAAGGGTAGGAGGAATGGGAAAAAGAAAATCAGAAGGAAACTTTTCTCCTGAACCCTTTATCTGTCCATTGACACAGGCACAGGTGAGGGGGGAAATAAAGAAGAACACTCAAAAAGAATTTGCCCAACAGTGGCTTCCCCCTCCCTCTTTCCATCTGTCTTTTTCTTCCTTACTTCTTAATAATAATGAGAAATTGTAATAAAGGAAACCAGGCTGTCTGTGATGCGGTGGAATTTTGTTGCTTCACCATCAGCAGATCCTGAGTGAGCACCTTCTTTTATTCTAGTTCCTCCTAACTTTATTGTGCGAAAACACTAAGGTTGGTAGGCCCAAGGTGTGTCAAGGACTATCTTCCAAGTGTGTAACTATCAAACAATTTATCCTTTCTGTGAGTAAGAAAAACACAAGTAAAGTTATTTACTAAGAGAAAAATAGGGAAAGTCTGAAACAAATTTGCCAATATTTAGCTGTGAGTTCCGGTGAAGAAAGAAAATGATACATGAAGGTGCTGGGGATTGAGCCCAGGGCCTCTTGCATGCTAAGTGCATGTTCTACTACTGAGCTGCACCCCCATGTTAGGCAGAATTGTGAGACTACTCTATAATACTGACTTCCAGTATGGTCTGCAGGAGTCTTGAAATGTAAATTTTCAGAAGTCAAAATCCATTATGTTCAATTCTTGTGTTCCTAGATTGGATTTTGCCTCGCAGCTATGCCAGGAGAAGGAGAAAAACGCTTCCCAGACCAAAAGACTTGGAGATCTTCCAGCAGTCATTGGCTTCTTCAAGGACTACTTTTAGCCAACTTCCTGAGTGTCAGTTCCAGTCCACCACTAGGGAGAGTCACAGGGTGACGTTCAGTTAAATCTTCTGATTGTCTTCTTGAAAAGTCCTTCTTCTCTGTCTATGAAGCTTGCAGGAAGACACAAAAGATAGTTGTTTTAAGCTGGTTTCTCTAGAGAAGCTACACCAGTAAAGTGTATAAATACATATATATAAGGAGATTATACCAAGGAAACAGCTCATGTGATTGTAGAGGCTAGAATGTCCCAAGTCCATGGATCAGGGTAGAGGCCTCTCCCAAGTCACACAGCTGCAGAAGCTGGCAAGCCCAAGATCGGAAGGTCGGAGAGCAGGGCTCCCACTCACAGGCTGTGCAGACCTATGAATCCCAGGTTTGGCAGATAAGCTGACAGCTCAAGTCCCAAGAACGGGAGATGAGACGACAGGAAGCAGCTGCAGGATCCGGAGAGAGCAAAAAGCCAGAACGTCTGCTTATATACAGATGCGGGCCACACCTCAAAGGAGACCCCCTTTCATCTGATTGGTTATTCACAGTATATTCAATCATGGCAGTGATTACATTAAAACACTGAGACTCATGGCCCAGCCTACTTGACACACCATCTTAACCATCACAGTCCACCCCTTGTCAACTTGGCACGTGTGCACATCTCCTTAAACCATACATAATCTCTGAATAAAGACAATTAGAAAGTCATACTTGCGCCTAATGTGATACAACTAACACACTTATAATCAAAAACGCACTAGCCCTCTTTACATTTTATATTTTATACATGAAGGTAACAAAAATATTTGATGCACACATACAAAGTAGAAATACTCATAACAATTACAGTTCCTGTTTCTGCATCTGGTCACGTGGCCATAACTGGTATTTGGAACTACCTTCTTCCACTATCCATTCTGTATTCCCTTTACCTTCAGCAAGCACCTGAGCTGTTTGTGGTTCTTTGCCTGGTGAGGTGACCCAAACTTTCATTCCTGAAGGGTCTGTGTCATTAGTAGTCATGTCACAATTAGGTTGCCTTAGTTTTCCATTGACTTTAATCACAGGGCATGGTAGTACTAAGGGACGCCCCAAGGAATCTCCTGCATTCCAGACATACTCTTCTTTACCTCCATTATGTAATATCAATCTGACTTCCTCTTGGTAATCAGGATCAATCACACCAGCCAGTATGGTAACTCCCTTCTTTGCCTGTTGATCCAGAGGCATAAAAAGCCCAAAGTGGTCAGGTGGCATTCTTAACTTCCAGGTCAATGGAATTAGTAATGTGTCTCCAGGTGGGAACATTCCTCCCTTTGGAACTAAGACCTCTATACCTGCAGAGCATAAGGTCAAGGCGACAGGAAGCAAAAATCTTGCAAGTGGGTCACTAGGGGTAATAGTGAGTGGTGCCACTCCCATTTCCACCCCTTGATTCCTGGACCTGTGAATCCTGGCTATGGGAGAAACAGCACCATATATTGAACGCTGGTTTAAAGCATATACAGCCTCCTAGAGAACATTGCCCCAACCCTGCAAGGTATTGCTACCTAGCTGGCACTGTAGTTGTGTCTTTAGAAGGCCATTCCATCATTCTATCAAACCAGCTGCTTCCACTGTTGCACTTCATTTTCTGTGAAGTGAGTCCCTTGATCTGAGGCAATGCTGTGTGGGATACCATGACGGTGGATAAGGCATTCTGTAAGTCCAAGGATGGTAGTTTTGGCAGAAGCATTGCGTGCAGGAAAGGCAAATCCATGTCCAGAGTAAGTGTCTATTCCAGTAAGGACAAAATGCCGCCCTTTCCATGATGGAATTGGTCTTTGTAATCAACTTCCCACCAGATTGCTGGCTGATTACCTCGAGGGATGCTGCCATATCGGGGACAAAGTGTTGGTCTCCGTGGCTGGCAGATTAGGCACTCAGCAAAGGCTGTGGCCATGTCAGCCTTGGTGAGTGGAAGTCCATGCTGCTGGGCCCATGCATAACCTCCATCCCTGCCACCATGGCCACTTTGTTCATGAGCCCATTGAGCAACAGCAGGAGTAGTTGGGGAAAGAGGATGAGTGGGTTCCACAGAACGCGTCATCCTACCTACTCGATTGTTAAAATCATCCTCTGCTGAGGTCACCCTTTGGTGAGCATTCACATAAGACACAAATATCTTCACGTCTTTAGCCCATTCGGAGAGGTCTATCCACATACCTCTTCCCCATAAATCCTTGTCTCCAATTTTCCAATCATGTTCCTTCCAAGTCCCTGACCATCCAGCCAAAGCATTGGCCACAGCCCATGAATCAGTGTATAATCGCACATCTGCCCATTTCTCCTTCCAAGGAAAGTGAACAACCAGGTACACTGGTCGAAGTTCTGCCCATTGAGAGGATTTCCCTTCACCACTGTCCTTCAGGGAGGACCCAGAAAGGGGATCTAGTGCTGCTGCCGTCCAGTTTCGAGTGGCACATGCATATCACACAGAACCATATGTAAACCAGGCACGAGTTTTCTCTTCTGAAGTCAACTGATCATAAGGAACTCCCCATGAGGCCATAGGTGCAGACTGGGAGATGGAAGTTAATGTGACAGGAGTGGAGACCATGGGCATTTAGGCCACCTCCTCATGCAACTTACTTGTGCCTTCAGGTTCTGCTTGGGCCCGATCTCGAATATACCACTTCCATTTAATGATGGAGTGCTGCTTTGCACGTCCAACTTTATGGTTCTGTGGGTCAGACAACACCCAGTTCATGATGGGAAGCTCAGGCCTCATGATGACTTGATGTTCCATGGTTAAGCGTTCAGTCTCTACTAAGGCCCCCTAAGAAGCCAAAAGTTGTTTCTCAAAAGGAGAGTAGTTATCTGCAGAGGATGGCAGAGCTTTGTTCCAAAATCCTAAAGGTCTGTGCTGTGATTCACCAATAGGGGCCTGCCAAAGACTCCAAACAGCATCTCTATCTGCCACTGACACTTCAAAGACCATTGGATCAGCTGGATCATATGGTCCAAGTGGCAGAGCGGCTTGCACAGTAGCCTGAACCTGTTGCAGAGCCTTCTCTTTTTCTGGTCCCCACTCAAAACTAGCAGCTTTTCGAGTCACTTGATAAATAGGCCAGAGTAGCACACCCAAATGAGGAATACCTTGCCTCCAAAATCTAAAGAGGCCCACTAGGCATTGTGCCTCCTTTTTAGTTGTGGAAGCAGCAAGATGAAATAATTTATCCTTCACTTTAGAAGGAATGTCTAGACATGCCCCGCACTCCTGGGCCCCTAGAAATTTCACTTAAGTGGAAGGTTCCTTGTCTTAGTCATCTAGTGCTGCCATAACAGAAATACCACAAGTGGATGTTTTTAATGAATAAAAATTTATTTCCTTACAGTAAAGTAGACTAAAAGTCCAAATTCAGGGAGTCAGCTCCATGGAAGGCTTTCTCTCTCTCAGCCTTCTCATCAGTGTTCCCCCGGACTAGGAGCTTCTAGGCACAGGGACCCCCGTCCAAAGGACGTGCTCTGCTCCCAGCACTGCTTTCTTGATGGTATGAGGTCCCCCTGTCTCACTGCTCACTTCTGTCTTTTATATCTCAAGACATTGCCTCAGAACACAATCCAGTCTCATAGATCAGGTCCTGCGTTACTAACACAACTACCACCCATCCTCCCTCATTAACATCATAAAGGCATGTTTACAACATACAGAAAAATCACACAGTACCAGGAATCAGGGCCCAGCCAAACTGATACACTCATTTTTGTGGGGACGTAATTCAAACCATGACATGCCTGAATTTTTGTGGGATTAATCTTCCACGCTCTAGCACGCAACTGTTTTACCAGTAAGTCCAGAGTCATTGACACTTCTTCCTTACTAGGTCCAATCAGCATAATGTCATCAATGTAATGGACCAGTGTGATGTCTTGTGGAAAGGAAAGGTGATCAAGGTCCCTGCGGACTAAATTATGACATAGGGCTGGAAAGTTAATGTAGCCCTGAGGTAGGCAAGTGAAGGTGTATTGTTGGCCTTGCCAGCTGAAGCCAAACTGCTTCTGGTGGTCCTTTGAAGCAGGTATGGAGAAAAAGGCATTACCCAGATCAATAGCTGCATATCAGGTACCAGGAGGTGTATTAATTTGCTCAAGCAGTGAAATTACATCTGGAACAGCAGCTGCAATTGGAGTCACCACCTGGTTAAGTTTTCGATAATCTACTGTCATTCTCCAAGATCCATCTGTTTTTTGCACAAGCCAAACAGGCGAGTTGAATGCGGATGCGGTGGGAATCACCACCCCTGTATCCTTCAAGTCCTTGATGGTGGCAGTAATCTCTGCAATCCTTCCAGGAATGCAGTATTGCTTTTGGTTTACTATTTTCCTAGGTAGAGGCAGTTCTAATGGCTTCCACTTGGCTTTTCCTACCATAATAGCCCTTAGTCTATTTGTCAGGGATCCAATGTGGGGGTTCTGCCAGTTGCTAAGTATACCTATTCCAATTATGCATTCTGGAACAGGAGAAATCACTAAGGTTGGGTTTGGGGACCCACTGGACCTATTGTGAGATGGACATGAGCCAAGACTCCATTAATAACCTGACCTCCATATGCCCCCACTCTGACTGGTGGGCCACAGTGACATTTTGGGTCTTCTGGAATTAGTGTCAGCTCAGAGCCAGTATCCAGTAATCCCCGAAAAGTCTGATTATTTCCTTTTCCGCAGTGAACAGTCACTCTCGTAAAAGGCCATAGATTCCTTTGGGAAAGGCTGGGAGAAAGATTAAGAGTAAAAATTTTTGCAGTGTATTGGAGTCCTTCTTCAGTGGGATCTGGCCTCCCCTTCATCAAGGGGTTGTGGGTCTTTAAATTCGCTCAAATCTGGGAATTGATTGAGGGACCGTGACTCTCTATTCCAGCGATTTGAGTTAGACTGCTGTTCACCTGACCTAGATTTCATCCGTTAGTATAGATCAAGTAAATATTTAGTAGATTTCATATCTATTTCACTTCTAGGGACACCATGACTAAGTAACCAACACCATAAGTCCATACGAGTCAGACTATTCTGATTACTGCTTTGACTCCTCTGTCCATTGCCTTTGTCAATTGAGTGCAGCCACTTGGCCCCTACTACCAGGGGGTCCAATCAGCCCCATTGTAGTTAATTAATTCAGTTAGGGCAGTTCCTACTGTCAAATCTGATTTACATAAAACAGCAGTCACAGCAGTCTTCAAGGATGCTGGCTCTCCCGTCACAAATTTTTCCTCACAGTTGTGGTAAAAGGTGTGTCCTCTGGGCACTCCATGTGTGGGTCTGTGGGTCTAACTTGATAAATCCACTCTAGTATGTCATTTTCCCTAAGCCATTGGATACCTTCTTCTACAGTATACCAAGGCAGGTCTGGTACTTCAACTTGATTTAGTGTCGGCCACCTCATAATCCATGCTTCAGCAACCCAACCAAATAAACTATTAGATCCTTTCCTAACTTCTTTAGCTGAAACACTGAAGGAACAGTCTGTGCTCACTGGACCCTTATCAATAAACTCAGGCTGATCCATCTTCATGTTCCTTGCACCATTATCCCACACCCTTAATAGCCATTCCCACACGTATTCCCCAGGTTTCTGTTTGTACATATTAGAAAACTCAAGTAGTTCTTTTGGAGTGTAGCATACCTCCTCCGGGGTCACACTTTGTACTTCACCTTTTGGGGCTCGCTGGGACTTAAGCCTAGTTATAGGTCTAGAAGTCAGAATCGGCAGTGTGGAATTGTTCTGAGAACTTTCAACATTGCTCCAGGCAATGACTCAGGGAAGTGCTCTTTAGAGGCAGCTGGGCTAGGGCTAGTCTCCTCAGATGGGAGGGAGGGGCTAATGGTTTTTCTGGGGACTGTGATTTAGCAGACAAACATGAAGTAATCTCTCCAGATGGGACTGGTTCTGCTGGCAGGAGTGATTTAACGGAATTTACAGACTCAGAGTCCCCAGCTTCCTGATTATCTGACCATATGTTCCCATCCCAAGTCTCAGGATCCCATCTCTTCCCAATCAATGCCCTTACTTTAACCTCAGACACCTCTCGAGGTTTGCAATTGAGCTGGCGTTGTAATTCAGCCACTCTTACAATAAGACTCTGGGTTTGGTTTTCAGCAATTTCAGCTCTGTTACTACAAGAAATAAGGCTTTCTTTCAAAGCACTAGTGGAAGCCTTGAGGTCATGTATGCAGCACCTGAGCCTTGACTCTGAAGCCCTGAGCGCATCTCTTTCCTTCATCAGTTTGTCTAGCCAAAGTAGGACAAACCAACCAGCTTCCTTATACTTCTCATTCTGACAAAGCTGTAGAAAGATATCACACATGTGTTCACCCTGAGCCTCACCTTTCACCAATACCTGATCTACCTGTGGTGATATTTTGCGTATTTGTATCACCATGTAGCTCCATGGACTAGCAGTGACCTCTTTACTGCTGGAAGCAGAGTCATCAATGCCTTTATGACTAACCAGAATTGAGAACCAATTTATAAAACTCATCCTCACAATTTTGTTTTTCTAGAACCACTCCCGGTACCAAATGTCTTAGGCTGGCTTCTCTAGAGAAGCAAAACCAGCAAACTGTATAAATATATAGAGAGAAATTATAGCAAGGAAACAGCTCACGTGATTGTAGAGGCTAGAATGTCCCAAGTCCGTGGATCAGGGTAGAGGCCTCCCCTAAGTGACACAGGTGCAGAAGCTGGCAAGCCCAAGATAGGAAGGTCGGAGAGCAGGGCTCCCACTCACAGGCTGTGCAGACCGATGAATCCCAGGTTTGGCAGATAAGCCGACAGCTCAAGTCCCAAGAACGGGAGATGAGACGACAGGAAGCAGCTGCAGGATCCGGAGAGAGCAAAAAGCCAGAACGTCTGCTTATATACAGATGCGGGCCACACCCCCAAGGAGACTCCCTTTCATCTGATTGGCCACTCATAGTATATTCAATCATGGGAGTGATTACATTAAAACACGGAGAATCATGGCCCAGCCAAGTTCACACAAAATCTTAACCATTACAATAGTGCAGTGGGATACAAAGATGAGCTCCGTGAATGTTGCCAAGGAATGGAGATCCAGGTGGAGAGAGAAGATTAGAGTTTAATTAATTCACAGTATTTCACGGAAACAGGAGGCCTGGTGGCGCGGGGTTAAAAGCTATGGCTGCTAACCAAAAAGTCGGCATTTCGCTCCTTGGCTGGAAACCTTATGGGGTCGGGATCTGCTTGAGAGCAATGGGTTAATTAGACCGAAACGAGGAACTACAAGTACAGTCATGATCTTGCAAATGGCTGCGTCCAGCACTTGGGTTTGGAAACAGTAGTTTTGCCCCAGCGATGCTGTAGCTCTGATTTTGTAGAGCTGAAAGTCAGTAGTTAGAGAAGAGGGAGGAGAAAGATGGACGCTGCAGTCGTTAAAACGTCTCTTTTATACCAGATTATTTCCTTACTGAGGAAAGCACAAGAGAAGCGCTTTACGAGCTGGGCACAACCTTCAAAACAAATTCACTCTTTATAAACTTTCCCTATGCCTGGAGAAATCCGCAAATTCCTGATGTGGTGCGACTGTTAATACAGATACGAGGGAGAAAATCCATCTTCCCGGATGGATGGAAGGGACGGATGCCCCTAATCTACAGATTAAGTTTCTACTGTATTAGAAAGACACCTCTCTGCGAACTGGAATGCGAGGAGGAGCGGGCGCGAGGAAAGGAGTGAATAGAGGAGAGTGGCGGGGTTTATGAAGGGGGAAAGGAGGACGCTGAGCGGAGGAGAGAAACAGCAGCAGAGAAGAGGAACGGGATTTGGAAATGTGTCTCTAAGAACGGATAGGATATAGAACGTCACACAGGTAGAAAGAGACCAAGTTCCCATCTTTGCTATGCTTTCCGGAGGCCTTCTGGACGAGAAAGGCTAAAGTAAGTGCTTTCAAAGGTTATGTCCCACAAAGAGATACTTCTCTTTTTGTCCAAAATTTCCTGACTGGGAGCACCTCGCTGCTCTTTCCATCGCTGAGCGTTTTGCGGTTGCGTGTTTGTGGAATAGCAGTTGTTGGGGTTGGAGGCTTTGGAAAAAGCCACAGGGAGTAGGTGTTGTCCTGATTCCATGGGCAAGCACAGCAGCGGGAGCATAGAAGCAGAATCCCCTCCACCACCACCACCGCTTTGGGCTAGAATATATTCTATTTGCAACCACTTAGTTTTAGCATGTTTGGGCTTACTATTCAAGAGAAAGAATAAGAAAGAAAGGTCAGGCACTGACCGAGCGTTTTTGTTTGGAATAGACTCTTACTGATTCCATCAAACTTCTGGATAGCTCATTTGCACCAGGCCTCTAGTCTGAGGATCTAGGATTCACCACCCTGTTCTGGTGTAAATACTGTCAGTTTTCCCATACTTCTTTCTAACTCATACACAAAAGGCTACTGAGCCCGGGTTTCTCCTGGAACAGGTCTAGAAATATTTACAGTGCATTTTACTACTCACATACCATCTTTTCTTAATGGGAATCTGAAGAGCAAGATTTCAAATGTGGAAATTCAGATTTGCAATATCATTTGAAAGTTATTCATTCAGTATGCCCAGCAACTTTATTCTTTGTCCTACTGTCAAATAGATGAGCAAAATAGTGACTTCAGGAATGGACAGGATGGCACAGGGTTGAAAAGTCAAGGTTGATGATGCAACTTAAATTTGAAAATTTTTAGGAAGATTTCCAAGTCTCTTAATTACAGAGATGCTATGTCCTTTCACTTTGGGGCAGGAGGAGTGGGATTTACAGCTTGTTGTTAGGTTGTTTTCTTTTTCTTTTGTGGCATTGGATAGGATTGGAAAGAGAAGAGAAGGAGTTTGATATGGAACTTCATTTATTTAGGATATTTATGAATTTAAATAGCAAATTCACTTTAATGTTTTATAAGCATGGTGATTCCTCAGACTAGAATATTACAAAGTTCTCTTACCTGGGGATTTGTATAAAGCACGTGGCTGTAGAGGAGAGGGTCTCTGCACAGAGGCAGAGCAAGCCCTGAAGATAGTCCACTGTTATTTGAAGATGTGGAGCTCATTAAAGGTATTCACTGAAAACCAAGTATCTTAGTCATCTAGTGCTGCTTTAACAGAAATACCACAAGTGGATGGCTTTAACAAAGAGAAATTTATTATCTCAGAGTCTAGTAGGCTACAAGTCCAAATTCAGTGCCTCAGCTCCACGGGAGGGCTTCTCTCTGTGGCTTTGGAGGAAGGTCTTTCTCATCAACCTTCCCCTGGACTAGGAGGGTCTCTTCTCCCAGGAAGAGGAACCCTGCAGCCAGAGGACCTGCTCTATTCCCGGTGCTTCTTTCTTGGTGGTATGAGGTCCCTCTGTCTCTTTCCTCACCTCCTCTTTTATATCTCAAAAGAGACTGGCTTAAGATACTATCTAATCTTGTAGATCCCATCAATATAACTGCTGCTAATCCATCTCATTACATCATAGTGATAGGATTTACAGCACACACGGAAATCACATCAGATGACAAAATGGTAGACAGTCATACAATACTGGGAATCATGACATAGCCAAGTTGACAGATATTTTGGGAGGACAGAATTCAATCCATGGCACCAAGGGATAAGCTTTGCCTGTAGAGTGATCTTGGACTCTGGAGTTCATACTGATTACCAGTATCTTCTTGGAATTTCTCGGAAGACCTAAGAAGCAGCAACCTGCGGGTGAGATGACTTGCATCTCTTCTTTGCCGGCTTCTGCCCTAATAGGAATCTTCTCCACATTCACAGGAATCCCATGAAGACCTCTTATAACTTGGTAGGACTCCATTTTTCTAATAGAACTTGCCTCCCAGCTGACCCAGAAGCCACCTCATCAGAGCAATCGAATGTGAGAGGAGTAAACAGAAGCAAAGGTCTCCTTGAAGCAGACCATTAGACAGATGTCAGACACAAAGATATGCAGCGACTTGAGTACAGACAGAATGATAGAGCAGGGATTAATCTGGCTCTGAGTCTTGTGAAGCACAATTAGGATAATTCTGGGGTAACTGCGAAGTCATTTGTTGATATTGTGGCTAAAGCAACCTGGATTCCCAATGTACCCTTGTAAGTTCCTAATATGGAGGGATGCATGGATGCATTCTTGTTAAATCAAACTGTACTGGGAAGTCTCAAAAGTGTATTTTATATGTTATTTGTGAGAAGGTCCAGTCTTCTGTGTACAGCACAGTTTGAACATCGCAAAGGAGGGACTTTGGTAAGAATGCTTAGATTACAGGAGTTTATGAAGTATTAAACTTAGAAGAAACATGCCTATGGTCTCTGTGTTCTATTCAGGAAATCCAAAACCTTTATATTGTATGTATAATCCACATAGGTCCTGGGAAGAATAGAAGCCGATCTGTTTTGCAAGGATTCTCAAAAGTGAGGGTATGCAAAAACATTTTGAAGGTAAAGAGTTATGTATTATGTTGTGCATTTTGCAGTCTGCATTTTCATACACGATCTAGCATTCGTGTAGAATCTTTGGCAGAAGAACCATAACCATCACATCATGGGTTAGTTTGCAGAAGTTAAATCAGATCGCTCCTATCATTCCTGCAAATTGAAATAGGAAGAGACTGGGGGCGGGGGGAGAAGAAGAGTAACCATGAGGGGCCTGGAATTGATAGACAAGTTAAGGCGACTATATAGAGAGAAATTAACACGGTGAGAACTTGTGATTCGAAGTTCCTTGCAATTAGAGTAAGATTCACTAATATCTTGAAGAAAAGAAATAAACACCCATTGAAACGTTGAAAAATAATCACAAAAAAGTAATAAACTGAGAGGACAGGATGATGGTCATTAGTGGGTCCACAGATTTGCTCCCATGTCTTTTTGAGGCTCAGCCCATTGCAGATTTCCAAAGTCTCTTTAATGTTAATTATTGGTCTGTGAAAGAAGAAACTTTGCCTATATCACTTCTGCTTTCCAACAACACCTCAGGAATTAGTCACTGGAAGTCAATTGAAGAATGTTCTACGTATTGCACTATAAGAAATAAATGATCGCAAACGGACTCGCCCTCTCAGGCCTCTAGTTCCAGAATCAGACATCTTATCCATTAGACCACACAGCCAATTCTGTGAGGACGCTGTACAAGGATGGAAGTGAAAGTGTTGATAAGAGAATATTAAGATCCTGTTTTCAAATTTTAAACTTGGCAATTGGAGGAAATTTTAACAGCATTCAAAAAAAGGAATCAAATATCATCTGAAACCTCTGAAAACAGTTACTTATAATTAATCAACTGAGATTGTGAGATGATCAGAAGTGACCTATTTCTTCAATGGCACTCTCTTATAAGTTACTTATAATGATGGTTCATTTGGGTGGAGAATTATGAGCCAAGAACTAAACTCTGTAATGAAGGGATGCAGATGACAGTATGAAGAGAGGGACTGCCAGAAGTTGGTATGTTCAGACCCTTTCCATCTCTAAGATAATATGGCATAGCTCCAGGGAGAAACACCTAGAAGCTCAAACGAGAGCTCGCTGTGTCGGAAATGCCTGCTTTTAACCTTAGGAAAATATTTTATTATAATCCATCCATAACATAGATTTTATCAACTTCATTCTCTACCAACAAGTAGAAGAATCACCCTGCTAAGCAAGTGGGATGAGGTAGTGAGTCCCAAACTTCCCTGGGAGAGTGGTCCCTATGTGTGAGGTGCAGGTTGGTGACTTCCAAGCTACTTCAAGAGGAGAGAAGAGGGCCCAAATAAGTTGAAGGGATGCTTGTCTCATTGAAACTCTAAAATTTGTTTCCTAGTTTCCCTGTGGATTGATACATAAAACAATTCACGGTGATTTTGTGTGACCCACCTACAACTCTGCCTTTTATATTGATGGGATAGGAGAGATGAGTAATGCACAAATTCCTAAAGTTAAGTAATCATGAATTTTCCCAGTTTTCACATAGTCTTGGCTTCTTGGAAGTGCCGAGTTATTTCAAAGAAATAAACAACAGTCTTTTCGCATTCCCTGCCTTATCTTTTCTCCCCAGAGAGATTAATCTTTCCTTCACTCCAAAACGTCCTCGTTTGTTCCCAGATTCCTTGTACAGCATTTCTGCAGGGTTAGGTCAAAACTCAAAAACTATCTTAGGTCATATTCTGGATGGTATGTCTTAAGGTACATTAATTCATCAAGATAATTATTATTTTCCTTTGGATGTGAGCAGTGAACAGTATTCATAACATGAAGACCTGAAGGAGGAAGAGAAAACGGAGACTGAAGAGAAGGAGGAGGAGGAGAAATAAAATGAAAAGAAGGAGGAGTGGCTCACAGATGCTAGAGAAGTTGCATTACAAGGAAAAGCAAGCCTAGAGATGCAGAAGATTAAACCCATGCACCTTCGCTTGCCCACCATTATGGAACGTTCTCTTCTGTCTACAGTTTTTTCTCCTTCAATTCTTTTCTCCTCTGCCTTCCAAGGCTGCAAGAAAAGTGTACAAGACAAGTCAGAGGGATAGGAAAAAGAGCAGCTTAAGTGTTGCTTCGAGAAAAATAGATGCAAGTAGGTAAATAAGAAACAGAGGGACACTCGGCAAAAATGCAGCCCTTGGGTCTAGCAATGTGATCAGAAAGGCGGCAGCGCTTTGTCTAGGTGACCAAGTCTGTTTCTGAAAGTCTAAACAGACAGAAGACAAGACAGAAGGAAGGGAAATTCTTCTAGCCATTATAACATCTGTTTGAAACAGAATCTTCTTGGCAAGCAGGGAAATTACAAGGAAGCTATTTGGGAACCAGGGCATGAAACATGAAACCAATGGATCTACATAAAACCTGCAGGAAGTAGTGAGGGAAATCTGGAAGCAGGGGCCTGGGTAGCTCAGTCGGTAGAGCATCAGACTTTTAATCTGAGGGTCCAGGGTTCAAGTCCCTGTTCAGGCATTATTTTCATTTTACCTTAGCGATTTCCCTTAGAAGGCTATTGACACTCCGCTTCCTTGTAGAGAAAACCCATCCGGACATCTACTATAGGCCTCTGGACGCCTCTCTTCCTGCTCTCTGCTCAACAAGAATCAGAACAGAGCAACGAGAGCAGAGGAAGGGCAAAGAGTTAAGAGCTCAATTACTAGCTAAAAAGTTGGAGGTTTGAACCCACCCAGAGGTGCCTCAGAAGACATGCCTGGTAATCTGCTCCGGAAAGGTGAAAGCCTTGAAACACTATGGAGCAGTTCTACACTGCCCGCAAGGGGTCCGTAAAAGCTGAGGCAGCCCAGCCCTTCCAAATGAGATGAAGATTTCTAAAAACAAACTTCGCTGTTACCGCTCCTCATAGTTTGTAAAGCTAAATTCTTCTTCGTTCGAATGCCCTAA
Source organism: Dugong dugon (assembly GCA_030035585.1). Lineage (NCBI taxonomy): Eukaryota > Metazoa > Chordata > Mammalia > Sirenia > Dugongidae > Dugong > Dugong dugon. Next base: position 39,692,553 of record CM057464.1, on the reverse strand, counting down.
GTGAGGGTCTCTAACAAAGGAACTCCATTAGGAGACTCAGATTGCGAAGTACACATCACTTGCACTCAACAGCAAGTAGTCATTTGGAGCGGAGGGAAGCGAAAGGAGAAGAGAAGAATGAGAGGGTCGAATTCAGCGGCAGAGCCTCGGTTAAAATCGTCCCTCCATTATAGTCGAGCGCTATAATGACTCTAATTTTACAACCAGAGATACAGAGATTCTTGGGAGAAGGGGGAGGCGAAGTGAGTCCGATTCGCCACAGGAGGTGCCCGCATCCAGGTTCAGTCCTCTTAAGGTGAAGAGCCTTATGGCTCCAGCGAACTATTGCTCTGCCCTCTTCTCACCCAAGGCCTGGTTTCAAGCTCAGTAGGTCAGCAACTCGCAAAGAAAGTAAAGTCTTCTAGTCTCTAACCAGCCGTTGATGACTTCCCGCACTCGCCTCCCAGCCCGTCGGTGCATTTCCCTCCGAGACGCTCAGATGGCTTGGCCGGCTGGCTGTGCACCTGAACGCAGCTCTGCGCCCAAGAAGATATCTAGTGGAACTGTAGAAGCGCCATGGAAGTAAGGGTGAGGCAGCAGGGCTCCGGACTCCTAGGACCGGCGGTGACTGAAACGCCGGAGCGGATGAGGGGGTTGGGGGCGGCACTAGAGGGGAGACCTGGGGACCCCGACCAAACCGCCTTTGTGAGGTGAGAGTCGGACAGGATGCGTGCTCTCTAATACATTTTATTCTTTGGCTGTCTTTCTAATATCCGTGTATCATAAAGAGACAACAAAAGAGCTCAAACTTAGGTTTCCAGTGTCCCTCCTGGATGGACAAAAAACCGTACGTAAAGGAAGAACAACGATGACTCTGTGAAACATCTCACAACATGGATGAATCTGGAGGGCATTATCCTGAGTGAAGTTAGTCAATCACCAAAGAACAAATATTAGATGAGACCACTATTACAAAAACTCATGAAAAGGTTTATACACCGAAAGAAAGACTCTTTGATGGTTATGAAGGAGGGGAGTGATGGGGAAGCAAAAACACTAACTAGACAATTGATAAGTGGCAACTTGGGTGAAGAGTAAGACAATACTGAAATACTGGGAAGTCAGCACAACTTGACCAAGGCAAAATCATAGAAGATTCATAGACACAACCAACTTCCCTGAGAAACCAAATTACTGGGCTGAGGGATAGGGTTCATGGTCTCGGGGAGTGTCTAATTCAATTGGAATAACATAGTTTATAAAGAAAGGATTCTAGATCCTACTTTAGTGGGGTCTTAAAAGCTTGTGAGCGGCCATCTAATGTACATCTACTGATCCTATCCCGTCTGCAGCAAGGGAGAATGAAGAAAATCATAGACACAAGGGAAAGACGGGTCCAAAGGACTAGTGGACCAAAACTACCACGGCCCCCACCAGACTTGAGTCCAGTACAACTCTATGGTGTCCAGCTACCAACAATGACTGCTCTGTCAAGGATCACAATAGAGGGTCCCAGACAGAGCAGGAGAAAAATGTGGACCAAAATTCTAACCGACAAAAAGACCAGACTAACTGGCCTGACAGAGACTGGAGAAACCCCAAGAGTATGGCCCCCAGACATTCTTATAGCTCAATAATGAAGTCACTCCTAAGGTTCACCCTTCAAACCAAGATTAGACAGGCCCGTAAAACAAAACGAGACTAAAGCAGCACACTAGCCCAAGGGCAAGGACTAAGAGACAGGAGGGGACAGGAAAGCTGGTAATAGGGAACCCTAGGTCAAGAAGGGAAAGTGTTGACATGTTGTGGGGTTGTTAATCAATGTCATAAAAACAATATGTGTACTAACTGATTAACAAGAAGCTAGCTAGTTCTGTAATCCTTCATCTAAAGTACAATAAAAAATAAATACATAGAAAGAAAGAAAATATGGCCTTGGTGATAGAAACGATGCTGGAGATTGCATGATAGAATTTTGCAAGACCAATGATTTCTTCATTGCAAATACCTTTTCTCAACACCATAAATGGTGGCTATACACGTGGACCTCACCAGATGGAACACACAGGAATCAAATCAACTACATCTGTGGAAAGAGATGATGGAAAAGGTCAATATCATCAGTCAGAACAAGGTTAGGGGCTGACCACAGAACAGACCATCAATTGCTCATATGGAAGTTCAAGTTGAAGCTGAAGAAAATTAGAACAAATCCAGGAGAGCCAAAGTATGACCTTGAGTATATCCCACCTGAATTTAGAAACCATCTCAAAAATAGACTTAACATATTGCATACTAAGGACTAGAGACCAGGTGAGTTGTGGAATGACATCCAGGACATCATAAACGAAGAAAGCGAGAGGCCATTAAAAAGACAGGAAAGAAAGAAAAGACCAAAATGGATGTCAGAAGAGACTCTGAAACTTGCTCTTGAACATCGAGTATCTAAAGTGAAAGGAAGAAATGATGAAGTAAAAGAGCTGAACAGAAGATTTCAAAGGGCGGCTGGAAAAGATAAAAAAAGGATTATGACATGTGCAAAGACCTGGAGTTAGAAAACCAAAAGGGAGCAACACGCTCGGCATTTCTGAACTTGAAAGAGCTGAAGAAAAAATTCAAGCTTCAAGTTGCAATACTGAAGGATTCTGTGGGCACAATACTGAACAACACAGGAAGAATCAAAAGAAGATGAGAGGAACATATAGAGTCACTGTACCAAAAAGAATTAGTCAACATTCAGTCAGTATAGGAAGTAGCATATGATCACGAACCAATGGTACTGAAGGAAGCAGTCCAAGATGCACTGAAGGTATTGGTGAAAAACAAGTCTTCAGGAATTGATGGAATACAATTGAGATGTTTCAGCAAACGGAGGCAGCACTGGACGTGCTCACTTGTCTATGCCAAGAAATTTGGAAGACAGCCCTGGCCAACTGCATGGAAGAGATCCATGTTTATGCCTGTTCCAAAGAGGTGATGAAACAGATGTAGAAATTATGGAACAATATCCTTAATATCGCACATAAGTAAAATTCTGCTGAAGATCATTTAAAAGTAGTTGTAGCAGGGCATTGACAGGAAACTGATGGAAATTCAAGCTGGATTCAGAGGAGGATGCGGAATTAAGGATATCACCGCTGATGTCACATGGATCCTGGTGAAAGCAGAGACTACCAGAACCTTGTTTTCTTGTGTTTTATTATTTATTTATTATTATGAATAACGTTGCGAAGAATGGAAATTCCAGAACACTGAATTGTGCTCATGAGGAACCTGTGCATAGGTTAAGAGGTAGTTGTTCGAAGAGAACAAGGGGAGACCGCCTGGTTTAAAGTCAGGAAAGGTGTGTGTCAGGGCTGTATCTAAAACCATATTTATTCAATCTGTATGCTGAGCAAATACTCTGAGAAGCTAAACTATATGAAGAAGAATACAGCACCAGGAGTGGAGGCAAACTCATTAACAGTTTTCAATACCAACATGACACAAACTTGCTTCCTGAAAGTGAACAGGACTTGAGGCACTTACTGATAAAGATCAAAGACCACAGCCTTCTGTACGGATTACACTTCAACATAAAGAAAACAAAAATCTTCACAACTGGACCAATAAGCAACATCCCGATAAACAGAGAAAAGATTGAAGTCATCAAGGATTTCATTTTACTTGGATCCACAATCAGCGCCCAAGGAAGCAGCAGACAAGAAATCAAACAATGCATTGCATTGGGCAAAACTGCTGCAAAAGACTTCTTTAAAGTGTGAAAAAAGCAAAGATGTCACTTTAAGGACTAAGGTACGCCTGACACAAGCCATGGTGTTTTCAATCGCCTCATATCCATGCCAAAGCTGGGCAATGAATAAGGAAGCCCGAAATAGAATTGATGCCCTTGAATTGTGGTGTTGGCAAAGAATATTGAATATACCATGGACTGCTAAAAGAACAAACAAATCTGTCTTGGAAGAAGTATAGCCAGAATGCTCCTTAGACTTCATCTTACATACTTTGGACATGTAATCAGGAGGGACCAAGTCCTTGGAGAAGGACATTGTGCTTGGTAGAGTAGAGGGTCAGTGAAAAAGAGGAAGACCATCAATGAGATGGGTTAACACAGTGGCTGCAACAATGGGCTTGAGAATAACAATGATCATGAGAATGGCGCAGGACCTGGCAATGTTTGGTTCTGTTGTACATAGGGTTGCTATGAGTCAGAACTGACTCGATGGCATCTAACAACAACAACAACATACACAAGTAGTTCAGCTACGTATACCAGATTAAATGGGCACACCAGCCCAGGGCCAAGGATGAGTAGGCAGAAGGTGACAGGAAAGCTGGACGAATGGAAATAGGGAATCTAAGGTCGAGAAGGGGAGTATGTTGATGCATCATGGGGTTGGCGACCAATGTCACAAAACAATATGTGTATTAATTGTTTAATGAGAAACTAATTTGTTCTGTAACTTTCACCTAAAGCACAATAAAAAAGAAAAAGAGAAGACAAAACAACAACCAAAATGGCAAACAAAGAAAAACCACTAAGTGAAGTGAAAAAAAAAAAAAAATGAAGAAACTATGGAGAAGGTATTTGTAATTTCCCTAATATGTAATAGGGAAATATTAATTTCCCTAATATGTAATATGCAATAGAGTAGGTCTGGAAAATAGAAAATGCGGGGAAATAATAGATTCCTGTTGGCTTATTTGTCCCTGGCTGATACTTAGAAGATTGGAAGTTGTAGTCCACCCAGAGGTACCGCAGAAGAAAAGCCTGATAATCTACTTCCGAAAAATCAGTCTTCAAAAACCCTATGGAGCACAGTTCTACTCTGACACACATGGAGTCTCCATGAGTCAGAGTTGACTCCATAGCAACTGGTTATTTGCTTGTTTATACAAATGATATTCCTTGCAGGTAACCCCAGACTAATAAAGTCGCTTGGGTAGGCGGGATCTGGTGCAGGTGAAATGGAGAGGGGAGGTGGTGGAAGGCGAAGATTTTCACTGTATATAAACTATTTTGTTTTTGTAGTTTGTAAATATGTGAAAGTTATACTTATTTCCATATAAACATTTAAAAAAGATAAGTGTGCCCTTGGGCACACAATGAGGTTCTTAGATATAAAGAATAGACAGAAATGACAATAGTCTGATTTTCCTTATAACCCCGTAATTGGTCTTAACCAAAAACCAAACACGTTGTCGTTGGTTCCAACTCAAGGTGGTCCACTAAGCCGCTGGTTGTTTCAAACTGCAGAAAGGTTAGCAGTCCATCGCTTTAACCACTGCACCACCAGGGCTCTGACGTAGTGTTGGGAAGATAAATACCTTCTTTTTGTTACCAGCCTCAGGCAGCTATCCTAAATGATATCTGCAAATTCTGTTCTTAGATGGATTCAATGTGTAATAAGATTGGCAGCGGTGGGATTCGAACCCACGCCCCCGCAGAGACTGGAGCCTAAATCCAGCGCCTTAGACCGCTCGGCCACGCTACCACACATGCTGCCTGTTTTGAAGTCCTGATGTTTGCAAAGAAAAGAAGTTTTCCAACAAGTTACTCTTTTCTTACAACAGTTCTACACGCTGGTTGTCCAAAACATAGATAAATAACAACTAAAATTTATTAGGAACTTACGTGCACGCACTCTGCTTACATTTACTGTCATTCAGTCCTCCTAACTGCCTCAACAGATCTTTAACGATGATCTCCGTTTTAAAGATGGACAATATGAGGCACAGAGATGAGAAGTAACTAGCAGAAAGTGATATTTAAAGCGGAGTGGAAAACCTTACTCTGTCGTATATTTATTTACTCCAGGGTCAAATCCGCAAATACTTTTGATCAAGGTTATTGTGACAAACTCAGAGCAGCAGAAAACTTATGTATGACACAGCATCAATTCCTTTTGGTGCATGGAGGTGCATTAAAAACAAAAAAAAACACCAAACCTACTGCCTTCGAGTCCATTCTGACTCATAGCGACCCTGAAGGACAGAGGAGAGCTGCCCCATAGGGTCTCCAAGGAGTACCCGGTAGATTCGAACTGCCATAACTCTTAACCACTATGCCACCAGGGTTTCCTGGAGGTTTACAGTGCATAAAAACCTAACACTTCAGAAATACCACTCAGGCTTGAAACAGTTTGAATTTAGAGTTTTGCTAAAAGAAGCTGACAGTAGTGCTTTCTTCAGGCAGTAGGCAGCGCGGCCATCTCACAATCTGAAGGTGGTGAGTTCGAGGCTCAGAGAGGACAATGAAGATTTTTGTCTCTTCTGCATACACTCACTTGAAAAAGAAACCTAGTAGTAGGGAAAATTATTCTAATGACCAGGTTTCTGAGTATGGAACGCAGATTCCAGAACTGACTCCCAATCAATGTCATGTGATGTGATTATAAGCGGACCTATACAAACTGATTTTTTTTTAATACTGTGCCAAGAAATCCTTCAAAAACTTCATCCGTTTCCCTTGGTAACAAGACAACTTTTCAGTACACTGACTAGAGTACAACCTAATACCAAACTCTGGATTAGTTACCTATTGCTACCGTACCAAACAAATTTAATGGCTTAAAATAAACACACACACACACACACACAAAAATTTATTTTCTTACACTTCTAGAGGTCAGAAGTCTGAAACGGGTACTGTGCATGGCCAGATTAAGGCATGTGAGGGCACTAAACACTGATAATCTGTGATGCTCCGTCATCTATTGACTCAGATATTCCCACAGGATGTGTGAGTTACGTATATACATGTGTGTATATATGTGTCTGTGTGTATGTGTTGGCCATCCATGAGGTAACTTCTTTTTAAATGCGACTATAATATTAGCGAATGAACACAAAAGTGGCATATGCACTTTTAGCAAAATGAGATGAGCTGGACTATAAAAATTTTAGTGGATGTGAGGTACTAAGATTTTTACTATATAACTAATTTTCTACAAAAAGAATATTCTCCATATTCTACTACAAAGAAAATGAGTCAGTGAACTTAGTTATTTCAACAATCAATGTAAAATTCTGTTGATCTCCCACAACAAATATTGACTTTAACCATTTTTACTTTAAACTAGTCATACTTCAATTTGGATGCTTGTTTCATAATAAAAGCTACAATTATAAATGAACAAATGAAAAGATATCTTAAAAGATAATTTAGTGATCAGAAAAAGAATATTACAACAAATCAGCATATTTTATTTTTAGGTAGATCTTTCATCTCTAACATGTTATAATTAAAAATATTTCTTTTGATTTTTTTGCTCTTATACATTTTCAATGATTTAATTATAATTAAGCTGACAAACAATACCTACTTCCATACATAATAAGGAGGATGGATAGAGTCTTTCTGGAATCACTGTTGTACGCTGAGGGTTTTTGAGTCTGTGTAGGAATGAAAGTGAGCGTTGTGTTGCGCAGTTTGTCATCATTAAAGTTACGAATATGGTTAATTTCAACACTGGTAAATACGCTTTCTATTTTGTCTTCTATTATGGAATCATACATGCCCACATGAGTAAAATTTGTCTTTCTTGAATCTGCAAACTTAGCTCTCATGTAAGAATGAGACTGTGGCACTTCTCCAGACAAGCTTGTCTTTAAGTCATGGGGATGAGCCTGCACTCATTTCTTGGATGTCTTCTTGCATTCTTCATCAGGTATAGCCGCATTGTTTAAGAAGGAAAATCTATTTGAAAGAACTTCATACACGTTCACCCTTCTTTTTGTGCAAGATTCAAGTGTGTCAGTGATGGTGTATTATGTGATTAGGAGAAATTGAACTCTGGCCCTCAGTGATACTTCAGGAGCACTTCCTTCATTTTACTTGTTTTTTCTAATGCATCTGCGATGGAGAACTGCTTGATCATCAGTATTTGGCAGTATTTGTGTTGTTGTGTTTCAATTTTTCAAAATGTTTTCTTAAGTTATGTAAATACCCTGCTAATGACTGGTAGAGATCTGTGGATGTCTTCAATTTACTTCTGAATCTTGGAGAGCTTGTCTCATCTGATGAAAATGCTACAATATGTTATTCCACATAATCAACATAAATACATACTCTAGTATTTGCTGTTTCTTGGCAATGATTTCAGTTTCTTTCCTGGTATCTCCTTTTTGTGTCTGGTCTTCAGCAATATTTTCTAAGGCATCTAGAATCTGAGTGTAGGATTCCAGGGTTGCACCCATTGCTGCAGCATGCACTTCCCAACGTGTATTAGAAAGACAATTTAATACACGGTCATTGCCTAAGGATGTTTTAAGAACTGCCCATTGGTGAGCAGAGGCGGCAAAATGCGTAGAATAACTGAACAGTAGGAAAGAATGGACTACTTCCAGACAACAATCTACTGTAGCTACATCCTTCAAGATGAAGTGAATGTGCAGCACATGGTATGAAAATAGCATATTGGTTACATTCTAAAAATTTTTCTACCTTTATAAATTTCAATGCCTTTGTAACCCCCCTGACATATTGGCAGCATTGTTATAGGACACTCCTCTTCACTTAGAAAAATGAATTTTACAAACTTTATATAAATAGAAAACTACTTGATTTGCAATTTCTTCACTACTTTGACTTTTTAAGCTAGTAAATGTGATGAATTTCTCAACAGGTTTTCCATCTGTTGGAGATACGCATCTTAAAACAATACTTCGCTGATCTGTGTGAGAAAGATCAGGAGTGGAGTCTAGAAACCGAAATATCAAGCTGTACTTATTTCACTGAAGATAATTCATCAAACTTCATTACTTATTTAGTTATTAATTCTTCACATGTTGTTTTAGATATATATGATGGGTTGCCCTTTCTTGTGTTACCATGTTTTGAGATGTGAGCTGCTAAAAATAAATCAAACAGAAACAAGTTCAAGTAAACCCTAAAAATTTCGATTTTGTTGGGACCCAAACTCTTCATTTCTTCCTTGAAAAGATACCCCACGTTCAGCGATTTTTATACTGACAGCACCAACGCATTGCAAAACTGTTTTCCAGTACTGACGTTCTTCATTAGTTTGTGGTTCCAACTCATGAGTTGAGCGAAAAACCATGTCTTTGATTTAATTATAACATTCAGTCTATGTGAATTGAACTGTTTTCATGTTTATCAATCATATTCAAGTTAGTAAATCCATCTGTCTTAGTCATCTAGTGCTGCTATAACAGAAATACCACAAGTGCACGGCTTTAACATAGAGAAATTTATTCTCCCACAGTCTAGTATGCTACAAGTCCAAATTCAGGGCATCGACTCCAAGGGAACGCTTTCTCTGTCGGTTCTGGAGGAAGGTCCTTGTCATCAATCTTCCCTTAGTGTGGGAGCTTCTCTGCTCAGGAACCTCGGGTCCAAAGGATGCACTCTGCTCCCGGCACTGCTTTCTTGGTGGTATGAGGTCCCCAGCTCTCTTTTTGCTTCTCTTTCCTTTTATGTCTTCAGAGATAAAAGGTGGTGCAGGCCACACCCCAAGGAAGCTCCCTTTACATTGGATCAGGGATGTGACCTGGGTAAGGGTGGTGTTACAATCCCATCCTAATCCTCTTCAAAGTAAAATTACAATCACAAAATGGAGGACAACCACATAATACTGGGAATCATGGCCTAGCCAGATTGATACACATGTTTTTTACCAAGATAATTCAATCCATGACACTATCGTAGCAAACTGATAATTAAATGATTTGGGACTGAATAGTATGCAAACAAAACAATATACAGAGCAAACTCATGGAGAATCCCTCTTATATTTTCTCACCATTAGCTTTGCACGCTAGAGATATATTCTGGCTACAGAACCTTGTTTGTTTACCATCCCAAAAATTTCCAACATGAATTTTCAAATGGTGCACTGTGATGTTGACAATTACTTGGCCCCCTTTCGATCCAGTAATTTACATCATTAGAAGAAAAACTATTCCGCAAAGCACGATCTGTATTTCTGTTAATCATGGGATCTGCAGATGCAACAATTTGAGATTCTAAAACAGTTTCACTTTCTACACAATCATTAATTTTTTTACTACAACAAGGAATGGATGCAGAATTTGGAACAAATTCTGTTATCTTCATATTGCTCTTAGTAATTTCAGCACTAGTGGTACCAGTACAATGATTTGGGTCTATTACAACCAAACATTCAGAGGAAGAAGTCTATTCTGATTCATCACATTTTAAAAAGGAAGGTAATTTTGGAATTGTCTTTAGAAATTCACAGATCCTTTTTTTTTTATATTCTGTGACTTTCGTTTTTGCACTCTACTTACTTTAAATTTAATTTTTAAATTTGGTTGTAGCGCAGCAAATATATTTGAATAATTGAAAATAAAAAAAAATTATAAAACAAGTAACATTTCTAAAATGAAATTTACATTCAAATTTGGAAGTTAACAGAAAAATTTGTATATGAATATTAGTAAGTAAAAAATACTCATTTACAACATGTAATTTTGCTATTCATGTCTGAAATAGTCAAAAGAATAAGTACTTACAAGGTAGTCAAAAATAATTTCAATCATTTGTGTACGATGTTTGTTGGTGGGCCCTTTGCATATCTCCATGAGTGTTTTTTGTCTTGAAATAATACTTAAAACCTTGCAAACTCACATTCCGTACCTTGATGCTGCATCTTCACAGTTTATAGGGCTACTGTTGACACCAGACAGGAGTGAGAATGATGGCAAAGAGCTTGATACAAGTACGAGGTTATGCTCAACCTGAAGACGCGTTTTGATGCCCTTTGGCAGGACCAGATACGTCACGAGTCACATGATTATAGTGCTGCTGACACTTCCTTATATGATCTACAGGAGAGAACTAAATGTGAGGTTATACCTTATCTGTCTGAAATGAAAAGGAAATTATAATTGTTATTGTATACAAAATTTATAAAAGGGCATCAATTTCATTTAGTGCCCTGCCAATTCCTTTCCACTATGGATCTTGCTTTTCCTTGTGTCCTGTGTCCTTGGCATCTGTAGGTGTTTGCTTTGGAAACCGGAGCCCCTGTTTTGCTGATGCCCTAAGTACATGCTTACTGTGCTTATTGGGTGATCCGTTCCTGTTCCTATGGGTCTAAACTCAAGATGCTGGCAGAGTTGCATTCTTTCTGGAGACTCTGGTGGAGAATTCAATTCCTTGACTTTCCTGGCATGTGAAAGCTGGATGATGAATAAGGAAAACCGAAGAGGAATTGACGCCTTTGAATTGTAGTGCTGGCAAAGAATATTGAATATACAGTGGACTGCCCAAAGAACAAACAAATCTGTCTCAGAAGAAGTACAAGAGTACTCCTTAGAAGCAAGGATGGCAAGACTATCTTTCAAATACTTTGGACATGCTATCAGGAGGGATCAGCCCCTGGAGAAGGACATCATGCTTGGTAGAGTAGAGGGTCAGGGAAAAAAAGGAAGATCCTCAACCAGATGGATTGACACAGTGGATGCAGCAGTGGGCTCAAGTGTGACAATGATTGTGAGGATGGCACAGGATCCGGTAGTGTTCTGTTGTGCATAGGGTGTCTATGAGTCCGAACTGACTCCACATCACCTAACAACAACAACAAAGGCCACCCACATTCTTTGGCTCACGGCTGCATCCCTCTGACCTCTGCTTCTGTTGTCTCGTCTCCTTTTCTGACTCTGGCCTTCCTGTCTCCCTCTTGTAAGGAACTTGTGATTATATTGGGTCCACCCAAAAAATCCAGATCAATTTTTCTACTGCAACGTTCTCACCTTAATCAAATTTCTGAAGTCCCTTTTGCCATGTAAGGTAACATAGTCACAGCTTTTAGATATTATGGCATGGATATCTTTTTCTTGGGCATTATTGCACCTGCCACAGTCTGCCCTCTGTTCTCCAAAGATTCACATTTGTCCCACATGCAAAAACATTCATTTCATCCCAATATCCCCCCAAATCTCAACCCATTGCAGCATCAACTCAAAGTCCAAAATCTTGTCTAAATCTCATCAGCTCTAAAATACCAAATCTTATCATCTAAATTCTCTAAATTAGGTATGGGTGAGTCTGTGGGTATCATCCATCCTGAGATACAATTCCCCTCTATCTATGAATCTGTGAAATTCAAGAAACAAGTTATCTGCTCCCAAAAATATAATGGTGGGACAGGTATAACAGAACAGTTACAGACACTCCAATTAAAAAAGGGATGAAACTAAGAGAAAAAAAGGAGTCGCTGGTCCCAAGAAATGTCTGAATTCAGCTAGGCAAACAATATTAGGTTTCAAGGCCTGGAATTAATGCCGTGGTTTGATGTCTCTGCCATTGGAATCATCCTCTCAGAGTCATTCTTCCATTTTCATAAAGGGTAGCCTGTGTTTGCAGCTGAGTAGTTTTATCAGCCTGTTTCCTGTCTTTAGAATATAGGAATGTGAGACAGGGATTGAGGGGTATGTGATTTATTGAAGGAATCATCTTCAGGAGGAGAGAGGGAAAGTAGTGAAGCAATAATGTGTTCTCAAGTAAAGTCTAGATTTGGCCTGATCCACGTGACAGGGATTCTGGGGTATAAATCGCATAGCATAGTTGTCTTTCAGGCAAGGTGTTTGGACTCTTGCACCTTTCACCCCTTCCAATCAGTCATTGGCTGCTGGTGGGAATGGAGTGGTGGCATAATCTACTGGATGTCTCCAAACCAAGGGAAATTCACTGAGAAGGTAACAGGGATAAACCACTGGGGAGTTGGGTGCAGTGGCTGTAAAAGGAAAGTGGGAAAAGAAGTTGGCAGGGGTAGCAAGATCATGTATTATTGTAAAACAATTAGATGAGTGAAAGATACTCTAGGTTTGTAATTTTACAACTGAAGTATGAATGTTCTTTATGTCATTTCTTAGTTTAAGAAAAAGAACAAATTTTATTTACTTACTACAATAAATCACCTGTTTTATTTTAATGCTTGGGACATTTATCTGTAGATTTTGGATAACACTCAGTGTTGGCGAAAGGATTAAGTACTTGGCACAAACCAATTGTTCAATAGTAAGAACAATGAGAATTATGATAAAAACATAGACTGTAGGTGGCGCATTTGGTTTGTGATGGACTGCTAGCCTAAAGGTTAGAGGTTCCAACCCACCTAGCGGTACCTCAGAAGATAGGCCTGGCTGTCTGCTTTCATAAAGATTACAGCCAATAAAACCCTATGGAGCAGTTCTACTCTGTAATACATGGGGTCACCATGGGTTGGAACCCACTCCCGAGCAAATAACAACAACAACAATGATAAAAACAACAATGATAGTGAACTTTAATGATTGATTATTTATGTGCCAGATGTCTTTCTAAAGTATTGTGTGTATATTTACTCATCAAGTTCTCCCATCGGCTCTATTAGATAGGCTTAGTAATATTTCCACTTCACATTTTGGAAATTGAGGCCCAGTGAGATAAAGCAGTTTTTCCAAAGTTCCTTTAGTTACTAAGAAGAGCAGAGGAGAGATGAATACAGGTGGTGTGACCTAGTTCAACATGGTCCCACTCGAAATGAACAGAGGTGAGGTCTAGACATAGATGGGGGACAATTTTTTAATTACAAGTAGCCCCAGGTTATGAAAGTCCAACTTACTTTCAACTTGTAGTAAAGAACCATCCCCAATAAAGCCTATTATATCTAAATTTTGAAGTACATGCAATGGTTTGTAATATAATAAAGGACACTACTTTTTGATTTGCATCAAAATATCATTACTAGTACTGTATTGTTATGTTAAAGATGTTTTAGTATATCTGGAAGTGTTTAATGTTTTTCACATAGAAAAGTACCGTATATACTGTACTTTACACTGAGACAAACACTTGACATACTGACATTAGATATGATCCTTACCTAAGTGTTCTGATTTACATACAAATCTGTTTCTACCTTACTTAATAAGAGAAGTCCAATGTACTGTCATGTCAAATTGACACAAAAGTTTCTAAAGCTCACATTCTTGTAGACAATTGCTAGAGAGGCACCAGTCTGCAGACCACAATTTGAACAGCACTAATGGGATCACCATGAGTCGGGATGAACTTGAGGGCACCTAACAACAACAAGGACATTGGATGTACTGGGAGGGGAGCCCTGATGGTGCAGTGGTTAAGAGATCAGCTGCTATCCAAAAGGTTGGTTGTTCAAATCTACCAGCTACTCACTGGAAACTGTATGGGGCAGTTCAACTCTGTCCCATAGAGTCACTATGAGTCAGAATTCACTCGAGGGTGACGGGTTTGCTTTTGTTTTTGGTTTTTTTTGGAAGTGAGAAGATATTCGAGGACATTCTTCTTCTTTGTCTTCTTTGTTTAAATTAAGGCTAGATTCACGTAGACTGAAATGCGTAAAACTTAATTATTTAGTTTGATGAATAATACATATATATGCACCATGGAACCAACATCCAGACCAAGATAAAGAAATTTTCACCTCCCAGGAGCTCCCTTATACCACTTCCCAATCAATTCCAATCTTCTGACCTCTGCTAGCATACATTAGTTTTTCCTGTGCTTTGAAATGTAATAAATGAAATCATATAAATATGTGCTCATTTGAGTATGAATTCTTTCACTCAATATGTTTTTTATTAGATGCATCCATACTGTCTCTAGTAGCAGTATTTCTTTCTTATTGCTCTGTCATACTCCATTGTGTGAACACTGGACATCAGAATTTTTTCATTCATTTTACTGTTGGTATACATTTGAAATGGCTAACGCTGCTATGAACATTCTTGTACGTGTCTTTCAAGGGCAATAAGCATGCAGGTTTCTTGGGTCAAATTGTAGCTGTGGACTCACTGGGTTGTAGATGTATGTATATTTTGTCTGAGGAAATATTACCCACTTCGATATACCAGTTGACAGTCTCATCAGCAATGTATAAAAGTTTAGGTTCCGTATTGTCAGAGACGCTTGATGTTGTCAATTATTTTAACTAAAGCAATTTTGGTGAAAGGTAGTATTATTTCATTGTGTTTATTAATCTGCGTTTAAGTACATTCTTTAGTGAAGTGTACGTTTCGTCTTTGCTCTTTCTCATTGCACGTCAGTCTTTTTTCTTAGTGTTTCATAAGAGTTGTTCATACATTCTACATAAGGGTCCTTTAGCAAATGTAAGTATTGAAATACCTTCTCGTAGACTGTGGTTAATCTCCTCTTCTTAAGGCGAAGGGGGCTTGGAAAACTTTGTAAGAAGAGAAAAAAAGAAAAACTGGACAGAGAGAAGTTGAAAACACAAGAGAAAGTTCCATCATAGTTCTTTCCTGGTGGTTGCAGGAAAAAATGAGCAAGGCAATTTCCTTGGGTGGGAACCTTGAAGTGGGATAATGGGGTGGAATGTCCTAGGAGCAGAAAGTGTTTTTTTCTTTAGTTCAAACCCGTTACCATCCAGTTGACTCCAGCTCATAGTGACCCTACAGAACAGGAGTCGAACTGCCCCATAGAGTTTCCAAGGAGCACCTGGTGGATTTGAAGTGCTGACCTTTGGTTTAGCAGACACAGCACTTAGCCACTACTTCACTAGGGTTTCCTGGTGTAGTTTAGAAATAGTGAGTTGAGAAACAGTGGATTTTGTCCCTGCTCAACTATCTGATCT
Source organism: Dugong dugon (assembly GCA_030035585.1). Lineage (NCBI taxonomy): Eukaryota > Metazoa > Chordata > Mammalia > Sirenia > Dugongidae > Dugong > Dugong dugon. The sequence continues at coordinate 39,676,975 of CM057464.1, read as the reverse complement.
TCCAAAACCTCTTAGAAATATGGTTAATATTTCAAGGAGGATCTTCATGATGTTTCTGTCTTGAGAGAGGTGTGGCTCAATAGGAGAGTGTCCTTTCCTTGAGAGGGTTCAAAACCATACACTCATCTGCATTTTACAATTCCCAACAGTTCTGTATTTTTCTCCTTTTTAAAATGTGTTTTGCTTACTCATAGTTATTCAACACATTATCCAGTGGATTGCCTTGAAATGTTTCCCGGTTTATACTCCCTGCGTCTCCTCACCACCCAGGGCACCTGTGACAACTCAAGGAATTCAAGGAAAAAGGAAGGAAATAGAGAAAACAGCATTGGCTTGCTCAGGATTTCCTCAGTTCGAAACAAGAAGCCCCCCACCACACTAACCTGCTCACTAATCCTCTGTTCCCTTTTCCGGTGTCACTGAAGAGCAGGACAGAAAAGAAGGACTGAAAGATGAGAAAAAGAACAGTCTTGATCATTTCGTTTGAAATTCCCTTAGTTTTCCAAGCAGTGTCTGGAGCATGAAAGAGCCAGACGTTACCAAGCAGAAAAGCTTTGTCCTGTTTTACCTGTTGTTCCCCTTTGTCCTCCTCTTCATCCTCTACCAACCCGTCCATTGGCTCCGAAAACTGGATCCCATTTTCAGACATGGACGGCAATGGAGCCCTTACATTTTGTATGAGTGAGTCCATAGTATAGAATAAGTTAACAGTAAATATTTGTAAACAGCTGCCATGATAATGTTTTAAAAGAACGACTAAAACTTTTCTAGGTTGCCGAAATAGTTTAGTTGGAGAGCGTTAGACTGAAGATTTAAAGGTCCCTGGCATAGGGTCGCTATGAGTCGGAATGGACTCGATGGCAACGGGTGTGTGTATGTTTGTGGTCTGATCCTTGTTTCGACAACTTCAGTCCCTTTGGCATAATTACTTTCCTAAAAAACATTTGCATTCTTAGGCTTTGGGCTCTAATAGAACTGAAGAGCACAGTTATCCAAAGCAAAACTATTAAAAAACAAAAAACCTATATTTGTCTAAGAACCTTGGTGGTGCAGTGGTTATACGTTCGTCTACTAGCAAAAGGTCGGCGGTTAGAACCTACCAGGCAGTCAGATGAGAAAGACGTGGCAGTCAGCTTTGGTAAAAGTTTACAGCCTTGAAAACTGCGGGGGGCGCTACACTGTCCTACTGGGTCGCTGTGAGTAGGAATAGACTGGACGGCAATAAGTTTGATTTGGTTCATTTTGAGGTCTTCTATGAAGTGCTAAGCGAAATTTTGCAAATTTTATTTAAAATTTTAAAAATCACGAGCGGAAATTCAATGCGGAAACCTAGGAACTGATGGAGCAAGGAATCCAATATACTACATGCTGTTACGCTTATGTTTCATTTCTGTTCTGATATTACATATTATGTGTGCGGAGGTGATGGGGAAAGGGATATTTTTAATCACAAGAAATGTATAAAACTATTGTAGAAAAAGAATCACTACACAGTATGAGGAAGGTCCCTGAGTGGTGTAAACGGTTTACCCTCGATAACGCAATAATAACGGAAAGATTGGTGGTTAGAACTTAGCCAGCGGCAGCGTGGAAGAAAAGGCCTGGCAATTCACTTCCTTAAAAATTTTTCTTGGTTGCTACCCAGACGATTCTGACTCATGTTGACCCCATGTGGTAATCCCGTGTGTGAGCTGGAATCTTAAATGAAGCAGATGGTCAGGCCTTTTCTTCAGCTAGAACCACCAATATTACGTTAGGAGTCAAGTGCAGGTGTGCCGCTGATCATCCATAAAGATTAAACCCCAAACCCAAAACCATTGCGATGGAGTCGATTCCAGCTCACAGCTGTTATCTTTCCGGGTAGACTGACTGCCTTTTTCCTCCCGCATAGTGGCTAGTGGGTTCAAACCACCAACTTTTTGGTTAGCAGTTCAGCGCTAAACCACCAGGGCAGCTCTCTACAGATTACAGCTAAAGAAACCTTATGGAGCAGTTCTACCTTGTAACACTTGGGGTCTCCATGAGTTGAAATCCATTTGATGCAACGGAGGAATACCCATCCAGCACCAACAAGGAATTTCTGAGCTTCCCCCATTCCAATTTCGTGTTTTCCTTCTATCTGCCACAGTGAGAGCCCTGGTTTCCAACAACCTCACTATGGGTGCTCATTTTCTCAAGCTTAAAATTTACACGAAATAATATCAGAATTGCCACACCATTGCATTATTAAAAAAAGAAAAACAAAAAAACTGCTACATGGAGTTTAATATTGGCTTGCCATTTTTATTCTCTTACAGTGAGGACAAAGCACTATGGGAAACATTTCCTTAAATATGTTCTCTTTTTTGTCCTCTGTGAACATGCTATTCTTTCAAATACATTTGATTTGTTTCCACTTTTATTTAATTTTAGAGTATTTTCACAAACACTTGAGTTAGTTTTGCTTATTTATTTGCCTCTATAAAACATGAATGTGTTTCCAAGACTCAAAAGAATATGGAAAGTTATATTCAGTCAAGTTCCAAGAGAATGTTGTATCCCAGGATTCATCCAGGTGATGGAATGGAAGCAGGCTCCAGGCAATCTGGTGGAAGACCGTCCACCAGGAACAATACCTGGCTTTCTAACACTATGGTATCCTTCTCTAGGTGTGTCCGTGTCCAAGAGAGTGCAGTGTAGGGAGTCTGGAAACTGTGGAATTGAGCATAAAGTGATTTTATCTTGACTTAGTCCTCAAAGACTCAGAGAATCGTCATGAACATGCCTGTGAATCATTAGGCTTGGTCCGGGTTATAGCTCAGTGTTATTTGCTCAGCATACAGATTGAATTAGTATGGTGAAAGGATACAACACTGACACACACATTTCTTGACTTGAAACCATGCAGTATCCCCCTGTTTTGTTCAAATGACTGCCTCTTGGTCTATGTACAGGTTCCTCATGAGCATAATTAAGTGTTCTGGAATTCCTATTCCTCACAATGTTATCCATAATCTGTTATGGTCCGCACTCTCGAATGCCTTTGCATAGTCAATGAAACGCAGGTGAACATCTTTCTGGTATTCTCTACCTTCAGCAAAGATCCACTTGACATGAGCAATGATATCACGTCCTCTTATGAATCTGGCTTGAAATTCTGGCAGTTCCTTGTTGATGTATTGCTGCAACCACTTTGAATGACGTTCAGCAAAATTTTACTTTTGTGTTATGTTAATGCTATTGTCCCATGATTTCTACATTCTGTTGGATCACCTTTCTTTGGAATGGGCACAGATTTGTATCTCTTCCAGTTGGTTGACAGATAGTTGTCTTCCAAATTTCTTGGCATAGATAAGTAGCACCTCCAGTGCTGTATCTGTTTGTTGAAACATCTCAGTTGGTATTCCATCAACACCTGGAGCCTTGTTTTTTGCTAATGCCTTCAGTGCAGCTTGGATTTCTTCTTTTAGTACCATTGATTCTTGATCATATGCTACCTCCTGAAATGGTTGAACACTGAAATATTTTTGGTACAGTGACTCTGTGTATTCTTTCCACCTTCTTTTGATGCTTCCTGCACCATTTAATATTTTCCCTGTAGAATCCTTCTATATTGTAACTCCGGGCTTGGATTTTTTCTTCAGTTCCTTCAGCTTGAGAAATGCGAAGCGCGTTCTCCCCTTTTGGTTTTCTAACTCCAGGTCTTTGCACATTTCATTATAATATTTTACTTTTTCTTCTCAAGCCCCCTTTGAAATCTTCTGTTCAACTCCTTTACTTCCTAGGCATTAGTGAGCTGAAATGGACCGGTATTGGCCATTTTGATTCAGGCAATCATATGGTCTACTATGCCAGGAAAGGCAAATTGACAAGGAATGATGTTGCGTTCATTGACAAAAAACATTTCAGTATCTATCCTGAAGTACAGCACTGTCAGTGATAGGATAATATCCATTAGCCTACAAGGAAGACCAATTAATATGACTATTATTCAGATTTAGGTACAAATCACTAAGGCCAAAGATGAAGAATTTGAGGATTTTTCCCAACTTTTGCAGTCTGAAATTGATCAAACATGCAGTCAAGATGCATTGATAATTACTGGTGATTGGAATGGGAAAGCTGGAAACAAAGAAGGATTGATAGTTGGAAATTATGGCCTTGGTGAAAGAAGCAATGAGGGAGACTGCGTGATAGAATTTTGCGAGACCAATGACTTCTTCCTTGCAAATACTTTTTTCAACAAGATAAATGACAACTATACATGTGGACCTTGCCAGACGGAATACACAGGAATTAAAGCAACTACATCTGTGGAAAGATATAATAGAAACGCTCAGCATCATCAGTCAGAATAGTCCATCAATTGTTCATGTGCAAGTTCAAGATGAAATTGAAGAAAATTAGAACAATCCACTAGGACCGAAGTACGGCCCATACATAAAGATAGGCATACATAAACATATGATCCGGCCACTGTGCTCCCAGGTATTTACTCATACGAAGTGAAACCTTATGTCCACCAAAACCTGCACACAAATGTTTATAGTACCTTTACTGATAATTGCCAAAAATTGGAAACCATCAAGCTGTCCTTCAATAGATGAATAAACAAGCTGTGGCACATCCACATAATGGAGTATTATTCAGCAAGAAAAAGATGTGAGCTTTCAAGCTATGAAAAGCTGTGGAGGAAACTTAAATGTTTATTGCTAAGTGAAAGAAGCTAGTCTGAAAAAGCTTCATATTGTACGATTCCAAATACATGACATTCTACTAAAGGCAAAATTCTAGACAGTAAAAAGATCAGTGGCTGCCAGCCATTCAGGGGAGGTTGAGAGTGATGACTAGGTGGAGCACAGGGCTTTTTTAAGACAGTGAAACTATTCTGAATGATACTGTAATGGTGGACACTTGACATTACACCTACTGCTTTTACAGCATTGAACAGCCAAGATGTCACCCAGCATTTACACACAAACACCCAGAGAAACATAAACACATACCTATCAGTTTTACGTGTGACACTCTAGTTTTCTCCTTAAGTGAAACCTACCACACACTGTTTCTTGTTCTTATTGTACAAATCCCATGAGCCAACTGAAAGAACAAGTCTGATAGACAAATCATGTTCTGCCAATTTCAAAAAAGACTCAGTGTTATTTTTATGAATATTGCCAAAGGCTCATATATGTGCAAACTAGGAAGAGGAAAAGCTAATGGGCATCAGAAATTTGGTACCAGGAAATGAATTTTCTCTTAGCCTTCTTATGCAGCTCAAAGAACTGAATTTTAACCCTGATAAATCTCAGGGTTCTAGAAGAGTCTTGGAGCAAGCTTATTTGTTTTCCACAAACATCACAAACCTGTTTCTAATCCCCAAATTTCAGAGTACATTTTTCAGTCTTTACCTACCCTCCGCATGCCTGTGCTCACTGATCACTCAGAAATCCAAGGCTGGAGACCAGAGAACTACCCTGAGTTCACTGTGTAACACTCTCACAAGTGTGTTCCAAGAGATCTTGAATTCCATATGAGTTTATCTTCTCCCTCTTCCAGGCTTCTTCCCATTCCCCTCAACATCCAATTTTTCAAAACTCCCTTTTCTGTACCTCTTTCTGTTTGGAAATGACTTAAGTTTGTTTGTTTTCTTTTTTTAATGAATAATGCGTCGCCAACTTTTGTTCTTGTCCTTTAAATCTTGTCTATTTACTTTCCATAATACGCTTATAACGCACCTTTTATAAATTCCTCTTCTGGACTACAGGTAGGGCCCCTGAGTTCCCTGATATCTCAAGTAGAAGACAAAACACCCTTTTAGTGAAATGCAGAGTGCATCACTATCAAATTTTCTTCTGCCTTTTCTGTCCTCCATCAAATCCGGTACACACATTCTGATTAAGCACACACTGAATATAGTGAAGACTTTAAGGCAGCCAAAAGATTAATTTCTTTTCTTTTTCTTTTTTTTTTTTAGTGTGTAAAAGTACCTTTTTAAAAATTGTACTTTAGATGAAGGTTTACAGAACAAATAGTTTCTCATTAAACAGTTAGTACACACACTGTTTTATAACAATGGTTAACAACTCCACGACATGTCAACACTTTCCCTTCTCAACCTTGGGTTCCTTATTACCAGCTTTCCTGTCCCCTCCTGCCTTCTAGTCCTTGTCCCTGGACTGTTGTGGCCCACCAGTCTCGTTTTCTTTTATAGGGCTGTCTAATCTTTGGCTGAACAGTGAACCTCGGGAGTGACTTCATTACTGAGCTAAAAGCGTGTCCGGGGGCCACTCTTGGGATTTCTCCAGTCTCTATCAGGCCGGTAAGTCTGGTCTTTTTTGTGAGTTAGAATTTAGTTCTACATTTTTCTCCACCTCTGTCCAGGACCCTCTGTTATGATCCCCATCAGAGCATTCAGTGGTGTTAGCCGGGCACCATCTAGTTGTACTGGACTCAGTCTGGTGGAGGCTGTGGTAATTGTGGTCCATTAGTCCTTCAGACTAATCTTTCCCTTGTATCTTGTTTTCTTCATTCTCCCTTGCTCCTGAAGGGGTGTCACAAGTGGAGTATCTTAGATGGCTGCTCACAGGCTTTTAAGACTCCAGAGGCTACTCACCAAAGTAGAATGTAGAACATTTTCTTTATAAACTGTGTTATGCCAATTGAGCTGATGTTCCCCAAGTCCGTGGTCCCTATAGCCCCTGCCCAGCAAGTCAGGGAGTTTGGATGCGTCTACGGAGCTTCCATGACCTTTCCTCGTACAAGTTGTGCTGGCTCTCCCAGTATTGCGTACTATCTCACCCTTCACCAAAGTTACCACTTATCTATTGTCTATTTAGTAATCCTCCCCCAACCCTCCCATCCCTCATAACCAACTAAGATTATTTCTTTTTGTGTGTTAACTTTTTCATGAGTTTTTACAGTAGAGGTCTCATACAATATTTGTCCTTTTGTGATTGACTTATATCACTCAGCATAATGTCCTCCAGTTTCATCCATGTTATGAGATGCTTCACAGATTCATCATTGTTCCTTATTGTTGGATAATAGTCCATTGTGTGATGTACCATAGTTTGTTTATTCATTCATCTGTTGACGGGCATCTAGGTTGTTTCCATCTTTTTGCTATTGTGAAGAATGCTGCAATGAACATGGGTGTGCATATGTCTATTCGTGTAACGGCTCTTATTTCTCTAGGATATATTCCTATGAGGGGGATTTCTGGATCATATGATATTTCTATTTCTAACTTTCGAAGGAAGCAGCAGATCGTTTTCCAAAATGGTTGCGTCAGTTTGTATTCCCACCAGCAGTGCATAAGAGCTCCAATCTCCCCGCAGCCTCTCCAACATTTATTATTTCCAGTTTTTTTGATTCGTGCCGGTAATGCTAGGGTGAGCCGGTATCACAGTGTGGTTTTAATTTGCATTTCTCTAATGGCTAGTGATCATGAGCATTTCCTCATGTGTCTGTTGGCCAATTGAATGTCTTCTTTGGTGAAGTGTCTGTTCATTTTCTTTGCCCATTTTTTAATGGGATTATTTGACCTTCTGTTGTAGAGGTGTTGGATGTTCTTGCAGATTTTAGAGATTAGATCTTTGTCTGACTTGTGATGTCCAAAAATTTTTTCCCATCTGTAGGTTCTCTTTTTACTCTTTTGGTGAAGTCTTAATATGAGCATAAGTGTTTAATTTTTAGAAGATCCCAGTTAACTAGCTTATCTTCTGGCATTTGTGTGTTGATGGTTATAGTTTGTATCCCATTACTGCTGTGTATTAGGGCCTCTAGCATTGATCCTATTTTTTCTTCTATGAACTTTATAGTTTTTGGCTTTATATTTAGGACTTTGATCCATTTTGAATTAGTTTTTGTATATGGTATAAGGCGTGGGTCCTGTTTGGTTTTTTTGCAGATGGACATCCAGTTTTGCCAGCACCTTTTGTTAAAAAGACTGTCCTTTTCCCATTTGATGGACTTTGGGCCTTTGTCAAAGATCAGGTGACCGTAGGTATTTGGATTTCCATCTGGGTTCTCAATTCTGTTCTATTGGTCGATGTATCTGCCGTTGTACCAGTACAGCCTGTTTTGACTACAGTAGCTGTATAGTAGGTTCTGAGGTCAGGTAGTGGGAGTCTTCCTACTTTATTCTTCATCAAAATATTAATTTCTTTAGCTTTGTGCCTCAGGTTAAGACAGCTACAGAGGTAATCAAAAGAGCTGCAAATGGGGACTTGATTCTTTGTCACCTATAATAGAAGACAGAGACTTTTAGCGACTCAAGGCTGTAAAAAAGGCCACAATGGAAACCTCTTGTGGCTATTTATCCAATACATGTTTCCAGTCCTCTGCCTTCACTTTCAAGCTCTATAAAGATTCAGTATCCTCCACTGGTTCCTGAGCACCTCCTGCCTAAAGCATCTGCTCATGCCTCTTAACACTGAGCAACACTACCACAACACTCAAGAAGTGTGAATCTCAGGAAATAACACTTAGTTCTGGACAAAAGTTAGCCAAGCAGCGCTTCAGGAACGAAGGGTATGTAGCTCAGTGAGCACGTGCTTTGCCTGTATGAGGCCCGGGCTTCAATCCTCCATACCTCTACAGTTTTTCTCTTCTCCAACACTATTTAAACCCAAACTTGAAGGACTCTAAATTCACTTCTCCTTATATTTTCCATTCAATTCCTGCACACAGAGACAGCAAAAACATATCCCAATGGACTTCCTTGAATACTCTTCCATTTTTGTGCTATGAGCTTCTATGTCCCTTAAGCTGACTGAGACAGCAGAAGGAAAATCACAAGAAAAGGTATTAAAGAAGAACCAGATGCTAACAGAATCTCTTCAATCACCTAAAACAAAAGCCCGCAGATTAAGGTCCCATTCTGTACTATTATTAAGAGACAGAAAGACATACAATGGTTGGGAGGTTGAAAGGGTCCTGTGGGTGGTTTTTGTTGTTTTTTTTAAACCAACTAAACCATTAAAGCCCCTTAGTGAGGCTCCCTGCTGGGCTACCTCCAAATATGCTGATATTTAAATTATTTCAGGCAAAACTGAGTGCATAAGCTTTCCTGCTCTTTGATTCTGTTTTCCTAATTCCTGAAGAGGTTGTCGAGTGGTTAAGGCGATGGACTGCTAATCCGTTTTGTGCATTGCACACGTGGGTTTGAATTCCATCCTCGTCTTTCCTTCCTTTACCCACTGTGCCGTGGAAGTGAGATTTGGATCCCTGTGGCACAGTGGTTTTTTGCTAACCAAAATGTAGGCAGTTGGAATCCATGAGCCACTCCATGAAACCCTATGGGAAAGTTCTACTCTGTTCTATAGGGTCGCTATAAGTTGGATAGACTAGAGGGCAACGAGTTTGATATTTTTGTTTTTGACTCCTTACAGGTGCACAGCATCGCCCAGGCAGTGAAACACAGCTTTGGACTATCATCTTCCATTCAGCCAAGCACCGGTTCTCCAGACAGACATCGTTTTCCTCTTGCTCTTCATAATCTCACTGTATTTGGCTTGGAGCCCTGATATTGTCTCAGAGAAACTTTCAGGTGGCAGGAAAAAACCATAAGAGATAAGAAGTCTCCGTAAAGCAATGGGAATCCATATTTGGACATGTTTCCCAGGGCAAACTAGTTGGCATCGAGTCGATTCCGACTCGTGGCCACCCCATATGTGTTCGAGTAGAAGTGTCCACTCTAAGATTTTCAATGGCTGATTTTTTTGGAAGTAGATCGCCAGGCGCCTCTGGGTGACTGGAACCTCCAGTCTTTCAGTTAGCAGCAAGGAAGTGTTAACTGTTTAAGTCCACTAGGGACTCCTTTTCCAGGGAAAAATGAAAATCCAACTGCCCCATAGGGTTTCTAGGGAGTGGCTATGGATTGGAACTGCTGACCTTTTTTGCTTAGCAGCTAAGCTTTTAACCACTTGCACCACCAGGACCCCTTCAAGAGATAGAGAGCAGTTAAACCCTAGAACATGAAGTCTTAGCCACGGGCATGCATAAGAACCAAAAAAAACCCACTGCCTTCAAGTCAGTTCTGACTCTTAGCAGCCCCATAGGGTTTCCAAGGCTGTAAATCTACGGAAGCCAACTGCCACATCTTTCTCCGGCAGAGCCACTGGTAGTTTCAAACCACTAATCTTTCCATGAGCAGTTGATTGCCTTAACCACTGCACCATAGCCAGCGTTAATTCAAGTGGCTTCAGCTTGAAACTCCAAATTCGTTGCTCCTTCTCCACACAGTCTTCATGGTATTAGGAATTTTCCAAACATCACACCATGGTCCTGGACCGCCACTACTTCTGGCTATCTGAGCCACAACAGACAATTCTAGGCAAAGGATTCAAAAGAGCAGAAGTCCAAAAGTTGGCTTGGGGAACTTAGATCCTGATGGAAAGAAAAAACAGATCCTAAGTGAAAAAGGTAATTATATGGCATCACAGAGAGTAACTGTTCTAACAAACCCTGGAGTCCAAAACCCTGGTCATGAAATCGAGCAGTGGCTTTGGCTTGTGAAGCTGCAGCTAGGGTTCTGAGAACCACACAGAAGCATGAGGGAGGCATGTTGGGGGTTGAGCAAGACCTGCAAGCATATTAACCTTTTGTAACAGTCCATCGTGTTCCTGGACAGGCATTCAAACCTCAGCCAAAATTTGTGGTGTTGGTCAACCCACATACGAGTTTTAAGAGGTAATCCTTAATCATTGTGTCTTCCCTTGCTTTTAGTTTTCATTCTGATATTTTTTACACCGTGAGAGGTTTGTATCTTCCTGAATATTTGAATACATTATATACCAGCTCTTCAATTCCTCCCGAGCACTAGTTTTCACCCCTACCCTAAACATTCTTGTATAGCTGACTGAGGCTTAGCTGGCATTGGGAAGTAGCTGACATGGGTGCTAAGAGGCTTGAAGACATTGCAAGGTAACGTGAGTAACAAAGTCCAATACAGAGTTCAAAGGGAAATAAATATCTTAGATCAGAATGCAGTGGTTCCCAAACCTGGGGAACTGTCTGGGAACTTTGTGAATATATGTAATCCTGATTCCACCTCTATAGATGAAGAATGGACTGAGAATCACAGGATGGGGAGAGGATGGGATCTATAACATTGAAAAGTCTCCACAGATGTTTCCAATTTTCAGCCATGTTTGAGAACTGCTACCCTAAGGAGTGGTGCTGAGGGAACTGGAGTGAAATGAGCTGCTGGAAAATTTTTGCTAGGAGGAAGCGCTGGAGACGAGATAAAGGGGGCTGGGAGAGGGAAAGTGAAGGTGAAGGTGACACGTTATGTGATGAAGTAAATGAAGGGGAAGATAGGAGGAGGGAGATGGTGTGGGTGTGGATGAACCAGAAGAGAAAGTGAAAGAAGATTTGGAACTAGGTCTTTAGGATGCATAGAATTTGAATGGCCCAGAAGGTAGTTTGAGCCTGTCAGGGTTGCCTATGTCTTGTCTTCTCTCTCTATGATGCAGGAGGTCAGAAAGTTCCCTTTCTCCTAAGGAAAACTGACAAAGGGTGTTTTTTTCCATAGGAAGATGCAGCTCTTTTTCCCCAAGACTTTTGTGTCTTTAAGGGAGCTTAGCAGTTCTTTCCATCTCTGCAAATAATTTTCTCAACTGTGGATGCTGGAAGACTCAAAGTTTTCTGAGAAATGCCTTTTCTCTGGATATAATGGAAATACTTCTTCACCATTAACAAATAGTTGGGATCACAGGCCTCTGTGGCTGGGATCACAGATCTCCGTGACTGGTGACTGGACCAACATTTTGCTGACCAAGATTAAGTGGGTGGGTGTGAAGGGAATGAGGAATGGGAAAAAAAATTGGAAGGAAATTTTCTCCTGAACCTGCTATCTGTCCATTGACAAAGGCATAGGTGAGGAGAAATAAAGCAGACTCAAAAGGAATTTGTCCAACAGTCACTTCCCCCTCCCTCTTTGCATCTGTCTTTTTCTTCCCTACTACTTAATAATAATGAGAAATTGTAGTCAAGGAGAACAGGCCGTCTATGACTTGGAGGAATGTTGTTGCTTCACCATCAGCAGATCCTGAGTGAGCACATTCTTTTATTCCAGTTCCTCCTGATTTTATTGTGCTTATGCAGTCAGGTTGGGAACCCCCAAGGAGTGTCAAGAACAAGTGAGTAACTATCAAACGATTTTTCTTTTCTATAAAAAGGAAAAACACAAGAAAATGCATTCACAAAGATAAAAAGGGGGAAGTATGAAAAAAATTGCCAATATTCAACTGTGGATAGGGGAGGAAAGACACAATAAATGGCAAGGCATGCTAAGCAGGCACTCTACCACTGAGCTGCACCTGCTGTTAGCATTATGAGACTACTCCATAATACTGACTTCCAGCATGGTCTGCAGGCCTTTTAAAAGGTTAAAAGTTTTCACAAGTCAAAATCCTTTATGTGTTCCTGCACTGGACCCTCGTAGCTATGCCAGGAGAAGGGAGAAAAACGCATCCCAGACCAAGCGACTCTGAGATCTCCCCACAGTCATAGGCTTCTTGAAGGAGTCTTTTAGCCAACTGCCTGAGTGACAGTCAGTTCCAGTCCACCACTAGGGAGAGTCGCGGGACTGTAAGCCTTCTGATTGTCTTCCTGAAAAGTCATTCTTCTCTGCCTATGAAGCTTACAGAAAGACATAAAAGAGTACAGGGGAATACATACATGAGTTCCGTGAGTGCTGCAGGGGAATGAAGATCCAGGTTGAAAGATAACACTAAAGGTTAATTAATTCACAGTATTTGATGGAAATGGGAGCCCTGATGGCGAGCTGGTTAGGCAGTATGTCTTCTAACCATAAAGGTTAGCAGTTCGAATGTACCAGCCCTTATTGGGAACCTTAGAGGGTCGGATGGACTCCATAGCCTCGGGTTAATTAGACCAAAGCGAAGAGGCACAAGTACAGCCATGGCTCTTGCAAATGGCTGCGTCCAACACCTGAGTTTGGAAACGTGGTTTTTCCTCCGCGATGCTGTAGCTCTGGTTTTGAGAGAGGGGAAAGATGGACGCTCCTGTCGTTAAAGAGTCTCTTCTAGACCTAATTATTTCCTGAATGAGGAAAGCACAAGAGAAGCGCTTTATGGGCTGGGCACAATCTTCTAAACAAATTCGCCCTTTGTAAACTTTCCCTACCCCTGGAGAAGTCTGCAATTTCCGGATGTGGTGCGACTGTTAATCTAGATATTTTGGAGGATATCCAAATCTTCTCGCGTGGAAGGGACCGTGGCAGGTAATCTATAGATTAAGTTACTACCATATTAGAAGGACACCTGTCGGGGAAATGGAATGAGAGGAGGAGTGGGCGCTAGGAAGGGAGTGAATAGGAGAGTGTAGCGGGGTTTCTGGCGGCAGAAAGGAGAATGCTGAGCAGAGGGGAAAAGCAGCAGCAGAGGAGTAGAAGGCAGAGAGAAGAGGAATAAGGTTTGGAAATGGGTCTCTAAGAACGGATAGGATAGGGACCGTCACGGAGGTACAAAGTGACCAACCTCCCATCAATACTATGCTTTCTGCAGACCCTCCGGAAAAGAGAGGCTAAAGAAAGTGCTTACAAAGCTTACGTCCCACAACTCGTTTTGCCCAAAATTTCGTGACTGAGCGCCTAGCCGCGCTCTCCATCGCTGAGCATTTTGGAAAGAGCAAGTGTGGTTATGTGTTTGTTGAAGGGCAGTTGTTGGTATTGGAGGCTTTGGAAAAAGCCACAGGGAGGCGGTTGTCCGGATCCCACGTGCAAGCACAGGAGCGTGTAGCATAGAAAGCAGAATCCCCCCCACCCCACACACAGCTTTGGGCTAGAATATCTTGTGTTTGCAGCCACTTAGTTTTAGCTGTGTTTGGGCTTAATATTCAAGGGAAACAATGAGAAAGAAAGGTCAAGGAGTGACCGAACGTCTTTGGTTAGAATAGACTCTTACTGAGCCCATCAAACTGCTGGAGAGCTCAGTGCACCTGGCCTCTAGTCGGACTATCTAGGATTCACCACCCTGTTCTGGGGTAGATACTTTCAGTTTTCCCATGCGTCTTTCTAACGCATCCAGAAAAGGCTACAGAGCCCAGCATCAGGCTTTTAATCTGAGGGTCCAGGATTCAAGTCCCTGTTTAGGCTTTATACTCATTTTACCCTAGTTATTTCTCTTAGAAGCCTATTGACATTCCGCTTCTTCTTAGAGAAACCCATTCGGGCATTTACCATAGGCATCTTGACTCCTCTGTTCCTGCTCTTTGCCCAACAAGAATCGGAATAGAGCAAGGAGAGCAGGGAAAGGGCAAACAGTTAACCGTTCAATTACTAGCCAAAAGGCTGGCGGTTTGAACTCACCCAGAGGTGCCTCAGAAGACAGGCCTGGTAATCTGCTCCTGAAAGGTGACAGCCTTGAAAACACTTTGGAGCAGTTCTCCACTGCACACATGGGGTCAATAAAAGTCCAGGCAGCCCAGTGCTTCCAAATGAAGTGAAGATTTCTAAAAACAAACTTCACTGTTACTGCAACACATCTTTTGTAACTTAGATTATTCTTTGGAATGCCCTAAGTGAGGGTTTCTAACAAAGGAATTCCATTAAGAGACAGACCCCGAAGTAGGCATCACTTCCTCTCACAGCAAGTAGTTACATGGAGGGGAGGGAAGGGGAAGAAGAAGAGAGGGCTAGAACTCTTGAATTCTACTACAGAGTCTCCCTTAAAATCTTTGCTCCCTTAAATTCCCACAAAGCCAAAGTTGAGCTCTGTAAGGACTCTAATCAAACAACAGAGGTGCAGAGCTTCTTGGGGGGAAGGGAGAGGCAAAGTGAGTTCAGCTGGCCGCATGAGAAACTTGATCCAAGCATGGTCCTCCTAAGGTGAAGAGCCTTAAGGCTCCAGCGAACCACCGCTATGCCCTCAACTCCCCCAAGGCATGGTTTGAAGCGCATTAGTGATCTGAAATGGACTGATACTGGCCATTTTGAGTAGGACAATCATATGATCTACTACGCTGGGAATGACAAATTGAAGAGGAGTGACATTGCATTCAGCGTCAAAAGAACATTTCAAGATCTATCCTGAAGTACACCGCTGTCAGTGATAGGATAATATCCATGCACAAAAAGGAAGACCAGGAAATACAACTATTATTCAAATTTACGCAACAACCACTAAGGCCAAAGATGAAGTAATTGAAGATTTTTACCAGCTTCTGCATTCTGGATGTCACAGGAGACTCTGAAACTTGCTCTTGAATATCGAGTAGCTAAAGCCAATGGAAAAAATGATGAAGTAGTTGAGTTAAACAGAAGATTTCAAACGGCAGCTCGAAGAGACAAAGTATTATGACATGTGCGAAGACCTAGACTTTCCCAAAAGGGAAGAACATAGGTGGCGTTTCTCAAGCTGAAAGATCTGAAGAAAAAACTCAAGCCTCAAATTGCAATACTGAAGGATTCTATGGGCCAAAAAAGTAACGAAACAGGAAGCATCAAAAGAAGATGGAAGGAATACACAGAGTAAGTGTACCAAAAACAATTGGTAGATGTTCAGTCATTTCAGGAAGAAGCATATGATCAAGAACCAACGATACTGAAGGAAGAAGTTCAAGATGCACTGAAGGCATTGGGGGAATAGCAAGTCTGCAGGAATTGATGGAATAATAATTGAGATGTTTTAACAAACTTACTGATGGAGATCAAAGACCACAGCCTTGAGTATGGATTACACCTCAACATAAAGAAAACAAAAATCCTCAGAACTGGACAAATAAGCAACATCATGATAAACGGAGAAAACATTGAGGTCATCAAGGATTCCATTTTACTTGGGTCCACAATCAACACCCTTGGAAGCAGCAGTCAAGAAATCAAAAGACATATTACGTCGGGCAAATCTGCTACAAAAGATCTCTTTAAAGTGTTGAAAAGCAAAGCTGTCACCTTGGGACTAAAGGGGCACCTGACCCAAGCCATGATGTTTTCAATCGCCTCATACGCATGTTGGACAATGAACAAGGAAGACCGAAGAAGAGTTGACGCCTTTGAATTTGTGTTAGCGAAGAATATTGAATATACCGTGGACTGCCAAAAGAACGAACAAACCTGTCTTCCAAGAAGTACAACCAGAATGCTCCTTAGAAGTAAGGATGGTGAGACTACGTCTCACATATTTTGGACATATTATCAGGAGGGATCAGTCCTGGGGAAAGGACATCATGCTTGGTAAAGTAGAGGGTTGGCTGAAAAGAGGAAGACCCTCAATGAAATGGATTGACGCAGTGGCTGCAACAATGGCCTCAAGGATGGCAACAATTGTGAGTAAGGTGCAGGAGTGGACAGTGTTTCGTTCTGTTCTGCACAGGGTC
The DNA here is from genome assembly GCA_030035585.1 of Dugong dugon. NCBI lineage: Eukaryota > Metazoa > Chordata > Mammalia > Sirenia > Dugongidae > Dugong > Dugong dugon. The sequence goes on along the minus strand of CM057464.1, from coordinate 39,660,649 downwards.
ACTATGAGTCAGAATTGACTCACCAGCATGTAACAACAACAACCACATACACACATAGTTCAGCTATGTATAGGAGACTAAATGAGAATACCAGCTCAGGGACAAGTACTAGATGGCAGAAGGGGACAGGAAAGCTGGATGAAGGGAAATGGGAAACCCAAGTGGAGAAGGGGAGAGTATTGACACCTCACGGGGTTGGCAACCAATGTTACAAAACAATATGTGTATTAATTGTTTAATGAGAAACTAAGTTGCTCTGAAAACGTTCACCTAAAGTACAATAAAAAAGAAAAAGACAAGACAAAACAAAACAACAGCAACTAAAACGGCTAACAAAAAAGACATAAGCAAAGTGGAAGAAAAAAAAAAGAAGAACAAACTATGGAGAAAATATTTGTAATTTCCCTAATACCTAAAAGCTAAATATTAATTTCTCTCATATGTAATATACAATAGAGTAGATTTGGAAAATATAAAATGTGGGGAAAATAATAGATTCCTATTGGCTTTTTTGTCCCTGGGTGCTAACCAGAAGATAGGAAATTGTAGTCCACACAGAAGCATCTGGGAAGAAAGCCTCGTAATCTAATTCCAAAAAATCAGCCATAGAAAATCCTATGGAGCACAGCTCTACTCTGACACACATCGAGTCTCCATGAGTCTCCATGAGTCAGAGTTGAGTCCATGGCAACAGGTTATTTGCTTGTGTATGCAAATAATATTCCTTGCAGGTAACCCCATACTAATATAGTTGCTTGGGTAGGCAGAATTCAGGGCAGGTGGAATGGGAAGGGGAGGCAGTGGAATGGGAAGATTTTCACTGTATTTCAACTCTTGTTTTTGTAATTTGTAAATAAGTGAAAGTTACATTTATTTCAATATAAACATTTTTAAAATCTAAAAACATTGTCCTCTTGGGCACGCAATGCTGTTCTTAGACATAGAGAACATACAGAAATGACAATAGTCTGACATTTCTTATGACTCTGTAATTGGTCTTAACCTACTGTTAAACCAAAAGCCAAACAAGCTGCAGTGCAGTCGCTGGTGTTTTCTAACTTCCACCCTTTCAGACCACTTTAACCACTGTGCCACCAGCGCTCTGACACACTGTTAGGACACACTGTTAGGAAGATAAATACCTTCTTTAAGTTACCAGCCCCAGGCAACTGTTTCAACCACGACCTGCGAATTCTGTTCTTAGATGGATTCAGTTTACAATGGAGAGTTGGCAGTGGTGGGATTCCAACGCACTTCCCTCCACCCCCCACAGCCCACCCCAAGATACTAGAGCCTTAGACCAGATCCAGCACTTTAGGCCACTCAGCTGCACTACCGCCCATCCTGACAGTCTTTAAATCTATTATTTCCAAAGCAACAAGAATGTTTTCCAACACGTTACTCTTTTCTTACAACAGTTCTACATGCTAGTTATCCAAAACACCAATAAATAACAACTAAAATTTATTAGGAACTTATTATGAGCCATGCACTCTCCTTAGATTTACTGTCATTCACTCCTCCTAACTGCCTCAAAAGATACATACTTTTGCTATGATCTCCATTTTCCTGATGGATAATATGAGGAACAGAGAAGATAACTTGCTGGATGTCACCCAGCAGAAACAGATGAAAAAAGCACAGTGGAAAACTTCACTCTGTTGTATGTTTATTTACTCCAGGATAAAATCCTGAAATAATTTTGATCAAGGTTATCGTGACAAACACAGAGCAACAGCAAACTTATGTGACGTAGCATCAATTCCTTTTGGGGCTTGGAGGTGTATAGCATATAAAAAACTAATGCTTCAAAAATTTCACTGACGGTTGCGATCGTTCCAGCTGAGAGTTTTACTAAAAGGTGTTGCCATAAGTGCTTTCTTATTGTAGTAGGCAGCTTGTCAGCCTCTTAATCTGAAGGTCCTGAGTTCGAGTCTCAGACAGGGCATTGGAGGTTTTTGTTCTCTTCTGTATACACTCAACTTGAAAAAGAGACCTGGTGCTGGGAAAATTATTCCACGGATCAAGCTTTTGAGTATGAAGCACAGTTTCCAGAACTAACTAATCAATTTCATGTGATGCAATTATAACTTGACCACTACAAACTGTGATTTTTTTTAACTCTGCCAAGAAATCCTTCAAGAACTTTATTCGTCTCCCTTGGAAACAAGACAGGTTTTCAGTACACTGACTACAATACAACCTAATACCATACTATGGATTAGTTACCTATTGTTACTGTACCAAATTACCACAAATTTAATGGCTTAAGGAAAAAACAAATTTATTATCTTATACTTCTGGAGGTCAGAAGTCAGAAGTGGGTTCTGTGCAGGGCCGGATTAAGTCACGTGAGATCCCTAAACGCTGATAATCTCTGGTGTCCCCTCCTCTGCTGATTTAGTCATTACAATGGGACATGTGAGTTACATATATATGTGTGTAAATATATGTGTGTGTGTGTATGTGTTAGCACTCCATGCGGCAACTTCTTTTTAAATTCGACTTATACTCAAATATATATTAGCGATTGAACACAAAAGTGGCATACGCCCTTTTAGCAAAATGAGATGAACTGGACTATAAAAATTTTAGTGGATTTGGGGTACTAAGATTTTTACTATATAACTAATTTTCTACAAAAGGAATATTCTCCATATTCTACTGCAAAGAAAATGAGCCAGGGAACTCAGTTGTTTCAACAGTCCATGTAATATTCTGTTGATCTCCCACAATAAAAAATTGACTTTCACCATTTTTGCTTTAAACGACTCATACTTCAGTTTGGATGCTTGTTTCACAATAAATGCTATAATTATAAATGAACAAGTGAAACGATGTCTTAAAAGAAAATTTAATGATCAGAAATGAGTATTACAACAAATTACTATATTTTATTTTTAGGTAGATCTTTCATCTCTAGCGTGTTATAATTAAAAATAATTCTATTTTTGGCTCTTACACATTTTTCAATGATTTAATTACAATGAAGCTGACAAACCATACGTACTTCCATACATAATAAGGATGATGGATAGAGTCTTTCTGGAATCACTGTTGTATGCTGAGAGTTTTTGAGTCTGTGTAGGAATGAAAACGAGCGTTGTGTTGTACAGTTTGTGATCCTTAAAGTTAGGAACATGGGTAATTTCAACATTGGGAAATGCACCTTGTATTTTATCTTCTATTATGGAATCATACATGCCTACGTGAGTAAAATTTGTCTTTCCTGAATCTGCAAACTTAGTTCTCATATAAGAATGAGATTGTGGCACTTCTCCAGAAAAGTTTGTCTTTAAGTCATGGGGATGAGCCTGCACTCACTTCTTGGATGCTTTCATGCATTCTTCACCAGGTATATCCACACTGTTTAAGAAGGAAAATCTATTTGAAAGAACGTTATACACGTTCACCCTTCTTTTCATGCAAGATTCAAGTGTGTCAATGAAGGTGTATTATGTGATTAGGAGAAATTGACCTCTGGCTCTCAGTGATACTTCAGGAGCACTTCCATCATTTTACTTGTTTCTTTCTAATGCATCTGCGATGGAGAACTGCTTGGTAATCAGTATTTGGCAGTATTTGTATTGTTGTGCTTTCAAATTTTTCAAAATCTTCTCTTAAATTATGTAACTACCCTGTTAATGACTGGTAAAGATCTGTGCATGCTTTCAGTTTACTTGTGAAACTTGGAGAACTTGACTCGTCTGATGAAAATGCTGCAATATGTTATTCCACATAATCAACATAAATACATACTCTAGTGTTTGCATTTTGCTGGTGATGTTTTCAGTTTCTCTTTTGGTAGCTCCTTTTTGTGTCTGGTCTTCAGCAATATTTTCTAAGGCATCTAGAATCTGAGAGCATGATTCAGGATTGCACTCATGGCTGCAGCATGCACTTCCCAACATGTATTAGAAAGACAATTTAATACACGGTCATTGCCTAAGTATGTTTTAAGAACTGCCCATTGGTGAGCAAAGGTGGTAAAACGTGTAGAATAACTGAACAGTAAGAAAAAAAACCAAATGATTCCAAACAACAATCTACTGCAGCTACATCCTTCAATATGAAGTGAATGTGCAGCCCATAGTATGAAAACGGCATATTCAGTAGGTTCTAAAAATTTCTGCCCTCTATAAACTGCGTGCCTTTATAATGCCCTGGCATATTGGCAACATCGCCATAGGACTGGCCTCTGCAATTAGAAAAATCAATTTTGAAAACTTCACATAAATAGTGAAGCACTTGATTTTCAATTTCTTTTCTGGTATGACTTTTTAAGCTAGCATATGTGATAAATTGCTCAAACGGTTTTCCATCTGTTGGAGACATGTATCTTAGAACAATACTTAGCTCATCTGTATGAGAAAGGTCAGGAGTGGAATCTACGGAAAAACTGAAATATCAAGCTATGCTTACTTCACTGAAAATAATTGATCAAACTTTATCGCTTATTAACTTTATTAATCCTTCACATGCTGTTTTAGACATATATGATGGGTTACCCTTTCTTGTGTTACCATACTTTGAGATGTGACCTGCTAAAAATGAATCAAACTGAGAAACAAGTTCAAGAAACCCTAAAAATTTACATTTTGTGGAGACCCAAGCATTTCAGTTCTTCCTAGAAAAGATGCTCCACGTGCAGTGATTATTATAATGACAGCACCAACGCACTGCAAAACGGCTTTCCAATCCTGAGGTTCTTCATTAGTTTGTGTTTCCAGTTCATGAGTTAAGAGAAAACAATGTTTTTCGTTCAATTATGATAACATACAGTATCTCTGAATTGAACTGCTTCCATGTTAATCAATCATATTCAAGTTGCCAAATCCATCTGTAGCAAATTGAGAATTAAATGATTTAGGACTGAATAGTTTGCAAACAAAACAACGTACAGAGCCAACTGACGGAGAATCCCTTTTATAATTTTCATCATTAGCTTTGCGCCCTAGAAATAGATTCTGGCTAGAGAACCTTGTTTGTTTACCATCCAGAAAATTTCGAGACATGAATTTTCAAATGGTCCACTGTGGTGTTGACAAACACTTGGCCCTCTTTCCATCCAGTAATTTACATCATTAGAAGAAAAATTATTCCACAAAGCGGGACCTGTATTTCTGTTATTTGTGGGGTCTGCAGATGGGACAATTTCAGATTCTAAAACAGTTTCACTTTCTACACCATTATTAATTTTTTTTTTTTTTTACTACAGCAAGGAATGGATGCAGAATTTGAAACAAATTGTGTTATATTCGTATTGGTACTAGTAATTTCAGCACTAGTGTTACCAGTACAATGATATACACCCATTAAAACCAAGACCTCAATGGAAGCAGTCCCTTCTGATTCATTATGTTTTGAAAAGGAAGTTAATTTTGGAATTGTCTTTAGGAATTCACCAATCTTTTTCTTTTTCTCTTCTGCGAGCTTTTGTTTTAGCACTCCACCTACTTTAAATTTAACTTTTAAATTTGGTTTTCCCTTAGCAAATAAATATGAATAATTGACAATAAATACAATTTATAAAACCAGTAAAATTTATAAAATGAAATATACATTCAAAATTAGACGTCAACACAAACAATTATGCATGAAAATTGGTAAGTAAAAAAGTCATTTAGAACATGTAATTTTGTTCTTTAGGTCTGAGATAATCGAAAGATATAGTTCTTACAAGACAGTAAAAAAATAATTTCATTCATTTGTGTACGATGTTTGTTGGTGGGCCCTTTGTGTATCTCCATGAGTGTTTCTGGTCTTGAAATAATACTTAAAAACTTGCACACTCACTTTCCGTACCTTGATGCTGCATCTTCACAGTTCATCCGACTGCTGTTGACACCAGACAGGGGCGAGAGTGATGGTAAAGAGCATGATACAAACACAAGAGTATGCTCAATCTGAAGATGCATTTTGGTTTACTTTGGGCAGGACCAGATACAACACGACTCACATGATTATAGCGTTGCCGGCATGTCCTTATGTGATCTACAATAGAGAACTAAATGTGAGGTTATACTCCATCTGTCTGAAATGAAACGGAAAGTATAACTGGTATTGTAAACAACATTTATAAAATGGCATCAGTTTCATTTAGTGCCCTGCCAGTTCCCTTCCACCACGGTGCTTGCTTTTCCTTGTGTCCTGTCTGCTTGGTGCATATTGGTCTTTGCTTTGGAAACTGCTGCCCATGTTTTGATGATGCTCTAAGCATAGGCTTACCATGCTAATTGGGTAATCCATCCGTGGTTCCATAGGTCTAAACTTAAGATGTTGGCAGAGGTGCATTCATTCTGGAGAATCTGGTGGAGAATTCATTCCTTGATTTTTCTGGTTTCCACAGGCTCCCCACATTCTCTGACTCATGGCTGCATCACTCTGACTTCTGCTTCCTTTGTCTCATTTCCTTTTTTGACTCTGGCCCACCTGTCTCCTTCTTATAAGGAACTTGAGATTATACTGGGCCCACCAAGAAAATCTAGATTAATTTTTCCACTACAACATCCTTAACTTAAGCAAATCTGTGAAGTCCCTTTTGCTATGTAAGGTAACATATTCACAGCATTTGGATATCATGAAATGGATATCTTTACTGGGGCATTATTACACCTACCACAGTCTGCCCTCTCGTCTCCAAAGATTCACATCTGCCCCACATGCAAAAACATTTATTCCATCCCAGCAGCTCCCCAAATCTCAACTCATTACAGCATCAACTCAAAGTCTAAAATCTCATCTAAATCTCCGCAGCTCAAAAGTCCTAAATCTTACCATCTAAATACTCTATATTATGTATGGGAGAGGCTATGAATATAATCCATCCTGAGACACAATTCCCTTCTATATGTGAGTCTGTGAAATTCAAAGAACAAGTTACCTGCTCCCAAAAATACAATGGTGGGACAGGTATAAGATAATAGTTATAGACATTCCAATTAAAAAAAGGATGAAATGGAAAGGAAAAAAGGAGTCACTGGTCCCAAGAAATGTCTAAATCCAGCCAGGCAAACATTAGCTTTCAAGGCCTGGAATTAATGCTCTGTGGTTCGATGGCTGTGCCATAGGAGTCATCCTCTCAGAGTCATCCTTCTATTTCCATGAAAGGTAGCATGTGTTTGCAGCTGAGTAGTTTTGGCAGCCTGTTTCCTGTCTGTAGAATATCAGGAGTGTGAGGCAGGGATTGAGGGGTATGATTTACTGAGGGAGTCATCTTCATGAAGTGAAAGGGAAAGTAGCAAAGCAATAATGTGTTCTCAGGTGAAGTCTAGATTTGGCCTGACCCATGTGACAGAGGTGCTGGGGTGTAAATCACAAAGCAGGGTTTTCCTTGAGTCAAGGGCTTTGGACTTTTACACCTTCCACCTCCTGCATGCTGTCATTGACTGCTGCTGGGAATGGAGTGGTGACATAATCTACTAGGTATCTTCAACGAAGGGCAAATCATGGAGAAAGTCACAGGGATAAGCCATCGCAGTGGCTGTAAAAAGAAAGCGGACAAATAAAAGAAGTTGGTAGGGGTACTAAGGTCACGCACTATTGTAAAACGATTAGATGAGTGGAAGATAATTTAGGTTTGTAATTTTACAACTGAAATGTGAATGTCCTATATACCATCTCTTAATTTAGGAAAAAGAACAAATTTTATTTACTTGCTAGTATAAATCACTTATTTTATTTTAATGCTTGCGACTTTTATCTGTAGATTTTGGATAATACTCAGTGTTGTTGAAAGGATTAAGTACTTGGAACAAAATAATTGTTCAATAGTGAGAATAAAGATACAAATGTAGAGCTTAGGTGGCAAATTTGGTTTGTGCTGGACTACTAGCCCAAAGTTTGGGGGATCCAACTCACCTAGCGATCTCAGAAGACCTGACAATCTGCTTTCATAAAGATTACAGTCAAGAAAACCCTATTATGCAGTTCTACTCTGTAACACCTGAGGTGGCCATGAGTTGGAACTGACCTCCTGGCAACTAACAAGAACAACAAAAATGATTAAAAATAACAATGATAGTCGTCTTAGTCATCTAGTGCTGCTGTAACAGAAATACTGCAAGTGGATGGCTTTAACAAACAGAAGCTTATTATCTCACAGTCTAGTAGGCTAGAAGTCCAAATATGGGGTGTCAGCTCCAGGACAAAGCTTTCTCTGTTGCTCTGGAGGAAGGTCCTTGTCATCAGTCTTCCCCTGGACTAGAAGCTTCTCAGCACAGGACACACTCTGCTCCTGCCACTGCTTTCTTGGTGGTATGAGGTCCCCCTGTCTCTCTGCTCACTTCTCTCTTTTATATCTCAAAAAAAGATTGGCTCCAGACACAGTCCAATCTTGTAGATTGAGTCCTACCTTGTTAACATACCTGCTGCCTATCCCACCTCATTAAAATTATAGAGGTAGGATTTACAACACTAAAAAAAAATTAACATCAGATGACAAAATGGTGGACAATCACACAGTACTGGGAATCATGACCTAGCCAAACTGATACACAAGTTTGAGCGGAACACAATTCAGTCCATGACAATGGTGAACACTAATGATTGCTGATTTATCTGCCAGATATCTTTCTATTTTATGTATATTTACTTATTAAGTCCTCCCTTCAACTCTATTACATTGGCTTATTACAATTGCCATTTCACATATTAGATATTGAGGCCCAGTGAGCTAAAGCACTTATCAAAGTTCCCTTAGCTATTAAGGAGAAGAGCAGAGGGATGAATACAGGCGGTGAGAACTCGTTCAACACGGGTCTCACTCAAAATGAGTAAGGTGAGGTCTAGACATAGTTGGGGGATAGTTTTCTAATTACAAGCAGCCCCAAGTTACCAATGTCCACTTATGTACAACCTGTAGTTACAAACTATCCCTTGTAAAGCCTACTATATGAAAAGTTTCATGTACATACACTGATTCATATTAACAAACAGGCACTACTTTTAGATTTGCATCAAAATATTATTATTACTATTGTATTATGTTAAGGATGTTTTAGTGTATCTGGAAGTGTTTAATGTTTTTTACCTATAGAAAAGTACACTATATACTGTGTTGTATACAAAGAGAAACATTTGGCTAACTGGCGTTAGCTATGAACCATACCTATCTGTTCCGATTTACATACAAATCTGTTTCTACCTTACTTAATAAGAGAAGTCCAATGTACTGGCATGTCAAATTGATACAAGAGTTTCTAATGCTCACAGTCAGGTAGAAAACAGTTCCTAGACAGGCGCCAGTCTGCAGAACACAATCGGAACAGCACTGATGGGATTACCATGGGTCGAAATCAACTCGACAGCACCAAAGAACAACAACGAGGACATAAGATGTACTGGAGGTGGAGCCCTGATAGTGCAGTGGTTAACAGATCAGCTGCTATACCAAGGGTTGGCTGTTCAGATCTACCAGCTGCTCCTTGAAAATCCTACGGCGCAGTTCTACTCTGTCTCATAGGGTCACTGTGAGTCAGAATTCACTTGATGGCAATGGATGTGGCTGTTTTGGGGAGGTGAGAAAATATCCAAGGAAATCCTTCTCCTCGTTTTCTGTTTAAACTGAGGCTAGATTCACATAGAGTAAAATGCATAAAACTTAAAATTATTCAGTTTGGTGAATAATACATATGTATACACCATGGAACCAACATCCAGACCAAGAGAAAGAAATTTTCACTTCCCAGGAGCTCCTTTGTAACTCATCCCAATCAATTCCAATCTTCTGATCTCTTCTAGCATAGATTAGTTTTTCCTCTGCTTTGAAATATAATAAATGAAATCATATAGTATGTGCTGCTCATTTGAGTATGGATTCTTTCAATTCATTTGTTTTTTATTATATGAACCCATACTGTTTCTAGTAGCAGTATTTCTTATTGCTCTGTTCTATTCCATAATAAGAATTATGGACATCAGGATTTTTATTCATCTTACTGTTGTTATACATTTGAAATAGCTAATGCTGCTATGAACTTTCTTGTACATGTCTCCCACAGGCAATAAGCATGCATTTATCTAGAGTCTAATTGCAGCTGTGCAGTTTCTAGGTTGTAGATTGTATGTATATTTTGCTTGAGGCAATATTCCCAAATAGTGTACAAATGTGGGCATACTAGTCTCATCAGCAATGTATGAAAGTTTCAGTTTTGAATCAGCAGAGACACTTGATATTTTCAGTTATTTTAACTAAAGCAATTTTGGTGAAAGGTAGTATTATTTCATTGTGTTTATTAATTTGCCTTTAAATATATTCTTTAGTGAAGTGAAGTCTTTACTCTTTCTCATTGAGGTTCAGTGTTTCATAGGAGTTCTTCATATATTCCACATAAGGGTCCTTTGTCAAGTGTAAGTATTGAAATATCTTCTCCTAGACTGTCATTAATCCGCTCTACTTAAGGAGACGGGGGCTTAAAAAACTTTGTAAGAAGAGAAAAAAAAGAAAAAGTGGATAGAGAGGAAAGTGGAAAAAAACAAGAGAAAGTTCCATCATACATCTTTCCTGGTGGTTGCAGGAAAAAAATGGGGAGGGCAGTTTACTAACGTGGAAACCTTGGAGGGGTATAATGGGGTGGAAAGTCCTAGGAGCAGAAAGTGTTTCTTGGATCTGCAATCTCTTTACATATTTCCTGCTGTAGTTTAGATGTTTAGAAATAGTGAGATTTGAAACAGTGGATTTCGTCTCTGGTCAACTATCAGATTTGCCAAAACCCCTTAGAAATATGGCTAATATTTCAAGGAGGATCTTCATGATGTTTCTGTCGTGAGAGAGGTGTGGCTCAACAGGAGCGTGCCATTTCCTTGAGATGGTTCGAAACCATGCACATTCGCCTACTTTTTACAGTTCCCAGCAGTTGCGTACTTTTCTCCTTCTAAACGCACGTTTTGTGTGCTCCTACTTATTAAACACATTATCCGACCGATTGCTTTGAAGTGTTTCCCCGTTTATTCTCCCTGCGTCTCCTCACCACCCAGGGCGCCTGTGTCAACACAAGGAAGACAAGGAAAAAGGAAGGAAATAGAGAAAACAGAACTGGCTTGCTCAGCGTTTTCTCAATTCGAAGCAAGAAGCCCGCCACCACATTAACCTGCTCACCAATCCTCTGTTCTCTTTTTCAGTGTCATTGAACAGCAGGACAGAAAAAGAAGGACTGAAAGAAGAGAAAAAGAACAGACTCGACCATTTCATCTGAAGTTCCCTTTATTTTCCGAGCAGTGTTTGGAGGGAGAAACAGCCAGAGGTTACCAAGCAGAAAAGCATCTCCCTGTTTTAACTTTTGCTGCCGTTTGTCGCCCTCCTCGTCCTTTACTAACCCATCCACGGTCTCCGAAAGTTGGATCCCATTTTTAAACATGGATGGCGGTGAAGCCTTTTTAGTTTTATCTGAGTGAGTGCATAATGTAAATTAAGGCTAAGTATTTGGAAAACACAGCAGCCATGATAATCTTATTGAAGGAATGACTGAAAGTGCTGATTTTAGGTTACCGTAATAGCTCAGCTGGGAGAGCATTAGACTGAAGATCTAAAGGTCCGTGGTTCGATCCCGGGTTTCAGCAACTGGAGCCAGTTTTGCGCAATTACTTTCTTAAGACACATTTGCCTTCCCAGGCTTCGGATTCTAATAGAATTGAATACTAGAGCTATCCCTCGCAGAACTATTGAAAAAGCAAAACAAACAAACAAGGAACCTTGTTGGTGCAGTCGTTAAACTTTCGGCTAATAACAAAAGGTCGGTGGTTCCCACCCACGGGCTGCTAAGGGAGGCAAATATGTGGCGGTCAGCTTTCTTAAAGATTTAGAGACTTGGACACTGCATAGGACACTTCTACCCTGTCTTAAAGGGTCTTTATGAGTCGGAATACACTGTACAGCAGCGAGTTTGATGAGGTTTGTTTCTGAGTTCTTCCATGAAGTGTTAACCGACACTTTGCATATTTTTTTTAAAGTTTTAACAGTAAGGAACTGAAATTTAGTGATGAAACCTAGAACTGATGGAGTAAGGAATTCCAATATGGTACATGCTGTTGCACTTATGATACATTTCTGTTCTGATAATTGCGCATTACATGTGTAGGAACGGTGGGGGCATGGGATGATTTTAATCACAAGAAATGTTTAAAAATCCTGTTGAAAAAGAATCACTACATTATATGAGGAAGGTCCCCACGTGGGCAAATGGTTGCCCTTGCTAACCTAATGGTTAGCGGTTGGAACTTAGCCAGCGGCACGGTGGAAGAAAAGGTCTGGCAATCCGCTTCCTTAAAAATTGTTGTTGGTTACTATCCAGGCGATTCTGAGTCATGCTGACCCCATGTGGTGACATCACGTGTGGGCTGGAATCTTAAATGAAGCATCTTTAGGTTAGCAGTCAAGTGCAGTTTTGCCCCTGGTCATCTGTAAAGATGAAACCCAAAACCCAAACCCATTGCGGTGGAGTCCATGCGGACACACAGCTGTAATCTTTCCCCGTAGACTGTTTTTTTTATCCCCCACAGCAGCTGGTAGGTTCCAACCGCCAACATTTTGAATAGCAGTTCAGCGCTTGACAACCAGGGCGGCTCCATACAGACTACAGCCAAAGAACCTTCTGGAGCAGTTCTATCCTGTAACCCTTGGGGTCTCCACCCATGAGTTGGAATCGATTTGACTGAAACGGAAAAATACCCATCCAGCACCAACAGGGAATTTCTTACCTTCCCTCATTCCAATTTCGTGTTTTCCTTCTGTCTCCCGCAGCGAGAGTCGGGGTTTCCAACACCCTCAATACGTGCACATATTTTCTCAAGCTTAAAATTTACACGAAATAATATCAGAATTGCTACACACGTAGCAATATTTAGGGAAAAAATTACGTAGAATTTAATATTTCCTTTCCATTTTTCTTGTCTTACAACGAGGACAAAGCACTATGGAAAACATTTACTTGAATCTGTTCTTTTTTTCCTCCAATTTGGTTATGTTATTCGTTCAATTGATTTGTTTCTATTTGTATTTAATTTTAAAGTATTTTCACAAATACTTGACTTAGTTATATTTATTTGCCTCTGTAAAACATTAATATGTTTCCAAGAGTCAAAAGAACACAGAAAGTTATATTCGGATTAGTCCTAAGAGAATGTTGTATCCCGGGACTCACCCAGGTGATGGAAAGGAAGCAGGCTCTGGGAAATCTGCTGGAAGACCATGGACCAGGAGCAATACCTTTCTTTTTCTAGCACTGAAGTATTGTTCTCAAAGTGTGCCCGTGTCTGAGACAGGGCAGTGTAGGGAGTTTGGAAACAGTTTAATTGAGCATAAAGTGATTTTTACCTTGACTTAGTCCTCAAAAACTCAGAGAATAGTCATGAAGATGCCTCTGAAAAAGTAGGCTTACTTGGGGCTATACTCCAGTGGTACAGCACATGCTTAGCATGCATGAAGCCTTCAGTTCAATACCCAGTAGCTTCATTTTTCTTGCCTTGCAAAGCAGGCTCAAAGATCTTCTTTCTCTCCTTAACTGACTTCATTCTTGAGTTGTTTCGGCCTTGGCATTTCTTCATAACTAAGTCATTGGGACAATGGTGCTCACTTAAAGTTATTTCTTGTCATTTCTATTATCCACACATTGCTCCAAGCACTCTCAACAATCACTGGTATATAGGCCACTGCCTGCACCGCCCAAAGACTAAGCAGTCCGTTTAAGAGGGTTTGGGGAAAAGTTGAGTGTTAAGACGCTAGAGAACCTGAAAGAAGAAAAACCTGCTCTAGCCCTTGGGGAAAATCAATGTTCCTTCTCTAGGATGGAGAACCCAGGACTCTCAAATAATGTCAGGGAAAGAGGAATTCATTCCTGCCAAAGAAGAGAGCCATTTCTTTGTCTCATCTCCTTCTCTGGCATGTTCTAAAACATTGAGAAGTAGATGTTTAATCTACGTTTAGGCTGAGGAGGCAAAGACCTGTGCCAAGTCTCCTCTACCTCTCATTCACGCAAGTGGATATCGAGGAGACAGATGTCACTGAAGTGCATAGCAATGTCTCTGTCCCTCTGTCCTGAACTCAGTCTCTGGGTGGTTGGGAGAGTTGCACCTCTTGAAGAGTCTGCCAGAGAAGAAGTGGAGAACAGATCTGAAACACTCATGGGTCAAAAGAGGAGAGGAGAGACACATTAACCCAAAGACCTCAGGTAAGTCTACATTGTTTCAAAACAGTTGCCACATCCTTCTGGAACAATTCTACATTTCCTTATAAATATTTTCAAATATTGATCCTGAGAATAATAACAACAATCTTGGTGAATCAGTGTGGATTTGATCATACAATCCAGAATCTGAACTAAAAGGGTTTTTGTGTTTTGACTTAAACTAGGAGAAAATCTTGGGGAGGGACCTTGTAGAGGAAGGCTTGAAGGTGAGGAAAAGAGTAGTTTCTCCATAGGAAAGGGGGCACCGAGAAGCCAAAAGACCCCGAGGTCTTTTATAATGCATCATCCCCTTTTCTCTTCTCTCCAAAAACTGTAACTATCTCTCTCCTACCAGTCTGTCACAGGCCATCCCTAAGCCAATTTTGAGGTCACCTACTTGTCTTGCAAGGGACTAACCTACATTTCCTCTGGAGCTATACTAGGACTGAGGAAAAGGTGGCTGAGTATGTAGTTATTACCTATCGTACTCAATCTCTGAATTTCTGTGGACACATTTCCCCTCTTTAGACTCCTTTGGAGCTAAGGGCAGAATGTGAAAAGTAAGGAGCCAGATAGAAGTTCTTTAGGAAAAAGTTGGGTTTCGAAAGGCTTCATTAAAGAGTTAGAAACACATGAAACAAACAAATGAGAACTTTCTTTTTTATTATCTATATATCAACCAAAGTCTAGTAAACTGCCCCAGTCACAGTGGTGCTTAATCTCAAAGCTGACTGCCCATCCCGCTTGTACTGTCAACACGCTCCCACCATATCCACGCACAAAAATCGGGAAATCCCTGCAGCTTCCTCTGAAACCACCAATACCAAGGACGGTTGAATTGCAAACAAAAATTCAGTCTCACATGTGCCTTCCACAGTGCTCAAACTCTCTACCCCTGCAGGAAAGCAGTGAATCACTCCCAAAGGCAGGGCAGTCTTGGGCAAAACGAACCGAATCCTCTTCCGGGACAAGGCTGCTTCTCTTTTCCTTGCCCTTTTCCTCTCTCTCCCTTTTCTACTTCTATTCCTTCATTTCACCCCACCCCACCTCTTTTATCTCTCCACCAGCTGATGCTCCTCTCTCTCCTCCCTCTTCCCTCTTGTGCTCTCCAGAGTGACGTTTTCACACTAGTTCAGCGCACTCCTAGTCCCCTACTTGCCCATTTTAATCTCTGTATCGAGATTCACAAGTAGTTGATATGTTTATTTACCGTATCAACTTGATAATTTCTTTTCTCCCCTGATACGCCCAGCATAACATCTACCCAGCATAGGCGAAACGGAGCGTTTCTTCTTTATTTTCCGTTCTCTTTTTTTTTTCAGTCGCGCCCGAGGCCTGTTTTTAGACCACAACTCTCTGGCGCATATACATACTACTTGTCTTCAGGCTTCTCTAGCCTTCTTAACCTTGTTTCCCACATCTAAATTTGAGTTACAAATAAATAATATTAATTTTACTTCCCTGTTTAGCTAATGGAGTCCCTTACTGGTGCAAATGATTAACATGTTGGTCTGATAACCACGGAGTTGGGTGTTGGAATCCACCGAGAAACCCTGGGAACTAAGGCTAGACCATCTACACTGAAAAAAAATCAGTCATTGAAAACCCTGGAGAGCACGATTGTACTCTGACACACAGGGAGTCACCATTCATCAGAATCAACTCGAAGGCAACTGCTTTGTTTGGTTATTCTTTGTGTTTGTTTTATTTTAGCTCATAATGGTAAATTATAAATATAGAAAGGAAGCTTGATTAAGATTAATATCATTTTAAAATAACAAATTACAAAAGTAAATAGTCATATTTCCTCACATTTGTATATTCTCTTGGGTTCTAGGTATCAAATCAATCTTACAGTATCATAAACGGCAACATAGTTCCAGTGCTTGAGGATTAAGTGGACAGCACCATATTCCACTGACACAATTCCAGAAATTGGTTCTATTTTATTTAACAGGAAGAGTCCAATCAATACGCTAGCACAGTTAAATTGATAAAAAAGTTTCTGATGCCCACAGACAGGTAAAATACAGTTCTTAGAAGGCACCAATCTGCAGACCACAGTTTGAACAGCACTAATGAAGGCAGAAGATGTACTGGAGGTGAGAAGATATACGAGGAAATCCTTCTCTCTTCTTTCGGTTTATACTGGGGCTTCGTTTACAAACTAAAATGCATAAAACTTAATCATTCAGCTTGACGAGTTATTACATATGTATATCTCCTATAACCGACATCCAGACTAAGATAAAGAATTTTTCAGCTCTCAGAAGCTCTCTTGTATCTATCCCAATCAATTCCTATCTTCTGACCTCTACCACCATTTTCCTGTATTTTGAAGTACTATAAATGGAATTACACAATATGTGCTCATTTGAGAATAGACTGTTTCATTTAATGTGTTTTTTATTAGATACATACATATCGTTTCTAGTAGCAGAAGTTCTTTTTCTGTTGTTTCATATTTTATTGCATCACTACGGTACATCCTACTTTTTTCATTCATTTCACCGTTGGTGTACATATAAAACAACTAAAGCTGCCACGAACATTTTTGTACATATCTTTCAAGAGCAATACTCATTCGTTTTTCTTGGATCTAAACGCAGCTGTGGAGTTTCAGGGTTATAGGTTTTATATCTTTATCGATATCTATATCTATTTAGCTTTAGGCAATATTTCTAAATAGTGTACAAGTGTGGCTGTCGCAGCGGACAATGTCATGAGCAAAGTATGGAAGTTTCAGTTGCTCCATATCATCAGCAGCACTTGATATTTTCCGCTCTGTTATCTTAAGCCATTTTGGTGGAGTATTATTTCATTGTGCTTTTAATTTGCATTTTCCTTATAATTAATGACGCCCAGCTGTTCTACCCCACCGGAACAGTTGCGGGAATGGCTGCAAGGGGCACAGGTCAGATTCCGGCAGGGGACGGGGGGAAGGCAGTCAGGAAGTCAGCCGTAGTCGTGGCCTGGTGGGTAAGGCGATGGACTAGAAATGCACTTGGGTTTCCCTGCGCAGGTTCGAAACCTGCCGATTACGGACCATTTGGAGTGGTTAAGAGCGGCTCCTTGGCCACCCTAAACGTTAGTTTACTCTGCCCTATAGGGTCGCTGTTCGCTATGACATGAAGTAGATTTTATTTTTATTTTTTTAATGCTCCGTGTGCACCCCTACCCACCCCCACCCCCCGGCAACTGGAGCCGAGCTCTTTGACAGAGCTGCCTGGCCCTTCATGATGAGAGATTTTTGAGGCACTTCTTTCTCTGTGTAGTTGATCGTTTGGGAGGTGAAGAAATGGCCGACAGTGTCAAAAGTTTCTCCAGGACCTTGCCAGGGGAACCTAGGACTCCATCTCGGTTATCGATACCATCTCAAACGTTGAAGCTCAAATACTGCAAAAGCGGGAGGAACAGCGTCAAAGAAGGGCAAGTACTGTCCTGGCGCAGAGGAGAGCCCTGACCACACAGCAAAGCAAGAGAGCCAGCCAGGTAGTGTTGGGAGAACGCAGCTGCCGGAAGTGAACAAGCAGAAAAGCGTCTTCCTGTTTTACCTATTCCTCCCTTTATCGCCCTCCTCCTGCACTATCAACCCATCCACTGTCTCAAAAAATTGAAATTTATTTTCAGACATGGACAGTAAAGGAGACCATATAATTTTGGTGCGTGAGTGGATAACACTGATATGTTAAGATTAGGTATTTACAAGCACAAGGGCCTTGCAAATAAAAAGTTAAGTAATATTTTGAAAGAATGCCTGAAACAGGTACTTTCAGGCAGTTGAAATAGCTTAGTTGGGATAGCGTTAGTCTGAGTATCTAGAGCTCTGTGTTTCAATCCTGGGTTTTGGTAGTTGTGTCTAGTTTCCTGAAATTACTATGATCCCCCTTACGACAGAACCATTACATCCCAAGGCTTTGGGATTCTAATAGAGCTGAGTATAGTACAGTAACATCTGCAAAAACCGGAACCTGTGTAAGGCAGAAACCTGCCATAAAAAGAAAACTCAAATATCTTCCGCTGCAAGGAGCCACAGAAAAGTGATAAGACTGCACACCGTCAAAGGCAGAAAACTTGAGAGACAAAGAAAAACAAGGCAGTCGCGTCGAGTCCGGCTCTCACAGGTTTCACTCTACATCTCTGCAACAGAGAAGTATGTGAAAAAAGTTACAGTAATATATGTACCATCTCTCACTACAATTTTTACTGATTTTTTCAACTCCAATCAAGTTGTGTACATACATACTTTTATCATACTCGCCTTTATTTACACATTCCTGAGGTTCTCCCTGAAATGTCAACTGATATTTTGCATCTTTTGTTTTTATTCTTAAGTGGGAACATATAACAATTTATTTAAAAATAATAATAGTAATTTAAAACAAAAACAAAAACTCATTGCCTTCCAGTCCATTCCAACTCATTCCACCTAACAGGACAGAGTAAAACCGCCCCATAGGGTTTCCAAGGAGAGACTGGTGAATTCTTGGTTGGCAGCCGAGCTCTTAACCACTCGGCCACCAGACTCAGATAATAATAGCAATTGTATATTGGTTGATTATAGCTTAAGGATGAGTGAAATGTATGACGGCAATGCTGTAAATGATGCGAGGGAAGAATCCAGAATACTCTGTTATTAGTACTGTTCTGCTCGTGAAGTGATATAGTGTTATCTGGAAGTGGACTTGGATTAGTTGTAGATGTATATTGCAAACTCTAGGGCGACCAGTAACGAAATTTTAAAATGAAGTGTAATTGATATGCTAAGAGAGGAGAGAAAATGCACTCTGTCCTTTTCGTCCCTACTTCTTAATAACAATGAAACATAGCAGCGAAGGAGAACAGTCCATCATCTATGGTGTGTTGCTTCGCTGTGAGCAGACCATGAGTGAGCCCTTTGTTTTACTCCAGTTCGTTCCTGCCTTTATTGTGGTTAAGCAGTCAGGTTGGAGGGCCCAAGGAGTGTCAAGGACCATGGTTCAGGTGAGTAAGTATAAAGCTATTTACCCTCTCTGTGAGTAGAAAAAACACAAGTAAAGATATTCACAAAAAGAAAAGTGGGAAAAGTCGGAAACAAACTTGCCAGTATTCTGCTATGAGTGGGGAAGGAAGAAACAGCGACACATGGAGGTGCTGGGAATTGAACCCAGGGCCTCGTGCATGCTAAGCACGCGCTCTACCACTGAGCTACACCCCCTTGGCAGGTGCTGTACTCAGACTATTATATAATACAAATTTACACCTTTGTCCGCGGGCGGTTTAAATCTTAAGTTTTGACAGGTCAAAATTCATTATATACAATTCTTCTGTTCCTGAATCTGATCCTACCTCGCAGCCTGCCACGGGAAGGAAAAAAATAAAAAAACACATTCCAGAACAAATGACTCTGAGGTCACCCAGCAGTCATTGGCTTCTTCAAGGGCCGCTTTTAGCCAACTGCTTGAGTGTCAGTCAATTCCAGTGCACCATGGTGGAGTGCCACAGGATTGAACATTCTGCTAAAGTTCCTGATTTTCTTTTTGAAAAGTCTTCTCTGCCTATGAAGCTTGCAGAAAGACACAAAAGATAGTGCCGGCGAATACAAAGATGAGTTCTGTGAGTGCTGCGAGGGAATCAAGATCCAGATGTGGAGATAAGTCTAGAGGTTAATTAATTCACAGTATTTGACCGAATCAAAGAGCGACAAGTACATGTCTCAAGCAGTCACTCTCATGCAAACGGCTGCGTCCAGCACCTGGATTTGGAAACGTGGCGATAGTTTTGTCTCCGCGATGCTGTAGCGCTCGTTTTGAAGAGGAGGAGGTCAGAAGGGAAAGGAGAAAGGTGAACACCCTGTCGTTAAAACGTCTCTTTTAGACCAAATTATTTCCTTAATGAGGAAAGCATAGGAGAAGAGCTTTACGAGCTAGGCACAGCCTTCAAAACAAATTCCTTCAAAACAAATTCACTCTTTATAAATTTTCCCTAAGACTGCAGAAGTCCGCAAATCTGTAAGGTCGCTATGAGTCCGAATCGACTCGATGGCAAAGGGTTTTTTACTTGGAGGCACAAAAAGGAGACGCTTCCAACTTTAAGCAAATATGTGGTGCGACTGTTAATCCAGATATGATGGAGAAAATCCAAATCTTTTTAGATGGAAGGGATGAGTGCCCGGAATCTATTGTGTAAGTTACTACTATATTAGAAGGCCACCTGTCTGGGAACTAAAATGAGAGGAGGAGGGGGTGCAAAGGAGGGGGTGAATAGGAGAGAGTGGCGGGTTCTATAGCAGGGGACATGAGGACTCTGAGTGCAAGAGAGAAGCAGCAGCAGAGGAGTAGATTGCAGAGAAAAGAGCAATAGAGTTTGGAAATGGGTCTGTAAAGACTGGTAGGATAGGGAGCAGCGCGCAGGTCGGAAGTGACCAAGTTCCTGTCTTTACTGTGCTTTCTGCAGGCCCCGGAGAAGAGAGTGGCTAAAGTAAGTGCTTTCAAAGCGTGTATCCTACAATGCGATACGATTCTTTTTGTCCAAAATTTTGTGACGCTGTTCTTTCCATCGCTGAGCATTTTGGAAAGGGGGCGTGTGGTTGAATGTTTTTGGAGTAGCAGTTGTTGGTATTGGAGGCTTTGGAAAAAGCCACAGGGAGGCCACATTGTTCAGATCCCTCCTGCTAGCACAGCAGCATTGAATTTAGAAGCAAAATCCCTTGATGGCTTTGGGCAAGAATATCTTGTATTTGCAGCAACTGGTTTTTAGCGTCTTTGGGCTTAATATTCAAGGGAAAGAATGAGAAAGAAAGGTTAAGCAGTGGCCAAGTGTTTTGAGTTTGAATAGACTCTTACTGAACCCATCAAACTCCTGGACAACTCAGTACACCAGGTCCCTAGTTTGAAGATCTAGGATTCACGACTCTGTTCTGGTGCAGATACTTCCAGTTTTCCCATACTTCTAATTCATACACAGAAGGCTACTAAGTCCTGCTTTCCCCTGGAGCACCTCTGGGAATATTTACAGTGCGCTTTACTACTCATATATTCTCTTTTCTTCAGGGAAGTCTGAAGTGGAAAGTTAGATTTGCAACATTATTTGAGAGCTGTTCATTCAATGTGCCCAGCAACATTATTCTCTGTCCTACTGTCAAATTAATGAACAGAATAGGGGCTTGAGGGTTAAAGAGGAAGGCACAGGGTAGAGAGTTCAAGGTTGATGAAGCAGTTTAGATTTGGAAATTTGGAGAGCTGGATAGAAGGTGGAATATTTTTAGGAAGATTCTCAAACCCTTGGAAAACGAGGAGTGGGCTTTACCACTAGTTGTTGGGTTGTTTTCTTTTTCTTTGGGGGCATTGGATAGGGTTTGAAAGGAGGGAGAAGAAGTTTGATTTCGGACTTCATTTCTTTAGGATACTTAGGAATTTAAGGTGTAAATTCATATTAATGTTTAATAAGCACAGTGATTCCTGAGACTAGAATGTTACAAAGATCTCTTACCTGGAGGTTTTTATAAAGCATGTGGCTGTAGAGGAGAGGATCTTTGCACAGAGGTAGAGTGAGCCTGGTTGAGAGTCTATTGTAATTTGAAGATTTGGAGCTCCTTAAAGTTATTCATTGAAAACAAAGGGAAAAGCTTTGCCTTTAGAGTGATCTTGAACTGTGGAGTTCATACTGATTACCATTATCTTCTTGGAATTTCTAAGAAGATCTAATAAGCAGCAGCTCCCAGGTGAGATGACTTGTGTCTCTTCTTTGCCAATTTCTGCCCCAGTCAGGATCTTCTCCATGTTCACAGGAATCCCATGAAGTCCCCTTATAACTTTGGAGGACTCCATTTTTCTAAAAGAACTTGCCCCCAGCTGACCCAGAAGGCAGCTCATCATAGCAATTGAAGGTGAGAAAAGTAAAGGGAAGTGAAGGTCTCCTTGAAGGAGAGCATTAGACAGATGTCAGACAGACACAAAGATATGCTGTCCCTTGAGTATGGGCAGAACGATAGAGCAGGGATTAATTTGGCTCCAGGTCTGGAGAAGCACAATTAGGATAGATTTGGGGGTAACTGTGAATTCATTGGCTTATATTGTGGCTAGAGAAATCTGGATTCCAAATGTACCCTTGTAAATTCCCAATATGGAGGGATGCAGGGATGTGTTCTTGTTAAATCAAGTTGTACTTGAAAGTCTCAAAAGTGTATTTTATGTATTATTTGTGAGAAGGTCCAATCTGCTGTGCAAAGCACTGTTTGAACATGTCCTCAAAGCAGGGACTGTGGTAAGAGTTCTTAAAGTATAGGATGTTTTGAGGTATTAAATGTTGAACTTAGTAGGAAAAAAATACATATGGTCTCTGTGTTCTATTCAGGAAATCCAAAACGTTTAAACTGTGTGTATAATCCATGTAGTTCCTGGGAAGAATATAAATCAGTCTGTTTTGGAAGGATTCTCAGAAGTGCGAGTATGGAGAACTGTTTTGAAGGAAACGAGTTCTATATTATGCTCTGCGTTTTACAGACTTCATTTGCATACATGAGCTCCTTTGATTTTTATGAAAGCTTTTTTAATATAATCATTATTGGTCTTGCTTTACAGGTATGGAGAGGATATACAATTTGCCCTATTTCACTGATCTATTAATGGATGAGGGTTAAGGCACAAACTAAGATTGTATGTTTGCAAATCTTGAGTTCTTTCTTATAATTCCATACCACGTCTGTCTCTCTCTTTCACACACATGCACACACACATATTTAGTACTTCCTTCTTGTGTCAGGCCCTATAGCATATGACAAAATCATAAATGTAATTAGACACTAGCTAAATCAATAAGATCATCATCAGTTATCTAGTTCTGTTCACAACCCTTCTTAGTCTGAGACTCATTTTAGGAATTCAGTTGTTACTGGCTTAATGAAGTTCTAGCATCCATGTAGGATCTCTGGCACAGGAACTATAACCATCACATCATGGGCCGGCTTCCAGAAGTTATATCAGATAGCTGTTATCATTCCTGTAATTTGGAATAAGAAGAGACGGGAGGAGGGGGAGGAAAGGAGTAACCATGAAGGGCCTTGAATTGATGGATAAGATAAGGCATCTATAAAAAGTAAAGAGAAAGGAACATAGTGAGAACTTGTGATTCAAAATTGTTTGCAATTAGAGTAAGATTCACTAATATCTTGAAGAAAAGAAACACCCACTGAAACCTTGAAAACTCATTACAAAGTAGTAATAAACTAAGAGGACAGGATGATAATCATTAGTGGGTATCTGGTTTTCTCTTGTGTCTTTTTGCGACTTGGCACATTTTAGGTTGCCAAAACCTCCTTAATGCTAATTATTGATTTGTGAAAGAAGAAATGTAGCTTACATCACACTTCTCGCCTGCAGCAACATCTCAGGAACCAGCCCCTGGAAGTCAATTCAGAAAGTTTCTACTTGTCCTGCAGCAACACCTCAGGAACCAGTCCCTGGAAGTCAATTCAGAAAGTTTCTACTTGTTGTGCAACAAGAAGTAAACGACCACGAAGGGACTCGAAACGTCAATTTTATGAGCCGGAATCAGGCGTCTTATCCATTAGGCTACGGGGCCACTCCGTTCCTTTACCCGTACAAGTATGTAAGTGAAAGTACTGCTAAGGGAGCGTTAGATTTCTGTTTTCAAAGTTTTAACTTTGTAACTGGAGGAAATTTTAACATTCAAAAAAGGAGTCAAATATGACCTAAACTTCTGAAACAATTACTTAGAATTAATAAATTGTGAGATTGTGGCAAGTGTGACCTTTCCTTCGAGGGCGCTTTCAACTAAGTCACTAATACTGATGACTCGTATGGGTGGAAAATTTGAGCCAAGAACTAAACGCTGCAATGAAGGGGTGCAGACGACAGCATGAAGAGAAGGAGCGCCAGAAGTTAGTATGTTCGGACTTTTTCCGCCTCAAAGATAAGATGGCGCTTGCTCCCGGGAGAAAGATCTGAAAGCTCAAACAAGGGCTCCTCTTGTCAGAAATACCTACTTTTAAGGCCAGGAAAATATTTTATTATAATCCATTCATAGTATAGGTTTTAACAACTTGATCGTCTACCAAGAAGTAGAAGAATCACCCGATACGGAGGTGGCACGAGGTAGTGGGTCCCAAACCTCCCTGGGAGAGTGGTCCCGATATCTGAGGTGCGGTTTGATGACTTCCAGGCTACCCCAAATGGAAGGAATCCTGGTGGTGTACTGGTTAGTAGATACAGCTGCGAACGAACAGGTTGGCAGTTTGAATCCACCAGGCGCTCCTTGGAAACACTATGGGCAGTTTTACTCTGTCCTCTAGGGTAGCTCTGAGTCAGAACTGACTCGATGGCAACGGGTTTGGTTTTGATTTTCAAACGGAGAGAAGAGGGCCAGAAAAAGCTTGCCTCATTGAAACGCCAGCTAACCCCCTGGTATTTTGCCTAAAAATCGTTCCCTAGTTTCCCTGCGGATTGATCGCAAAACAACCCAAGGCGATTTTGTGTGATCCACCCTCAACCATGTCTTGTACAGTGGTAGGGTAGGAGAGGTAAGAAATCCACAGATTCCTAAAGTAAAGCAATTACAAATTCTCTCAGTTTTCACACAGTCCTGGTTTCTTGGAGGTGCCGAGTTATTTGGAAGAAGTAATCAATAGTTTTTACCCTTGTCCCTAGATGTCTTTGCTCCCCAGAGAATTCAGTCTTTCTTTCACCCACGAACTTCCCCGTTTGTTCCTGGATCCCCTGTACAGCATTTTCTCCAGGCTTAGGTCAAAACTCACGAACTATCTTCGATCATACTCTGGATGGAATGTCCTAATGTACACTAATTCATCGAGATAATTATCCTTTTCCTTTGAAGGTGAGCAGCAAACAGTCAATGAAGACATGAAGGAGGAAGAGAAAAAGGAAGAGAAGGAGGAGGAAGACGGGGAAGAGGAGAAAGAAAATGAAAAGAAGGAGCGGCTCACAGACGGTACAGAAGTTGCATCAGGAACTTAAGCAAGCATAGAGATGCAGAAGATTAAACCCAGGCACCTTGGCTTCTCCACCATTATGGAACGTTCTCGTCTGTCTTCAAATTTTCCCTCCTTCAACTCTTTTCTCCTCTGCCTTCCAAAGTTGCAGAAAGAGATACAAGACAATGCAGAGGGATACGAAGAAGAGTAGCATGAGTGTTGCTTTGAGAAGAATAGATACATGTGGGAAATAAGAAACATAGGGATAAAATCACAACCATAGGCAAAAATGAAGCTTTCTGGGTCTAGCAATGTAGTCTGAAACCCGGCAGTGCTTTGTCTAGGCGCCTCAACCATGTGTCTGACACTGTAAAGAGACAGAACACAAGACAGAAGGAAGTGAAATTCTACTAGTGATTATAATATAGCTTTGAAACAGGAAGTTCTCTGCAAGCAGAGGAATTAAAAGGAAGCTGCTTGGAACATGGAGAGCTGTTGGGGCGATGGTTAAGAATTTGGTTGGTAAACAAAAGGACAGCTGTTCGAACCCACAGCTGCTCTCTGAAAACTCTACTGGTTGTTTTTACTCAGTGCTATAAACTCGCAATATGTGGCATCTACCGGGTGGCAAAGGTTTACTGCTTTTTGGTTATTTGGGAAACACAATAGGAAAGGTAAAACCAATTGGCCTATATAAAACCTACCTTAGGCACTAGTAGCATTAGCACGAGGGATCCTGGGTAGCTCGGTGGGTAGCACATTTAACCTTAAGGTCAAGGGTTCCGGTCCCCCTCCCAGCGTGATCCTCGTTTTACCCACATTAATGTCTTTGAGATTCGGCTTCCGCTTAGAGAAATTCATCCCGACATTTACTACAGGCTGCTGCTTCTTTTTATTTTTTTAAGATTTTGTTGTACTTTAGGTGAGAGTTTTATAGCACAAGTTAGTTTCTCATTTAAAAATTTATACACATTGTTTTGAGACATTGATGGCAATCCGCACAATGTGACAGCATTCTTCCCCTTTACATCCCGCGTTCCCTGTGTCCATTCCCCCCGTTCCTGTCCCTTCCTGCCTTCTGAACTTGCTTTTAGGCAGGAGTTGCCCATTTGGTCTGTATATTTGATTGAACTAAGAAGCACGATCCTCACGTGTGTTATTGTTTGTTTTATAGGCCCACCTAATCTTTGAAATGTGGGCTTCAGAAGTGGTTTCGGTAGTTCTGAGTTAGCAGGGTGTCCAGGGGCTGTAGTCTCTGGCATTCCCCCAGTCTCTGTCAAACCAGTAAGAGATACACTCAAAAGGTCTATAAATTAAAGTGGAATCATAAAAACAAAGTTTAAGTAATGCATAAAAAATTTCTAGTAAGTCAGAGATCTCCATGTGTGTCCAATTGGAAGCTGAGCTTGTGATTGATCTCTATTCCCTGTTATGTTTCTTGAGGGAATTAAAATGAGGATACTTTAGTTTCTCCTAAGGTTAGAAATAAGAGCTTGTCTTTTAAATTTTGTCTTCATATTGCTAAGCCTTTTCTAATATAAGTGGTAGTATGCAAAGGCTTTTGGGGGATGAGAGAATGGAACTGATTTTGGCACATTTCCCAAACTTACAACTTCCACAGAAAGCAAAGTGTAGAACAATGGTAGACTCTAGTTTCTACTGACTTCTTACCAGGTGTTTCTTTTGGAAATACTAGCAATTTATATAACTATTCTTATTCCCCATACTCTTAGTTGGAAACTCTGGTGATTTAGTGGTTAAGAGCTATGCCGGCTAACCATAAGGTTGGCAGTTTGAATCCAAAAGGGCTCCTTGGAAACCCTACGGGGCAGTTCTACCATGTCCTATAGGGTTACTATGAGTTGGAATCGACTTGACAGCAACAGGTTTGTTTTTTGGCTTTTTTTTTTTTTTTTTTTTTTTTACTGTCTTAATTATCTAGTGCTGCTGTAACAGATATAACACAAGTGGATGGCT
This sequence comes from Dugong dugon, assembly GCA_030035585.1. Taxonomy (NCBI): domain Eukaryota; kingdom Metazoa; phylum Chordata; class Mammalia; order Sirenia; family Dugongidae; genus Dugong; species Dugong dugon. The sequence goes on along the minus strand of CM057464.1, from coordinate 39,633,580 downwards.
TTAACAAACAAAACTTTATTCTCTCACCGTCAAGAGGCTGGAAGTCTGAATTCATGGTGCCAGCCCCAGGGGAAGGCTTTCTTTCTCTGTCGGTTCTGGGGGGAATGTCCTTGTCATCAATCTTTCCCTGGTCTAGAAGCTTCTCATTGCAGGGACACAGCATTCAAAGGATGAGCTCTGCTCCTAATGCATCTTCGTTGGTGGTATGAGTTTCCTCTTCTCTCTGCTTGCTTCTTTCTCAAAAGAGGTTGACTCAAAATACAAACTAATCCTGTAGCTCATTTCCTGCCTTATTAACCTAACTGCCTCTAATCCTGCCTCATTAACATCATAGAAGTTAGGATTACAACACATAAGATAATCACATCATCTCACAAAATGATGGACAACCACACAACACTGGGATTCATGGCCTAGCCAAGTCGACACACTTTTTGGGGGGACAGAATTAAATCTATAATATTCCACCCTTTGCCCTGTCCCCCTAATTCAAGTCCTTGCCAAATGTAAAACACATTCATCACATCACATCACCCCGAAAGTCTAAGCTCCAACTCTAAATTCCAAAAGTTCCTCTTCATCTCTGAAATGTAGAATACAAGTATTTTGCTTCCAAAGTACAATGGAATGGTGGGACAGGCATGAGATAGACATTTCCATTACAAATGGGAGAAATTGGAGGAGAAGAAGAGATAAGAGGCACCAAGCAAGTCAGCAGAACACATGATTTTAGTTCTCAAGGCTTGAAAACAATCCTCTGTTCTCTGAGACCATTTAGGCAATGGTCCTGTCCTCCAGAATCTGGGTGTTGGCCACACTCTCTGGATTCTGGGTGGAGGCCCCTTAGCCCTGGGCTTCAGCTCCACCATCCAGGCCAACTGGAACAGCAACTCTGCTCCCTTGCATTTGGGAGGCCCCATTTTCCTAGTCCATCTGAATGCAACCCTACCCCCTAAGGCCCGACAGGCCTTGTTCTTCCACCCCTTGGGCACGGTAGCCCAGCCCCCTCAGTTTTGGGCAGTGGATCTGTTTACTAGTCAAATTCTTTTGTTTACTAGCCAAATTCTTAACCATTACACCAACAGGCCTCCACTTCCCAAATGCTTCGTTTTAATTCTTGTACCAGCACTCTTGAAAGGCAACCCCGCACTCTGGAACTGAGTTGGTGAAGATCTGACTCTTTGAAGCCTAGGAAGCTGTGGCCCCACTCTTTGAAATCCCAGAGGTCATGGCCCTACCCTTTGAGACTGAGGCAGCTCTGCTTTCTGAGTTCCTTGTCTCTTCAACGTCTGATTCCTGGTTCATTGGCCTCCCACTCCCTTGGGTTTCTTGGGCCAGCCCATAGTCTGCCCTGCTCAGACAAGTGTTACAAAGCTGTTTAGCCCTGCCAGTATGTGCCTGGAGGTGCCCTACTCTTGATATCAAATGTCTTAGGCTGTGTTCTCCAGAAAGACAAAACCAGCAAAGCATATATACATATATATATGTATGTATATGTATATGTATATATGTATGTATGTAGAGAGAGAGAGAGAAAGAGCTCTCTCTGAAGGAAATGGCTCACATGGTTGCAGTAGCTGGCAACTCCCAAGTCCGTGGGTCAGTAGTCAGGCTGGAGGCTTCTCCTGACTCACTTAGTTGCAAGGATCGAGGAAATGAAAATCGGCAGGTCAGATGGCAGGCTCCTGGCCCAAATCCCAAGAACTAGAGTTCAGATGCTGACAAGCCAAGTGCAGGATCCAGAGAAGAGCAAAAGCCAGTGAGCTTAGCCAGAAAGTCCACATATTTTGGATGCAGGCCACACCGTCAAGGAAACTCCCTTTCAATTGATTGGCTACTCACAGCAGATCCTGTTATGGAGGTGATCACATTATATGAGATCTTACCATAGAGGTGATTACATCATTGTAAGACTGCCATAGTACTTCATAACTGCCACACCACTGAGAATCATGGCCCAGCCAAGTCGACACACAATCTTAACAATCACACCCCCCTAAACACCTTTAGCCCCATTTCCTTCGGGGACGCTTAGTGAGGTGTTACCTTGTTGTTGTTGTTGTTAGTTACCTAAGGGTTCGAGTTGACGCAGACTCGTGTGACCTCATGTACAACAGAAGGAAATATTTCCGGCCCTGCATCATCCTCACAATGGCTGGCACATTCAAATTCATTATTGTGTTTACTGTGCCAGTCCATCTCATCAATGATCTCCCTCACCTTTGATGGCCCTCTACTTCACTAAACATTATGTCCTCCCCTAGAAATTGATTCCTCCTAATGGCATGTAGAAAGCAGGCAAATAGGACAATATTCTGTTCTGATTCATTAGGTTTTCATTAGCTAATTTTGGAGGAAGATCACCAGGCCTTTCTTCATAGTCTGTCTTAGTCTGGAAGCTCCGCTGAAAACTACACAATGCTTGACCCTAATGATATTTCAAATACCAGTGGCATAGCTTCCAGTATCATAGCAACACACAAGACACCACAGGAGGACAAACTGATAGACAGGCAGTATTACCTTAGCTGTTATGAATTCATTTAAAGATTTTAGAACAAAAACTGAAGTTCTGTGAGGAAATGTAGAACGTAAGAAATTTAAACCAGCTATTGGAATCCACTAGACAGCATTGCTCCTACTATTTTACTTTAGCTTGGTGTTTTAGCTTAGAGGGTAGTAGGGAGTTGGTGGATGTATTGTCTGTAAACTTCCTGTGAACTTCCAGTTCATATGGACCAAAATTACCTGTGCTTCAGAAACTGGGGATGAAACCTTGAAAATCTGTTGGTGGAATGCTCGCTCATCTAAGCTTTACCAGCTAATCTGAGAGCTGGTTCCCTTCAGTCTTCCAAATTATGTTTTAAATGTTCATCTAGCAAAGACTTAGCTAAGTGCCACCCTACTTTTGTCCAACGCCTACCCACTTACTCTATCAGAAAAACTTGGGACCTAAGGCCCAGTACCTCTACTTCTTGGATTCAATTCTCCGAAGCGGCAACTGAGGGAGAGCAGACAAGAGAGACATTAGGAAACCAGTGCTCTTCTGCCTTAGACTACCCAATGCTCGTAAGACTAAGGAAACACATGAAGTTTTTCTCGGAGCTGCTTATTTTTTCTCATTTCTGATCTTCTTTTTCTGTCCTGCTCTTTAATGATACTGCCAAATGGAACTCAGGTTAATGGATCCATTAATGTGGTTTCTGATCTCATGCTTCGGGTGGACAAGATTCTGGTGGGGGGGGGTCTTCTTTTTCTTGCATTCTTCTTCCCTCTGTAGATGCCAGTGTTTTGGGTGGCACTAAGACCCTTGGGGGAGGAACTGTATACTGTTGAAGGCATTTCATTATACTATTTTTTTTTAATATGAAGAAGAAAAAAATTACAAAATGTATGAAGAGAATAGGAAGGGGATGAGATGGAAAGAACAGGAGGGAGGATGAGACGGTTGAGAAAAAACTTAACTGGAAGCGCTGGCAGATTGAACTTGGAATTTCCTACATGGGAAGCATCAGCTAGCTCTACCACTAAGCTACAGCCCCCAACAGCTTAGATATTTTTGGAATCATTTATAAAGTATTACTTGTGTTTTCTATTGGTTTTATTTTCTGGTCGTTGGAAAAAATCCCACTCTTTGTGAAATTACCAAACTGAATACTCTCTAGCAGCTTCACGAGGAGAAAGGCAACCGGAGTGCAGTCTGAATGACAATTTTTGTGACCCTGGGAACTTCCCACACCTGTTAGTCTGCTCCAAAGTTCACTCACCAACAAACTGGATGAAAGTTACTTGACTTCACCAGGTAAAGTCCCAAGAAAACAACAGATTTCCAACACAAATCTCCAGCCATCCTAGCTCAAATGAAGTGACTCTTAGTCCAGAGGCAGCCACTGGCTTTAGTTGAACCAACAAGTTGAACTCATGTGACTGGTGTATCAATGCCACTCTGGTGTATCTTGTGGCTTTCTCTTAGCCTTTATCTCTCCATGGTGATACTTTGAGCTTTCTCATAGCATGGTATTCTTATAATTGGATTTCTCACAGGTCCATTTCCAAGAGGGGGTATTCCAAGAGAAGAAAAAGCAACAACTGCAGATTTAAGTCTGTCTACAAAAGGAAACAGTGTCAATGCCACCAGCCCTTCAGAGGACAATCACCTCTACTATTTTTGCAACCTCACAGCACTCTTAACTTTCCCCAGTGATTTGTCTCTTCTGCATTATTATGACTATAGAAATTGTACGTGGATTTGTTTTTGTTTGTGTCTTCACTTTTTTTTTTTTGGTAATATTGCAAAATGGTAATCTAGGTGAAAAAGTTGGTTTAGCTTGATGGTATTTGGGGATGTAAGTAAGTTTGTTCGTTTCTTCTCTTATTTCTTCCTTCTACTGTTGAAGCATCCATGTTTACACTCCATGTGAGCAAGAAACTAGTGGGTGGGGGGAAAACAACAAAAGGTGGAATATTAGGAGAGCCAATTTTGTGTTACTGAAGTTGTGTACAGGCAGACCAAAAAAGTGAAAACATCCATGGAGGTGTTGGGGATCAAACCCAGGACTTCATACATGCAAAGCATACACTCTACCACTCAGCTACACCCCCAAACAGTAGTGTCAGTTGTTTTTGTGATACACTAGGAAATATGATGCCCATTTTCTGTAGTTCTTTGAAAAGCTTTTTTTTTTTTGGTCAGTAGAAAGTCAATTCTTTTAATTCCATCATTTCTATAATCTTTAAAGTAGATCCTTTATTGCAACTATGCTCACGAAAGTTAACTGAACTCTAGACCAAATGATATTGTTTCTGCTCCCACGTTCCTCCTAGTCCCACCAGCCCTCTCCAAGATGTTCTCCCTATCCAAATGCCTGTATACACACACACATACACACATATATATATATAAACATACGTACACACACACACATATATACATATTTAACCACTTCCATGGAAAGTGTCAGAATGGGCTTTTCTCTTGTCTTCATTCTCTTCCTCTCCACATTCCTTTCTCATGTAGATCACTCTACCTAGTCTCTTGGACATCTTGTTCCTACTAATGTCTTTAAGTATCAATGATCTGCAGTTAATGAGTTTCTCCCTTCACTTTCTACACCCTGCCTTGCCTTTCTCTCCATCAATCTATAAGTAAAGCCCAGGATATCTTCCCCTGAAAAAAATCCACAAAACACCTTGCTATCAATATGTGCACAATAAAATAATTGTCTATTATTTCCAGTTGTGCTGTTTCCCTAAATTCCATATCTTGAAAAATGGCTTCGCCCTACAGCTGGTAAGTCCTCAGAAGAGTTAGTGTTTCTCCCAGTTAGCAGATAGTCTTGTGGATTTTGATGCATTTACCTTCTGACCTCCTCCAGTCTCAATTCCTTCGGATCAGAGACCACATCATCTTCACCTTTAATCAAGTGATTATCTAATGACAGTAAATGGTCAATAGTTAATCTTTAAATGAATAAACGGAAATCAATGTGTGCAGATACTTCTAACCTTCTTGAAGGGAAAGAATGACTGTATTCGATTCCTTTCAAGTTGTGGCAGTAGAAAAAGACTCTCCCCATCTCCCCTTATTTGTTATGCTTCTTCTTTAGGGACTGAGAGATCACCATTTCAAATCTCAAAGGTACTTGTATGCTTTTCCTTATGTGGGGATTTTTCTCTTCTGCCTTGATAGGTTCACCACTATAATCTAGCTCTGTGCAAATCAATGATCTCTTTCTTTTCAGTAGTAAACATTTTTTATTCTTTATATTAAGGAATTCTCCCTCTTTTCCCTCTTCCAGTTCCTTCTACATTTCCTTTTCCTTCTCAGTTTTCCCTTCCTCCTCTCTTTCTAAAGTGTTCTTATATCTACAGTCCTTATTTCCACCCATTGCCTATGCTAAGCAAGATTTTTTTCAATTTCTGGTTTGAAACCTATTTAGCACTGGTATCATAGCTCTTACTTTTTATTTTCATAATTTGATGGTCATCAAAACTGAGGCCTCTTATGCGTTACATGAATATTTATGTGATAATATTTATGTGTTAATGTATTGTGTTCATACATTCATTCAATGGAGATACTGAGTTACTACTGTGGACCAGGCACTGTGCACTGAGAATGCAACGGCAAACAAGATATTCATGAGTGCTACCTTCATAGGGCTTATATTATTGACATATATAAATATATGGTACATAGAAACAGAAAGATTTGAAACAAGTATTGGGAGGCTGGAGTAGGAGAGAGAGGGTGAAAGAGAGAATGTATTGTTTTGATTCTTGCTTCTTTTACTTAACATAATGTTATAATGTTTTTGAGATTCATCCACAGTGTAGTCTGCACCACTATTTCAAATTTTATGAATAGAATTTCAGTGTATGATCATAAAACACATAATGTAACCACCACCCAGATCAAGATACAGAACATCCCCAGCATCTTACCAAGATTCCTTGTAGTCCTTCCAGTCTATAACCTCCTCCAAAGATAATCACTACTCTGTCCTCTATCAACATAGGTTAGTTTTATCTGTTTTGGAACTTCATATAAGTGGAATCATACAGTGTGTACTCTTTTGTGTTTGTCTTCTTTTGACCGACATTATGTCTCTGAAATTCATCCAGATTGTTACATTTAACAGTAGTTTGTTCTTTTTCATTCTGTGTAGTATTTCATTGTATGACTATACCACAATTTATCAGTATGTATACTATATTGATCAATATTTTCTTCATTTAAAGTTTTTAGCTATTGTGAACCGTCTTAGTCATCTAGTGCTGCTGAAACAGAAATACCACAAGAGGATGGCTTTAACAAACAGAAGTTTATTCTCTCACAGTCCAGTAGGCTACAAGTTCAAATTCAGGGCATCAGCTCCAGGAGAAGGCTTTCTCTCTCTGGCAGCTCTGGAGGAAGGTCCTTGTGATGCATCAGTCTTCTTTTGGTCTGAGAGCTTCTCTGCGCAGGAACCTCAGATCCAAAGGACGCGCTCTGCTCCTGTCACTGCTTTCTTGGTGGCATGAGGTTCCCATGTGTCTCTGCTCACTTCTCTCTTTTATATCTCAAAAGAGATTGGAAGACACTATCAATCTTGTATACCTCATCAGTATAACTGCTGCTAATCCATCTTATTAAATCATAGCGATTGAATTTATAACACATAAGGAAATCACATCAGATTACAAAATAGTACACAATTATACCATACTAGGAATCATGACCCAGCCTAACTGAAAGATATTTTGGGGCGACACAATTGAATCCATGACATGAACCTTCTTATATATGCTTTTAATGGAAATAAGCTGACATTTTTCTTAGGCCTATATCCAGAAGTGGAATTACTACATTAAATAAAAATTTAGTTTTTTTTCAAAGTGGTTGCCCCAATTTCAACTTTTTTTCTGGCAACGTATGAATGTTCCTATTGCTCTACATGTTTCGCAACACTTGAAATTGATAGTCCTTTTAATTTTAACCATTCTGGTGTAGGTATGGAAATATCTTATTGGATTTGAACGTGCATTTCTGTGATGACTAGTGGTAGTAAGCACTTCTTCATGTGTTTTTTGGTCATTCAAATATCCTCTTTTGTAAACTGCTATTTCAAGTCTTTTGTATATTTAAGGGAGTTATTTTTTTTACTTATTGATTTGAATATCATCTTCTATATATCAAATACATATACTACAAATATCTTTTCTCAGCTGGCTGCCCTTCATCTTCTTAAGGAGGATGGTGGCTAGAGGAGTGTTATAAGCAGAAAGGAAAATAATAGTGGATAGAGACAAATTAAAGGCACAAGAGGAAGTTCTATTCTGAGGCTTTTCCTGACAGAGTCAAGGAAATGACATTCAAGCAGTTTGCTGGTAAAAAGACCTTGAAGTAGCATGGAAAAGTCTTAGAAGCAGAAATAGTGTCATTTGGTCTATAATCCAGTTACAATTCTCAGAGAGTAGATGGTTAATGGAATAAAATTTAGTAGTTTCAGACATAGTGGAATTTAATATGGTGGAAAATCTATATGTCCAACAAAATGTGCTCTAAATCTCACCCAAAAAATGGTAATTATATTTGATGAAAGAGCTTCAGAAAAAAACACATTTTTAGAAGAGTGTAACTCAGTGTTAAAATGTAGCATTTCAAAATGCTTCCACCTCTGTTCTTTACAGATCAAACATTATTTTGTTTTCTCATTCCATTACATGCTTTTTTCTTGCTTACATAGTAATAAATTGCTGTTCCAGTGGATCACCTTTAATGCTGCGTCTTTCTACTCAATGGTCCTTGGCACAATCCATGGTGGTTATATGAGGAGAAAGAAGGAAACTTAGCAAGGGAGTGGGGAAAGAACATTCAAGATCACTGAAGCCTGAGACAACAAATATTTCACTACAGCAATAGACCCACTCCCATTATTTTTTGTTTTTGTTTTTGGTGTTTGTTTGTTTTTAGTAGTATCATTTTTTAATCAGGATAGAGCACTATCTAGGATACCAAACCATCTAAAAGTGGAGGGCAAGAAAATTTACCCTTTGATTTACTGGTCTTAGTCCTTCTCCAACCCCTTAACAACAACTGCCTAAAATTAGTTTCAATCAGAGATCATGGACAGCAGTGGATAACCTTGTCTGAGGGGAGAGAATAAGTTGGAAACATAATTTGGAAAAACACTTGAGAATGTCTTTTCAATTGGAAGAATATTAGAGTAAGGATCTAAGGCCTATGACAATTTTCACTTCTGGCCATGATGGAGCAATAGGGACAGAATTTACCTTGCTCCCTTAAACAATTAAAAAACAAGATAAAGTAAACAAAACTGTACAAAATAAGCAAAAGAAAATGAAAATGCATGACAATAGCCAGTACAATACAATGATCCCTGAGAGAAGGGAAACAAATGAGATGAGCCCTTCAATTGCTCCAGCTTACCACCTGAAAAGAGTTTCCAAGCCACATCACAGGGAGGGTGAACTCAAACACAGTCCAGCCACCTCCTTTAGTGGAAGACAGAATTCAGAATTCAGGGAAAACAAAACAGCTAAAATGCATGGGGCAGAGTATCAAAGGGAAGAGAGCTGCCCAGAGAGAGTTTCAGAGATCAGAGATCTGCAGAGCGTTCTATCTGAATCTCCGGCAGAGTAATGATTGGCATATGGAGGTGAGGAAACTACCCAAAGCCATAAAAAGAACTACTGGAAACTGTGTAAAACAATTCCCAGAGCTCCATTGTGAGTAGGCACACTTTATATTCCCAAAAGTCAGAGTGCAGAATCTCTAACAACATGCAGCATAAAGTAGAGGAGAAGAAAGTTTCCTCATTAGTAGGGACAAAGTAACACTAGACTATAGGCTACTCTGGTCCTACTTAGTAAAGTTTTAAATGAAACCTCAAAAGGATTGAACTGTTGTCCACTAATTTAACTGTTTCCCAGAAAAAAAAACCTCAAAATCATTTAAAAACCTAAAACCAAACCCACTGCTGTAGAGTTGACTCCGATTCATAGCAACCCTATAGGACAGTAGAACTGCCCCATAGGGTTTCCGATGAACAGCTGGTGGATTCAAACTGCTGACCTTTTGGTTAACAGCAGAGATCTTAACCGTTGAGCCACCAGCACTCCAAATTTGTTTAAAGGAATACAAAAAAATAATACAGCCCTTGCTGTTGTTGTTTTTAGGTCCCCTGAGCTGGTTCCAACTCAGAGCAACCCTATGTACAACAGAAGGAAACACTGCCCTGTCCTGTGCCATCCTCACAATCATTGCTGTATTTGAGCTCATAGTTGGCAGTCACTGTGTGAATCCATCTTGTAGAGGAACTTCCTCTTTTTCACTGATCCTCTACTTTACCAAACATGATGCCCTTCTCCAAGACTGGTTTTCCCTGATAACATGCCCAAAGTACGTGAGAGGAAGTCTCGCTGTCCTTGCTTCTAACGAGCATTCCGGCTGTACTTCCAAGACAGATTTGTTTGTTTTTCTGACAGTCCATGGTATATTCAATATCTTCACCAACATCATAATTGAAAGACCTTGATTCTTCTTTGGTCTTCTTTATTTATTGTCCAGCTTTCACACACATAGGAGACAACTGAAAATACTGTGACTCGTGGTATTTTCAAGTGTGCTATTTTTACTTAGCTCTCAAAGCGACGTCTTTGTTTTGTTTTTCTTTTTTTTTCTAACACTTTTAAGAGATCTTTTGCAGCAGATTTGCCCAATGTAATATGTCATTTGATTTCTAGACTGCTGTTTCCATGGGCTTTGATTGTGGATCCAAGTAAAATGAAATCCTTGACAACTTCAATATTTTCTCTGTTTATCATGATGTTGAATACCTTTACATAGTCAATAAAACACAGGTAAACATCTTTCTGGGATTCTCTACTTTCAGCCAAGATCCATCTGACATCAGCAGTTGTGTCCCTCCTTCCAAGTCCTCTTCTGAATCTGGCTTGAGTTTCTGGTAGTTCTTTGTCAATGTACAGCTGCAACTGTTTTTGAATGATCTTCAGTAAAATATTACTTGTGTGTGATGCTAGTGATTTTTTTCAATAATTTCTGCATTCTGTTGGATTACCTTTCTTTGGAATTGGCACAAACAGGGATCTCTTCCAGTCAGTTGGCAGGTAGTTGTCTTGCAAATTCTTTGGCATAGATGAGTGAGGGTTTCCAGCTTTACATCAGTTTGGTATTTACATCTCAGTTGGTATTCTGTCAATTCCTGGAGCCTTGTTTTTCCCCAACGCCTTCAGTGCAACTTGGACTTCTTCCTTAAATACCATTGGTCCTTGATCACATACTACTTTCTGAAATATTTGAATGTTGACCATTTCTTTTTGGTACAGTGCCTCTGTGTATTTCTTCCATGTTGAGTATTCCTGTGACATTCAATATTTTGTCCATAGAATCCTTCACTACTGCAACTCTAGGCTTGATTTTTTTCTTCAGTTCTTTCAGCTTGAGAAATGCCGAGTATACTCTTCCCTTTTGATTTTCTAACTCAAGGTCTTTGCACATTTCATTATTTCACATTTTATTACTTTGTCTTTTCGAGCTGCCCTTTGAAATCTTCCTTTCAGCTCTTTTACTTCATCATTCGTTTTATTCATTTTAGCTACTCTAGGATCAAGAGCGAGATTCCACGTCTCTTCTGATATCCTATTTGGTCTTTTCTTTCCTTCCTATTTTTTTAATGACATTTTTCTTTCTTCATATATGATGTCCTTGATGTCATTCCACAATCCATCTGGTCTTTGGTCATTAGTGTTCAATGTGTCAAATCTATTGAGATGGTCTCTACATTCAGGTGGGATATACTCAAGGTCATGCTTTAGCTCTTAGTAATGTAAATACAGTCATGTAAATATAGCCCTTAAGAATGTAAAATTCACTCTGTCTGGCATTCAATAAAAAACTACTAGGCATGCAAATATGTGGGAAAGTATGACCCAAATTAAAATAAAAATCAGACAATAAAACAGACTGAGAAATAACATATAAGATTAGTAAACAAGAATATTAAGACAGCTATTATAAATATATTTCATATGTTCTATAAGGTAGAGGAAAGCATGAACAGCTTAGAGAGAGACATGGAATATTATATTTATTAAAAGACTATTTTAGTTTGTTTGTGCTGCTGCTATGGATTGAATTGTATGCCTCCAAAATATATGTTTTAAATTCTAACCTGTGGCTATAGTCTTATTTGTGAATTGGTTGTTTGTTATGTTAATGAGGCAGAATTAGAGTAGGATATATCTTGAGTCAATCTCTTTTGAGATAGAAAGAGATTAAACAAGCAATCTAGAGGCAGAGATGGGTGAAGAGAGATGCCAAGCCATGTGAAGATCTCCCAGAAGCAGAAGCTAAGAGACCTTCCTCCAGAGCTGACATCGAGAGAAAACCTTTCCCTGGTGCCAGCACTCTGAATTCGGACTTCTAAACTATGAGAAAATAAATTTTGTTTGTTAAAGCCACCCAGTTGTGTTTTTTCTGTTATAACAACCAACACTAGATAACCAAGACAGAATTTGATGCCAAGAAGTGGGGTACTTCCGTAACATATACCCAGACTGTGGAAGTGGTTTTGGTATTAGGTAATGAGTGGAGGCTGGAAGAGTTTTAAGATGCCTAACAGTAAAAGCCTAAATTGCCTTGAAGATACTGTTGGTATAATTATGGATGTCAAAGGCAATTCTGTTAAGGGCTCAGAGGGAAGTGAGGAGAGCCATAAAGTTGCCATCGTCTTAGAGAATGCATATGGTGCTAGCAACAGAATGTTGCTAGAAATGTGGTTGTTAAATGTGCTTCTGGTAGGGCTTCACAAGAAAATGATGAACATGTGATTGGACAATGGAGGAAGGGTGATGCTTTTTATTCACTGGCAAAGAACTTGTCTAAATTATGTTCAAATATTTGTTGGAAAGTCAAATTTCTAAATGATGATCTTGGATAGTTGGCTGAGGAGATTTCTAAGCAAGATCTTAAAGGGGTCACGTGGTTTCTCATTGCCCCTTACAGTAAAATGCAAGAGGAAAGAGATGGACTTAAAAACAAACTATACAAAATGAAAACAAAATTTAAAAATTTGGAAAATTCTATTGTACAAACTTAGGACATGTGTTCTAGAATGTTCACCAAGGACATAGCTACACAATCTTTTGTTAAAGAGATTTAGCCTGTGACTGATGGATCTAACCATCCACCATAGCAGAAAACTCATCACCTTAGACTGAAGGGAGCAGAGAAAGAAGGAAAGGAAAGAATGCTGTCTGCCTCTTGGAATTGTAAAAGCAGGAAACAGGCCAAAGGAGCTACATCCGTTTTCCTCCAAAAAAAGAAAAGGACCATCCCTGGAATAGCTTGGAGGTCAGCAGAACTGTTAGAAGTAACACGGGAAGCAGAGCTGTCTCGGTCTCAGAGGGTGGGTGCACTAGCCTCTGGGGCTTAAAAGGGTAGATTGCAGCATTCTAAGTTTCAAAGAGTCAGATCTTCACCAACTTGGTTCCAGAGTGTGGGACTACCATTCAGTATGGTCAAGGGATGGGGCCAGCAGCCCAAAGCTGTAGAGGTGGGGCTGCCATGCCCAACGGGCAGAAAACTAGGGCCTGATGGTGCCAAGGGGGTGGGGTCACCACTCAGATGGACTAGGAGAATGGGACCACCAAAAGCCAAGGAAGCAGTGTTGTTGTCCCAGTGGGCCTAGAAGACAGACCTGAAGCCCAGGGCTGAAGGGCCTCCACCTTGAACCCAGAGGGCATGACTAACACCCAGAGTCTGGAAGGCAGGTCCATTTCCCAGATGGTTTCAAAGAACAGAGAATTATTTTCAAGCCTTAAGAACTAATGTAAATTGTTCTACTGAGTTTTGGACTTACTTGGGTCCCATTTTTTCTTCTTTCTCTCCACTTTCACCCATTTGTAATGGAAATGTCTACCTTGATCACAGATAAAGAAGAATTTTGCCCCAGGATGTAATGTGCATAAAGTATAACCCATATTAGATATAGATGATTCAGAAGATGAGATTTTTGGGCTTGGAGTTGATTTAAGGCTTTTGGGATGATGTGATTAGGTGAGGTGAATGTGTTTTGCATGTGGCAAGGGCATAAATTTTTGGTGGGCAAAGGGTGGAATGCTATGGACTGAATTTTGTCCCCCCAAAATATGTGTTCTAAATCCTAATCTCTATGCCTGTGGTTATAATGCCATTTGTGCATGAGTTGTGCTTATTATGTTAATAAGACAGAATTACAGTAAGTGTATATCTTGAGTCAACCTCTTTTGAGATATAAAGAGATGAAACAAGCAAGCTAGAAGCAGAGAAGGGTGAAGAAGGATGCCAAGCCACATGAGGGTCTCCCAGAAACAGAAGCTAAAAGAGACAAGGAACTTTCTCCGCATCTGACAGAGAAAGAAAGCCTCCACCTAGAGCCAGCACCCTAAATTTGGACTTCTATCCTCCTAAACTGTGAGAAAATAAATTTTGGTTTGTTAAATCCATCCTTTTGTTGTATTCTGCTATAGCAGCACTAGATAACTAAGACAGCTGCCATAATGTAAATACTACAAGTAGGCAGTTCTGGAGTCTGACTGATGGTCTGAATTCAAGGCATGGCTCTAAGGGGAGGTATTGTCTTGTTGTAGCCCCATGAGTTCCTAGGTGTTTCTTGCATTCCTTAGCATCTGTCTTCCCCTATGTGTGTGTCTGTGTCTGTTTTTTTTTAATTATTATTCAGGAGTGATTAGGTTTAAGACCCGCTCTATTTAGGTATGATCTGATTAACATAAAAAAGAAAATTCTATTTCTAAACAGGATCATATCCACAGGTATAGGCTCCAGATCTTTAACACATATGTTGATGGGATGCATTTCAATCCATAATGAAGACTCAAATTGAATTTCTAGATGAAAAATATAGTCTCTGATATGAAAAAATACACTGGGTATGTTTACCAGCAAATAAGATGCTACGGAAGAAAAAATCAGTGAACTTGACATAAAATAGAAAGAATCCAAAATGAAACACAAAGATAAAAGGATTTTTTTAAAAATAAGAAGAACAAAGTATCAGTGAACCATACAACATAGTATATGTGCAATTACAGTCCCTGAAGGATAAGAGGAAGATAGGACAGCAAAATATTTGACAAAAAAAGGCTGACAAATTTTCAAATTTGATGAAAACAACACACAGATCCAAAAAGACTAATGCCTCCCAAGCACAAAAATCAAGAAGATAACTACATAACTTTCACATATATACTTATGCATACATACATATATACATATATATACATGAGTATATATATATATGAATATATGTATTTGGAGCACTGATGGCTCAGTGGTTAATAGCTCGATTGGTAATAATTCGAATCCACCAGCTGCTCCTTGGAAACCCTATGGGGCAGTTTTACTCTGTCCTATAGGGTCGCTATAACATTATATTTGCATGTATATGAAAATTTTATCAAACTATACACTTACATTTAGTATACATAACTGTACGTAATTATTAATCAATTTAAAATGAAATCCAGAGAGGAAGAAAGAAAACTCTGGACTTTGTCTCTCCTCCAAAGTATCCTGTCTCTTCACTTCCTTTCTCAGCTAAGTATCCTGTAAGATTAATCCCCACCTCAAACTCCTCCCTTCCTCCCTCCCTCCTTTTCTTTCTTCCTTCCTTCCTTTCTTCTTCCTCCTATCCATCCCAAGCTGCCAGGAATTGGATTAAATCAATTGGATCCAACCAAAGTGGAAGGCAATAGATTCCAAACCTTCTTGGATGGGCACTTATATTGAACAACCAGACTGCAACACTTAGGAATCTGAAACTTTACAAAAACAGAAGTTGAGAAGAAGCAAAGCATCGAAAAAAAGAAAAAGCAACAGGTTCTACCAAGTAGCTGAAATGGCTCAGCTGGGAGTGTGTCAGACTGAAAATCTAAAGATTCCTGGTTTGAACCTGGGTTTTGGCATTCCAACTGTTTTAGTCAGCATTAAGGAGGAGCGACTTGTACAATCCCGAGCTCCACTGTTCTCTGTCTGAAACTCTTAATAATTATATTTTAGACTTTGTGTTTTCTAATTGATGTCCAATGCGACAACGAAGCATAGCACATGAGCAGAAGGAATATGCACAATACGTGTGCTGACCATTCCTTGCATCTCTATTTGCATGCAGTGTTAGTAATGCCCATGAATTTTAGTACTGCACAAAATAAAGACAAACAGTAAAATGCGTGATAATAGTTTAAAATATTATTTCTCCCATTAGAACAACATTAAATAGCAAATAAAAAACACCATGACAATTCTAGAGAGACATCAAGGAAGGAAGGAAGGAAAAAGTTTTATAGTTTAGTACTTTATTCATCAGTATTTCCCCCTGCTTTTTTGAATAACGGACCCTGCAGTTTCATTTAGTACTGTGGCAGTATATTTTGTAGCTGGCCTTGACCAACATTAAATGGACATTCTTAGGATGATTTTACAAATTTCTTGGATGGAAGACATGCATTACCAACCCCATCACCCTCCCTCCCCCCTCCCCCTACACAGACAACTACATTTGAAAGACTGATGTCTGCTGTCTACATTCTCTCTCTGAACTCCAGTTAAAACCAAAACAAAGAAACTCGTTGCTGTCAAGTTGATTCCAACTCATAGCGACCCTACAAAACACAATGGAACTGCCGCATAAGGTTTCCAAGAAGCGGCTGGTGGGTTTGAAGTGTAGACCTGCTCCTTAGCAGCCATAGATACTGCAGTGTAATTACAGTCCTACTCTTTGCTTTCTTCAGAGATTCTTGCGTTGTGTGGCTCTACCAAAATGAGTTCCATTTTGTTTTCAAAGCCTTTGGATGCTACTTGTTACATTCGAAGGAGGAAGGGCAGTAGGAGAAAAAAAAATTTGTAAAGAGTAATAAACTACCTCCCTCTCTAAGAGCTAAACAACCACTCAGCTACTCAAAAACCAGTTACAAAGTCTCCTCTGGGATACAAACCCAGGATACCCTGTTTACTAGACAGGCACTTTAACCAACTATACCACAGGGCTCTCACAGAAAACTACCTCGGTTTCCCTCTGTCAGAGAGTACTTTCGTCCTGCTCGTGTATTTCAGAATGGAACCTGAGACAAGAACCGTATGTTCATTTCTTTTTAATATAAAAGAAAAACTGCTCTTCTCTTGAACTTTCATTCATTTGGCTTTTGACTGAGCTCAGAGACACCCAGACAGTGATCAATAATTTTAACCCAAGCACTGATTCACCAGTCATCTTTTTTTTTTTTTTTTTTTTTCTTGCTCTCCGTAACCTCACTGTATTTGGCCCGGAGTCTCCAAACTGCATAGAAAACGCCGGCAGAGGGCAAAATCCAAGGAAGATCGAAGGGAAGAAACTACGTGCAGATTTCCTCAGAGAACGATGGAACAGTGGCCACGGTGATTTGCAAGGGAATCAATATTCTGATGGACCATTTTCCCCAAGGGAAGGGACTAGCAAAACAGTAAGGGCCTCCAGCTCTATACCTTTCCGCTTGTAGCCAGGGTTACACTGGCTTGTCTGTGCCAGCGCCTGATGCCGGGCAGCGGACCCCCACAGGCTTCACACGGGACACCTTGGTTGGCTACTCCTTCTCCGGAAGAGGCCCCGCTCGCAGTACCAGGCATTTTCCACACTCTGACACCGAGGTCCCTGCACCTCCAGTGCTCCTAGCTGTTAGAGCCGCAGCCCCGAAGACGGAAGACTGAGACCCTCCCATTGAATACTGTGACTATTTTCAGCAGAGTTCTCCAGAATGAGAAGCAGCTAATGAACATTTTTGTCACACCCCTCGTACAACTAGACAGGTCCTCTAACCTCCTCCACCACTGAGGCACAGAGTAGATGCGTTTTGCCTTTAGCCAAATTTGGGCATGTCAGTCATCCCAGACACAAGTTTATTTATTATATACCTGTACTAAAAAAAAAAAGAAAGAAAGAAAAGTGGATTCTAACTCACAGCGATCCCTTGTGTTCTGGAATAGAACCACACCTTACAGAGTTTTCAACGGCTGTGATCTATTCAGGGAGCCCTGGTGGCACCGTGGTTAAGTGATAATCTGCTAACCACCCACTCCTTGGAAACTCTATGGGGCAGTTCTTTCAAAAGTGGATATGAGGGGACTCTGGGTGGACTCAAACCACTAATCTTTACAGTTAACAGCCAAGAATTAACCATTTGTGTCACCTAGGAAGGCATAAAGGACCTTAGAATGAAATAGATTAGCTTAAAGGCCATATGTATTTAGGATATGAGCAGAGAGAAAGGTGATAAAAGAAATTTTTAAAATGTGTGTGGGGGGAATGGGGGACACTTGGATGTGTTATTGAAGAAAAGCTTTGAAAGAGAAGAAGAAAAACAACAGTGAAGGAGTCTAGGAATAAACCTGGACTATCCTGCATGCTTAGCCTATGCCATACCATCGAGCTGCATTAAATCCTCTATACGTCAGTAAATCCTTTATAACAGGTGATCTTCCTGATTTCTGGATATTCTAGGAACTGACAATTTGTAGGACAGTGTCTATTGTATTTAACTTCATTATTTCAGAAAATCCTAGACTGGATCCTTTTTTATAGCAATGCCATGAGAAGGATTACTGAATGCCAGACCATAAAGCATTTCTGCTACTAAGATCTTACCACTCCAGTCAGTCCACTCCAAGGTCTACTCACTCACAAACTGCCAAAACATCAGTTTCAATCCACCACCAGAAAGAGTCCCAGGCTGGAATATTTTCTTCTGTCTCTAATTCTCTTTTCTTTCAACTTCCTCTCTGCCTCAAATACAGCAAGAAAGATACAAACGACAGTGCAGAAAGATACAAGGAAGAGTAGCAGTGTGTTACCTCAGGGAATTTAGGTACAGGTGGGGAGAAAAGATAAAATAGAACAAATCAATAACACTTGGTGAGAAATGAAGTATGGCAAGATGAGTAACAAGCATGTCGATCTAAAAGTTTAGGCCAACATGGGGACATAATATAGAAGAGGAATAAAATTTATCATAAAATATGATCATTAATGAAGAGCAAGAAGTGTGTTTGACAGTCACTGTTCTAGCCACCCCTGGCCTGGGCCCACTTAGTGGATGCTTTGGCTCTAGTTCAGGAAACTGCATAGAAGGAAGAAAGAAGAGAAAAAAGAAGGAAAAATCTACAATTCATTACAAATCCTCCTTTGGACAGAATTCTCTCTTGAATGAGGATAGCGCAAAGGAGGCAGTATGTGAGCTGGGCACTAGGTCTTTGTTGAAACTTTTGTAAAATCCTAGGTCTTCATAAAACCTCCATAGGTCTAAATAAGTCCTTGAAATTTATTTGTCACATGTGGCACAAAGGGTAGTCACTCTTAGTTTTGTCAATATTTTGTGTGACAGTCAACCCCACAGGAGCTTTGGTGAAAACCCTACGTCACCTTCTAGGGGAAGCAGCCAGTAATTTATATGGTTTTAATGCCTCCCAGATGATTCTGGTAATCATCCAGTTTCGGAAGCCACTGACCTAGAAATTCAAGCCCCAGAAACTTGATTGGGTTAATTTATTCGGGGAAATTTTATCCAAAAGGAGATGGAGTAGACAGGCAGTAGGTAGGACATATCCAAAACTCTATATCTTTCTCCCTATCTTCTGGATACAAATAGACTAGGTAGCCTTTCTGCTAGAAGAAAAGGTATTGAAGACGTTTTTCCTACAGGATGACATGGCTTGTTAGGTCCAAGATTGTCATGGCCTTGAGAGTGTTTCCCTGATCTGTTGGTCACTGGATAAATAGTCTGAACACTTTGGACGGTATGTGTACGGTTGATTTGGAAGGAGCATAGTGTAAAGAGCTACTGTTACCAGTGGCTTCCACAAAAACCACAAGAAGGCCAAGTTTTCTGGATTCCCACGTGTGGTTGTGTTGGAAGCAATGTTGGGAATCATAGTTGATTCAGTCTTCAGCATCTCAGGTATGGGAGGGAACAAAATTCAGTATGTAAACTTGAAATGAAAAAGAAAATATGAGGCAAAAAGGTTAGAGAACAACCAAGTGTATTCACATGACTAGATTTTGTGAAGTGCTTTACCTATGAAGTGGCATAACTCAGTTGGTGGAGGTTCAGTCTTTTAATTTGAGATTTGGGGGTTTAAGTCCTTGTCAAAGCTAATCTTTTATTTCACCGAGATATTTCTAACTTTTAAACGGAAGCTGATTAAAAAGTTTTCTTCTAGGAAACTTTTCAGGGTATTTATAACATATAAACATGCTATACAGTACCTCTTTAAGTATATCTTCCTGTTTAATCAACTGGCTTCTAAAGGCAAGACTTTGAGGGGGCAAATCCAGGGTTGCAACAAAATGAGAAAGCCATTGGTCAAACGTATGCAACCCTATGATTTTCTACTCTACCCTCCTTTTGTAAGCAGGAAGGCAATTTTGGAGACTTATAAAGATTAGATGAATGAACAAAAGAGTGAATTTAGACATGAAAAAAAGATGCATTTGAGAGACTGAGGAAGTATGTAAATTGACATAGGATTTGGAGTCGTGTAGGATTTGGGGAGTGAGGGATTCATTTAAGAAGACCTCCAGGTAGTGTGATAAGTAGTGGGGAGAGGGGCCTATGTTTGCCAAAAACAAAAAACAAAACAAAAACATAGAACTGGGGAGTTATTTGTGTAAAAATACATTTAACTATGTGGACTAATGGATAAACCAACCAACCAAACAAAACCATCACTGTTGAGTTGATTCCAACTCCTACAGGAGGGAGTAGAACTGCCCCACAGAGATTCCAAGGAGCAGCTGGGGGATTCTAACTGTGTACTATTGGTTAACAGAGGAGCTTTTAACCACTGGGCCAATGGATAAAGGAACTAATTCCTAATCAGAAAATTGAGAGCTTACAATGACAATTTGAACAAGGCTTAAAAAATTTCCTTATATCCTACTATCAAATGAATAATTTTGAACCATTTCTCCTCTCACTTTCCAGGGGCCTTCTCCTTTGTAGCCACATAAAGATGCAAATCTCATAAGATCCATCATGTCTTCAGATTCACTGATTCAAAGATTAGAATGTTCTCTAAAACCTCTGTAAAACAATAGACTTTAAAATAAGTGGCATGGTTCTGCCATGTAGTGTCCACCTTGATGACAGGGCTTGGGGTAGAGATGCCTGATGCAAAAGCTAAATTCTGCAATAAAGTTTGTATAGATGAAAATGGAGAATGATAGCTAGGAGGGAGAGGAAAATCAGAAAAGAGTGCTATATATTCTGTCTGTGGTTGTCTTCTTTTTTTCCTCCTCCTTTCTTTCTTCCTTTCTCTTCAATAATATTGCAAATAGTATGTTGTTGTTAGGTGCTGTCGAGTTGGTTCCACTCATAGCAACCCCAAGTACAAGAGAATGAAACACTGCCTGGTCCTGAGCCACCGTCACAATTGTTGCTATGTCTGAACACATGTATCAATCCACCTCGTTAAGGGTCCTCTTCTTCGCTGACTCTCCACTTTACCAAGCATGATGTTCTTCTTCAGTGACTGGCGCCCCCTGATAATATGTGCAAAGTATGTGAAAAGAAGTCTCGCCACCTTCTGTTCTAAGGAGAATTCTGGCTGTACTTCTTCCAAGACAGATCTGTTCCTTCTTCTGGCAGTCCGTGGTATATTCAATATTCGTCACCAACACCATAATTCTAAGGCATCAATTCTTCTTCAGTCCTCCTTATTTATTGTTCAGCTTTCGCATGCATCTGAGGTGATAAAAATACCATAGCTTGGAGCCTGTGGGCTGCAGCTGGGAGGATAGCGGTGGCGGCTGCCTGGCTGCGTCCGGATATGGGCCGGGGGACTCGCCGGAGGGGCATGAACTGGAGGCACCAGAGACGCTGCGGAAGGCGGAAGGCCCTCAGGATGCTGAAGCTATACTACCACCGATCCCGGGGCGAAGTAGCAGGGTGACTCACAGGGCCAGACACCCGGGACCCAATAGATCTCAATGGAGTGCACTTTAACCCAGAAGTGTATCTGGACAAGCTCTGTAGGGAGTGTCCCCTGGCCCACTGATGGATGGTGAGACAGACATGGTGCGGCAGATCTGGGCTCTAGACAGCGACATGCATGCAGACCTTGGTCTATGAGAACTATAGCAAGTTCATCTCAGCCACAGAGGGAGCAGAACGGAGCTGGAGCTCTTTCAAAAACATCATACTGAAAGAATTGACATTGTTTGACCTGTCTGTGATTCCTGGAAGACTCCACTTGAAAGGCTTGTTTTTATTTGACCTGATCTGGAGCTTGCCCAGTGCTGAAAGAGAGAAAAGAAGACAGAATATTTGAAGAGGAGGTGGGGCCAAGGTGATGGAGTAGTAAGACACTTCAGGTGGTCCCTCTTATACAAAAGACACAAAAAAACAAGTGAATCGATTATACATGACAATCTAGGAGCCCTGAACATCAAAGACAAAGTTAAGGAATTGGATTGAGTGGCAGCGGGAGGGAGGGATAGTTTGGAAGCAACGAGGAGTTGCCAGACCTGACCCAGCAGCAGCCGGAGCCCTTTAGCCCAGATTAGCTGGGGGAGGTGCGGTGGGGGGCGATGCAGGGGGTGGGGTGCGGTGAGACAGGCAAGCAGGGGCGCTCAGGAGGCGTCTTCCACACCGGTAGAGACCCAACAGCACAGAGTCTACTCAGCCATCCAGAACCAGTGAGAAGCAGCCCTCAATTGGCTAAAGAGAAATATTTGTGTCTGGCCTACTGAGTGGATCAAAAACACCCCTCTTAGGGAAAAATCTCTCTCCCATTTACCTCCCAGCTCCCTGCTCTGTAGTGGGTTCAGGACGGCTTCAGAAATTGCCAAGTACCCTGGGCCAGAAGTAGGACCTGTCACGCACCCTGAGCCATTCTCCTGGCCTTGGAGAGGGAATAAATTAATTAACAGGGGGAAAAATAATCTGCTGGCTCCCCTAAGCCATGAACTCGGGTAGGCACAGCTCCTTTGCCTAGGCACAAGCATAAGGAATCCACAGACTATGAGTGCCTTTCCCCCTGCATAGACTTGTGTGGGCCCATTTCAACAGCGTAGGCCCCCATTACCACAGTACAACAGGGTATATCCCTGAAGTCTAACTTCAACTGTTTCAGCTGTAAAGTGGCAGGTTTGTGACATTTGACACTACTTAACCATTAATCAGGGTCTTCACCTACCCATATCAGGGGCCTGAGGACTGGTGGCTCCACCCACGCCACCTAGCCACCTGTGAGAGGGGCCCAAGAATAAGAGATGCCCCCTAGTCCTTACAGCCGAAAGCACTGGGTGCTCATAGTCCAGCTGCAAAACCCATCCACCTACATGTGCTAGGAAACAGGGATATGCTTTCCTCCTGCACACTGAGTGGTGGCCATCAGCCCCCTGCCTTGCTCAGCATATGTCCCCCTACTGCAGTTGGATGTCTGTGCCTACACGAATCACCCATGCCTGTCTAGAACTGTAGGTGAGAGCCTGAACCACACACTTGGAGATCAACTACCTAGACACTTGAGCTGAATCCATACAGGAGGAGTGGACGGACTCCCGGCTCACATACTTAGTGGCAGGTCAGGCCAGCTGGAGGCAGGACATTGCAGCTTCAGGGGCACCGGTGACCAGGCTAGCTCACACAAGCAGCTTATTTACACATATCAAAACAAAACAAGCAGCAATGACACAGTAAGCAAACCTAAAATAAATAAATATAATAACTTATTGATGGATCGGGGACAACAGTCAATATCAAATCACATAAAAAGACAAACTGTGATGGCTTCAGCAAGCTCTCAAAATAAAGAATCTAGAAATTTTCTGGAGAAGGAAAATTTCTTAGAATTACTGGAGGCAAAATACAAAAGATTAATATACAGAACTCTTCAAGATATCTAAAAGGAAACTAGTCAAAATGCAGAACATACAATAGAGGAACTTAAAAAGATTAGAGAAGACCATAATGACAAATTTAACCAGCTGCAAGAATCCATAGAGAGACAGAAATCAGAAATCCAGATTAACAATAAAATTTCAGAATTAGGGGGGAGGGGGCAAGATGGCGCTCTAGGCAGAAGCACCATGCCGTCCCTCCACAGCAAAGATCCGAGAAACTAAGCCTAACAGAGAATCAACAATCCTGAAACCCTAGAACACCAAATGAAGAGATAAAGAACTCAGCCAAACACCAAATGGAGTGAGAATACTAAAAGAGAACGGAGAGCGAGGAGAGACTAAGGCAGAGATTCCTTACCGGCTAACACAGCGTGGATCCACCATCTTGGATTCCTATCAGAGACCAGCAAACGGGAGAGCAGCCTTGCAGAGCATCTGGTCGGAGACAGAACAACCGCTTACCTTCACACATAACCGTCTTCCCGCTGCACCCTACCTACCTGCACCGTGCACTAGACATCACACCACCAAGCGGTGCAGGCATGCCCTATTGGAACCTGCCCAGCACTGACTACCGACCATCCTGGTGGCTGCGGTGAGTGCCACAAGCAACCCGTCCCAGTGGCTCCTCCTCAGCTAGATCTGCCCAGCTGTACCACAAGGATGAAACAAAAAAAAAAAATCTACAATCAATAAACGAGAGAAATATCTACTGAATTCCCCGAAAACAGCAAACAATATCAAAACATTTACAAAAACAAGACAAGATGGCTCCAATAGGCGTCCAAATTAAAA
The DNA here is from genome assembly GCA_030035585.1 of Dugong dugon. Lineage (NCBI taxonomy): Eukaryota > Metazoa > Chordata > Mammalia > Sirenia > Dugongidae > Dugong > Dugong dugon. The sequence goes on along the minus strand of CM057464.1, from coordinate 39,609,329 downwards.
CACCAGATAACTCTCCTGTGGAAGAAAATGCACTAGAAGTACCTGATACAGAACTCAAATCACTAATACTCGGAATTTTCCAAGAACTGAGGCAAAAAGCTGACAAACATGAGGAAAAAATAGACAAATTTATAGAAAATACAGACAAAAAATTGGAAGAATTCAGGAAGATGATGCAGGAACAAAATGCCAAAATAAATTCACAACTCGAAATTATACAAAAACAACAATTAGAAATCCAAAAGATAAACAACGACATTTCAGAAATGGACAGTGTCATAGAAGGGCTGAGAAGTAGATTTGAAACCATGGAAGACAGGATCAGTGGAACTGAAGACAAACACTTGGATACAACTCTGTTTCAGGAATACTCAGAAAAAAGAACAAAGAAAAATGAAGAGACCCTGAGAGTTATGTGGGACACAATTAAAAGCAAAAACTTACGAGTGATTGGCATACCAGAACAGGGGGAGAAAACAGAAAACACAGAGAGGATCATTGACGAACTGCTGACAGAAAACTTTCCCAATATCATGAAAAATGAAAAGCTGGCCATCCAAGAAGCTCAACGAACCCCATATAGAAGAGACCCCAAAAGAAAATCACCAAGACATATCATATTCACACTCACTAAAACTAAAGACAAACAAAGAATCCTGAGAGCAGCTCGTGAAAAACAAGAAGTCACATACAGAGGAAAAACAATAAGACTAAGCTCAGATTATTCAGCAGAAACCATGCAGGCAAGAAGGCAATGGGATGACATATATAAAATCTTGAAAGAAAAAAATTGTCAGCCAAGAATAATATATCCTGCAAAACTCTCATTCAGATTTGATGGTGAAATTAGGTCATTTCCAGATAAACAGAAACTAAAGGAATATGCAAAAGTCAAACCAAACTTACAAGAATTATTAAAGGGAGTTGTTCGATCTGAGGACAAACAGCTTCAGCCCTCAGGCAGGACCTAGGACCTAAGACGCAGGTTCACATGAACCAGATACCATTCTAGGAACTGAACTAAGGAGGACTTTCCAAAAACAAAAGATATACAACAGGGAATCAGAGAAATCAATCAAAGGATGACAACAACATCGAAACAATGAAAGAAGGAACAAACGTCATAGGTATAGAACCTTCTAAAGGAGAGGAAGGCAAGGCGATACCAAGTAACGGTAGACTGCTTCAAAATTATAAAGATAAGGGTGAAATTCATGATAACCACAAAAAAAGTTAACAAACCAACTCATAAAAATAAAGACGGAAAACATAAAGTCTCAACAAAAACAAAACCTACAAAAACAAAAGAAATGAACATAAAATCCACAAACAAAAGTAACTCAGCACAAGAGAGTAAGAAGAACAAAGAAAACTTCAGCATCACAAAAAAAAGCACTACAAAATGACAGCAACAAACTCACATCTATCAATAATTACACTGAACGTAAATGGACTCAATGCACCCATAAAGAGATGGAGAGTGGCAGAATGGATAAGAAAACAGGATCCATCAATTTGCTGTCTACAAGAGACACACCTTAGAAACAAAGATGTGAATTTATTAAAAATCAAAGGTTGGAAAAAAATATATCAAGCTAACAACTATCAAAAAAGAGCAGGAGTGGCAATTCTAATCTCAGATAAAATAGACTTTAAAACAAAATCTACCATAAAAGACAAAGAAGGACACTATATAATGATTAAGGGGCTGATCCATCATGAAGACATAACCATAATAAATATCTATGCACCCAATGACAGGGCTCCAAAATACATAAAAAAAACTCTAACAGCACTGAAAAGAGAAATTGACAGTTCCACAATAATAGTAGGAGACTTCAACACACCACTCTCAGTAAAGGACAGAACAACTAAAAAGAAACTCAGCAAAGATACAGAAGACCTAAAGGACACAATCAGCCAACTGGACCTCATAGACATATATAGAACAATCCATCCAACCGCTGCAAAGTACACATTCTTTTCCAATGCACATGGAACGTTCTCCAGAATAGACCACATCTTAGGCCACAGAGCAATCCTCAACAACATCCAAAATGCTGAGATAATTCACAGTATCTTCTCTGACCACACTGCCATCAAGGTAGAAATTAACAACAGAAACAGCAAGGAAAAAAAATCAAACACATGGAAACTGAATAATAATCTGCTTACCCATCAATGGGTAATTGAAGAAATCAGAGATGGAATTAAAAAATTCCTAGAATCAAATGAAAATGAAAACACATCATACCAAAACCTTTGGGACACAGCAAAGGCAGTCCTCAGAGGACAATTTATAGCAATAGATGCATATATCAAAAAAGAAGAAAAGGACAAAATCAAAACATTAACTACAGAACTCAAACAAATAGAAAGAGAACAACAAAAAAAGCCTACAACCACAGGAAGAAAGGAAATAGTAAAGATCAGAGCAGAAATCAATGAAATAGAGAACAGAAAAACAATAGAAAGAATCAACAAAACCAAAAGTTGGTTCTTTGAAAGAATCAACAAAATCGACAAACCACTGGCCAGACTGACAAAAGAAAAACAGCAGAGGGCACAAATAACCCAAATAAGAAATGAAATGGGGGACATTACAACAGATCCAACTGAAATAAAAAGGATTATAACAGAATATTATGAAAAAGCATACTCCAACAAATTTGAAAACCTAGAGGAAATGGATAAATTTCTGGAAACATACGGCCTACCCAAACTACAACAAAGTGATATTGAAAATCTGAACAGACCCATAACAAGAGAAGAGATTGAAAAGGTAATAAAAAAACTCTCAAACAAAAAAAGCCCTGGCCCAGATGGCTTCACTGGAGAATTCTACAAAACATTTACAGAAGAGCTCGTACAAGTTCTACTCAAGCTATTTCAGAGCATAGAAGAGGAAGCAACACTTCCAAATTCATTCTATGAAGCCAGCATAACGCTGATACCAAAACCAGGCAAAGACATCACAAAAAAAGAAAATTACAGACCAATATCTCTCATGAATATAGATATAAAAATTCTGAACAAAATTCTAGCCAATAGAATTCAGTATCATATCAAAAAAATAATACACCACGACCAAGTAGGATTCATACAGGTATGCAAGGATGGTTTAACATTAGAAAATCCATCAATGTAATCCACCACATAAATAAAAGGAAAGAAAAGAATCACATGATCATCTCAATTGATGCAGAAAAGGCATTTGACAAAGTCCAACACCCATTCCTGATAAAAGCTCTCAATAAAATAGGTATAGAAGGGAAATTTCTCAACATAATAAAGGGCATCTATGCAAAACCAACAGCCAACATCATTCTTAATGGAGGAAGGCTGAAAACATTCCCCTTGAAAACAGGAACAAGACAAGGATGCCCTTTATCACCACTCCTATTTAACATTGTGCTGGAAGTTCTAGCTAGAGCAGTAAGGCAAGAGAAAGAAATAAAGGGCATCCAAATTGGTAATGAAGAAGTTAAACTCTCCCTGTTTGCAGATGATATGATACTATACATAGAAAACACTAAAGACTCCACGAGAAATCTACTGGAACTAATAGAAAGATTCAGCAGAGTAGCAGGATACAAGATAAACATTCAAAAATCAGTTGGATTCCTATACACCAGTAAAGAGAACGATGAAAAGGAGATCAGGAAATCAATACCATTTTCAATAGCCCCTAAAAAGATAAAATACTTAGGAATAAATCTGACCAGGAATATAAAAGACCTATACAAAGAAAACTACAAAGCACTGCTGCATGAAATCCAAAGGGATCTACATAAATGGAAAAATATACCATGCTCATGGATAGGCAGACTCAACATTGTGAAAATGGCAATTCTACCTAAAGCAATCTACAAATACAATGCAATCCCGATACAAATACCAACAACATTCTTCAAAGAGATGGAAAAATTAATTATTAACTTTATATGGAAAGGGAAGAAACCCCGAATAAGTAAAGCACTACTGAAGAAGAAGAATAAAGTTGGAGGACTCACACTACCTGACTTGAGAACCTACTATACAGCTACAGTACTCAAAACAGGCTGGTACTGGTACAGCAACAGAGACATTGACCAATGGAACAGAATTGAGAACTCAGATGTAAATCCATCCACCTATGGTCACCTGATTTTTGACAAGGGCCCAAAATACATCAAATGGGGAAAAGACAGTCTTTTTAACAAATGGTGCTGGCAAAACTGGATATCCATTTGTAGAAAAATGAAACAGGACCCATACCTCACACCATATACAAAAACGACTTCAAAATGGATCAAAGACCTGAATATAAAGCCTCAAACTATAAAATTCATAGAAGAAAAAATAGGACCAACACTTCAGGCCTTAATACATGGCATTAACAGGATACAAACCATAAACATCAACACAAAAAACCCAACAGATAAACTAGATAATTGGGATCTTCTAAAAATCAAACATCTATGCTCTTCAAAAGATTTCACCAAAAGAGTTAAAAGAGAACCTACAGACTGGGAAAAAATTTTTGGACAGTACAAGTCAGACAAAGGTCTAATCTCCATAATCTACAAGAAAATCCAACACCTCTACAACAAAAAGACAACCAATCCTATCAAAAAATGGGCAAAGGAAATGAACAGACACTTCACCAAGGAAGACATTCAAATGGCCAACAGACACATGAGGAAATGCTCGCGATCACTAGCCATTAGAGAAATGCAAATTAAAACCACAATGAGATACCATCTCACCCGGGCATTACTGGCACGAATCAAAAATACTGGAAATAACAAATGTTGGAGGGGCTGCGGGGAGACTGGAACTCTTATACACTGCTGGTGGGAATGCAAAATGATACAACCATTTTGGAAAATGGTATGACGTTTCCTCAGAAAGCTAGAAATAGACATACCATTCGATCCAGCAATCCCACTCCTAGGAATATATCCTAGAGAAATAAGAGTCATCACTCGAATAGACATATGCACACTTATGTTCATGGCAGCATTATTCACAATAGCAAAACGATGGAAACAACCTCGATGTCCATCAACAGATGAATGGATACACAAACTATGGTACATACACACAATGGAGTACTATGCAACGAGAAAGAACAACAATGAATCTGTGAACCATCTCATAACATGGATGAAACTGGAGGACATTATGCTGAGTGAAATAAGTCAATCACAAAAGGACAAATATTGTATGAGACCTCTATTGTAAAAACCCATGAAAAAATTCACATGCAAAATGTAACAATCCTTGTTGGTTACCAGGGATGGGGGGGAGAATACTAAATAGGTAATAGGTAAGTGGTAACTTGGGTGAGAGGTGAGATAGTACATAGTACAGGGGAAACTAACACAACCTGCACAAGGAAAGGTCATGGAGGCCCTATAGACACATCCAAACCCCCCGAGGGACTGAGTTGTTGGACGGAGGGCTCTGGGGACCATGATCTCGGGGAACATCTAGCTCAATTGGCATGACACTACTTATAAAGATAATGCTCTACATTCTACCTTGGTGAGTAGTGTCTGGGGTCTTAAAAGCCTATGAGCGGCCATCTAAGATACTCCACTGATCTCATCCCTTCGGGAACAAGGGAGAATGAAGAGAACAGGATTCAACGAAAAGATTAGTCCAAACGACTAACTGTCCACAGCTACCAAGGCCTCCACCGGACTGAGTCCAGTACAGCTGGATGGTGCCCGGCTACCACCAATGACTCCTCTGACCAGGATCACAACAGAGGGTTCTGGGCAGAGCTGGAGAAGGATGTAGAGCATAATTTTAACTCCCAAAAAAAAAAAAAAAAAAAAAAAGAAGACCAGATTTACTGGCCTAAAGAATACTAGAGAAACCTCAAGAGTGTGGCCCCCAGACACCCTTTCAGCTCAGAGGTGAAGTTACCTTCGAGGTTCGATGTTAAGCCTGGGAATGGACAGCCCAGTAAAACTAAATGGGACTAACGAGGTACAGGAGTCCGGTGACAAGGGCCAGAAGGCAGAGGGAGAGTAGGAAACTGATGATAAGGAACACAAATTGAATAAGGACACTGTCGATGTATTGTGAGATTGTTGACCACTGCTATAGGGCAACATTTGTAGTAACTATTAAATGGGAGGCTGTTTTGTCCTGTAAGCCTTCATCTTGGGCGAGAATGGCAGCACAATTGGAAGAGCATAGTCAATATCACTTAAATGTGTAAGTAAAAAGTTTTGAAATGGTGTTTAAATAAAATAAAATAAAATAGAAAAACAAATGAGACTAAAGAGGTACAATAGTCCACTGACAAGGTCCAGAAGACAGAAGGGGACAAGGAAGCCCCCTGGTGATAGGGAACACAAGGTGGAGTAAGGATATTCTTGATGTGCTGTGAGATTGTTAACCATTGTCATAGGGCAACATGTGTAGTAACTGTTAAATGAAAAACTATTTTGTTCTGTAAGCCTTCATCTTAAGTGAGAATAACAGCACAGTTGGAAGAGCGTAGTCAATGTCACTGAACTGTGAATGTAGAAATTCTTGAAACGGTGTATCTTTGGCCATCTGTAATTTTCATCAAAAAAAAAAAAAAAGGTTGAGAATTTAGAGGCTTAATACGTTGTGGGGTTTTTAACCAATGTCATAGAACAACATGTGTACTACTATTTCATGAGAAACTATTTGCTCTGTAAGCTTTCACCTGAAGTACAATAAAATATAAAAAAATAAAATTAAAAAAATAAAAAAAAACTTTCAGAATTAGACAACTCAGTAGAAAGTCATAGGAGCAGAATCGAGGCAATGGAAGTCAGAATTAGTGAAACTGAAGATAAAGCACTTGACACCAACTTATTTGAGGAAAAATCAGCTAAAAGGATTTTAAAAATGAAGAAACCCTAAAAATTATGTGGGACTCTATCAAGAGGAATAGCCTCTTGTGATTGGAGTGATTGGAGTACCAGAACAGTGGGGAATAACAGAAAATACAGAGAGAATTGTTGAAGATTTGTTGGCAGAAAACTTCCCTGATATTGTGAAAGATAAGAAGATATCTATCCAAGATGCTCATCGAAACCCACGTAAGGCAGATCTCAAAAGAAAGTCATCAAGACATATTATAATCAAAATTGCCAAAACCAAATGCAAAGAGAGAATTTGAAGAGCAGCTAGGGATAAACAAAAAGTCATCTACAAAGGAAAGTCAATAAGAATAAGCTCAGACTACTCAGCAGAAACCATGCAGGCAAGAAGGCAATGGGATGACATATATAAAGCCTTGAAGGAAAAAAAATTGCCAGTCAAGAATTATATATCCACCAAAAATGTCTCTCAAACATAATGGCAAAAGTAAGGCATTTCCAGATAAACAGTAGTTTAGGGAATTTACAAAAACCAAACCAAAATTACAAGAAATACTAAAGGGAGTCCTCTGGTTAGAAAATCAATAACATCAGATGACAACCCAAGACTACAACACAGGACAGAGCAACCAAGTATCAACCCAGATAGAGAAGTTACAAAAGTAAATCAAAGCTAAAACACTGAAAATAGGGAAACAGAGATGTCAATATGTAAAAGATGACAACATTGAAACAAAAAAAGAGGGGCTAAAAAATGTAGACATAGATTTTTTCATGTGGAGAGGAGGTCAATATAAAGAAATAAAAGACTGGTTTAAACTTAGAAAATTAGGGGTTACACAAAGGAAACTAACAATCTTACACATCAAAATAAAAAACAAGGAAAATATAAAGACTCTGCAAATACAAAATCAACAACAATAAAAAAGTTGAAAAAAAATATATAAAGAAAAATGACTCAGCACAGAAAACTAAGTGGAACAATGAAACTGTCAACAACACACACAAAAAGACATCAAAATGACAACGTTAAACTCATATCTATCAATAATTATGCCAAAAGTAAATGGACTAAATGCACCAATAAAGAGACAGAGAGTGGCAGATTGGATAAAAAAACCATGATCCATCTGTATGCTGCCCACAAGAGACACACCTTAGACTTAAACACACAAACAAATTAAAACTCCAAGTATGGAAAAAATATATCAAGCAAACAACACTCAAAAAAGAACAAGAATGGCAATATTAACCTCTGACAAAATAGACTTTAAAGTAAAATACACCACAAAGGATAAGGAAGGACACTATATAATCATTAAAGGGTCAGTACACCAGAAGGATATAACTATAATGAATATTTAGGCACCCAGTGACAGAGCTCCAAAATACATAAAACAAACTCTAACAGCATTGAAAAGAGAGATAGACAGCTCCACAATAATAATAGGAGACTTCAACGCACTACTTTCGGTGAAGGACAGAACATCAAGAAAGAAGCTAAACAAAGACACGGAAGATCTAAATGCTATAATCAACCAACTTGATCTCATAGACATAAACTGAACACTCCACCCAACAGCAGCCAAGTGTATATTCTTTTCCAACACATAAATGGAACATCCTCCAGAATAGACCACATATTAGGCCATAAAGCAAGCTTAACAAAACCTAAAGCACTGAATTATTACAAAGCATCTTTTCTGACCATAAAGCCATGAAAGTAGAAATCAATAACAGAAAAAGGAAGGAAAAAAATCAAACACATGGAAACTGAACAACACCTTGCTCAAAAACTACTGGGTTATAGAAGAAATTAAGGATGGAATAAAGAAATTCCTAGAATCAAAAATGAAAACACATCCTACCAGAACCTTTTGGACACAGCTAAAGCAGTGCTCAGAGGTCAGTTTATAGCAATAAATGCACACATCCAAAAAGAACAAAGGGACAAAATCAAAACCTTAACCCTACAACTGGAACAAGTAGAAAGAGAGCAGCAAAAGAAGTCCTCAGGTGCCAGAAAAAGGGAAATAATAAGAATTAGAGCAGAATTAAATGAAATAGAGAATAGAAAAACAATTGAAAAAGTTAACAAGACCAAAAGCTGTTTCTTTGAAAAGATCAACAAAATCGATAAACCATTGGCCAAGCTGACAACAGAAAAACAGGAGAGGAAGCCAATAACCCAAATAACAAATGAGATGGGTGATATCACAACAGACCCAACTGAAATTAAAAGAATCATAACAGAATACTATGAAAAAATTGTACTGTAACAAATTTGAAAACCTAGAGGAAATGGACAAATTACTAGAAACTGACTACCTACCTAAAGTAACACAAACAGAGGTAGAACAACTAAATAAATCCATAACAAAAGAAGTGATTGAAAAGGTAATTTAAAAACTTCCAACAAAAAGAAGCCCTGGCCCAGATAGCTTCACTGGAGAATTCTACCAAACTTTCAGAGAAGAGTTAACACCATTACTACTAAAGGTATTTCAGAGCATAGAAAAGGATGGAATATTCCCAAGCTCATTCTACGAAGCTAGCATAAGCCTGATACCAAAACCCGGTAAAGACACCACAGAAAAAGAAAATTACAGACCAATATCCCTCATTAACATTGATGCAAAAATCCTCAACAAAATTCAAGCTTATCGAAGTCAACAACATATTAAAAAAATAGTTCACCATTATCAAGTGGGATTTATACTAGCTAAATGGGGATGGTTCAATATGAGAAAAACAATCAATGTAATCCATCACATTAATAACACAAAAGACAAGAACCACATGATCTTATCAAATGATACAGAAAAGACATTTGACAAAGTCTAACACCCGTTCATGATAAAAACTCTCAACAAAATAAGAATAGAAGGGAAATTCCTCAACATAATTAATGGCATTTATACAAAACAAACAGCTAACATCATCCTAAATGGAGAGAGCTTGAAAGCATTTCCCTTGAGAATGGGAACCAAACAAGGATGCCCTTTATCACCACACTTATTCAACATTGTGTTCGAGGTCTTAGGTTAGAAAAATATAAAGGGCATCCAGATTGTTAGGGAAGAAGTCAAAGTATCTCTAATTGCAGATGATATGATCTTATACACAGAAAACTCCAAAGAATCCACGAGAAAACTACTGGAACTAATGGAAGATTTCAACAAATTATCGGGATATAAGATACACATACAGAAATCAGTCCGATTCCTTTACACCAACAAAGAGAACTTCAAAGAGGAAATCACTGAATCAATACCATTTACAATAGCTCCCAAGGAGATAAAATACTTAGGAATAAATCTAACCAGAGTCATAAAAGAACTATACAATGAAAACCACAAGACACTACTGCAAGAAAACAAAAGAGACATGCATAAGTGGAAAAACATAACTTGCTCATGGATAGGAAGACTCAACATTGTGAAAATGTCAATTCTACCCAAAGCAATCCACAAATACAATGCAATCTCGATCCAAATTCCACCAGTATTTTTTAATGAGATGGAGAAACAAATCACTAACTTCATATGGAAAGGGAAGAGGCCCCGGATAAGTAAAGCTTTACTCAAGAAGAAGAACAAAGTGGGAGGCCTCACACTACCTGATTTTAGAATGTATTATACCACCATACTAGTCAAAACAGCCTTGTACTGGTGTAACAACAGATACATAGACCAGTGGAACAAAATTGAGAATCCAGACGTAAGTTCATCCACCTATGAGCAGCTGATATTTGACAAAGGCCCAAAGTCCGTTAATTGGGGAAAAGACAGTCTCTTTAACTAGTGGTGCTAGCGTAACTGGATATTCATCTGCAAAAACCTGAAACAAGATCTATACCTCACACCATGCACAAAACTAACTCAAAATGGATCAAAGACTTAAATATCAAATCTAAAACGATAAAGATCATGGAAGAAAAAATAGGGACAATGCTAGGAGCCCTAATACATGGCAATAACAGAATACTAACCATAAGTAACAATGCACAAGCACCAGAAGAGAGACTAGATAACTAGATAATTGAGAGCTCCTAAAAATCGAACACTTATGCTCATCAAAAGATTTCACCAAAAGAGTCAAAAGACAGCCTACAGACTGGGGGAAAAAATTTGGCTAAGACAAATCCGACCAGTGTCTAATCTCTAAAATCTACAAGCTACTGCAAAACCTCAACAGCAAAATTACCAATAACCCAAATGAAAAACGGGCAAAGGATATGAACAGACACTTCGTCAAAGAAGACGTTCAGGTGGCTAACAGACACATGAAGAAATGCTCACGATCGTTAGCCATTAGAGAAATGGAAATCAAAACTACAATGAGATACCATCTCACCTCAACAAGGCTAGCATTATTCCAAAAAACACAAAATAGTAAATGCTGGAGAGGTTGTGGAGAAACTTGAACACTTATGCAGTCCTGGTGTGAATGTAAAATGGTACTTCCACTTTGGAAATCAATTTGGTGCTTCCTTAAAAAGCTAGAAAAAGAAGTACCATATGATCCAGCAATCACGCTCCTTTAAATAGATCCTAGAGAATTAAGAGCTGTCACACGAATAGATACATACACACCCATGTTCATTGCAGCACTGTTCACAATAGAAAAAGATGGAAACAACCTAGGTGCCCATCAGGGGAAGAACGGATAAACAAATTATGGTATAGTCACACAAAGGAATACTACACAACAATAAAGAACAACAATGAAGCCATGGAACATCTTATAACATGGAGGAATCTGGAGGGAATTATGCTGAGTTAATTTAGTCACTAACAGAAAGACAAATATTGTATAAGACCACTATTAAAAGAACTCAAGAAAAGCTTTAAACACAGACAAAAACATTCTTTGGTGGTTATGACAGTGGGGAGGGAGGTGAAGGTTATTCACTAACCAGATAGTAGACAACAATTATCTTTGGTGAAGGGAAGGAAAACACACACTACTGGGGAAGTCAGCACAACGGGACTAAACCAAAGCTAAGAAGTTTTCTGAATACAATCAAACACTTAGAGGGACAGAGTAGCAGGGGTGGGGCCTGGGGACCATGCTTTCAGAGGACATCTAGGTCAATTGGCATAACAAAGTTTATTAAGAAAATGTTCTGCATCCTACTTTGGTAAGTGGCACCTGGGGTTTTAAAAGCTAGCAAGTGGCCTTCTAAGATGCATCAATTGGTCCTAACCACCCAGAGTAAAGGAGATTGAAGAACACACGAGGAACGTATTAACCCACGAGACATAAAGGGCCACATAGACCAGAGACTTCATTAGTCTGAGACCAGAAGAACTGGATGGTGCCGGGCAACTACCAATGACCACCCTGACAGGAAACACAGCAGAGATTCCTGGATGGAGTGGGGGAAGGGTTGGATGCAGAGCTCTAATTCTAGTAAAAGGACCAGACTTAATGATCTGACTGAGACTGGAGGAACCACAGAAAGCATGGCCCCCGAACTCTCTGTTAACCCAGAACTAAAACAATTCCCAAGGCCAACTCTTCATACAAAGATTTGACTTGACTGTGGGATGTAAAATGATACTCGTGAAGAGTGTGCTTCTTAGCTCAAGTAGATACATGGGACTAAATGGACAGCTTCTGTCCAGAGGCGAGATGAGAAGGCAGAGAGTTTAGGGGGTGGTTGAATGGACATGGGGAAACACAGGTGGAAAGGAGGAGTGTGCTGTCATAGTACTGAGAGAGCAATGAGGGTCACATAACAATGTATGTATAAATTTTTGTATGAGAGACTAACGTGAATTGTAAACTTTCACTTAAACTACAACAATAAAAAAATAAAATAAAAAAAGAATATTTGAAGAAGTAATGACTGAAAACTTTCCAAATTTGATGCAAAATGATCTAGACATCCAGGAAGCTCACCAAACTCCAAGGAGGATAAAAAAAGCCACACCTAGACACATTGTATTCAAAGGATAGGAAGACAAAAACAAAGAAAGAATCTTGAAAGCACTGAGAGAGAAAAGATTCATCATGTACAAGGGATCCTCAATAAAACTGGCAGGGCATTTCTCATCAGAAACTATGGATGCCAGAAGACAGACAGTAGGATGACATATTCAAACTACTCAAGGAAAAAAAGACTTTCAACCAAGAATTCTATATCCTCTAAACTATCTTTGAAAAATGAAGGAGTTGGTAAATGTTTTAGTGTGTATATTTTCACCACAGTTTTAAAAAATGAAGGAGAAATTAGGTCATATACCTCAATAAATTTAGAAGAACTGAAATTAAACAATGTATGTTCTCCCACCTTAGTGGAATAAAATTTGAAATCAGTAACAGAAAGAAATCTGACAAAATCACAAATATATGGAAATTAAACAACACTCTCCTACAGCAATGGATGAAGAGGAAATCACAAGGAAAATTAGCAACACTTTGAGATGAATGAAAATGAAAACAACATACTATGTTTATGGATACAGCTGAATCAGTGCTCAGAGGGAAGTTTATAGCTGTAAATACCTGCATTAAGAAAGAATAAAGATCTAAAATCAATAACCTAACCTACCACTGTAAGAAACTAGAAAAAGAATAGCAGAAACTAAATATAAAGAAAGTAGAAGGAAAGAAGTAATAAAGATTACAGCAAAACAGAGCATTAAAAAAAAAAAAAGCCACGGAGAAAATCAAAAGTTGGTTCTTTGAAAAAATCAACAAAATTAACAAACCTTTAACTAGTCTGAACAAGAAAAAGGAAGACTCAAATCACTAACATGAGGAAAGAAAGAGGACATTACTACCAGTCTTAGGGAAATAAAAAGGATTATAAGAGAATATTATGAACAATTGGATAGGAAAGTAAATAAAACTCTTTCCATTTGCATATGACTTGATCTTATGTATAGAAAACCCTAACGAATCTACAAAAAACGCTATTAGAGCCAGTAAAGAAGTTCAGCAAGGTTGCAGGATACACAATTAATATACAAAAGTCAGTTGTATTTCTTTACTCTAGCAATGAGCAATCTAAAAATGAAATTAAGAAAACACTTCCATTTATGGTAGCATCAAAAAGAATAAAATACAGAGGTTCCGGCAAAATGGCACTCTAGGCAGAAGCACCACACCGTCCCTCCACAGCAAAGATCCAAAAAACTAAGCCGAACAGAGAATACAACAATCCTGAAACCCTAAAACATCAAATGAAGAGATAAAGAACTCAGCCAAGCACCAAATGGAGAGAGAAATCTGACAGAGAACAGAGAGCGAGGAGAGATTCATGCAGAGGTCCCCTACCAGCTGATGCAGCACTGATCCGCCATCTTGGCGGCAAACAGGGGATACAAGAAAGCAGCCTCAAGGAGCTTCCAGCGGGAGGCAAAACAACCGATAATTGGCGATATACGCTTTCCCACCCTCCACCCTTCTTCATCCCGACTGGGCCTCCTCTGCTTCCTGTGGCCACAGTCTCTTGACCGCAAAACAGTGGCTGCTTGGATTCCACACAGCCGAACAGGTAGCTCTCTGAGTGCCATTTGTTGGCTGCTGGTGTTGCTTTTTTTTTATTTTTTCTGCTTCTTTTGATTCCTTACTTGCCTATCACCACCTCCCCCTCCTTTCGCTGGAGTACCTCGCTCCGTGCGCCATCTTTGCTTCTTCCTGAGGGGCTGCAGAGCTCCAGTAATTTGTGATATAAGTTTTCCCACTCCCTACCCTTCTTCACCCACACTCGGCCCCCTCTGCTTCCCGCGGACACAGACTCTTGTCCAGAAACACCAGCCTGCACTAGCTGGTTCACTGAGTGCCATTTGTTGGCTGCTAGTGTTGCTTTTTTTTTTTCTTTTTTCTGCTTCTTTTGATTTCTTACTTGCCTATCACCACCTCCCCCTCCCTTCACTCAAGTACCTGGCTCCATGCGCCATCTTTGCTTCTTCCTGAGGGGCTGCAGAGCTCTGTTTGAGTGTGGAGCTACTTCCCTGTTTGGGCTGCCATGCTGGTGGGATCCCGGGGCTTTTATTCGTTTGTTTGTTTTGAATTGTTTGTTTGTTTTCTTTTCCTTTTCTTGAGTTGGGAGCCCCTTCTGGCCAGGCTGAGCTACGTGGCAGGGAGACTCCCCTTCGGCTTCCAAAGACATGCAGAGGGATCCCTAAGGGCATTTCTTTTTACATGGGTTTTTTTTTTTCTCCTAATTTTTTGGGGGCCTTTCATGTTCTTTTTCTTTTTTTAATTTGTTTTGTTTTCTTTTTCCTCTTTTTCCATTTTTATCTTTCTTCATTGCTCAGTTTCTCATCTCTCTGTATCTTCCTTCTATTTCTGTTCCCTGAATATCTGGGCTTGTATATCCCTATGCTTTCTAGCCAGGCTGTACTGCAACACCTGAGAGCGACTTCCCCAGACCTCATAGCTGCACCGGTGGGATCCCTGGGAAATTTGTGGTTCTTTAACCTTTCTGATCCTTATTTATTCATTCTTTTCTTTTCTTCCTCCTCCCCTTTTTGTTTTTCTCCATTTCATAGTCTCTCATCTCTCCACTCCAACGGCAAGCTCCCCTAGCATTCTTTTTTGTTTGTTTGTATGTTTTTGGCTCCTGTTCCTCTCTCCTCTCTCCCATATCCATCTTAGCTCCACACATAACAATCTCCCCACTGCATCCTGCCTACCTGCACCATGCGGTTGACATCACATCACCAAGCAGCACAGGCACGGCCTACTGGAACCTGCCCTGCACTGATTACTGACTCGCCCTGATGGCTGTAGTAAGTGCCACAAACAGCCAGTCCCAATAACCCCTCTTCAGCTGGACCTGCCCTGCCGAACCATATCTGAGTGACTGACCCTGCCAGTTGAAGGAGGCGAAAAGTATTGTGCCCAAAGAAGAGCAAACAACAAAGAGCACACAGTCTGTCTGCTCAGACACAGTCAGATTTTTTTTTTAAAAACGGACGAAACAAACAAATTTATAATCAATAAATGAGAAAAATAACTACAGAATGCTACGAAGACAGCAGACAATAACAAAACATTTAAAAAACAGGACAGGATGGTTCCAGTAGGCATCCAAAATAAAACACCAGATGACTCTCCTCTGGAAGAAAATGCACTAGAACTAACTGGTAGGGAATTCAAATCTCCAATATTCAGAATTTTCCAAGAACTGAGGCAAAAAGCAGACAAACATGAGGAAAAAATACACAAATTCATGGAAAATACAGACAAACAATTGGAAGAATTCAGGAAAATAATCCATGACAAAACGCCAAAATAAATTCACATCTAGAAATCATACAACGACAACAATTAGAAATCCAAAAGAAAAACAACAAGATTTCAGAAATGGACGATGTCATAGAAGGGCTGAGAAGCAGATTTGAAACGGTGGAAGACAGGATCAGTGGAATTGAAGACAAACACTTGGATACAACTCTGTTTCAGGAAAACTCAGAAAAAAGAACAAAGAAAAATGAAGAGACCCTGAGAGTTATGTGGGACACAATCAAAAGCAAATATCTGCAAGTGATTGGAATTCCAGAACAGGGGGAGAAAACAGAAAACACAGAGAGGATCATTGAGGAACTGCTGACAGAAAACTTCCTCAATAACATGAAAAATGAAAAGCTGGCCATCCAAGAAGCTCAACGAACCCCATATAGAAGAGACCCCAAAAGAAAATCACCAAGGCACATCATATTCACACTTGCCAAAACCAAAGACAAACAAAGAATCCCGAGAGCAGCTTGTGAAAAACAAGTAGTCACCTACAGAGGAGAAACAATAAGACTAAGCTCAGATTATTCGGCAGAAACCATGCAGGCAAGAAGGCAATGGGATGACATATATGAAATCTTGAAAGAAAAAAATTGCCAGCAAAGAATAATATATCCTGCAAAACTCTCATTCAAATTTGATGGTGAAATTAGGTCATTTCCAGATAAACAGAAATTAAGGGAAGATGTAAAAGTCAAACCAAACTTACAAGAATTATTAAAACGAGTTCTTCGATCTGAGGACAAACAGCTTCACCTCACAGGCAGAACCTAGGACACAGGATCATACCAGCCAGATACCAATCCAGGAAACGAACTCTCGACAACATCCAAAACCAAAAGAAATACAACAGGGAATCAGAGCAGTTAATCAGTAAACGACAACGAGAGCAAAACAATAAAAGAGGGAATAAACGGCATAGGTATAGAACCTTCTAATGGAGAGGAAGGCAAGGCAATACCAAGTAATGTTAGACTGCTTCAAACTTAGAAATATAAGGGTAAAATTTATGGTAACCACAAAGAAAGTAAATAGACATACTCATTAAAAAAGAGGAAAAACATAAAGTCTCAGCAAAAACAAAACCTAGAAAAACAAAATAAATGAAAAAAAAATCCACAAACAAAAGTACTTCAGCACAAGAGAGTAAGAAGAACAAAGAAAATGTCAACACCAAAAAAAGCACTACAAAATGACAGCAACAAACCCACATCTGTCAATAATTACACTGAATGTAAATGGACTCAATGCACCCATAAAGAGATGGAGAGTGACAGAATGGATAAGAAAACAGGATCCATCAATATGCTGTCTACAGGAGACACACCTTAGAAACAAAGATGTGAATTTATTAAAGGTCAAAGGTTGGAAAAAAATATATCAAGCTAACAACTACCAAAAAAGAGCAGGAGTGGCAATTCTAATCTCAGATAAAATAGATTTTGAAACAAAATCTACCATAAAAGACAAAGAAGGACACTATATAATGATTAAGGGGACAATCCATCATGAAGATATAACCATAATAAACATCTATGCACCCAATGACTGGGCTCCAAAATACATAAAACAAACTCTAACAGCACTGAAAAGAGAAATTGACGGTTCCACAATAATAGTAGGAGACATCAACACACCACTCTCAGTAAGGGACAGAACAACTAAGAAGAAACTCAGCAAAGATACACAAGATCTAAAGGGCACAATCAGCCAATTTGACCTCATAGACATATATGGAACACTCCATCCAACCACTCCAAAGTACACATTCTTTTCCAATGCACATGGAACATTCTCCAGAATAGACCACATCTTAGGCCACAGAGCAATCCTCAACAAGATCCAAAACGTTGAGATAATTTAAAGTATCTTCTCTGACCACAATGCCATCAAGGTAGAAATTAACAATAGAAAGAGCAAGGAAAAAAAAATCAACTACATGGAAACTGAATAATACCCTGCTTACACATCACTGAGTAATAGAAGAAATCAGAGATGGAATCAAAAAATTCCTAGAATCAAATGAGAATGAAAACACATCATACCAAATCCTTTCGGACACAGCAAAGGCAGTCCTCAAAGGACAATTTATAACAATAGATGCACATATCAAAAAAGAAGAAAGGGACAAAATCAAAACATTAACTACAGAACTCAAACAAATTGAAAGAGAACAGCAAAAAAAAGCCCACAACCACCGGAAGAAAGGAAATAGTAAAGATCAGAGCAGAAATCAATGAAATAGAGAACAGAAAAACAATAGAAAGAATCAACAAAACCAAAAATTGGTTCTTTGAAAGAATCAACAAAATCGACAAACCACTGGCCAGACTGACCAAAGAAAAACAGGAGAGGACACAAATAACCCAAATAAGAAATGAAATGGGGGACATTACAACAGCCCCAACTGAAATAAAAAGGATTATAACAGAATATTATGAAAAAGTATACTCCAACAAATTTGAAAACCTAGAGGAAATGGATAAATTTCTAGAAACACACAGCCTACCCAAACTACCACAAAGTGATGTTGAAAATCTGAACAGACCCATGACAAAAGAAGAGGTTGAAAAGGTAATAAAAAAAAAAACTCCTAACCAAAAAAGCCCTGGCCCAGATGGCTTCACTGGAGAATTCTACAAATCATTTACATAAGAGCTTGTACCAGTACTACTCAAGCAATTTCAGAGCATAGAAGAGGAAGCAACACTTCCAAATTCATTCTATGAAGCCAGCATAACGCTGATACCAAAACCAGGGAAAGACGTCACAAAAAAAGAAAATTACAGACGAATATCTCTCATGAATATAGATGTAATAATTCTCAACGAAATTCTAGGCAATAGAATTCAGCATCATATCAAAAAAAAAAATACACCACGACCAAGTAGGATTCATACCAAGTATGCAAGGATGGTTCAACATTAGAAAATCAATCAACGTTATCCACCACATAAATAAAAGGAAAGAAAAGAATCACATGATCATCTCAATTGACGCAGAAAAGGCATTTGATAAAGTTGAATACCCATTCCTGATAAAAACTCTCAATAAAATAGGTATAGAAGGGAAATTTCTCAACATAATAAAGGGCATCTATGCAAAACCAACGGCCAACATCATTCTTAATGGAGAGAGGCTGAAAACATTCCCCTTGAGAACAGGGACAAGACAAGGATGCCCTTTATCGCCACTCCTAATTAACATTGTGCTGGAAGTTCTAGCTAGAGCAATAAGGCAAGAAAAAGAAATAAAGGGCATCCAAATTGGTACTGAAAACGTTAAACTGTCCCTGTTTGCAGATGATATGATACCATACATAGAAAACCCTAAAGACTCCATGAGAAATCTACTGGAACTAATAGAAAGATTCAGCAGAGTAGGAGGATATAAGATAAACGTTCAAAAATCAGCTGGTTTCCTATACACCAATAAGGATAACGATGAAATCAGGAAAACAACACCATTTTCAATTGCCCCTAAAAAGTTAAAATACTTAGGAATAAATCTGACCAGGGATGTAAAAGACCTATACAAAGAAAACTACAAAACGCTACTACAAGAAACCCAAAGGGATCTACATAAATGGAAAAACATACCATGCCCATGTATAGGCAGACTCAACATTGTGAAAATGACAATTCTACCCAAAGCAATTTACAAATACAACGCAATCCCGATCCAAATACCAAAAACATTCTTCAAAGAGATGGAAAAACTAATCATTAACTTTATATGGAAAGGGAAGAAGCCCCGAATAAGTAAAGCACTACTGAAGAAGAATAAAGTTGGAGGACTCACACTACCTCACTTTAGAACCTACTATACAGCTACAGTAGTCAAAACAGCCTGGTATTTGTACAAATACAAATACATTGACCAATAGAAGAGAATTGAGAACCCAGATGTAAATCCGTCCACCTACGGTCACCTGATCTTCGACAAGGGCCCGAAGTCCATCAAATGGGGAAAACACAGACTTTTTAACAAATGGCAAAACTGGATATCCATCTGCAAAAAAATGAAACAGGATCCATACCTCACACCGTATACAAAAACTACTTCAAAATGGATCAAAGACCTGAATATAAAGCCTAAAAGTATAAATTTCATAGAATAAAAAATAGCACCAACACTTCAGGCCTCAATACATGGCATTAACAGGATACAAACCATAACCATCAACACACAAAACCCAATAGATAAGCTGGATAACTGGGATCTTCTAAAAATCAAACACCTATGCTCTTCAAAAGACTTCACCAAAAGAGTAAAAAGAGAACCTATAGACTGGGAAAAAAGTTTTAGAGAGTACAAGTCAGACAAAGGTCTAATCTCCATAATCTACAAAAAAACCCAACACCTCTACAACAAAAAGACAAATAATCCCAATAAAAAATGGGCAAAGGAAATGAACAGACGCTTCACCAAAGAAGACATTCAAATGGTCAACAGATACATGAGGAAATGCTCGCAATCACTAGCCATTAGAGAAATGCAAATTAAAACCACAGTGAGATACCATCTCACCCCGGTATTACTGGCACGAATCAAAAACACTGGAAATAACAAATGTTGGAGGGGTTGCGGGGAGATTGGAACACTTATGCACTGCTGGTGGGAACGCAAAATGATACAACCATTTTGGAAAATGATACGGCACTTCCTCAGAAAGCTAGAAATAGGCATACCGTTCGATCCAGCAATTCTACTCTTAGGAATATATCCTAGAGAAATAAGAGTCGTCACTCAAATAGACATAAGCACACCTATGTTCATGGCAGCATTGATCACAATAGCAAAACAATGGAAACAACCTAGATGCCCACCAACAGATGAATGGATAAACAAAACTACGGTACATACACACAATGGAGTACTATGCAATAAGAAAGAACAACAATGAATCTGTGAACCATCTCATAACATGGATGAAACTGGAGGACATTATGCTGAGTGAAATAAGTCAATCACAAAAGGACAAATATTGTATGAGACCTCTATTGTAAAAACCCATGAAAAAGTTCACACACAAAATGTAACAATCTTTGTTGGTTACCATGGATGGGAGGGGTAGGAGGGTGGAAATATTGAATAGACGATAGATAAGAGGTATCTTGGGTGAAGGATGAGACATACACAATACAGGGGAAACTAGCACAACCTGTACAAGGAAAGGTCATGGAAGCCCCATAGACACATCCAAACTCCCTGAGGGACTGAACTGCTGGGCGAAGGGCTGTGGGGACCATGGTCTAGGGGAACATCTAGCTCAACTGGCATGACACAGCTTATAAAGACAGTGCTCTACATTCTACCTTGGTGAGTAGTGTCTGGGAACTTAAAGGCCTGTGAGCGGCCATCTAAGATACTCCACTGGTCTCATCCCTTCAGGAGCAAGGGATAATGAAGAGAACAGGATACAAGGAAAAGATTAGTCCAAAGGACTAATTGTCCACAGCTACCAAGGCCTCCACCGGACTGAGTCCAGTACAGCTTGATGGTGCCTGGCTACCACCACTGACTGCTCTGAACGGGATCACAGCAGAGGGTTCTGGACAGAGGTGGAGAATGATGTAGAGCATAATTCTAACCCACAAAAAAGACCAGATTTACTGGCCTAAAGGAGACTGGAGAAGCCCCAAGAGTGTGGCCTGCAGACACCCTTTTAGCTCAGTGGTGAAGTTACCTCCGAGGTTCACTGTTCAGCCTGGGAGTGGACAGCTCCGTAAAAACAAATGAGACTAACGAGGTACAGGAGTCCAGTGACAAGGGCCAGAAGGCAGTAGGGGACAAGGAAGCTGGAGATAGGGAACCCAAGGTTGAGTAAGGATATTGTTGATGGGTTGTGAGATTGTTAACCATTGTCATAGGGCAACATTTGTAGTAACCGTTAAATGAGAAACTATCTTGTTCTGTAAACCTTCATCTTAAGTGAGAATAACAGCACAATTGGAAGAGCGTAGTCAATGTCATTGAACTGTGCATGTAGAAATTTTTGAAATGGTGTATCTTTGGCTATGTGTATTTTCACCCCCCCCAAAAAAGGTTGAGAAGTTAGAAGGTTGATATGTTGTGGGGTTGTTAACCAATGTCATAAAACAACATGTGTACTTCTGTTTCATGAGAAACTATTTGTTCTGTAAGCCTTTACCTGAAGTACAATAAATAAATAAATAAAGTTTTAAAAAAAAGAATAAAATACATAGGGATATCTTTTTAAAAGAAGCACTAGACTTGTACACTGAAATCATTGTTGAAAGAAATTAAAGAAGGTCCATATAAATGGAAAGGCATCCCATGTTCATGGACTGGATGACTTAATATTGTTAAGATGGCAATACTCCCCAAACTGATCTACACATTGAAAAAAATTCCTATCAAAATTTCAGCTTTTTTTTTGAAGAAATTGAAAAGCTGATCCTGAAATCTATATAGAAATGCAAGAATAGCGAAAACAATCATGAAAAAGAAGAACAAAGTTGGAGGATTTACATTTCCCAATTTGAAAACTTACTGCAAAGCTACAGTAATCAAGACTGTGGTACTGGCATAAAGATAGACATCTAGATTAGTGGAGGGATTTGAGAGTCGAAAAATAAAACCATACATCTATGGTCATTTGTTTTCTAGTAAGGGTACCAAGACCAATGGGGAGAGACTGATCTTATCAACATATGATGCTTGGACAACTGGATAGCCACATGCAAAACGAATTAATTTGGACTCCTACCTCACACCATATATTAAAATTAACTCAAAATTAATCAAAGACCTAGTGTAAGAGCTAAAGCTGTAAAACTCTTAGGAGAAAACATAGGTGTAAATCTTTAAGACTTTGGACTAGGTGACAGTTTCTTAAATATGACACAAAAAGCATAAGCAACCTAAGGGAAAAATAGATAAACTGGACTTTGTTAAAACTCAAAACTTGTACTTCAAAGGATAGTATCAAGAAAGTGAAAAGACAACTCTCAAAATGGGAGAAAATATTTGCAAATCATGTATCTGATAACGGTCTAGTATCCAGATTTTATAGAAAACTCCTACAACTCAGCAATAAAAACATAAATATCCATGTTAAAAAGAAAAAAAAGAACAAGAAAATACCATGGCTTGGGTCAGGTGCACCTTAGTCCTCAAGGTGACGTCTTTGCTTTTTTTAACACTTCAAAGACATCTTTTGCAGTAGATTTGCCCAATACAATATGTCCTTTGATTTAAAAAAAATTTTTTTGTTGTTCTTTAGGTGAAGATTTACAGAACAAATAGTTTCTCGTTACACAGTCAGTAAGCGTATTGTTTTATAACATTGGTTAACAAACCCACAACATGTCAACACTCTCCCTCTCTTGAATTTAGAGGACCCTTTTTCTTTTTTGGTGAAAATACACATAGCCAAAGATACACCATTTCAAAAATTTCTACATGTACAATTCACTGACATCGATTATCTTCTTCCAGTTGTGCTGCAATTCTCACTATCCTTTTCCAAGTTATTCCACCACCATTATCTTCAACTCACTGCCCACTAGGCTTACCATCAAAACTTTTGAGTTTCTGTTGTCAATTTGATCTCACATAGGTAATTCTTGTTTTTTTGTTTTTGTTTTTGGTACTTTAGAAGAAGGTTTACAGAACACTTAGTGCACATATCGCCCTATGACAATGGTTAACAACCTCACGACATGTCAACACTGTCTTTTCTCAACCTTGGGTTGCCTATCATCAGCTTTCCTATCATTCCTGCCTTCTAGTTCTTGTCTCTGTACTGCTGTGCCTCATTACTCCCATATTGTTTTATGGGGCTGTCTAATCCCTGGCTGAACAGTGAACCTCAGGAGTAACATCACCACTGAACTAAAAGGATGTCCAGGGGCCATAGTCTCGGGGTTTCTCCAGTCTCTGTCAGGCCACTAAATCTGTTTTTTTTTGTGTGTGTTAGAATTTTGTTCTACATCCTTCTCCATCTCTGTCCAGGAACCTCTGTTGTGATCCTGGTCAGAGAAGTCAGTGGTGGTAGCCGGACACCATCTAGCTGTACTGGACTCAGTCTGGTGGAGGCCTTGGTAGCAGTGGTCCATTATTCCTTTGGACTAATCTTTCCCTTGAATCCTGTTCTCTTCATTCTCCCTTGCTCCCGAAGGGGTGAGACCAGTGGAGTATCTTAGATGGCTGCTCACAGGCTTTTAAGACCCCAGACGCTACTCACCAAGGTGGAATGTAGAACTTTGTCTTTATAAACTGTGTTGTGCCAGATGAGCTATAAGTTCCCCGAGATCATGGTCCTCACAACCCTCCGCCCAGCAATTCAGTCCCTCAGGGAGTTTGGATGTGTCTGTGGTGCTTCCATGACCTTTACTTGTACAAGTAGTATTGGCTTCCCCAGTAGTGTGTACTGTCTTACCCTTCACCAAAGTTACCAGTTATGTATTGTCTATTTAGTATTCCCTCCCACACACCTCTCATCCCTTGTAACCAATAAAAATTGTTTCTTTTTGTATATAAACTTTTTCATGAGTTTTTACAGTAGAGGTCTCATACAATATTTGTCCTTTTGTGATTGACTTATTTCACTCAGCATAATGTCCTCCAGTTTCATTCATGTTATGAGATGCTTCACAGATTCATCATTGTTCTTTATGGTTACATAATACTCCATTGTGTGTATATACCATAGTCTGTTTATTCATTCATCTGTTGATAGGCATCTAGGCTGTATCCATCTTTTCACTATTGTGAACAATGCTGCAATGAACATGGGTGTGCATAGGTCTATTCGTGTGACGGCTCTTGTTTCTATAGGATATATTCCTAGGAGTGGGATTGCTGCATTGCATGGTATTTCTATTTCTAGCTTTCTAAGGAATCACCATATCATTTCCCAAATTGGTTGTATCATTATAAATTCCCATCAGCAGTGCATAAGAGTTCCGATGTCCCTGCAGCCTCTCCAACGTTTGAAATTTCCTGTGTTTTTGATTCGTGCCAGTAATGCTGGATTGAGATGGTATCTCATTGTGGTTTTAATGTGCATTTCTCTAATGGCTAGTGATCATGAGCATTTTCTCATGTGTCTGTTGGCCGCTTGAATGTCTTCTTTGGTGAAGTGTCTCTTCATTTCCTTTGCTAATTTTTTATTGGGATTATTTGTCTTTTTGTTGTAGAGGTGTTGGATTTTCTTGTAGATTATAGAGATTAGGCCTTTGTCTGACTTCTGAAGTCCAAAAAATTTTTCCCCAGTCTGTAGGTTCTCTTTTTACTCTCTTGGTGAAGTCTTTTGAAGAGCATAGGTGTTTGATTTTTAGAAGATTCCAGTTATCTAGCTTATCTTCTGGCGTTTGTTTGTTGACGGTTATGGTTTGTATCCTGTTAATGCCGTGTCTTAGGGCCTGTAGCATTGATCCTATTTTTTATTCTATGAACTTTATAGTTTTTGGCTTTATATTTAGGTCTTTGATCCATTTGGAATTAGTTTTTGTATATGGTGTGAGGTATGGGTCTTGTTTCATTTTTTTGCAAATGTACATCCACTTTTGACGGCACCATTTGTTAAAAAGGCTGCCTTTTCCCCATTTGATGGACTTTGGGCCCTTGTCGAAGATCAGGAGACTGTAAGTGGATGAATTTACATCCAGGTTCTCAATTCTGTTCCATTGGTCGATGTATCTGTCATTGTACCGGTACGAGACTGTTTTGATTTCCGTACCTGTATAGTAGGTTCTGAGATCAGGTAGTGTGAGTTCTCCTACTTTCTTCTTCTTCTTCAATAGTGTTTTACTTATTTGGGGCTTCTTTCCTTTCCATATAAAGTTAATCATTAGTTTTTCAATCTCTTTAAAGAATGTTGTTGGTATTTGGATCGAGATTGCATTATATTTGTATATTGCTTTGGGTACAATTGTCATTTTCACAATGTTGAGTCTGCCTATCCATGAGCATGGTATGTTTTTTCATTTATGTAGATCCCTTTGGGTTTCATGCAGTAGTGTTTTATAGTTTTTTTGTATAGGTCTTTTACATCCCTGGTCAGATTTACTCCTAAGTATTTTATCTTTTTAGGGGCTATTGAAAATGGCATTGTTTTCCTGATTTCTTTTTCATCGTTCTCCTTATTGGTGTATAGAAATCCAACTGATTTTTGAATGTTTATCTTGTATCCTGCTACTCTGCTGAATCTTTCTATTAGTTTCAGTAAATTTCTCATGGAGTCTTTAGGGTTTTCTATGTATGGTATCATATCATCTTCAAACAGGGACAGTTTAACTTCTTCATTACCAATTTGGATGCCCTTTATTTCTTTTTCTTGCATTATTGCTCTAGCTAGAACTTCCAGCACAATGTTAAATAGGAGTGGCGATAAAGGGCATCCTTGTCTTGTTCCTGTTTTCAAGGGGAATGTTTTCAGCCTCTCTCCATTAAGAATGATGTTGGCTGTTGGTTTTGCATAGATGTCCTTTATTATGTTCAGAAATTTCTCTTCTATACCTATTTGATTGAGAGTTTTTATCAGGAATGGGTGTTGGACTTTGTCAAATGCCTTTTCTGTGTCAATTGAGATGATCATGTGATTCTTTTCTTCCCTTTTATTTATGTGGTGGATAACGTTGATTGATTTTCTAATGTTGAACCATCCTTGCATACCTGGTATGAATCCTACTTGGTCATGGTGTATTATTTTTTTGATATGATGCTGAATTCTATTGGCCAGAATTTTGTTCAGAATTTTTGCATCTATATTTATGAGACATATTGGTCTGTAATTTTCTTTTTTTGTGACATCTTTGCCTGGTTTTTGTATCAGCATTATGCTGGCTTCATAGAATGAATTTGGAAGTGTTGCTTCCTCTTCTATGCTCTGAAATTGCTTGAGTAGTACTGGTACAAGCTCTTCTGTAAATGATTTGTAGAATTCTCCAGTGAAGCCATCTGGGCCAGGGCTTTTTTTGGTTCGTAGTTTTTTTATTACCTTTTCAACCTCTTCTCTTGTCATGGGTCTGTTCAGATTTTCAACGTCACTTTATGGTAGTTTGGGTAGGCTGTGTGTTTCTAGAAATTTATCCATTTCCTCTAGGTTTTCAAATTTGTTGGAGTATACTTTTTCATAATATTCTGTTATAATCCTTTTTATTTCAGTTGGGGCTGTTGTAATGTCCCCCATTTCATTTCTTATTTGGGTTATTTGTGTCCTCTCCTGTTTTTCTTTGGTCAGTCTGGCCAGTGGTTTGTCGATTTTGTTGATTCTTTCAAAGAACCAATTTTTGGTTTTGTTGATTCTTTCTATTGTTTTTCTGTTCTCTATTTCATTGATTTCTGCTCTGATCTTTACTATTTCCTTTCTTCCAGTGGTTGTGGGCTTTTTTTGCTGTTCTCTTTCGATTTGTTTGAGTTCTGTAGTTAATGTTTTGATTTTGTCCCTTTCTTCTTTTTTGATATGTGCATCTATTGCTATAAATTCTCCTCTAAGGACCGCCTTTGCTGTGTCTGAAAGGATTTGGTATGATGTGTTTTCATTCTCATTTTATTCTAGGAATTTTTTGATTCTTTCTCTGATTTCTTCTATTACCTACTGATGTGTAAGCATGGTATTATTCAGTTTCTATGTAGTTGATTTTTTTTTCCTTGCTCTTTCAAGTGTTAATTTCTACCTTGATGGCATTGTGGTCAGAGAAGATACTGTGAATTATCTCAGCATTTTGGATCTTGTTGAGGATTGCTCTGTGGCCTAAGATGTGGTCTATTCTGGAGAATGTTCCATGTGCATTGGAAAAGAATGTGTACTTTGCAGCGGTTGATGGAGTGTTCTATATATGTCTATGCGATCAAGTTGGCTGATTGTGCCCTTTAGATCTTGTGTATCTTTGCTGAGTTTCTTCTTAGTTGTTCTGTCCTTTACTGAGAGTGGTGTGTTGAAGTCTCCTACTATTATTGTGGAACTGTCAATTTCTCTTTTCAGTGTTGTTAGAGTTTGTTTTATGTATTTTGGAGTCCTGTCATTGGGTGTGTAGATGTTTATTATGGTTATATCTTCATGATGGATCATCCCCTTAATCATTATATAGTGTCCTTCTTTGTCTTTTATGGTAGATTTTGTTTTAAAGTCTATTTTATATGATACTAGAATTGCCACTCCTGCTCTTTTTTGCTAGTTTTTAGCTTGATATATTTTTTTCCAACCTTTGACTTTTAATAAATTCACATCTTTGTTTCTAAGGTGTGTCTCTTGTAGACAGCATATTGATGGATCCTGTTTTCTTATCCATTCTGTCACTCTCCATCTCTTTATGGGTGCATTGAGTCCATTTTCATTCAGTGTAATTATTGATAGATGTGAGTTTTTTGCTGTCATTTTGTAGTGCTTTTTTTGGTGGTGCTGAAGTTTTCTTTGTTCTTCTTACTCTCTTGTGCTGAGTTACTTTTGTTTGTGGATTTTTTTTCATTTCTTTTGTTTTTGTAGGTTTTGTTTTTGCTGGAGAATGACAGTGGATTATCAAAAACTTAACCAGGTGGTGACTCCAATTGCAGCTGCTGTTCCAGATGTAATTTCACTGCTTGAGCAAATTAATACATCTCCTGATGCCTGGTATGCAGCTATTGATCTGGCTAATGCTTTTTTCTCCATAACTGTATCCAACGACCACCAGCAGCAGTTTGCCTTCATCTGGCAAGGCCAACAATACCCTTTCACTTGCCTACCTCAGGGCTACATTAACTCTCCAGCCCTGTCATAATTTAGTCCGCAGGGACCTTGATCTTCTTTCCCTTCCACAGGACATCACACTGGTCCATTACATTGATGACGTTATGCTGATTGGACCGTGTAAGGAAGAAGTGTCAATGACTCTGGACTTACTTGTAAAACACTTGCGTGCTAGAGAGTAGGAGACTAAACCCACAAAAATTCAGGCATCTTCCACTTCAGTGAAATTTCTAGGAGTCCAGTGGTTTGGGACATGTTGAGACATTTCTTCTAAAGTGAAGGATAAGTTATTGCATCTTCCTGCTCCCACAACTAAAAAGGAGGCACAACACCTAGTGGGTCTCTTTGGATTTTGGAGGCAACATATTCTTCATTTGGGTGTGCTACTTTGGCCTATTTATCAACTGACTAAAAAAGCCACTAGTTTTGAGTGGGGACCAGAACAAGAGGAGGCTCTGCAACAGGTTCAGGCTGCTGTGCAAGCCTCTCTGCCACTTGGACCATATGATTCACTGATCCAATGGAGCTTGAAGTATCAGTGGCAAATAGAGATGCTGTTTGGAGTCTTTGGCAGGCCCCTATTGGAGAATCACAGCACAGACCCTTAGGATTTGGGAGCAAAGCTCTGCCATCCTCTGCAGATAACTACTCTCCTTTTGAGAAACGACTTTTGGCTTGTTACTGGGCCTTAGTAGAGACTGAACGCTTAACCATGAGACTCCAAGTCACCATGAGGCCTGAACTGCCCATCATGAACTGGGTGTTGTCTGACCCACAGAACCATAAAGTTGGATGTGCACAGCAGCACTCCATCATTAAATGGAAGAGGTATATTCAAGATCGGGCCCAAGCAGGAACTGAAGGCCAAGTAAGTTGCATGAGGAAGTTACCCAAATGGCCATGGTCTCCACTTCTCTCACATTACCTACCATCTCCCAGTCTACGCCTATGTCCTCATGGGGAGTCCTTATGATCAGTTGACTGAGGAAGAGAAAACTCGTGCCTGATTTACAGGTGGTTCTGAGCGATATGTAGGCACTACTCGAAAGTGTACTGCGGCAGCACTACAGCCCCTTTTGGGGACCTCTCTGAAGGACAGTGGTGAAGGGAAATCCTCTCAATGGGCAGAACTTCGACCAGTGTACCTGGTTGTTCACTTTGCTTGGAAGGAGAAATGGCTAGATGTGTGATTATATACTGATTCATGGGCTGTGGCCAAAGGTTTGGCTGGATGGTCAGTTACTTGGAAGGAACATGATTAGAAAATTGGACACAAGGACTTATGGGAAAGAGGTATGTTGATAGACCTCCCCGAATGGGCCAAAGTACTGAAGATATTTGTGTCTCATGCGAATGTTCACCAAAGGGTGACCTCAGCAGAGGATGATTTTAACAATCAAGTCGATAAGATGACACGTTTTGTGGAAACCAGTCATCCTCTTTCCCAGCTACTCCCATCATTGCTCAATGGGTTCATGAACAAAGTGGCCATGGTGGCAGGGATGGAGGTTATGCATGGGCTCAGCAGCATGGACTTCCACTCACCAAGGCTGACATGGCCACAGCCTCTGCTGATTGCCTGATCTGCCAGCAGCAGAGACCAACACTGAGTCCCCAGTATGGCACCATTCCTCGAGGTGATCAGCCAGCAACCTGATGGCAAGTTGATTACATTTAACCACTTCCATCATGGAAAGGGCAGCGTTTTGTCCTTACTGGATTAGACACTTGCTCTGCATATGGAATTGCCTTCCCTGCACACAATGCTTCTGCCAAAACTACCATCCGTGGACTTACAGAATGCCTTATCCACCATCATGGTATCCAACACAGCATTGCCTCAGATCAAGGGACTCACTTCACAGCAAATGAAGTGCAGCAGTGAGCCCATGCTCATGGAATTCACTGATCTTACCATATTCCCCATCATCCTGAAGCAGCTGGCTTGATGGAAGGATGGAACGGCCTTCTAAAGACACAATAATGGTGCCAGCTAGGTGGCAATGCCTTGCAGAGTTGGGGCAATGTTCTCCAGGAGGCTGTATATGCTTTAAACCAGCGTCCAAGATATGGTGCTGTTTCTCCCATAGCCAGGATTCATGGGTCCAGGAATCAAGGGGTGGAAATGGGAGTGGCACCACTCACTATTACCCTTAGTGAACCACTTGCAAGATTTTTGCTTCCTGTCCCCTTGACCTTATGCTCTGCAGGTATAGAGGTCTTAGTTCCAAAGGGAGGAATGTTCCCACCTGGAGACACATTACTAATTCCGTTGACCTGGAAGTTAAGAATGCCACCTGGCCACTTTGGGCTCCTTATGCCTCTGGATCAACAGGCAAAGAAGGGAGTTACCATACTGGCTGGTGTGATTGATCCTGATTACCAAGAGGAAATCAGATTGATATTACATAATGGAGGTAAAGAAGAGTATGTCTGGAATGCAGGAGATTCCTTGGAGCGTCCCTTAGTACTACCATGCCCTGTGATTAAAGTCAATGGAAAACTACAGCAACCTAATTGTGACATGACTACTAATGACACAGACCCTGCAGGAATGAAAGTTTGGGTCACTCAACCAGGCAAAGAACCATAACCAGCTCAGGTGCTTGCAGAAGGTAAAGGGAATACAGAATGGATAGTGGAAGAAGGTAGTTCTAAATGCCAGTTATGGCCACGTGACCAGTTGCAGAAACTGGGACTATAATTGTTATGAGTATTTCTACTTTGTGTGCAGCAAATATTTTTGTTTTCTTCACGTATAAAATATAAAATGTAAACAGGGCTAGTGTGTTTTTGATTATACGTGTGTTAGTTGTATCATGTTAGGCGCAAGTATGACTTTCTAATTGTCTTTATTCAGAGATTATGTATGGTTTAAGGAGATGTGTACACGTGCCAAGTTGACAAGGGGTGGACTGTGATGGTTAAGATGGTGTGTCAACTAGGCTGGGCCATGAGTCTGAGTGTTGTAATCACTCCCATGATTGAATATATGGTGAGTAGCCAATCAGATGAAAGGGAATCTCCTTGGGGTTGTGGGCTGCATCTGAATATAAGCAGACGTTCTGGCTCTTTGCTGTCTCTGGATCCTGTGGCTGTTTCCTGTCATCTCATCTCCTGTTCTTGGGACTTGAGCTGTCAGCTTATCTTCCGAACCTGGGATTCTTTGATCTGCACAGCCTGTGAGTGGGAGCCTTGCTCTCTGACCTGCCGATCTTGGGCTTTCCGGCTTCTGCAGCTGTGTGACTTGGGAGGGACTCTACCCTGATCCACGAACTTGGGACGTTCTAGCCTCTACAGTCGTGTGAGATTTTTCCTTGACAAAATCTCTCTCTATATATGTATTTATATACTTCACAGGTTTTGGTTCTCTGGAGAACCCAGCCTAAGACAGGCATGATAGTTTTGCCTGTTTCTCCAAATGGCAGGATTAGTTGCTCAGATATAGTACAGCAGGGCAGATCTAGCTGAAGAGGAATTGCTGGGATGGGTGGTTCGTGGCACTTACTATGGCCACCAGGGCAGGCTGATAATCAGTGCAGGGCAGGTTCTGGTAGGCCGTACCTGGGCTGCTTGGAGGTGTGATGTTCAGCGCACACTGCAGGTAGGTAAGATGTAGGGGGGAAACTGTGATTTGTGGAGAGCTAAGATGGGTATGGGAGAGAGGAGAAAGGAACATGGGCCAAAAACATACAGGCAAACAAAAAAGAGTGCTAGGGAAGCTTGCCGTTGGAGTGGAGAGATGAGAGACTATGATATAGAGAAAAACAAAAAGCAGAATAAAAAAAAGAAAATAAAAAATGAATACATAAAATTTATAAAGAAAGGAGAAAAGCAAAGCTTCCAGGGATCCCTCTGGTGCAGCTGTGTGGTTTGAGGAAGTTGCTTGCAGGCCGTGAAGTACAGCCTGGCTAGAAGGGGTAGAAGTGTCACTCAGCACCAGAGATTCAGGGCACAGGAAGAGAAGGAAAGTATAGAGAGATGAGAAACTGAGTAATGAAGAAAGACAAAAAGTGAAAAATAGGTAAAAGAAAAAAAAAAAAACAAGAAAAACAGAAAAAAGCCCCTCCCCCACCCAAAAAAAGAAAAAAGAAATGTTCTTGAGGATCCCTCTGCGCATATGTACAAACCAAGGGGGTAGGTCCCAAGCCATGCAGTATTGCCCTGCTAGAATGGGCTCCCAATTTGAGAAAAGAAAAAGAAAACTAATAATTCAAAACAAATAAACAAAAAGCCCCAGGATCCCACCAGTGTGGCAGCACGGTCCGGGAAGCAGTTTCAAGTTCGAGTAGCTTTTCACAGACTTTCAGGAAGAATCAAGGATGGCTCACGAAGCCAGGTATTTGAGACAAAGGAGGGGGAGGTTCTGAGAGGTAAGGAAGAAATCTAAAGAAGCAGAAAAAAGCAACATCAGCAGCCAACAAATGGCACTTAGGGCTCCGGCCAGTGTTGGTGGGTGGGATCCAAGAGACACTGGAGTGAAGGTGGTGCTACCCAGCCAAGAGAGTGGCCACAGGAAGCAAAGCAGGCCGAATGGGGAAGAAGGAGGGTGAGGGGCAGGAAAGCATATATCAATGGTTACTGTTTGTTCTGTCTCCTGCTGTAAGCTCCGTGAAGCTGCTTTCTTGTACCCCTCTCTCTGATCTCTAATAGGCGTCCAAGATGGCTGATCAGTGCTACGATAGCTGATAGGGGACCTATGCATGTATCTCTCCTCACTCTCTGTTCTCTGTCAGTTTCTTATTCCATCCTGTGCTTGGCTGAGTTCTTTATCTCTTCATTTCATG
Organism: Dugong dugon; assembly: GCA_030035585.1. NCBI lineage: Eukaryota > Metazoa > Chordata > Mammalia > Sirenia > Dugongidae > Dugong > Dugong dugon. Next base: position 39,575,736 of record CM057464.1, on the reverse strand, counting down.
CTTAGGGTTTATGGATTGCTGTTTTCTCTGTTTGGCTTAGTTTTTTGGATCTTTGCTGTGGAGAGACAGCGTGGTGCTTCTGCCTATAGCTCCATGTTGCCGAGAATCTGTCCTTTGATTTTTTGTCTGCTGCTTCCATGGGCATTGATTGTGGATGCAAGTAAAATGAAATCCTTGATGACTTCCATCTTTTCTCCATTTATCGTGATGTTGCTTATTGTGAGGATTTTTGTTTTCTTTATGTTGAGGTGTAATCCATACTGAAGGCAGTAGTCTTTGATCTTCATCAGTAAGTGATTCAAGTCCTCTTCCCTGTCAACAAGCAAGGTTGTGTCATCTGTGTAATGCAGGTTGTTAATGAGTCTTTCTCCAGTCCTGATGCCATATTCTTCTTCGTATAATCCAGCTTTTTGAATTATTTGCTCAGCATTACAGGTTCAATAAGTATGGTGAATGGCCACAACACTGACACACACTTTTCCTGATTTTAAACCACGCAGTATCCCCTTGTTCTGTTCGAATGACAGCTTCTTGGTCTAAGGACAGGTTCCTCATTAGCACAATTAAGTGTTCTGGAATTCCCATTCCTCGAAAAGTTATCCATAATTCGCTATGATCCCCATAGTTCAATGTCTTTGCATCGTCAATAAAACACAGGTAAACATCTTTCTGGTATTCTCTGCTTTCATCCAAGATCCATATGACAACAGCAATGATATTCCTTATTCCATGTCCTCTTCTGAATCCGGCTTGAATTTCTGACAGTTCCCTGTACTGCTGCAACTGATTTTGAATGATGTTCAGCAAAACTTCACTTGTGTGTGATATTAATGATATTGGTCGATAATTTCTGCATTCTGTTGGATCACATTTTTTTGAAATTGGCACAAATATGGTAGCTGTCTTTCAAATTATTTGGCATAGAGTAACAACCTCCAGTGCTGCATCCATTTGTTGGAACATCTCAAATGATATTTTGTCATTTCCTGGAAACTTGTTTTTTGACAATGCCTTCGGTGAAGCTTGGACTTCTTCCTTCAATATCATCGTTTTTTGATCATATACTACCTCCTGAAATGGTTGAATGTCGACCAATTCTTTTTGGTACAGTGATACTGTGTATTCCTTCCATTTTCTTTTATTGCTTCCTTCATCGTTCAATATTTTGCCCATGGAATCCTTCAGTATTGCAACTCGAGGCTTGAATTTTTTTCTTTAGTTCTTTCAACTTGAGAAATGCTGAGTGTGTTCTTCCCTTTTGGTTTTCCAATTCTAGGTCCTTTCACATTTCGTTAGAATGGTTTAGTTTGTCTTCTCATGCTGCCCTTGAAATCTTCTGTTCAGCTCTTTTACTTCATCGTTTCTTCCATTCGCTTCAGATACTGTGGGCCCAAGAGCAAGTTTCAGAGTCTCTTCTGACATCCATTTTGGTCTTCTCTTTCCTTCCTGTCTTTTTAATGATCTTTTGCTTTCTTCATGTCATTTCACAATTCATCTGGTCTTTGGTCATCAGTGTTCAGTATATCAAATCTATTCTGGAGTTGGCATCTAAATTCAGGTGGAATATACTCAAAGTCATATTATAGATCTCATGAATTCTTTTTAAATTTTCTTCAGCTTCAACTTGAACTTACATATGAACAATTGATGTTCTTTTCCGCAGTCAGCCCCTGGCCTTTTTCTGACTGATAATATTAAACGTCTCCTTTGTCTTTTTCCACAGATGTAGTCGATTTGATTCCTGTGTATTCTATCCAGGGAGGTCCACGTGTACAGTTCCCATTCATGTTGTGGAAAAAAAGAGTTTGCAATGAATAAGTCATTGGTCTTGCAAAATTCTATCATTTGACCTCTGGCATCATTTCTATCACCAAGGTTATGTTTTTCAACTACCAATACTTCTTCTTTGTTTCCAACTTTCACATTGCCATCAACAGTAGTTATCAATGCATCTTGAAAGCATGTTTGATCAGTTTCAGAAGTTGGTAAAAACCTTCAACTTCTTTATCTTTGTCCTTAGTGGTTGGTGCATAAATTTGAGTATAGTCATATTAATTGGTCTTCCTTGTAGCTGTATGGATATTATCCTATCACTGACAGTGTTGTATTTCAGGATTGATCTTGAAACTTTTTTTTTTTTTGATGAAGAATGCATTGTCATTCCTCTTCAGTTCGCCACTCCCAGCATATGACTGTCTGATTCAAAATGGCCAATACCAGTCCATTTCAGCCCACTAATTCCTAGGATACTGATCTTTATGCATTCCATTTCATTTTTTACAAAGTCCAATTATTAATGGATGTTTGCATCTGTTTCTTCTCATTTTGAGTTGTGTCACATCAGCAAATGAAGGTCTTGAAAGCTTTGCTCCACCCACATCATTAAGGATGACTCTACTTTGAAGAAGAAACTCATTTCCAGTATTATTCTGAGTGCCTTCCAACCTGAGGAGCTCATCTTCTAGCATTATATCAGACAATGTTCCTTGCTATTCATAAGATTTTCTCTGGAAAATTTTTTTAGATATAGATGACCAGGTCCTGCTTCCTAGTCTTAGTCTGAAAGCTCCACTGAAACCTCTACACCATCGGTGATCTTGCTAGTATTTGAAATGCCAGTGGTATAGCTTCCAGCATCACAGCAACACACAAGCCACCACAGCACGACAAAACCGACAGAAGAGTGGTGGTTGCAAATAGTAGCCCACGTGAAAAAGCTGATTAACCTGGTGACTACTTGTTGCTTTGCAATTATTTCTTCCTTATGTTGTCTCAGTCACCCTATGTAGTGGCATCCATTGGGTCTTGTGTTTACTTTGCTAAGGAGCAGGAAATGGGGTGGGAAAGGGAATGAAATGAGCAGCCCATTCCATGTTACCAGAGTTGTGGGTATTAAATGTATTGGGGACAGAAAAAAGTTTTCCTAGAAGTGCAGGCAATCAAACTCAGAACCTCATGCACACAAAGCGTGCAGTCTACCACTGAGCTACACTCCTAGGATCTTCTGCAACCTTCTGCGTTATCCTTGAAATATAATGCTTATTTTCTGTGACTCCTTGAAACCACAATTTTTGAAAGTGGACAGTCCGTTCTGTTAAACCCACTATTTCTAAAACCTCTACCCTTTTTACACCTACGATAAGGAAGGACAATTAAATTCTGGACCACATGACACTGTTTTTACTCCTAGAATTCTACCTGCCTAGTCAGTCCTCTCCTAGATCCTCTCACCTACCGAATGCCTCTTTTCTATTTTATTTTTAAGCCACTTCCTTGGAAAGTCCCAGACTGGGATTTTCTCTTCAGTCTTCCACTCTACCACTTCTTTTTCCTATGCTATAGAGCATTTTACTCAGACTTCCTTGACCATCTTGTCCATACTGACATGTTCAAGAATTATTGATCTGCTGTTAATTCCTGCCTTCATTTTCTATGCCATATTCTGCCTTCCCCAACAAGTTAAGGCCAGGAAATAACTCCTGATATTTCAACAGAACCTTGACACCATCAAGAAGCACCTTGACACCATTACGTACAAAATAAAAAGTATTATCTCCTATTTGCTATTGTCTTGTTTCCCTCAATTTTGTAACTTGAGAAATGGCTTCATACAACAGCTGGTAAGACCAGAGAAGAGTAGATTACCAGGTAGTCTTGTGGATTTTGATGCATTTAACTTCTGGTCCTCAGTCCCAAATACTTCAGGTCAAGGACCACTTCTTTCACATCTTTGAATCAAGTGATTAACCCAATGATTTCTCCATAATAAATAGCCAAAACATGTCTTTGACTGAATGCATGGAAGATAATATGCACACCTACTGATTTTGACTCTTCTTAAAGGGAAACAATGGCTGTATCAGATTCCTTTCAAGTAATGGCAGCAGAAAAATAATTCCCACTAATTTCTTTGGTCTAGATTTATAATTCTCCTTTAAGGACTGAAAGACCATGGCTCATATCTCAAAGGTACTATACTAATAAATTCCCTCGGTAGTGCAAATGGTTTGTGCTCATCTGCTAATGGAAAAGTTAATGGTTGGAACCCACCCTGAGATGCTGCAGAAGAAAAGGACTGGTGATCTACTTCCTTTAAGATTATAGCCAAGGAAACCCTATGGAGCAGTTCTACTGTAAAACATGCGGTCACAATGAGTCGGAATCAACTTGATGGCTACTAACACCAGCAGGGATTTCTATCTTCTGCCTTTAGACCTTCATAAGTACTATCTGGCTTCTTCCAGATTCTTCCAAATCTGTTATCCCTGTTACCTTCTTCAGTACTGAACTAATTTCTCATTTATATCGGGACGTTCTCCCTCTTCTTTCTCTTTCATTTACTCTTCTTTTTCCTTCCTCTTATCCTCCTTTTTATCATTTTGCTCTTGTCTCTCCAAACTTTCCTCTATTTCCAGCCCTTGCTTCTACCCAATTTCTATGCTGAGGAAGATTTTTCTTTTTTAATATCAGGCAAGTTTTTATATGAGTAAGCCTTGTTTCTTGAATAATATTGCAAATTATTTGGTTCCTCACACAACTCTTTAAACCATATTTAACTTCCAAATAAAGAAAATTCCAAAGTCATGCCTTTGACTTTGATCACAGGCCATGAGATTATTAAGAAGCACCCCAGGAAATCTTGCTTTCCAGACATGTTCCTTCATGACCCTTTGTGTAGTAACAACCCAATTTACACTTGATAATCAAGATCAGTTACTATAGCCACTGTAGTAAGCCTTTTCTTTGCCTGTTGATTCATTGAAATGAGAAGTAGAAAGTGGTCAGGTGAAATTTTCAACTTCCAGTTTAATGAAACAATTGCTGTGTACTCTGATTGAAGAATTTATCCCTTGGGAACATTGACTTCTAACGCAGCAAGTCCAAACTTGCAAGAACCAAAAGCAAAATTTTCCCAGTGGAAGGTTCAGTTTTCTATGGTGATAGAGGCCACTACACTATATCTCTTCTGCTGATTATAACTCAAACTCTGGGCAATAAAAATAAACTTGACAAAGATTCTAAAAAGTAAACCAACACAGGTGAGTTACATAAGCAAATGAAAACTTGGAGGGGTGACTTGCAAGGGAGAGGAGTGATTTTCCAATTTTTAAAGTATTTTCCTTCATGGCCTCGCACTGAGTGCAGGCCTGTGTCTTAGAGCAGTTGAATAGGCAACAAAAACTGAGAGAAACCTCATCTTTCTAGCCAAAGGAACCAGTAAAAGAGAACACTGCAGGGTGGAAAATTGAGAATTCTAGAAAGGAGACAACTTAAGCAGGGATTTCTGTAAGTCTGCATATGAATCTACATAAGTCTCAAGCTCAGAAATGTGTGTGCTTTGTACAGACCCAAACCAACATAACAAGGGCTTTGCAAACTAAAATTATATTTAAACCAAGACCTCAGTCTCAGACTAAGCTGAGTGGCACATGCTCAGGGAAGGCCTGAAGCAATATATTAAAGTCTTGGAGAACTAAATTGAGACTGGGACTACCATCCATAAAAAGAGAGACAAAACTTTCAGTCTGAACATAACCAGGTCAGTTATCTGCTGAATACAAACAAAAATCAGCATTCTCCAAAGACCTATAGTTTATACAACATGACATTCACAATATCAAGGATACGGTCCAAAACTACTCAACATACAAAGAACCAAGAGAATAAGATCAATTTTCAAGAGAAAAGACAGATGCTAACTCGAAGAGGACCCAAATCTTGAAATTATCAGACAAGAACTTTGAAGTATCTATTACGAATGTGCTGTATAAGGTAAAGTTAAACACACTTTAATGAACCAAAATGTTCTCAGTAGAGAAATAGGAATTATAAAAAAAAACTTAATGAAAATTTTAGATCTGAAAAATACAGTATCTGAAATTAAAATTCACTGGATAGACTTAATGTTGAAGCAAAGGAAAATAAATAGATTAACGATAGATCAATAGAAATAATCTAGTCTGAAAGGAAAGAAAATAGAAGAATGAAGACAATAAATAGAAACTCAGGGCCCTATAGGACAATATTAAATGGTTTAACATAGTGTCAACGGGTCTCAGGAGAGGAGAAAGAGATTGAGATAGAAAAATATTTGAATAAACAATGACTGAAATTCTCCCAGATTTGACAATGGACATAAATTTACAGATTCAAGAAACTCAGTGATCTACATATAGTATAAGCTTGAAAACACACACACACACACACACACACACACACACACACACACACACACAGAGACACATCATAATCCAGCTGCTGAATACAAAAGATAAAGAAAAAGAAAACTTGAAACAGATACAATATAATACATTATTTATAGGGAAACAATTCCCAAAACAGCAGACTACTTTGCAGAAACTATGGAAGCCAGAAGACAGTGAAATAACATCTTCAAACTGATGAAAGAAAAACAACTCAACATAATTCTATATCCAGAGAAAGAATCCCTCAGAAGTAAAGGTAAAATAAAGATATTCCCTAAGAAGAAAAGCTAAGAGAATTCATTAACAGTAGAATTTTTCTACAAGAAGTATTAAAGGAATTCCTTCAAGCTCAACGGAAATGATACCAGAGGCAAACCTGAATCCTCAGGAATGAAGGAAGAACAAATGCAATGATAACTATCTGTGTAAATATAATGGGCTATTTTTCCTCCTAAGGTTTTAAAAAGTATATGAATGTTGAAAGCAAAAGTTACAACATTATCTAGTAGAATTATCAATGAGTGTGGGTGTAATACACTCACTGATAGGTGCATATGTAGGTGTATATGACAAATATAACATAAAGTTAGTGGAGGGGTAAAGGGTCCCGTATAGTTGCCAGGATTCTACACTTACTTTAAGTGATACAATATCAGTTCTAAGTAGATGGTGAAATGTTAAGTAGGTATATTATAATTTCTAAAGCAATCATTAAAGGAACAATGCAGCCAGATTTAGAAAAAAAGCCAATAAATAAGTTAAAATGGAATACTGGAGATACTGAAAAAATCCTAAAGAAGGCAACAAAGGGTAACAGAAGAACAATAAAACAACAACAAAAACGTCAAAGAGACAAAACAGAAAACAAACAATAAAATGGTAGCTCTGAATCCAAGCATACCAACTACTTTATGAAATGTTAATAATCTAAACACTTCAATTAAAAAAGCAGAAACAGGAGAGTGGATTTAACAATAAATCTATGGTATATGCTGTCTATAGGAGCACATTTTAAGTATAAAAACACAGATAGCTTCAAATTAAACAGACATAAGAAAGTTGGCATGGCTTCAAGACAAAAATTAAAGAGGGATATTTCTTAATGAAAAAGGACAATTCATCGGAGAACATAACAATTAGAAATGCATATGAACTTAATAACAAGGTCTCAGAATATATGAAGCATGAAATACACAGAATTAAAGGAAGAAATAGACAATACCACAATTACAGAGGGAGAGTTTAACATCTCTCTCTCAGCAAGTGATAGAACAACTAAATCAAAAATAAGTAAGGGCATAGAAGAACCAAACAACACTAACAACCACCTTGATCTGACATTTATAGAATACCAAATCTACAATTTATAGTCTTTTAAAATTTTCATGTCACATTCACCAACATATATCACATATGTTGGGCTATAAAACAAGTCTTAATAAATTTAAAAGAATTAAATTAGAAGTCAATAAAAACAAGGTATCTAGGAAAAGACTAAAAAATATGGAAGTATACAACACACATACAAATTATTTTTGAGTCAAAAATGAAAACACAAAAGAAACAAGAACATATTTTAAAGTCAATGAAAATTGAAAGACAACATATCAAAATGTGTAAGTGTAATCTAAAGTGGTGTTTAGAGGGAAACTTACAGATTTAAACACTTTTATTAGACGAGAAGAAAGATCTAAAATCAGTGACCAAAGTTTCCATCTTAAGAAACTAGAATTAAGTAAACTTAAAGTAAATAAAAGGAAAGACAGCATAAAGATAAGAGCAGAAATCAATAAAATAGACAAGAAAGAAATTTATAAAACTCTAGCTAGTATGATCAACAAAAATAAAAGAGAATGCAAGTTACCAATATCAGGAATGCAAAATGGTTATCACCGGAAAACCTACATGCATTGAAAGAATAATAAGAGAACACTGTAAACAACTTTATGTCAGCAAATATGAAAATTTAGATGAACGATTTTTTAAAATACAATTTACAAAAAATTAACATTTGAAGAAACAGAGAATTTGGATTGCTCTGTACTCATTAAAGAAATTGAATTCGTTATCAAAGCCTTCTACAAAGGAAACTCTAGGCCTGGATGAGTTTTCTGGTAAGTTCAAACTTTTTAAAAAAATACTGAATTTGTTTTATGAGACCAGCACATCCCTAATACCAAAATTTGACAAAGACATTTGAACAAAAGTTTACAGATCAATATTCCTCATGAATATGGATGCAAAAATCCTTTACAAAATGTTAACAAATCAAATCCAAAAATATACAAAAATGATAAATCATCATGACCAAGTTGGGTTTATCCTAGAAATGCAAGGTTTGTTCCATCATTCTAAAATCAATCATGTAATTCACCGTATTAATAGAATACAGAAAAACCTATTATTTCAATGGATGTAGAAAGGTATTTGACATAATTTAACACCCATGCATGATTAAAAAAAAAAAAAAAAAACCTCTTAGCCAGAAATGGTAAGAAACTTCCTATTACAGGCAAAGGGCATCTATGAAAAACCTACAGGTAACATCATATTTAATGGAGACAGATTGAACTAATTCCTCCTGAGATTGAGAACTGATGATATTGAGCTTTTCCATCATCTCTTTACACAGATGCAGTCAATTTGATTCCTGTACATTCCATCTGGCAAGGCCGAAGTGTACAGCCACCGTTTACGTTGCTGAAAAAAGGTGTTTGCAATGACGAACTTGTTGGTGTTGCAAAATTCTGTCATTCATTCTCCAGCATTGTTTCTATTACCAAGGCCATATTTTCCAACTACGGATCCTTCTTCTTTGTTTCCAACTTTCACATTCCAGTCACCAATAAATATCAATTCATCCTGCTTGCATGTTCAATCAATTTCAGACTGCAGAAGCTGGTAAAAGTCTTCAGTTTCTTCATCTTTGGCCTTAGTGGTTGGTGTGTAAATTTGAATAATAGTCGCATTAATTGGTCTTCCTTGTAGGCCTATGGATATTATCCTATCACTGACAGTGTTCTACTTCAGGACTGATCTTGAAATATTCTTTTTGACGATAAATGCAACGCCATTCCTCTTCAAGTTGTCATTCCTGGCATAGTAGACCATATGATTGTCCAAGTTAAAATGGCCAATACCGGTCCATTTCAGCTCGCTAATGCCTAGGATAAGGATGTTTATGCATTCCATCTCATTCTTGCAAAGTCCAATTTTACTGTATTCATACTTCGTATATTCCTCATTCCGATTATTAATGGGTGTTTGCAGCTATTTCTTCTCATTTTGAGTCTTGCTGTATCAGCAAATGAAGGTCCCAAAAGCTTGACTCCATCCATGTCATTAAGGTTGACTCTACTTTGGGGAGGCAGCTCTTCCCCAGTCGTCTTTTGAATGCCTTCCAACCTTTCACCATACATATTCAATCTGTATGCTGAGCAAATAATCTGAGAAGCTGGACTATATGAAGAACGAACCGGGCATCAGGATTGGAGAAAGACTCATTAACAACCTGAGTTATGCAGATAATACAACCTTGCTTGGTAAAAGCGAAGAGGACTTGAAGCACTTACTGATGATGATCAAAGACTACAGCCTTCAACATAAAGAAAACAAAAATCCTCATAACTGGACCAATAAGCAATATCATGATAAATGGAGAAAAGACTGAAGTTGTTAAGGATTTCATTTTACTTGGATCCACAATCAACATCCACAGAAGCAGCAGTCAAGGAATCAAAAGATGCATTGCATTGGGCAAATCTGCTGCAAAAAACCTCTTTAACGTGTCGAAAAGCAAAGATGTCACCTTGAAGATTAAGATGCACGTGACCCAAGCCATGGTATTTTCAATAGCATCATATGTATGCAAAAGCTGGACAAAGAATAAGGAAGATCAAAGAAGAATTGACACCTCTGAATTGTGGTATTGGCAAAGAATATTGAATATACCATGGACTGCCAAAAGAACAAACAAATTTGTCTCAGAAAAAGTACAACCAGAATGCTCCTTAGAAGCAACGATGGTGAGACTACATCTTACATACTTCGGACATGTTGTCAGGATGGATCAGTCCCTGGAGAAGGACATCATGTTTGGCAAAGTACAGGGTCACTGGAAAAGAGGAAGACCCTCAACAAAATGGGTTGACACAGTGGCTGCAACAGTGGGCTCAAGCATAAAAACAATAGTGAGTGTAGTGCAGGACTGGGCAGTGTTTCTTTCTGTGGTACATAGGGTGGTATAAGTTGGAATTGACTCGATAGCACCTAACAATAACAACAACATGTTGCGTGTATTCAACAAAGATTTACATGAAAACAATGAATGCAGAGCACTACATATAGTAAACTACAATATTTACTGGTTGTTTGTTTATACCACTCATGTCTCCTTTTACCAACATAAGCAAAATGCGTATCTAATCCATTTCTAACCACCCCCCTTTTGTTTTATCTACATCTTATATCATCCACATAGAGATAACTGACGTAAGTCTGTCATTACTTTAAATAAAGATTTAAAAATTTTGAGGGAAAAAAGCTGAAACTTACTAAGAAAACCTAGAATGTTTGGAAGGTAAGGAATACCAATACATGCTTGACTAGTGCTCTAGTGGAAGCATGTCATCTCCAGAGTCATGTGTGTGTGTTGCCTTTGGTCACAAGGCATGTGGAAACAACCTGTGGAAAAACAAAGTTACCCACTTACCAAAATTCAGAACCAGTTCATAGATGTTTAACCAATTTGATTATGATGTGCCTTGGTGTAGTTTTCTCCTTTCTTCTTGTGCCTGGAGATCTTGAGATTCTTATGTCTGTGGGTTTTTACTTTCATCAAAGTCAGAAGATTTTCAACAATTATTTCTCCAAATATTTTGCTCTTATTTCCTATACCACTTTTGAAATTCCAATTATACATATATTAGTTCTCTTGAAGTTGTACAGCAGCTCATTGATGTTCTATTTCTTTAATCAGTCTTTTATATCTCTGTGTTTCATTTTGGATAATTTCTATTGCTATGTTTTCAGGCAAGGAGCCCTGGTGGTACAGTGGTTAAGCACTCAGCTTCTAACTGGATGGCCAATGGTTCGAACCCACAGCTGATCCACGGGAGAAAGATGTGGCACTCTGCTTCCATATACATTTACAGCCATGGAAGCCCTATGAGGCAGGTCTACTCTGTCCTGTAGGGTCATTCTGAGTTGGAGTCGACTCAATGGCAATGGGTTGGATTTTGGGTTTTATGTCTTCATGCTCAGTACTCTTTTTATCTGTATTGTTGAATGTGATGTTAATCCCACCAGTGTAATTTTTATCCCACACATTGTAATTTCTTTTCTCTAGAAGTTTTACTTGGCTCTATTATATCTTCCATAACTACGGTTTCCTCCACCTTCTTGAACATATGGAATATATCTATGATGGTTGTTTAATGTTCTTATCTACTAATTCTATCACCTATGTAATTTTAGGGACTTCTTTTCTTTTTCTTTTTTACACACAGCAGGTTAATATCTTTAACATATAATGAACTCATATAAATTTATCAGACCCTGGTAGATAGGAGCAATGGACATTGACGATCCACAAAATAGGAACTACAGCTGCTTAATACGAAAAGATGTTCTGCTTTGCTAGAAATCAAATAAAATGCAAACTGAAACACAGTACCATTCCTCATTATCAAATTAGCAAATCTTTAGCCAGATGATAATAACCAGTACTAGCAAAATGGTGAGATGTACACATTCATTTTTGCTGATAGCAGTGGAAATTAATACACACATTTCTGGAAACTGATATTTTGATACGTAACAAGAGCCTCAAGATTTTTTATACTCTTAATTCAATAATCCCACCTCTGGGAGTCTACCCTAAGGAAATAACTTGACATTGGGAAAAAGCTTTAGCCACAAAGAAAGTCATCTATTTATAACAGTGAAAACTTAGCAACAGCACTGGGATCTAGTGCTGCTCTAACAGAAATACCACAAGTGGGTGTCTTTAACAAACAGAAGTTTATTTTCTCACAGTTGAGGAGGCTGGAAGTCCAAATTCAGGGCACCAGCTCTAGAGGAAGGCTTTCTCTCTCTGTTGGCTCTGGGGGAAGTTCCTTGTCTCCTTTCAACAACTGTGGGCCTGGTGTTCCTTGGAGGTCTCCACGTATCTTGGCTTCAATCTTCCCCTGGGCCTAGGAATGTCTCAGCACTAAGATGCCAGGTCCAAAGGACGTGATCCACTCCTGAACCTTCTTTCTTGGTGGTAGTGAGGGCCCTCATCCCTCGGCTTCAGCTCCACCCTACAGGCCCAATGGAACAGCATCTCTGCTTCTTCCACTTTGGGCTGACCCATTGTCCTAGTCCATCGAGTGGCAACCCCACTCTCTTGCCCTGGCAGGCCCCGTTCTTCTGTCCCTTGGGCATGGCAGCCCTACCTGCTCAGCTTTGGGGGTCAGATCCAGCCACATCCCCCTGGAACTTGTGAATGGCAGCCTCACACTCCAGAACCAAGTTGGTGAAGATCTGACTCTGAAACATAGCAGGCTGTGGCCCCACCCTATAAGACTCAGCAGGCCATGTGTCATGGTTTGAATTGTGTCCCCCCAAAATATCTGTCAACTTGACTAGGCCATGATTCCCAGTGTTGTGTGAATTTTCCACTATTTTGTCATCTGATGTGACTTTCTTATGTGTTGTAAATCCTGTCTCTGTGATGTGATGAGATGGGATTATCAGCAGTTACATTAATGAGGCAGGACTCAATCTACAAGATTGGATTGTTTCTTAAATCAATCTCTTTTGAGACATAAAAAAGAAAAGTGAGAAGAGACCCAGGGGGACCTCACAGCACCAAGAAAGTAGTGCCAGAGTAAAGTGTGTCCTTTGGACCCAGGGTTCCTGTGCTGAGTAGCTCCTAGACCAGGGAAGATTGATGACTAGGACCTTCCTCCAGAGTAGACAGAGAGAGAAAGCCTTCCCCTGGAGCTAGTGCTCTGAATTTGGACATCTAGCCTACAAGACTGTCACTTGTAGTATTTCCGTTTTTGCAGCACTAGATAACTAAGAGACCAAGCTTCCACCCTTTGAGACCCCAGAGGTTGTGGCCCTACCCTTTGAGACCAAGGCAGCTCTGCCTTTTGTGGTCCTTGACTCTTCAGCTTCTGCTTCCTGGTTCCTTGGTCTCTCAGCCTCTCAGCTCTCTCAGGCCTCTTGGGCTGTCCCAGTCTCTGCCTTACTCAGGCAAGTGTTGCAAAGCTCTTTGACTCTACTGATAAAAGTCCGGAGGCACCCCACTCTGCCAGTAGGCCTCAGATGAAAGGTGCTCATCTCTCTTGCCCCGTGGGTCATCAAGCCTAGGTCCACCAGTAAGTGTCTGGAGGCACCTCACTCTGCCAGCAAGCCCCCTGCCTGAAGGCACTCAGCTCTTTCCCTCTGTGGGTCAGCTCCCACTCGGTCTCACTCTAGTCTTGTTCTGCTGCCACTGTTTCTCTGCTGCTTCTTCTCACTGTCTGTGCCATCTCCAGTATTACAACTCTTCACTCCCTTCTTAGCCCTCAGTAAAATTGCCTTTGACATCCATAATTTCACAAATAGTTTTTCAAGGTAATCTAGGCTTTTACTATTCGGAATCTTAAAATTCTTCCAGCCTATACCCATTCACAGTTTCAAAACTGTTTCCACATTTTAGGTATCTGTTAGAGCAGCACCCTACTTCTGGTACCAAATTCTGTCTTAGTTATCTAGTGCTGCTGTAATAGAAATATCACAGGTGGATGGCTTTAACAAACAGAAGTTTGTTTTAGGAGGCTAGAAGTCTAAATTCAGGGTGCCAGCTCTAGAAGTTTTCTGTCTCTGTCAGCTCTGGGGGAAGGTCCTCAGCATCAATCTTCCCCTGGGTCTAGGAGTTTCTCAGCGAAGGGATATGCTCCACTCCCACTTTTTCTTTCTTGGTGGTAGGAGGTCCCTCCTCTCCACTTGCTTCTCTCTCCTTTTATCTATTATAAGATAAAAGGTGTGACTCAAGCAAGGGTGGTGCATCCCACCCTATCTCATTAACATAACAGACAACTCACTCCCAAATGGGACAATAACCACAGGCATAGAGGATAGCATTTACAACACATAATTACATCAGATCACAAAATGGAGGACACCACACAATACAGGGAATGAAGGCCTAGTCAAGTTGACAGGAATTTGGCGGGGGGGGGGAAGCAATTCAATCCATGACAGGAGGCTAGAGGTCTGAATTCAGGGTGCAGACTCTAGGGGAAGGCTTTCTTTCTCTGTTGGTTCTAGAAGAAGGTCCTTGTCTCTTTTAGCTTCTGCTCCTGGGCGATCTTCATGTGGCTTGGTATGTGTCTTCCCCATCTCTGCTCCTCTTGCTTGCTTGTTTAATCTCTTTTATATCTCAAAAGAGATTGAATTTAAGATACACCCTACACTAATCCTGTCCTTTAATCACAGACATAGAAGTTAGGATTTACAACACATATTTTGTGGGGACATAATTCAATACATAACACCATCTAGCCATTCCAAAATAAAATCAGTAACAACATGAGGGAAATACCTGGGGTGTGTTAACAGAAAACAGCTACACTAAATTACATAAGGTAGTATCACAGCCATGGTAGGACAAAAAGAAAAATATGGAATGCTTCACCAATGTGTATAACATCCTTGTGCAGGAGGCATGCTAATCGCTGTATCATTCCAATTTTAGTATATGTACTGCTAAAGCAAACAATTAGTTGGTTCTTCTTTTCTTTTTTCCCATCATTTTAAGTCATAATTCCCTGCTTCTTTGCATGTCTAAAAAATCACCAAACCCATTGCCGTCAAGTTGATTCCTATGGACAAAGTAGAACTGTCCCATCGGGTTTCCAAGAGTGGCTGGTGAATTCACTCCCTTTTTGGTTACCAGCTGAACTCCTTTTTTTTTTTTTAATTTTTTAAATTTTATTTTATTGTACTTTAAGTGAAATTTTACAATTCAAGTCAGTCTGTCATACAAAAATATATACATACGTTATGTGACCCTCATTGCTGTCCCTATACTGTGACAGCACTTTCCTCCTTTCCACCTCTGATGTCCTGTGTCCATTCAACCAGCTCCTGACCCTCTCTGCCTTCTCATCTCACCTATGGACCAGAGCTGCCCATTTGCTCTCATGTATCTACTTGAGCTAAGAAGCAGTCTTCATGAGTATCATTTTACGTCCCATTGTCCAGTATAATCTTTGACTGAAGGGTTGGCCTCGAGAATGGTTTTAGTGCTGGGTTGACAGAGATCCCAGGGGCCGTGCTCTCTGTGGCTCCTCCAGTCTCAGTCACACCATTAAATCTGGTATTTTCACTAGAGTTGAAGTCCTGCAGACCACTTTTATCCTGCTCCAACTTGGACTGTCTGTTGTGTTTCCCGCCAGGGCGGTCATTAGTGGTAGCCGGGCACCATCTAGTTCTTCTGGTTTCAGGCTGTTGCAGTCTCCAGTTTATGTGGCCCTTTCTGTCTCTTGAGCTAATGCTTTCCTTGAAACTTTGGTGTTAAGTTAGAAAGTTTCCAGAAAATACAAAAGGTAGTGTTCAGAGATACGAAGACCAGTATTATGAAAGCTGTTCAAGAAATTTAGGTCCAGGTAGGGAGATAATACTGAAGTGTAATTAATTCACAATTCATTCCCAGGGATGGAAGACAGGGAGAAGGAAGCTAGAAAAGATGCATCTGCTGATATAGCACCTCTTTCAGACAGAATCCTTTCCACAAGAGATGAGTACGGGAGAAGCCGGAGAAAGGAATATGCTCTTCATAAACCCTCCCTACATCTGGACAGGTCTTCAAACCCTGTCTGTCTCTGAGGCACAAAAGTAGACATTTTTGCCTTTATACAAATGTGTGCAACATTCAACCTAAACACGTGTTTTGGAGGAAATCTGGTCATTGGCAGGGGCAGAAATATATATAATTTTAAAATTTCCCCAGGTAATTCTAAAAATCAGCAAGGTTCTGTTACTAATAGACTGCAAAGTCAAATCTTTGAGAACTGCAGAGAACTGAAGAGGAGAAATGGAGAGCAGGGAGGGAATAGAGAAAGGAGAATATTGTGATGAGAGAGTGGGGAAAGGAAGGAGGCAGGTGGGGAAGAGAAACTTCCAAAGACGAGCAGGAGATAGGGAGACAGGAAGAGATTTGAGGATAGGACTTGAAACACTGATAGTATTTGGATAGACAAGGATGTTTGAGATGTACCCAAGCTCCTCATCTCGCCTGTGCTTTCATCAGGTGCATGGTAAGAGACAAGCCTCTTGTATTTCTCTGTTGAGACTTCCTAATTTTTTGTTTCAATTGTGTTCATACGCTATTGAAGCATTTTTACAATGGCTTTTTGAAATATGTTTCTCAAATAATTCTACCGTCTTCTTGGCAGTAGGTAATAGATATCTATTGATTCTCTTTTTTCATTCAATTCAAGATCTTCCTTGTTCTTAGTTTATGACCAGTGATTTTCAGTTGAAACTGAGATATTTGGGATAATATGAGACTCTGGATCTTATTTAAACTTTCTGTTTTAGCTGGCTACCACTGCCATTCCTCTGGCTGGAAAAAGATGTATATCACCTGGTTATTGCACGAAGGGGTGGATGTCCTGATTGGCTACTCGGCCTTTGTTGATACCTGGGGGGTGGGGGGCTGCTAGAAGCATCTCCTTACTGCTCCTCGTGTGGCTTCCACTAACAAGCGTGGGGTTAGAGTGTTCATCTGGGTTCTACAGGGATCTGAAATGTTCTCTTC
This sequence comes from Dugong dugon, assembly GCA_030035585.1. Classification (NCBI taxonomy): domain Eukaryota; kingdom Metazoa; phylum Chordata; class Mammalia; order Sirenia; family Dugongidae; genus Dugong; species Dugong dugon. Next base: position 39,558,735 of record CM057464.1, on the reverse strand, counting down.
CTGCAGGGGATCGATCATAGTGCATTTTGTGTTTTACACAGATGACCTAAATTCTTGGTATGTTTTATAAAATGTCCCTGATCAATAGAAGGAAGTGTTCTTTATGTTTTCAAAAAGAGTTTGTGCCCTACCAGCAGCGCTAAAATTGGCCCCATCTGACACTACATGCAAGAGGAGAATCACCTTACTGGGCCCTGCACAAATTTCTTATCCCCAGAAATTTAAACCTATAGAATGGTTGTTGTTTTAAACCTCTAAGTTTTGTAGCAGTATGTTACCAGAAATAGATAAATAATAGTCTTTCCACTCTCTAATCTTTCTTATCCTTTGCTTTGCATTCCAACCACAAGGCTCTAAAATTCAGCTGCCCCCACTAAAACTAGAGATGCTCAAACCCAGAGCTGTCAAGCCCATTCTGCTTTCACACGCGGCCCTGCTTCTACCGCAACCGCATTGGGGCAATCGGGTTTTCCTACGGTTCTTTTGGAGCCACCAAAACCAACGACTACATTACGCAGAAAAAATCTAAATTTGAAGGACCACGCTTCAAAATGCTCAGTTTGTCTGTTCAATGACGGAATGGAAGCAAGACGCTTGGAAGCAAGATGCTTTCAAATTCACAAAAGTCTTGGGGGAAATTTGCCAGGTTTTTTTTTTTTGTTTGTTTTTTGTTTTTTGGTGGATCAAAAGCCTTCATCCGACTTTCAGATTCTACATATTTTCAAAATCATATGTTCAAGTCTCTTTCCCTTTTTCCTCCTCCACCGCAGCCACCTCCCTCCCTTGCTGCCTACCTTTCCTTAAGACCCCGGGAATCATTCGGCCCACCCCTCTCCTTCCCAATCACCTCTTCCTGGTGACGTTTTCCCAGCAGATTATCTCACTCACTTCCCTCCACTCAACTTTCTAGATCAATGGTTCTGGAATCAGGCTGACCATCAGAATCAGTATGGGGAGGATCTTAAATGATAAATATTCCTGTTTTCCTGTCTTATTTTTAATTCATTAAGGAGTAGCGGAGTGGGCCTAGAAATCCGTATATACAGTTTTCAGCCCATTCCCCAAGTTTGACATTTTCTGCAACATTTATGTACCTCTTTATCCCTACATTAGGTCGATTGTGGTTAATTTCTTCATAACACTTTGTTAATATGTTTTAATATTTATTTACTACATTTAAGTACAGTTTAATAATATTAATATATATTTTAGTAACATCCTAGCTCCAGCTGAGCTTCTGTCATGTCTTACTGGCCTGGGTGGGGAGATGATCTGTGCTGAAGAGGAACCAGAGAGTTGACATGTTTTTGTCATCTTTCAGAAGATACAGGCTAAGAGAAGTTCGAATGAAACTTCAAAATAAGGCAGAAGATAAAATCATTTAGAATCCTCTAATACATAAATAAACTCATGTCTGGGACGACTGACATGCGCAAATTAGACTAAAGGCAAACAATGTTTTACTCTGTGCCTAGATGGTGGAAGAGGTTTGAGGACCTGTCCAGCTGTACGAAGGATGTGACAAAAATGTTAATTCGCTTCTCAGGTCATGCCCACACCCATAGATCATCTCCTTCCTGTTCTCTTTCTGGAGAACTCGGCTGAAAATCGACTCAGTGTTCCATGGCAAGGTCTCAGTCTTCCGTCTTTGGGGCTGAGGCTCTAACAGCCAGGAGCACTGGAGGTGCAGGGATCTTGGTGTCAGGGTGTGGAAAATGCCTGGTACCGTGAGCGGGGCCCCTTCTGGAGAAGGAGTAGCCAACCCAGATGTCCCGGGTGAAGCCTGTGGGCGTCTCGCTGCCCAGCATTAGGCACTGGCACTGACAAGTTGAGGTAACCCTGGCTACAAGTGGACAAAGTGGAGAGTCTGAAGCCTTTAAGGTTTTGTTAGTCCCTTCCCTTGGGGAAAGTAGTCAATTAGAATATTGATTCCCTTGGAACTTACCCTGGCCACTGTTCCAGTGTTCTCTGAGGGAATCTGCACATAGTTTCTTCCCTTTGATCTTGCCTGGATTTTGCCTTCTGCCTGCGTTTTCTATGCAGTTTGGAGACTCCAAGCCAAGTAAAATGAAGTGATTTAGAGCAAGTAAGAAAAGATGACTGGTGAATCATTGCTTGGGTCAAAATTAGTGATCGCTGTCTGTGTGGCTCCGAGCCGTCAAAAGCCAAGTGAATGAAAGTCCAAGAGGGGAGCAGTTTTTCACTTACATTAAGAAGAAATGAACCTAAGCTTGTTGTCTCAGGTTCTATTGTGAAATACACGAGTAGGACAAATATACTCTCTGATAGAGGAAACCGAAGTGATCTTTCCTAAGGCTTCTGTAGCTTAAGGCACCTGTCTAGTAGACAGGAGATCCTGGATTTGAATCCCAGCGTGAGCCTCACTAACTGGTGAATGAGTAAACCAGTGGCAGTTTACCTCTCTGAGGGAGCTACTTTCTTTTTCTTCTTAAAATCTGACCCTTACAGGGTTTTTTTTCTCTCCTACCTCCTTTCCCTTAGAATATAACAAGTACTCTCCGAAGGCTTTGGAAACAACATGGAACTCATTTCGGTAGATTCACGCGGCGCAGGACTCTCTAAAGTAAGCAAAGAGTAGGACTGTAATTACCTTGTAGTATCTACCCTGCTGGCATAGTGCTTAAGAGTTTGGCTGTTAACTGAAAGGTCGGCAGTTCCAATTCACCAGCGCCTCCTTGGAAACCCTATGGGGCAATTCTACCCTATCCTGCAGGGTTGCTATGAGTTGGAATCAACTTGGCAGGCTTGGGTTTGGTTTTGGTATTTATTGTCTTGATGTTTCCTTTTGGAAAAACAGTAATACCTATGAAAGCTGGAACATGTCTAAGGCGGAAACGTGTCAGAGAAGGAAAACTCAAATATTTTCCACTAAAGGGAGCGATAGAAAAGTGGTTAAGACTGCACCCTGTCGAAGGCGGAAAACCTGTGAGACTCGGAAAAACAGGATAGGTCCGTCGAGTTCCAGCTCTCATAGGTTTCAGTGTACAAACCACATCTTCCCTTGGGATTTTTCGTGCAGTGTTATCTCAGGTATCCCAATCCTGATTTCATATAAAGATTTAAGAACAACTAATTGAAGTTCAGAGAGGGAGTGTAGAAGGTGGGCATGGAATTTAATAACATACTCGCCAGTCTTTCAAACACAGGTGTCTGTGTGGGATGAGGCATTGGGGTTGGTAGTGGATGTCTTCAACCTAAGAAATTTGTGAAATCATCCTATGAATGTCTATTTAATGTCGACCAGGGCCAGCTACAAAATGTACAGCCACAGTGCAAAATGAAACTGTGGGATCTCTTATTCAAAAAGGCAGGGGGGGAATGCTGATGAATACAGTACTAAACTATAAACATTTTTCTTTCCTTCCTCAGTGGGTCTCTAGTTTGTCGTGGTGTGTGTTTTCTTTTTTTTGTTCGTTTGTTTGCAATTTGTTGTTATTTTAATGAGAGAAAAATGATATTTTAAATTATTAGCGAGCATTTTACTGTTTGTCTTTCTTCTGTGCAATACTAAAATTCATGAGGCATCTGTAACAATGCATGCAAATAGAGAGGCAAGGAACGGCCAGCACTCATACTTCTCCTATTTCCTCACTTCATGCTCTGTGCTCCGTAGTCCCATTGGACATCAATTAGAAAACACAAAGGCTAAGATACAATTACTAAGAGTTTCAGGAAGAGAAAAGTGGGGCATGGGACTGTACCTCCTTAATGCTGACTAAAATACTTGGAATGCCAAAACCTGGGTTCAAATCAGGGACCTTTAGATTTTCAGGTGAGCCATCTCAGCTACTTGGTGGAACCTATTCTTTTACCTTTTTTTCAATTCTTTGGTTCTTCTCAACTTGTTTTTGTAAAGTTTCAGATTCCTAAGTGTTGCAGTCTGGTTGTTGAATATACTTGCCCATTCAAGAAGGCTTGGAATCTACTGCCTTCCACGTTGGTTGGATTCAATTGATGTAATCCAATTCCTGGTAGTTGGGATGGATGGGTGGAGGAAAGAAAGACAGAAGGAATGAAGGAATGAAGGAAACGAGAGAAGGCGGGAAGGAGGAATTTGGGATGGGGATTAATCTTACAGGATACTTAGATGTGAAAGGAAATAAGGAGATGGGATACTCTGGAGGAGAAACAAGGTCCAGAAAGGGTTTTCTTTCTTCCTCTCTGGACTTCATTTTAAATTGATTAATAATTACATACAGTTATGTATGCTCGATTTAAGTGCATATTTTGATAAAATTTTCATGTATATACAAATATAATGTTATAGCAACCCTATAGGACAGGGTCAAACTGCCACATCAGGTTTCCAAGGAGTGGCTGGTGGATTCACATGGCCCATCATTTGGTTAGCAGCCAAGCTCTTAATCACTGTGCTACCAGGGCTCCATATATATATATATATATATATATATATATGTCTCCATCACGCAGATCAAGATACAGGACATCCCCAGTATCCTACCAAGATCCCATGTGGTCGTTTCAGTCTATAACCTCATACATATAAAGATAACCACTATTCTGTCCTCTATCATCATAGGTTAGTTTTATCTGTTTTTGAACTTCATATAAGTGGACTCATACACGATGTACTCTTTTGTATCTGCCTTCTTTTGACCAACATTGTGTCTCTGAAATTCATCCAGATTGTTGCATGCAGTAGTTTGTTCTTCTTCATTGCTGTGAATATTCATTCTATTCATTGTATAATATATATACTATATTGATGATATACTATATTTGTATATACTATACTTTATTTGCTTCATTTTAAGTTTTAGATTTTGTGAACATTCTTGTATATGCTATTCATGGAAACAAGCCCACGTTTTTCTTAAGCCAAATCCAGAAGTAGAATTTCTGTTATACAAAGTTGTATAAAAATTTAGTTTTGTTTTTTTTTTCCAGCGGTTGTCCTAATTTAAACATTTTCTGGCAATGTGTGACTGTTCTTGTTGCTCTACATGCTTCCCAACACTTGGAAATGACAGTCCTTTTAATTTTAACCATCTGGTGAATGTGTTGTAATATGGATTTGGAAGTGCATTTCTGTGATGACCAGTGGTAGTAAGAACTTTTCCCTGTGTTTTTTGGCCACTCAAATATTCTCTCTCACAAACTGCTCATTTAAGTCTTTTGCCCACTTAGGAGAGTTACTTTTTTTTTTTTTTTATTGATTTGAAAATCATCTTCTATATGTCAAATACATGTATAACAAATATCTTTACACAGTCTGTCGCACTTCCTCTTTTCTAAAGGAGAATGGTGGCTAGAGGAGCATTATAAGGAGAAAGGAAAGAAATAGTGGAAAGAGAGAAATTGAAAGCACAAGAGAAAGTTCTATCCTGGAACTCTTCCTGAAGGAGTCAAGGAAAGGCCATTCAGGAAGTCTGCTAGCAAAAAGACCTTGAAGTAGCACGGAAAAGTCCTAGAAGCAGAAATAGTGTTATTTGGTCAATAATCCAGTTACATTGCTCAGAGTATAGATGGTTAACAGAATGAAGTTTAGTAGTTTCAGACACAGAGGAATTTAATATGGTGGAAAATCTATATGTCCAACAAGACTGGTTCTACACTCAACTAAAAAGAGATAATTATATTTAATGAAAGAGCTCCAGAAAAAAAACCACATTGTCAGGGGAATGTAACTCAGTGTTAAAATGTAGCATTACAAAATGCTTCCACCTCTCTTCTTTACAGATCAAACACTATTTTATTTTCTCATTCCATTACACACTTTTTTCCTGCTCACATGAAAATAAATTGCAGCTCCAATAGATCACTTCTAATGCTGCTTGTTTCTATTCTATTGTCCTTGGCATAATCCATGGTGGTTATATGGGAAGAAAGAAGAAAATTTAGAAAGGGATTGAATAAGAATCAACATTCAAGGTTACTGAAGCCTGAGGCAACAAGTATTTCACTACAGCAATGAGCCCACACCCATTATTTTTTTTAAAACTCTGTTGTATGAACTAAGGACACATGTCCCAGAATTTTCATCAAGGACATGTATACACAATATTTTGTTAAAGAGATTAGGCTTGTGACTAATGGATATAACCAGCTACCACAGCAGAAAACCCATCAATTTAGTCTGAAGGGGACAGAGAAAGAAGGAAAGGAAAGACAGCTGTCTGCCTGTTGGAACCCTACAGGCAGGAAACAGACCAAAGGAGCTACATCTGCTGTCCTCTAGGAAAAGAAAAGGATCATCCTTGGAGAAGCTGTTAGATCAAAAGAACTATCAGAAGGAGTACAGGAAGCAGAGGTGCTTCGGTCTCAGAGGGTAGGGTCACATGCTCTGGGGACTAAATGTATGTGGCCATGGCCTCTGGAGTGTCAAAGGGTACAGCCATGGCCTCCTAGCTTTCAAAGAATCAGATCTTCATCAACTCTGTTCCAGAGTGTGGGGCTGCCATTCACTTTGGCCTAGAGGATGGGACCAGCTCTCCAAAGCTGAGGTTGCAGGGCTGCCATGCCCAAAGGGCAAAAGGATGGGGCTTTTCAGGGCTGAAGGGGTGGGGTTACCACTCAGATGGAGTAGAAGAATGGGGTTGTGCAAAGCCAAGGGAACAGAGTTGCCGTCCCAGTGGGCCTGGAAGGTGGAGCTAAAGCCCAGGGCTGAGGAACCTCTACCTAGAATCCAGGGGACACAGCTAATACCCAGCATCTGGAAGGCAGGGCCTATGTCCAGGTGGCCCAAAAGAACAGAGGAGTATTTTCAAGCCTTGAGAACTAATGTAAACTGTTCTTCTGGGTTTTGGGCTTGCTTAGTGCCTGTTATCCTTTCTTTCCCTCCAATTTCTCACATTTGTAATTGAAATGTTTACCTTGCTCTTGTTCCACCATTGTACTTTGGAAACAGATAACTTGTATTCTAGATTTCACAGGTTCACAGATGAAGAATTTTGCCCCAGGATGAAATATGCCTAAAGTCTCACCCATATTTGATATAGATGATTCAGAAGATGAGATTTTGGACTTGGAGTTGGTTTAATACCTTTGGGATGATGTCATGGGATGAATGAGTTTTGCATATGGCAAGGACATGAATTTTGGGGGGCTAGAAGATGGAACATTATAGATTCAATTGTGTCCCTGAAAAATGTGTGCGGTAGTCCTAACCCTATGGTTGTAGTTATAATTTGATTTAGGAATGGGTCGTATTTGTTATGTTAATAAGGCAGAATTAGAGTAAGGTATATTGTGAGTCAATCTCTTGAGATATAAAGAGATCAAAAGAGCAAGCAGAAGCAGAGATGGGTGAAGAAAGATGCCAAGCTACATGAAGATCCCCTAGGAGCAGAAGCTAAAAGAGACAGTGATCTTCTTCCAGAGCCAATAGAGAGAGAAAGCCTTCTCCTAGAGCCAGCACCCTGAATTTGGACTTCTAACCTCCTATACTGCGAGAAAATAAATGTCTGTTTGTTAAAACCATACACTTGTTGTATTTCTGTTATAGCAGCACTAGATAACTAAGATAGCTGCCATAATGTAAATACCACAAGTCGGCAGTTCTGGAGGTTGACTGGTGGTATGAATTCAAGGCATGGCTCTAGGAGGAGGTCCTGCCTTGTTGTATCCCCATGAGTTCCTAGGTGTTCCTTGCATTCCTTGGCATCTTTCTTTGCTATGTGTGTGTCTCTGTGTCTATTCTTCTCTTTTTTATAACTCAAGAGTGATTAGGTTTAGGGCTCACCTTACTGGGTATGATCTAGTTACAATAACAAAGAAAACTTTGTTTCTAAACAGGATCATATCTATAGGTTTAGGGGCCAGGAATTCAATACATATTTATTACGGAGTTCAATCTGTAACAAAGATTCAGTTGAATTTCTAGATGAAAAATATGATGTCTGATACAAAAAAATATACCAGCTAGGTTTACCAGAAAATAAGATGTTATAGGAGAAAACAAGAGCGAACTTGAAGACATAAAATAAAAATTATCTAAAATGAAAACACAATGAGAAAAAGATTTTTATTTTTAAACGAGAAGAACAATGAGTCAGTGAACCACACAGCTTAGTATATATGTAATTACAGTCCTTGAAGGAGAGGAGAAAAAGCATAGGACAGACAAAATATGTCACAAAATAAAGGCTGAAATTTTTCCAAGATTAATGCATCCCAAGCACAAGAATCATGAAGATAACTACACCAAGGCACATCATGATCAGATCGGTAAAAACCACTAACAAAGAGTAAATATTGACTTCTATTTCTCCAAAGATGAAGTAATGAGGACTGGACTGACCCTCCCACCTGAAACAACCAAAATGCAGACAAAATATATGAAATAAAGGTTATCAAGACACTGCACATGAGGCAATGAAAGAGAATATTCTTAAAAAGACAGGAAAGAAATGAAGTGATTCCCATGACTGTCCAGCTTAATGCCTTGAGAAAGTTTCCAAAACGTATCACAAGGAGACAAAAACCAAGCAGAACTTGGCTGACTTGCTGAGATAAGTAGATGGACTTGAGAGCACTGGGAGAAAACAGCAGCTATAGTTTAGAGGACAGGGTAGTAGAGAGCAGAGAACTATCCAAAGACAGAACTCTGCAGGTCTGTGGAGGGTGCCCCTTGATTAGTCACAGAGTACTGATCAACATGAGAAAACAATCTGAGTTCTGGGAGAGACCAGGACCAATAAAGAGGATCAGAGGGAGCAATGACCAACAATCAGACAGGTCTGGAAATATGCCTGTTCCTACCGGTCAGACTGGAAAAATCTTAAAACAGTAGGGGCATTGGGTAGAGTACTCAGAAGAGTTTTATATCAATAGTTGGGGAAATTTACACCTGAATGTCAATTACACTACAATAAAGTTGTGATACAATTTTTAAATTAAAAAAATGAAATACCACTTCACTCTACTAAAATTTCTAATATTCAAGTCAGATAACAATAAATGTTGGTGAGGATGTGAATCGGCTGAAACCCTCATACAATGCTGGTGTGAATGCAGAATGATACTACTATTTTGGAAAACAATATGCCAATTTCTTGTAACTTTAAACATGTATCTCCACTACAACTCAGTAATTCCTTTAACAAGAGAAATAAGAACATGTGTCCCCAAGAAGTCTTGTGAAAGCATGTTAATAGAAGCTTTACTGATAATAGTCAAAGACTAGTAAAAACCCAAATGCCAACTGACAAAACATTGCATGACAGTACACTGAAATTCTACTCACAAAGTAAGGAATAGCGATACCAACTACAAACTGGATGAATCTCAAAACTATTATAACATTATGTTAAATAAAAGAAGCAAGAATCAATACAATACATTCTTTCTTTCTCTCTCTCTCCTCGCCCCACCCCACGTCCCACACGTTTCCAATCTCTCTATTTCTATTTAACATATTTTTATATGTCTATAATATAAGCCCTATGAGGGCAGCATTCATGAATATCTTGATTGCCATTGCATTCTCAGTGTAGAGTGCCAGGTCCACAGTAGTTGCTCAACATCTCCATTAAATGAATGTATAAACACAAACAAAAGTATAACATATAAGGGACCCCAAACTTGATGAAACTAAAAAATCTATAACAGCAGTGCTAAATAGTTTTCATACCTGATATTGAAAAAAACTTCCTTAACATAGACAATGTGTGGAAAAAATGATTGCAGATGCAAGAATACTTTGGAAAGAGAGGAGGAGGAGAAAACTGAGAAGAAAATGGAGAAGTAAAAGGAGAGGGAAAATTCCTTAAAATAAAGAGGAAAAAATGTTTCCCACTGAAAAGAAAGAGATCACTGATTTGTACAGAGCTAGGTAATAGTGGTAAACCTATCAAGACAGAAGAGAAAAACTCCTGCATAAGGAAAAGTATACAAGTACCATTGAGATTTGAAATGGTGATCTCTCAGTCCCTAATGAAGCATAACAAGTAAGAGGAGGGGGTCTCCTTGTACTGCCACAACTTGAAAGGGATACGATGCAGTCAATCTTTACGTTCAAGAAGATTAAAAGTATCTGCTTACATTGACTTCCATTCATTCTTTGAAGGGTAACTATGGATCACTTATTGTCATTAGATAATCACTTGATTAAAGGTGAAGATGATGTGGTCCCTGACTGGAAGGAGCTGAGACTGGAGGAGGTCAGAAGGTAAGTGCATCAAAATTCTACAAGCGTATCTGCTAACTGGGAGAAACACTAACTCTTCTCTGGACTTAGCATTTTCAAGCTATGGAATTTAGGGAAACAGCACAATAGAAAAAAGTATGTAATAATTTTCACATGTTGATAACAAGGTGTGTTCTGGATTTTTCAAGGGGAAAGTATCCTGGACTTTACTTATAGATACAACTTGCAATATGCAGATGACACGACCTTACTTGCTGAAAGTGAAGAGGACTTGAAGCACTTACTGATGAAGATCAAAGACTACAGCCTTCAGTAAAGATTACATTTCAATATAAAGAAAACGAAAACCCCGACAAGAGGACCAATAAGCAACATCATGATAAACAGAGGAAATACTGAATTTCATTTTACTTGGGTACACAATCCAAGCCCATGGAAGCAGTAGTCAAGAAATCGAATGAAGTATTGCACTGGGCAAATCTACTGCAAAAGACCTCTTTAAAGTGATAAAAAGCAAAGCTGTCACTTTGAGGACCAAGGTGCACCTGACCCAAGCCATGGTATTTCCAATCACTTCATATCCACGTCAAAGCTGGACAATGAATAAGAAAGAGCAAAGAACTGATGCCTTTGAATTATGGTGTTGGTGAAGAATATTGACTATACAATGGACTGCCAGAAGAACGAACAAATCTGCCTTGGAACAAGTACAGCCAGAGTTTTTCTTAGAAGCGAGAATGGTGAGACTTCGTCTCTTGTACTTTGGGCATGTTAGCAAGACAGACCAGCGCATGGAGCAAGACATCGTGCTTGGCAAAGTAAAGGGTGAGCAAAAGAAAGGAAGACACTCAAAGAGATGGATTGACACAGTGGTTGCAAGGATGGGCTCAAGCACAGCAATGATTTTGAGGATGGTTCAGGACTGGGCAGTGTTTTGTTCTGTTGTACACAGGGTTACTATGAGTTGGAACAGACTCAGCGGCACCTAACAACACTTAGAGATTGATGGTGAGAAAGGCAAGGCTGAGTATAGAAAATGAAAAGAGAGGCTGACTACCTGCAGATTGAAGATACTTAAAAACATGAGTAGGACAAGATCTCCGAGAGAGACTATGTAGAGGGGTCTATGTGAGAAAGAAACATAGAAAGGAAGAGAATGAAGACAAGAGAAAATTCCATCCTAGGACTTTCCATGGAAGTGGTTAAAAAAAAAAAAGAAAGAAAGAAAGAAAGAAAAGCAGGCATTTGGTTGGGGAGTAGCTCTTGGAGAGGACTGACGGGGATAGAAGGAACCTGGGAGCTGAAACAGTATCAATTAGTCTACAATTCAGTTATCTTTCTTGAGCATAGCTGCAAGAAAAGAAAAGGATCCAGTTTAAAGATTATAGAAATGATAGAGCTAACAGAATGGACTTCCTACTGACAAAAAAAAAAAAAAAAAAAAAGCTTTTCAAAGAAATACATAAAATGGGTATCATATTTTCTAGGGAATCACAAAACAACCACAAGCATTGCCTGGGGATGTAGCTCAGTGGTAGAGCACATGCTTTGTATGTATGAGGTCCCAGGCTCGATCCATGGCTGAATCAACTTTTTGATCTCCAATACTCTTTCTATCATAGAATAACTTTGGTAATATGAAGTTGGCTTGCCTAGTTTTCCACTTTTTGTTATCTCCTCACAGCCAACACTAATTTCTTGCTCACACGGAATATAAGCATGGCTGCTGTGACAGAAGAAGTAAAAAATAAGAGAAGGAAAGAAAATAACATTCTTATCCACATCCCCAAACACCATCAAGCTAGCCACCTTTTTCACCTAGACTAACATTTTGCAGTATTACCTAACAGAGAGAAGACACAAACAAAAAGAAACGCATGTACAATTTCTTTAGTCACGATAATGCAAAAGGCACTAAACACTGGGGAAAATTAAGAGTGTTGTGAGGTTGCAAAAATAGTAGAAGTGATTGTCCTCTGAGGGGCTGGTGTCATTGATGCTGTTTCCTTTCATAGACAGCATTAAGAGATCTGCAGTCACTGCTTCTTCTCCTCTTAGAAAACTCCACCTTGGAAACTGCCATGTGAGAAATCCAACTATTATAGGACTACTGTGCTATGAGAAAGCCCAAACTATCAACATGGAGAGAGAAGGGTTAAGAGAAAGCCACATAGAGTGGCACTGATAACCCTAGTCACATGAGTGAAGCCTAGCTGAATGCAGAGCAGTGAACAATCCCAGTTGGTATCTGAGGAGCAGAAGAAATGTGCAGCCATGCCCTGCCCAAATTTCAGACCCAGGAAATTGTGAGCAAATGAAATGGGTAGGTTTTTAAAGACATTAAATTTTAGAATAGTTTGATATACAGCATTAGATAACTAAAACAGTACCCAATTAACAAAGGGGACAGATGGCAAAGGAGAAATAATATTCCACCAATTTAGCAATTACAGCAAGGGCACTTCCTGAAATCTAATCAAGGTAAATACATGTCTGAATTTCCAGGCCAAGTATAAAGTTACTCATCTTGTCGTACTTCATTTCGCATCAAATATGGTTGATTGATTCTTTTTTATCTTTTCTCCCCACTGTGAGCTAAATTTTCTGAGGTGGTGCACATGCCACTCTTTGTGTTTTTCTGCACTATCACTTGTGTCTTGCTAGCAGTTTTGTAGGTAAAGAGAAAGGAAGTTGAAAGAAAGAGAACTGGAGACAGAAGAGTCCAACCTGGGACTCTCCCTTGATGTGGAATGGAACCACTCAGGGAGCATGTAGATGAGCAGAACTTTGAGTTGGCTGACTGGATTGGAAAACAGGAATGGAAACTTTTGGTTTAGCAATTCAGTTATTTTTCTCATGGCCTAGCTGCAAAAAAAAGAGTCGAAGATTGTCTGGAATAGTGAAGTTAAATAGCATACAGTAGACCCTGTCCTACTAACTATTAAGTCAGAATACCCAGAAACCAGAGTGGTGACCAGTTATAGAGAAATTACTGAAGTATAGAGGATTTCATGGTTGTATAGCTTGGTGGTAGAGTACAGCCTAAGCATGCAGGAAGGACACATAATCCCAGGCTCTTTGATTTTTTTTTTTCCTCTTTCCCCTTCAATGCTGTACTTCAATAACTTATCTAACTTTCCTTCATTATTAACATTTCTTTAATCACTTTTATTCCCTGCTCACATCCAAAGTAATTCCATCATCCAACTGATTGCCTCTATAACTGATCTATTTCAAGTCCATGACCTGGGAACTACCAACCTGACTGCATCAGCCCAAAGAAGATAAGGAGGAATGAGAAAGAGATAAAGATCTGGCTCACTCAAGATCTCCAAAAGGGGAGGAACACTTGTGCCACCACCACATAAGCGAGCCCATGCTTCTTTAGTTCCATTTCAGTTCACTGAGGAACAGGAAAGAAATAGAAGGATAGAAAGAAAAGAAAAAGCAAGAGGCTAAGAGAAGGTTATCTCTCAAGGAATGCAGTGTTTTCCAAACTCCAAAGTGACACTGAAAGCAAAGTTGTGGTCGACATTTAGGAGAGCTCCCGAGGAAAGGTATGTATAAAAGGTCAGTAAATTTGGTCAAAACAATTCTCTTTGCTGCAACAAGTCACCGAACAACAAACACCCTCCTGCACTCACTTTCTCAAGGAGATTTTCTAGAAGTCTAAGGCAAGGAGAATTGGAATTACATCTCTTCAATCTTCCTTGTCTTCACCAGTAAACGCTTTTGTTCAGTATTTTGTTCAGCCTTTAAATGAAAATCTGCTTGAATACTTCCATCAGTACCATACGAAGGATCGTGATAAAGAAGCAGCATAATAAGGCTTTGGACTCAATATGGAGATCATCAATCCTACATATTGAGTTGAAGGCATCCCAGTAAGAGAATAGCCATTACCTCTGCTCTTTCCTGGCCAGTGCTACCGAGTCTGCTTTGTAGTTTCCAGGACCTCCTTCGGTTTATCAATTCATTGATGACAGGCACTCTTTGAAGGTTTCCAGGTCTCTTTGGCTTTACCCTTTGAAATATCTAGATCTATAGCAGCCTTTCCCATTGTGATAATGGGTTGTCGGAAGGAAGGCAGTTTGAAGACTTTGCTGGGTCCCCCATATCCTCGCTCCGCCTCCCTGAGTTTGCGCTTGCCCTATTCATTCTCCTACCTGGGAAAAAAATCAGTTATTTAAAATTGATGGAATCTTGAGAACGTTTTTGGTTGTTCGCTTGCTTTTTCCTAAATTCCTTTGTGGACACCATCCTCAAACGAGGACTAGAGATGGAAGTGTGAAACCAGAATTGAAGGCAGTCGCAGAATGTGTGACAGGTGAACAGGGATCGAGAGGCAGCTGGAAGATGGATGGTGGCGGGGCATCTGACACAACTTGATATGGTGTTGAATTCTTCGTTTCAACTAAAGCTGGCGGCTTCCTCTGGGCTAAGGAGCACTTCATTTGAGCTAGTATGGCTGCAGATTTGTGTTCGAAATCTGTGATTTTTCTGGTACAAGTAACTTTCACCCAGTTTGCTGGTGAGTGGACTCGCGAGCAGACTAACAGGAGTGAGAAGGTCCCAGGATCACAAAAGGTGTCATTCGGACTACAATCCAGTTGCCTTTCTCCTCATGAAGCCGCTAGAGAGTATCCAGTTAAGAAATTTCACGAAGAGTGGAATATAATCCAGCAGATTTTCTCCAACGCCAGAAAAGAAAACACAACTAAAACTTTATAAATGATTCTGAAGACATGTCCCAGGGGTTTCGGGGTATAGCTCAGTGGTAGAGCGCATGCTTTGTATGTACGAAATCCTGGGTTCAATCCCCCGGGTTTCTCTCAACAGTCTCAATCCCGAACCAATTTTTTCCATATCTTCTCCTACTTCTTTTGTACATTTTGACACGTTTTTTCCTGCTCACATTAAACAAACAAACAAAAAAAAGTTCAGTGAATTGCTTTTAACACTGTACCATTCCCCTCCCAAGGGCCTTAGTGTCACCCAAAGCACAGGTATAGAAAGAGCGAAGAAGAGAAGAGAAGAGAAGAAGGAACCACACCGATCAGAATCTTGTCCACTGGAAGTATGAGGTCTGCAATCACATAAATGGACCCATTAACTTGAGTTCCATTTGGCAGTGTCATTATAGAGCAGGACAGAAAAAGAAGACCGGAAATGTGAAAAAAATCAGCAATTCTGCAAAAAAAACCTTAAATGTGTTTCCTTAGTCTTATGAGCATTGGATCGTCTAAGGCGGAAGAGCACTGGTTCCCTAACTCCTCTCTTGTCCGCTCTCCCTCAGTCGCTGCCTTGGAGAATTGGATCCCACAAGCGGAAGTGCCAGGCCTAAGTTTGCAAGTTTTTCTGAATATGTGCTTAGACGCTGGACAAAACTACGGTGGCACTTAGCTAAACCTTTGCCACACGAACGTTTAAAACATAATTTGGAAGACTGTAGGGAGCCAGCTCTCAGGTTCCCTAGAATAGCTCAGATGAGCGAGCATTCCACCAACAGATTTTCAAGGTTCCGTCCCAAGTTTCCGAAGCACAGGTAATTTTGGTCCATATGAACGCGAAGTTCACAGAAGGTTTACGCACAATACGTCCACCAACTCCCCACTACCCCCTAAGCCAAAACACCAAGCTGAAATAAAATCTCAGGAGCAATGCCGTCGAGTCGACTCCAATAGAGGATTTAAATTTCTTACCTTCTACGTTTCTTCACTGAACTTCAGTTTTTGTTCTACAATCTTTAAATGAATTCATAACAGTTAATGTGGAACCCTGATGGCGAACTGATTGAAGAGCTTTGCTGCTAACCAAAAGATCAGCAGTTCAAATCCACTTGCGCTCCTTGGAATCCCTATGAGGCAGTTGCACCGTTTCCTTGGAAATCCTATGGGGCAGTTGTACCCTGTCCTATAGGGTCACTATGAGTCGCAATTATCTCAAGGCAATTCCTGTTTTAATATAACGTGGCTCTGTGGCTTAGTTGGTTAAAGCGAGAATCCTGGTTTAGACTCCCAGTACGGCCTTAAGGTGTTGGAGCCCTGGTGGCACAGTGGTTTTAAGAGCTCCGCTGCAAACCAAACAGTCTGCAGTTTGAATCCACCAGCCACTGCTTGGAAACCCTGTGGGCAGTTCTACTCTGTCCAGTAGGGTTGCTGTGAGTTGGAATCAATTAGACAACAACAGATTTTTCTTTTTCTTTTTTTTTAAGTAACATCACTGTCTGTCAGTTTATCCTACTGTGGTGTCTTGAGTGTTGTTATGATGCTGGAAGCTATCCCACCAGTATTTCAAATATCACCAGGGTGAACCACTGTGGACAGGTTTCAGCCTAGTTTCCAGACTAAGACAGAGGAGTAACGATCTACTTCCAACGTCAGCCAGTAAAAACCTTATGAATTGGAACAGAATATTGTCCTACTTGCTTGCTTTGGACACTCCAAAGGAGGAGTCAATTGCTACGGGAGGACATCATGTTTAGTAAGGCAGAGGGCCACCGAAGTTGGGGGAGATACTCAGCGAGATGGATTGGGACAATAGACTCAATAATGAACTTGAACTTGTTGGCCATTTCGAAGACAATGTAGGGCCTGAGACATTACTTTTGTTGTATGTAAGGACACCATGAATCAGAGTCAAATCGAAGGATTAGGCAGGTAACAACAACAACAAGGTAACACCTCACTGAGGGTCCTCGAAGGAAATGGGACTAAAGGTGTTTAGGGGGTTGTAATTATTAAGGTTGTGTGTCAACTTGGCTGGGCCATGATTCTCAGTGATTAGGCATTTATGAAGTAGTATGGCAGTCTTATAATGATGTAATCACCTCTATGGTGAGATCTGATATGATGTGATCACCTCCATGATGGGATCTGCTGTGAGTAGCCAGTCAACTGAAAGGGAGTTTCCTTGAGTGTGTGGCTTGTATCCAATATATGTGGACTTTCTGGCTAAGCTCACTGGCTTTTGCTCTTTCTGGATCCTGCACTTGGCTTGTCAGCACCTGAACTCCAGTTCTTGGGACTTGGGGCAGCAGCCTGCCATCTGACCTGCCGATTTTGGGTTCATCAGTCCTTGCAACTGAGTCAGGAGAAGCCTCCAGCCTGACTACTGACCCACGGACTAGGGACTTGCCAGCAAGTACAACGAAGTGAGCCATTTCCTTGAGACAGATCTCTTTCTCTCTGTCTCTCTCTCTACATACGTACATATATACATATGCATACATATATATATATGTATATATGCTTTGCTGGTTTTGTCTTTCTGGAGAACACAGCCTAAGACATTTGGTATCAAAAGTCGGGCACCTCCAGGCACATACTGGTAGAGCTAAACAGCTTTGTAACACTTGTCTGAGCTGGGCACACTCTGGACTGGCCCAAGAAACCCAAGGGACTGGGAGGCCAAGGAACCAGGAATCAGACGTTGAAGAGACAAGGAACTCAGAAAGCAGAGCTGCCACAGTCTCAAAAGGTACAGCCACCATCCTGGGGTCTCAAAGGGTGGAGCCATGGCCTCTGGGATTTCAAAGAGTGGGGCCACAGCCTCCTAAGTTTCAAAGAGTCAAATCTTCACCAACTTGGTTCCAGGGTGCATGGTTGCCTTTTATGAGCGCCAGTAGAAGAATTAAAAGGAAGCCATTTGGGAAGTGGAGGCCTGTTGGTGTAATGGTTAAGAATTTGGCTAGTAAACAAAAGAATTTGACTAGTAAACAGATCCATTGCCCAAAACTGAGGGGGCTGGGCTGCCGTGAGCAGGAGGTGGAAGAACAAGGTCCGAGGGGATAGTGTTATCACTCAGATGGACTAAGAAAATGGGGCCTCCCAAATGCAAGGGAGCAGAGTTGCTGTTCCAGTTGGCCCGGATGGTGGAGCTGAAGCCCAGGGCTGAGGGGCCTCCACCCAGAATCCAGAGTGTAGCCCAAACCCAGATTCTGGAGGACAGGGCCATTGCCTAAATGGTCTCAGAGAACAGAGGATTGTTTTCAACCCTTGAGAACTAAAGTCATGTGTTCTGCTGACTTGCTTGGTGCCTCTTACCTCTTCTTCCCCTCCAATTTCTCCCATTTGTAATGGAAATGTCTATCTCATGCCTGTCCCACCATTCCATTGTACTTTGGAAGCATAAAACTTGTATTCTACATTTCAGAGACGAAATGGAATTTTTGGAATTTGGAGTTGGAGTTAAGACTTTCGGGGTGATGTGATGTGATAAATGTCTTTTACAGTTGGCAAGAACTTGAATTAGGGGGAGAGGGCAAAGAGTGGAATGTTATAGATTTAATTCTGTCCCCCTAAAAAGTGTGTCGACTTGGCTAGGCCATGATTCCCAGTGTTGTGTGGTTGTCCATCTTTTTGTCAGATGATGTGATTATCTTACGTGTTGTAATCCTAACCTTTATGATGTTAATGAGGCAAGATTAGAGGCAGTTATATTAATAAGGCAGGACTCAAGCTAAAGGATTAGTTTGCGTTTTGAGTCAACCTCTTTTGAGAAAGAAGCAAGCAGAGAGGAGACGGAACTCATACTACCAACAAAGAAGCATTGGGAGCAGACCTCATCCTTTGGATGCTGTGTCCCTGCAATGAGAAGCCTCTAGACCAGGGAAAGATTGATGACAAGGACATTCCCCCCAGAACCGACAGAGAGAGAAAGCCTTCCCCTGGAGATGGCACACTGAATTCAGACTTCCAGCCTCTAGACGGTGACAGAATAAAGTTTTGTTTGTTAAAGCCATCCACTTGTGGTATATCTGTTACAGCAGCACTAGATAATTAAGACAGCTAAAAAACAACAACAAACAAACAAAAAAAAAAAACCTGTTGCTGTCAAGTCAATTCCAACTCATAGTGACCCTATAGGACATGGTAGAACTGCCCCATAGGGTTTCCAAGGAGCCCTTTGGGATTCAAACTGCCAACCTTATGGTTAGCCAGCGTACCTCTTAACTACTAAACCACCAGAGTTTCCAACTAAGAGAATGGGGAATAAGAACAGTTATACAAATTTCTAGAATTTCCAAAAGAAACACCTGGTAAGGAGTCAGTAGAAACTAGAGTCTACCATTGTTCTACACTTTGCTTTCTGTGGAAGTCATGTTTGGGAAATGTACCAAAATCAGTTCCATTCTCTCGTCCCCCAAAGCCTTTGCATACTACCACTTATATTAGAAAAGGCTTAGCAATATGAAGACAAAATTTAAAAGACGAGCTCATATTTCTAACCTTAGGAGAAACTAAAGTACCTTCATTTTAATTCCCTCAAGAAACATAACAGGGAATAGAGATCAATCACAAGCTTAGCTTCCAATTGGACACACATGGATCTCTGACTTACTAGAAATTTTTTACGCATTACTTAAACTTTGTTTTTACTATTCCACTTTAATTTATAGACCTTTTGAGTGTGTCTCTTACTGGTCTGAAACAGACTGGGGGAATGCCACAGACTACGGCCCCTGGACACCCTGCTAACTCAGAACTACCAAAACCACTTCTGAAGCCCACATTTCAAAGATTAGGCGGGCCTATAAAACAAACAATAACACACGTGAGGATCGTGCTTCTTAGTTCAATCAAATATACAGACCAAATGGGCAACTCCTGCCCAAAAGCAAGATCAGAAGGCAGGAAGGGACAGGAACGGGGGGAATGGACACAGGGAACGCGGGATGTAAAGGGGAAGAATGCTGTCACATTGTGGGGATTGCCATCAATGTCACCAAACAATGTGCATAAATTATTGAATGAGAAACTAACTTGAGCTATAAACTCTCACCTAAAGTACAACAAAATTTTTAAAAAATAAAAAGAAGCAGCAGCCTGTAGTAAATGTCGGGATGAATTTCTCTAAGCGGAAGCTGAATCTCAATAGACATCTGAGAGAAATAATGTGGGTAAAACGAGGATCACGCTGGGAGGGGGACTGGAACCCTCGACCTTAAGGTTAAATGTGCTACCCACTGAGCTACCCAGGATCCCTCGTGCTAATGCTGCTAGTGCCTAAGGTAGATTTTATATAGGCCAATTGGATTTACCTTTCCTATTGTGTTTCCCAAATAACCAAAAAACAGTAAACCTTTGCTACTTGGTCGATGCCACACATTACGAGTTTATAGCACAGAGTAGAAATTCCCTGTAGAGTTTCCAGAGAGCAGCTGTGGGTTTGGACAGCTGTCCTTTTGTTTACCAGCCAAATTCTTAACCATCGCCCCAACAGCTCTCCATGTTCCAAGCAGCTTCCTTTTAATTCTTCTACTTTCAGAGAACTTCCTGTTTCAAAGCTATACTATAATCGCTAGAAGAATTTCACTTCCTTCTGTCTCATGTTCTGTCTCTTTAGAGTTTCAGAAACATGGTTGAGGCGCCTAGACCAAGCACTGCTGGGTTTGAGACCACGTTGCTAGACCCAGAAAGCTTCATTGTTGCCGATGGTTGTTATTTTCTCCCTTTGTTTCTTATTTCCCCACATATATCTATTTTTCTCAAAGCAACACTCATGTTACTCTTTTTCGTATCCCTCTGATTTGTCTTGTATCTCTTTCAGCAGCCTTGGAAGTCAGAGGAGAAAAGAAGAGGGAAAATTTGAAGACAGACGAGAACGTTCCATAATGGTGGAGAAGCCAAGGTGCCTGGGTTTAATCTTCTGCATGTCTATGCTTGCTTAAATTCATGATGCAACTTCTGTACCGTCTGTGAGCCGCTCCTTCTTTTCATTTTCTTTCTCCTCTTCCCCCCTTCTTCCTCCTCTTCCTTTTCCTTTTTCTCTTCCTCCTTCATGTCTTTATTGACTGCTGCTCACCTTCAAAGGAAAAGGATAATTATCTTGATGAATTAGTGTACATTAGGACATTCCATCCAGAGTATGATCGAAGATAGTTTGTGAGTTTTGACCTAAGCCTGGATAAAATACCGTACAGGGAATCCGGGAACAAACGGGGAAGTTCGGGAGTGAAAGAGTAACTTCTCTGGGGAGCAATGACATCGCGGGACAAGGGTAAAAACTACTGTTTACTGCTTCCAAATAACTCGGCACCTCCAAGAAACCAAGACTATGTGAAAACTGAGGGAATTTGTAATTGTTTTACTTTAGGAATCTGTGGATTTCTTACCTCTCCTACCCTACCACTGTACAAGACATAGTTGAGGGTGGATCACACAAAATCGCCTTTGGTTGTTTTGCGATCAATCCGCAGGGAAACTAGGGAACGACTTTTAGGCAAAATACCTGGGGGTGAGTTGGCATTTCAATGAGACAAGCGTTCCTCAAGCTTTTTCTGGCTCTCTTCTCTCCGTTTGAAAATCAAAACCAAACCCGTTGCCTTCGAGCGACCCTAGAGGACAGAGTAAAACTACCCATACAGTTTCTGAGGAGCACCTGGTGGATTCAAACTGCTGACCTAATGGTTCACAGCTGTAGCTATTAACCAGTACACCACCAAGGTTCTTTCCCGTTTGAGGTAGCCTGGAAGTCATCAAACTGCATCTCAGATATTGGGACCACTCTCCCAGGGAGGATTGGGACCCACTAACTACCTCGTTCCACCTCCGTATCAGGTGGTTCTTCTACTTCTTCTTGGTAGAAGATCAAGTTGTTAAAACCTATATTATGAATGGATTATAATAAAATATTTTCCAGGTTTTAAAAGTAGGCATTTCTGACAAGAGGAGCCCTTGTTTGAGCTTGCGGATCTTTCTCTCCAGGGCAAGCGCTATCTTATCTTTGAGGCGGAAAAAGTCTGAACATACCAACTTCCGGCGCTCCTTCTCTTCATGCTGTCATCTGCGCCCCTTCATTGCAGCGTTTAGTTCTTGGCTCATATTTCTCCACCCATAAGAGTCATCACTATCAGCGACTTAGTCGTAAGCACCCTCGAATAGGTCACACTTCACAATCTCACAGTTTATGAACTCTAAGTAATTGTTTCAGAGGCTTCAGGTGATATTTGACTCCTTTTTTGAATGTTGTTAAAATTTCCTCCAATTACTCAGTTAAAACTTTGAAAACAGAAATCCAATGCTCCCTTATCAGTACTTTCACTTATATACTTGTACAGCAAAAGAAGTGGAGTGGCCACTTGGCCTAATGGATAAGGCGTCTGATTCTGGATCAGAAGATTGAGGTTTTGAGTCCCTTCGTGGTAGTTTACTTCTTGTTGCACAAGTAGAAACTTTCTGAATTGACTTCCAGGGGCTGGTTCCTGAGGTGTTGCTGCAGGAGAGAAGTGTGATGTAAGCTACATTTCTTCTTTCACAAATCAGTAATTAGCATTAAAGAGGTTTTGGAAACCTAAAATCGGCCAAGGAGCAAAAAGACACGAGAGAAAACCAGATACCCACCAATGATTATCATCCTGTCCTCTTAGTTTATTACTTCTTTCTAATGAGTTTTGAAGGTTTCAGTGGGTGTTATTTCTTTTCTTCAAGATATTAGTGAATCTAACTTTAATTTCAAACAATTTTGAATCACAAGTTTTCACTATGTTCCTTTGTCTTTACTTTGTATAGATGCCTTATCTTATCCATCAGTTCCAGGCTCTTCATGGTTACTCTTTTCCTCCCCCTCCTCCCATCTCTTCTTATTCCAAATTACAGGAATGGTAAGAGCCACCTGGTATAACTTCTGGAAGCTGACCCATGATGTGATGGTTATGGTTCCTGTGCCAGAGATCCTACATGGATGGTAGAACTTCATTAAGCCAGTAACAACTGAATTCCTAAAACGAGTCTCAGACTAAGAAGGATTGTGAGCAGAACTAGCTAACTGATAATAATCTTATTGATTTAGCTAGTGTCTAGTTACATTTATGATTTTGTCATACACTAGATATAGGGCCTGACACAAGAGGGAAATACTAAATACGTGTGTGTTTGTGTGCATGAGTGTGTGTGTGAAAGAGAGATAGAGACAAATGTGGTATGGAATTATAAGAAAAGAACCCAAGATTTGCAAACATACAATCTTGGTTTGTGCCTTAACCCTCATCCATTAATAAATCAGTGAGATAGGGTAAATTGTATATCCTCTCCATACCTGTAAAGCAAGACCAATAATGATTATATTAAAAAAGCTTTCATAAAAGTCAAAGGAGATCATGTATGCAAATGAAGTCCCTAAAACTCAGAGCATGATATATAACTCTTTACCTTCAAAACAGTTCTCCATACCCACACTTCGGAGAATCCTTCCAAAACAGACTGACTTATATTCCTCCCAGGAACTACGTGGATTATACATACAATTTAAATGTTTTGGATTTCCTGAATAGAACACAGAGACCATATATATTTCTTTCCTTCTAAGTTCAACCTTTAATACCTCATAAAATCCTATACTTTAAGAACACTTACCACAGTCCCTCCTTTGAGGACATGTTAAAACAGTGCTTCGCACAGCAGATTGGACCTTCTCACAAATAGTACTTAAAATACACTTTTGAGACTTTCAGGTACAACTTGATTTAACAAGAACACATCCCTGCAATCCTCCATATCGGGAAATTACAAGGGTACATTTGGAATCCAGATTGCTCTAGCCACAATATAAACCAATGACTTCACAGTTACCCCCAAATCTATCCTAATTGTGCTTCTCCAAACCTGGAGCCAAATTAATCCCTGCTCTATCATTCTGCCCATACTCCACTGACTGCATATCTTTATGTCTGACATCTGTCTAATGCTCTCCTTCAAAGAGACCTTCACTTCCCTTTACTTTTCTTACGTAAGATTGCTATGATGAGCTGCCTTCTGGGTCAGCTGGGGAGCAAGTTCTGTTAGAAAAATGGAGTCCTCCCAAGTTATAAGGGGACTTCATGGGATTCCTGCAAACATGGAGAAGGTCTTGACCGGGGCAGTAGTTGGCAAAGAAGAGATACAAGTCATCTCACCTGGGAGCTGCTGCTTATTAGATCATCTTAGAAATTCCAAGAAAATAATTGTAATCAGTATGAACTCCAGAGTTCAAGATCACTCTAAAGGCAAAGCTTTTCAATGAATACATTTAAGGAGCTCCAAGTCTTCGCATTACAATAGACTCTCTCACGGGCTCACTCTGCCTCTATGCAGAGACCCTCTCCTCTACAGTGTCCAGGTAAGAGATCTTTGTAACATTCTAGTCTCAGGAATCACTTTGCTTATTAAACATTAATATGAATTTGCACCTTAAATTCATAAGTTTGCTAAAGAAATGAAGTCCAAATCAAACTTCTTCTCCCTCCTTTCAAACCCTATCCAATGTCCCCAAAGAAAAAGAAAAAAAAACAGCAAGTGGTAAAGCCCACTCCTCCTTTTCCAGAGATTTGGGAATCTTCCTAAAAACATTCCACCTTCTATCCAGCTCTCCAGATTTCCAAATCTAAATTGCATCAACAACCTTGAACTCTCTACCCTGTGCCATCCTCTTCAACCCTTAAACCCCTATTCTGATCATTCATTTGACAGTAGGACAGAGAATAATGTTGCTGGGCTCATTGAATGAACAGCTCTCACATAATGTTGCAAATCTAACTTTCCACTTCAGACTCCCCTGGAGAAAAGAGAGTGTATGAGTAGTAAATGCACTGTAAATAGTCCCAGAGCTGCTCTAGGAGAAAGCTGGACTCAGTAGCCTTTTGTGTATGAATTAGAAGTATGGGAAAACTGGAAGTATCTACACCAGAACAGAGTCGTGAATCCTAGATCTTCAAACTAGGGACCTGGTGTACTGAGTTGTCCAAGAGTTTGATGGGTTCAGTAAGAGTCTATTCAAACTCAAAACACTTGGCTACTGCTTAACCTTTCTTTCTCATTCTTTCCCTTGAATATTAAGCCCAAAGACGCTAAAAACCAGTTGCTGCAAATACAAGATATTCTTGCCCAAAGCCATCAAGGAGTTTGCTTCTAAATTCAATTCTGCTGTGCTAGCAGGAGGGATCTGAACAATGTGGCCTCCCTGTGGCTTTTTCCAAAGCCTCCAATACCAACAACTGCTACTCCAAAAACACTCAACCACACGCCCCCTTTCCAAAATGCTCAGCGATGGGAAGAGCAGCTCACGAAATTTTGGACAAAAAGAATCGTATCGCTTTGTGGGACACACGCTTTGAAAGCACTTACTTTAGCCACTCTCTTCCCCAGGGCCTGCAGAAAGCACAGTAAAGACAGGAACTTGGTCATTTCCGACCAGCGAGCTGGTCCCTATCCTACCCGTCCTTACAGACCCATTTCCAAACCGTATTGCTCTTCTCTCTGTCATCTACTCCTCTGCTGCTGCTTCTCTCTTGCACTCAGCGTCCTCATGTCCTCTGCCATAAATCCCGCCACTCTCTCCTATTCACCCCCTTCCTTGTACCCCCTCCTCCTCTCATTTTAATTCCCAGACAGATGTCCTTCTAACATAGTAGTAACTTACACAATAGATTCCGGGCACTCATCCCTTCCATCCAAAAAGATCTGGCTTTTCTCCATCATATCTGGATTAAAAGTCGCACCACATATTTGCTTAACGTGGGAAGCGTCTGCTTTTTGTGCCTCCATGTAAAAAAACCTTTTGCCATCGAGTCGATTCGGACTCATAGCGACCTTATAGATTTGCGGACTTCTGCAGTCTTAGGGAAAATTTATAAAGACTGAATTTGTTTTGAAGGCTGTACCTAGCTCGTAAAGCTCTTCTCCTATGCTTTCCTCATTAAGGAAATAATTTGGTCTAAAAGAGACGTTTTAACGACAGGGGCATTCACCTTTTCCTCACCCTTCTGACCTCCGCCTCTTCAAAACCAGCGCTACAGCATCGCGGAGACAAAGCTATCGCCACGTTTCCAAATCCAGGTGCTGGACGCAGCCGTTTGCATGAGCGTGACTGTTTGAGACATGTACTTGTCGCTCTTCGATTCGGTCAAATACTGTGAATTAATTAACCTCTAGTCTTATCACCCCACCTGGATCTTGATTCCCTCGCAGCACTCACAGAACTCATCTTTGTATTCGCCGGCACTATCTTTTGCGTCTTTCTGCAAGCTTCCTAAGCAGAGAAGACTTTTCAAGAAGAAAATCAGAAAACTTAACAGAATGTTCAGTCCTGGGAATCTCCTTCGTGGTGGACCGGAACTGACTGACAATCAGGCAGTTGGCTAAAAGCAGCCCTTGAAGAAGCCAGTGACTATGGGAGACCTCATTTAGTCAGGAATGTGTTTTTTTTTTTTTTTCCTTCTCGGGGCAGGCTGCAAGGTAGGATCAGATTCAGGAACAGAAGAATTGTATATAATGAATTTTGACCTGTCAAAGCTTAAGATTTAAACCGCCCGCGGACAAAGGTGTAAATTTGTATGATGTAATAGTCTGATTACAGCACCTGCTAAGGGGGTGTAGCTCAGTGGTAGAGCGCGTGCTTAGCATGCATGAGGCCCTGGGTTCAATTCCCAGCACCTCCATGTGTCGCTGTTTCTTCCTTCCCCACTCATAGCAGAATACTGGCAAGTTTGTTTCCGACTTTTCCCACTTTTCTTTTTGTGAATATCTTTACTTGTGTTTTTTCTACTCACAGAGAGGGTAAATAGCTTTATACTTACTCACCTGAACCATGGTCCTTGACACTCCTTGGGCCCTCCAACCTGACTGCTTAACCACAATAAAGGCAGGAACGAACTGGAGTAAAACAAAGGGCTCACTCATGGTCTGCTCACAGCGAAGCAACACACCATAGATGATGGACTGTTCTCCTTCGCTGCTATGTTTCATTGTTATTAAGAAGTAGGGACGAAAAGGACAGAGTGCATTTTCTCTCCTCTCTTAGCATATCAATTACACTTCATTTTAAAATTTCGTTACTGGTCGCCCTAGAGTTTGCAATATACATCTACAACTAATCCAAGTCCACTTCCAGATAACACTGTATCACTTCACGAGCAGAACAGTACTAATAACAGAGTATTCTGGATTCTTCCCTCGCATCATTTACAGCATTGCCGTCATACATTTCACTCATCCTTAAGCTATAATCAACCAATATACAATTGCTATTATTATCTGAGTCTGGTGGCCGAGTGGTTAAGAGCTCCGCTGCCGACCAAGAATTCACCAGTCTCTCCTTGGAAACCCTATGGGGCGGTTTTACTCTGTCCTGTTAGGTGGAATGAGTTGGAATGGACTGGAAGGCAACGAGTTTTTGTTTTTGTTTTAAATTACTATTATTATTTTTAAATAAATTGTTATATGTTGTCACTTAAGAATAAAAACAAAAGATGCAAAATATCAGTTGACATTTCAGGGAGAACCTCAGGAATGTGTAAATAAAGGCGAGAATGATAAAAGTACGTATGTACACAACTTGATTGGAGTTGAAAAAAATCAGTAAAAATTGTAGTGAGAGATGGTACATATATTACTGTAACTTTTTTCACATACTTCTCTGTTGCAGAGATGTAGAGTGAAACCTGTGAGAGCCGGACTCGACGCGACTGCCTTGTTTTTCTTCGTCTCTCAAGTTTTCTGCCTTTGACGGTGTGCAGTCTTATCACTTTTCTGTGGCTCCTTGCAGCGGAAGATATTTGAGTTTTCTTTTTATGGCAGGTTTCTGCCTTACACAGGTTCCGGTTTTTGCAGATGTTACTGTACTATACTCAGCTCTATTAGAATCCCAAAGCCTTGGGATGTAATGGTTCTGTCGTAAGGGGGATCATAGTAATTTCAGGAAACTAGACACAACTACCAAAACCCAGGATTGAAACACAGAGCTCTAGATACTCAGACTAACGCTATCCCAACTAAGCTATTTCAACTGCCTGAAAGTACCTGTTTCAGGCATTCTTTCAAAATATTACTTAACTTTTTATTTGCAAGGCCCTTGTGCTTGTAAATACCTAATCTTAACATATCAGTGTTATCCACTCACGCACCAAAATTATATGGTCTCCTTTACTGTCCATGTCTGAAAATAAATTTCAATTTTTTGAGACAGTGGATGGGTTGATAGTGCAGGAGGAGGGCGATAAAGGGAGGAATAGGTAAAACAGGAAGACGCTTTTCTGCTTGTTCACTTCCGGCAGCTGCGTTCTCCCAACACTACTTGGCTGGCTCTCTTGCTTTGCTGTGTGGTCAGGGCTCTCCTCTGCGCCAGGACAGTACTTGCCCTTCTTTGACGCTGTTCCTCCCGCTTTTGCAGTATTTGAGCTTCCACGTTTGAGATGGTATCGATAACCGAGATGGAGTCCTAGGTTCCCCTGGCAAGGTCCTGGAGAAACTTTTGACACTGTCGGCCATTTCTTCACCGCCCAAACGATCAACTACACAGAGAGAAAGAAGTGCCTCAAAAATCTCTCATCATGAAGGGCCAGGCAGCTCTGTCAAAGAGCTCGGCTCCAGTTGCCGGGGGGTGGGGGTGGGTAGGGGTGCACACGGAGCATTAAAAAAATATAAATAAAATCCACTTCATGTCATAGCGAACAGCGACCCTATAGGGCAGAGTAAACTAAAGTTTAGGGTGGCCAAGGAGCCGCTCTTAACCACTCCAAATGGCCCGTAATCGGCAGGTTTCGAACCTGCGCAGAGAAACCCAAGTGGATTTCTAGTCCATCGCCTTACCCACCAGGCCACGACTACGGCTGACTTCCTGACTGCCTTCCCCCCGTCCCCTGCCGGAATCTGACCTGTGCCCCTTGCAGCCATTCCCGCAACTGTTCCGGTGGGGTAGAACAGCTGGGCGTCATTAATTATAAGGAAAATGCAAATTAAAAGCACAATGAAATAATACTCCACCAAAATGGCTTAAGATAACAGAGCGGAAAATATCAAGTGTTGCTGATGATATGGAGCAACTGAAACTTCCATACTTTGCTCATGACATTGTCCGCTGGGACAGCCACACTTGTACACTATTTAGAAATATTGCCTAAAGCTAAATAGATATAGATATCGATAAAGATATAAAACCTATAACCCTGAAACTCCACAGCTGCGTTTAGATCCAAGAAAAACGAATGAGTATTGCTCTTGAAAGATATGTACAAAAATGTTCGTGGCAGCTTTAGTTGTTTTATATGTACACCAAGGGTGAAATGAATGAAAAAAGTAGGATGTACCGTAGTGATGCAATAAAATATGAAGCAACAGAAAAAGAACTTCTGCTACTAGAAACGATATATATGTATCTAATAAAAAACACATTAAGTGAAACAGTCTATTCTCAAATGAGCACATACTGTGTAATTCCATTTATAGTACTTCAAAATACAGGAAAATGGTGGTAGCGGTCAGAAGATAGGAATTGATTGGGATAGATACAAGAGAGCTTCTGAGAGCTGAAAAATTCTTTATCTTAGTCTGGATGTCGGTTATAGGAGATATACATATGTAATAACTCGTCAAGCTGAATGATTAAGTTTTATGCATTTTAGTTTGTAAACGAAGCCCCAGTATAAACAGAAAGAAGAGAGAAGGATTTCCTCGTATAT
Source organism: Dugong dugon (assembly GCA_030035585.1). NCBI lineage: Eukaryota > Metazoa > Chordata > Mammalia > Sirenia > Dugongidae > Dugong > Dugong dugon. Next base: position 39,529,174 of record CM057464.1, on the reverse strand, counting down.
CTTCTCACCTCCAGTACATCTTCTGCCTTCATTAGTGCTGTTCAAACTGTGGTCTGCAGATTGGTGCCTTCTAAGAACTGTGTTTTACCTGTCTGTGGGCATTAGAAACTTTTGTATCAATTTAACTGTGCTAGGGTATTGGACTCTTCCTGTTAAATAAAATAGAACCAATTTCTGGAATTGGGTCAGTGGAATATGGTGCTGGCCACTTAATCCTCAAGCACTGGAACTATGTTGCCATTTATGATACTGTAAGATTGATTTGATACCTAGAACCCAAGAGAATATACAAATGTGAGGAAATATGACTATTTACTTTTGTAATTTGTTATTTTTAAATGATATTAATCTTAATCAAGCTTCCTTTCTATATTTATAATTTACCATTATGAGCTAAAATAAAACAAACACAAAGAATAACCAAACAAAGCAGTTGCCTTCGAGTTGATTCTGATGAATGGTGACTCCCTGTGTGTCAGAGTACAATCTTGCTCTCCAGGGTTTTCAATGACTGATTTTTTCTCAGTGTAGATGGTCTAGCCTTAGTTCCCAGGGTTTCTCGGTGGATTCCAACACCCAACTCCGAGGTTATCAGACCAACATGTTAATCATTTGCACCAGTAAGGGACTCCATTAGCTAAACAGGGAAGTAAAATTAATATTATTTATTTGTAACTCAAATTTACATGTGGGAAACAAGGTTAAGAAGGCTAGAGAAGCCTGAAGACAAGTAGTATGTATATGCGCCAGAGAGTTGTGGTCTAAAAAAAGGTCTCCGGCGCGACTGAAAAAACAAAGAGAACGGAAAATAAAGAAGAAACGCTTCGTTCCGCCTATGCTGGGTAGATGTTATGCTGGGCGTATCAGGGGAGGAAAGAAATTATCAAGTTGATACGGTAAATAAACATATCAACTACTTGTGAATCTCGATACAGAGATTAAAATGGGCAAGTAGGGGACTAGGAGTGCGCTGAACTAGTGTGAAAACGTCACTCTGGAGAGCACAAGAGGGAAGAGGGAGGAGAGAGAGGAGCATCAGCTGGTGGAGAGATAAAAGAGGTGGGGTGGGGTGAAATGAAGGAATAGAAGTAGAAAAGGGAGAGAGAGGAAAAGGGCAAGGAAAAGAGAAGCAGCCTTGTCCCGGAAGAGGATTCGGTTCGTTTTGCCCAAGACTGCCCTGCCTTTGGGAGTGATTCACTGCTTTCCTGCAGGGGTAGAGAGTTTGAGCACTGTGGAAGGCACATGTGAGACTGAATTTTTGTTTGCAATTCAACCGTCCTTGGTATTGGTGGTTTCAGAGGAAGCTGCAGGGATTTCCCGATTTTTGTGCGTGGATATGGTGGGAGCGTGTTGACAGTACAAGCGGGATGGGCAGTCAGCTTTGAGATTAAGCACCACTGTGACTGGGGCAGTTTACTAGACTTTGGTTGATATATAGATAATAAAAAAGAAAGTTCTCATTTGTTTGTTTCATGTGTTTCTAACTCTTTAATGAAGCCTTTCGAAACCCAACTTTTTCCTAAAGAACTTCTATCTGGCTCCTTACTTTTCACATTCTGCCCTTAGCTCCAAAGGAGTCTAAAGAGGGGAAATGTGTCCACAGAAATTCAGAGATTGAGGACGATAGGTAATAACTACATACTCAGCCACCTTTTCCTCAGTCCTAGTATAGCTCCAGAGGAAATGTAGGTTAGTCCCTTGCAAGTCAAGTAGGTGACCTCAAAATTGGCTTAGGGATGGCCTGTGACAGACTGGTAGGAGAGAGATAGTTACAGTTTTTGGAGAGAAGAGAAAAGGGGATGATGCATTATAAAAGACCTCGGGGTCTTTTGGCTTCTCGGTGCCCCCTTTCCTATGGAGAACTACTCTTTTCCTCACCTTCAAGCCTTCCTCTACAAGGTCCCTCCCCAAGATTTTCTCCTAGTTTAAGCCAAAACACAAAAACCCTTTTAGTTCAGATTCTGGATTGTATGATCAAATCCACACTGATTCACCAAGATTGTTGTTATTATTCTCAGGATCAATATTTGAAAATATTTATAAGGAAATGTAGAATTGTTCCAGAAGGATGTGGCAACTGTTTTGAAACAATGTAGACTTACCTGAGGTCTTTGGGTTAATGTGTCTCTCCTCTCCTCTTTTGACCCATGAGTGTTTCAGATCTGTTCTCCACTTCTTCTTTGGCAGACTCTTCAAGAGGTGCAACTCTCCCAACCACCCAGAGACTGAGTTCAGGACAGAGGGACAGAGACTTTGCTATGCACTTCAATGACATCTGTCTCCTCCATATCCATGTGCGTGAATGAGAGGCAGAGGAGACTCAGCAGCGAGTCTTTGCCTCCTCAGCCTAAGTGTGGATTAAACATCTACTTCTCAATGTTTTAGAACATGCCAGAGAAGGAGATGAGACAAAGAAATGGCTCTCTTCTTTGGCAGGAATGAATTCCTCTTTCCCTGACATTATTTGAGAGTCCTGGGTTCTCCATCCTAGAGAAGGAACATTGATTTTTCCCAAGGGCTAGAGCGGTTTTTCATCTTTCAGGTTCTCTAGCATCTTAACACCCAACTTTTCCCCAAACCCTCTTAAACGGACTGCTTAGTCTTTGGGCGGTGCAGGCAGTGGCCTATATACCAGTGATTGTTGAGAGTGCTTGGAGCAATGTGTGGATAATAGAAATGACAAGAAATAACTTTAAGTGAGCACCATTGTCCCAATGACTTAGTTATGAAGAAATGCCAAGGCTGAAACAACTCAAGAATGAAGTCAGTTAAGGAGAGAAAGAAGATCTTTGAGCCTGCTTTGCAAGGCAAGAAAAATGAAGCTACTGGGTATTGAACTGAAGGCTTCATGCATGCTAAGCATGTGCTGTACCACTGGGGTATAGCCCCAAGTAAGCCTACTTTTTCAGAGGCATCTTCATGACTATTCTCTGAGTTTTTGAGGACTAAGTCAAGATAAAAATCACTTTATGCTCAATTAAACTGTTTCCTAACTCCCTACACTGCACTGTCTCAGACACGGGCACACTTTGAGAACGATAATTCAGTGCTAGAAAAAGAAAGGTATTGGTCCTGGTCCATGGTCTTCCAGCAGATTTCCCAGAGCCTGCTTCCTTTCCATCACCTGGGTGAGTCCCGGGATACAACATTCTCTTAGGACTAATCCGAATATAACTTTCTGTGTTCTTTTGACTCTTGGAAACATATTAATGTTTTACAGAGGCAAATAAATATAACTAAGTCAAGTGTTTGTGAAAATACTTTAAAATTAAATACAAATAGAAACAAATCAATTGAACAAATAACATAACCAAACTGGAGGAAAAAAAGAACAGATTCAAGTAAATCTTTTCCATAGTGCTTTGTCCTCTTTGTAAGACAAGAAGAATGGAAAGGAAATATTAAATTCTACGTAATTTTTTTCCCTAAATATTGCTACGTGTGTAGCAATTCTGATATTATTTCGTGTAAATTTTAAGCTTGAGAAAATATGTGCACGTATTGAGGGTGTTGGAAACCCCGACTCTCACTGCGGGAGACAGAAGGAAAACACGAAATTGAAATGAGGGAAGGTAAGAAATTCCCTGTTGGTGCTGGATGGGTATTCTTCCGTTTCAGTCAAATCGATTCCAACTCATGGGTGGAGACCCCAAGTGTTACAGGATAGAACTGCTCCAGAAGGTTCTTTGGCTGTAGTCTGTATGGAGCCGCACTGGTTGTGAAGCGCTGAACTGCTATTCAAAATGTTGGCGGTTGGAACCTACCAGCTGCTCTGGGGGATAAAAAAAACAGTCTACTGGGAAAGATTACAGCTGTGAGTCCGCATGGACTCCACCGCAACGGGTTTGGGTTTTGGGTTTCATCTTTACAGATGACCAGGGGCAAAACTGCACTTGACTGCTAACCTAAAGATGCTTCATTTAAGATTCCAGCCCACACGTGATGTCACCACATGGGGTCAGCATGACTCAGAATCGCCTGGATAGTAACCAACAACAATTTTTAAGGAAGCGGATTGCCAGACCTTTTCTTCCACCGTGCCGCTGGCTAAGTTCCAACCGCCAACCATTAGGATAGCAAGGGCAACCATTTGCCCACGTGGGGACCTTCCTCATATAATGTAGTGATTCTTTTTCAACAGGATTTTTAAACATTTCTTGTGATTAAAATCATCCCATGCCCCCACCGTTCCTACACATGTATGCGCAAATATCAGAACAGAAATGTATCATAAGTGCAACAGCATGTTCCATATTGGAATTCCTTACTCCATCAGTTCTAGGTTTCATCACTAAATTTCAGTTCCTTACTGTTAAAACTTTAAAAAAAATATGCAAAGTGTCGGTTAACACTTCATGGAAGACCTCAGAAACAAACCACATCAAACTCGCTGCTGTACAGTGGATTCCGACTCATAGAGACCCTCTAGGACAGGGTAGAAGTGTCCTATGCAGTGTCCAAGTCTCTAAATCTTTAAGAAAGCTGACCGCCACATATTTGCCTCCCTTAGCAGCCCGTGGGTGGGAACCACCGACCTTTTGTTATTAGCCGAAAGCTTAATGACTGCACCAACACGGTTCCTAGTTTGTTTGTTTTGCTTTTTTCAATAGTTCTGCGAGGGATAGCTCTAGTATTCAATTCTATTAGAATCCGAAGCCTGGGAAGGCAAATGTGTTTTAAGAAAGTAATTGCGCAAAACTGGCTCAAGTTGCCGAAATCCGGGATCGAACCAGGGACCTTTAGATCTTCAGTCAAATGCTCTCCCAGCTGAGCTATTACGGCAACCTAGAATCCGCGTTTTCAGTCATTCCTTCAATAAGATTATCAAGGCTGCTGTGTTTTCAAATACTTAGCCTTAATTTACATTATGCACTCACTCAGATAAAACTAAAAAGGCTCCACCGCCATCCATGTTTAAAAATGGGATCCAACTTTCGGAGACCGTGGATGGGTTAGTAAAGGACGAGGAGGGCGACAAACGGCAGCAAAAGTTAAAACAGGGAGACGCTTTTCTGCTTGGTAACCTCTGGCTGTTTCTCCCTCCAAACACTGCTCGGAAAATAAAGGGAACTTCAGATGAAATGGTCGAGTCTGTTCTTTTTCTCTTCTTTCAGTCCTTCTTTTTCTGTCCTGCTGTTCAATGACACTGAAAAAGAGAACAGAGGATTGGTGAGCAGGTTAATGTGGTGGCGGGCTTCTTGCTTCGAATTGAGAAAACGCTGAGCAAGCCAGTTCTGTTTTCTCTATTTCCTTCCTTTTTCCTTGTCTTCCTTGTGTTGACACAGGCGCCCTGGGTGGTGAGGAGACGCAGGGAGAATAAACGGCGAAACACTTCAAAGCAATCGGTCGGATAATGTGTTTAATAAGTAGGAGCACACAAAACGTGCGTTTAGAAGGAGAAAAGTACGCAACTGCTGGGAACTGTAAAAAGTAGGCGAATGTGCATGGTTTCGAACCATCTCAAGGAAATGGCACGCTCCTGTTGAGCCACACCTCTCTCACGACAGAAACATCATGAAGATCCTCCTTGAAATATTAGCCATATTTCTAAGGGGTTTTGGCAGATCTGATAGTTGACCAGAGACGAAATCCACTGTTTCAAATCTCACTATTTCTAAACATCTAAACTACAGCAGGAAATATGTAAAGAGATTGCAGATCCAAGAAACACTTTCTGCTCCTAGGACTTTCCACCCCATTATACCCCTCCAAGGTTTCCACGTTAGTAAACTGCCCTCCCCATTTTTTTCCTGCAACCACCAGGAAAGATGTATGATGGAACTTTCTCTTGTTTTTTTCTACTTTCCTCTCTATCCACTTTTTCTTTTTTTTCCTCTTCTTACAAAGTTTTTTAAGCCCCCGTCTCCTTAAGTAGAGAGGATTAATGACAGTCTAGGAGAAGATATTTCAATACTTACATTTGACAAAGGACCCTTATGTGGAATATATGAAGAACTCCTATGAAACACTGAACCTCAATGAGAAAGAGTAAAGACTTCACTTCACTAAAGAATATATTTAAAGGCAAATTAATAAACACAATGAAATAATACTACCTTTCACCAAAATTGCTTTAGTTAAAATAACTGAAAATATCAAGTGTCTCTGCCGATTCAAAACTGAAACTTTCATACATTGCTGATGAGACTAGTATGCCCACATTTGTACACTATTTGGGAATATTGCCTCAAGCAAAATATACATACAATCTACAACCTAGAAACTGCACAGCTGCAATTAGACTCTAGATAAATGCATGCTTATTGCCCGTGGAAGACAAGTACAAGAAAGTTCATAGCAGCATTAGCTATTTCAAATGTATAACAACAGTAAGATGAATAAAAATCCTGATGTCCATAATTCTTATTATGGAATAGAACAGAGCAATAAGAAATACTGCTACTAGAAACAGTATGGGTTCATATAATAAAATACAAATGAATTGAAAGAATCCATACTCAAATGAGCAGCACATACTATATGATTTCATTTATTATATTTCAAAGCAGAGGAAAAACTAATCTATGCTAGAAGAGATCAGAAGATTGGAATTGATTGGGATGAGTTACAAAGGACCTCGTGGGAAGTGAAAATTTCTTTCTCTTTGTCTGGATGTTGGTTCCATGGCGTATACATGTGGATTATTCACCAAACTGAATAATTTTAAGTTTTATGCATTTTACTCTATGTGAATCTAGCCTCAGTTTAAACAGAAAACGAGGAGAAGGATTTCCTTGGATATTTTCTCACCTCCCCAAAACAGCCACATCCATTGCCATCAAGTGAATTCTGACTCACAGTGACCCTATGAGACAGAGTAGAACTGCGCCGTAGGATTTTCAAGGAGCAGCTGGTAGATCTGAACAGCCAACCCTTGGGATACCAGCTGATCTGTTAACCACTGCACTATCAGGGCTCCACCTCCAGTACATCTTATCTCCTCGATGTTGTTCTTTGGTGCTGCCGAGTTGATTTCTACCCATGGTAATCCCATCAGTGCTGTTCCGATTGTGTTCTGCAGACTGGCGCCTGTCTAGGAACTGTTTTCTACCTGACTCTGAGCATTAGAAACTTTTGTATCAATTTGACATGCCAGTACATTGGACTTCTCTTATTAAGTAAGGTAGAAACAGATTTGTATGTAAATCGGAACAGATAGGTATGGTTCATACCTAACACCAGTTAGCCAAATGTTTCTCTTTGTATACAATACAGTATGTAGTGTACTTTTCTATAGGTAAAAAACATTAAACACTTCCAGATACACTAAAACATCCTTAACATAATACAATAGTAATAATAATATTTTGATGCAAATCTAAAAGTAGTGCCTGTTTGTTAATATGAATCAGTGTATGTACATGAAACTTTTCATATAGTAGGCTTTACAAGGGATAGTTTGTAACTACAGGTTGTACATAAGTTGGACATTGGTACCCTGGGGCTGCTTGTAATTAGAAAAGTATCCCCCAACTATGTCTAGACCTCACCTTACTCATTTTGAGTGAGACCCGTGTTGAACGAGTTCTCACCACCTGTATTCATCCCTCTGCTTCTCTCCTTAATATCTAAGGGAACTTTGATAAGTGCTTTAGCTCACTGGGCCTCAATATCTAGTATGTGAAATGGCAATTGTAATAAGCCAATGTAATAGAGTTGAAGGGAGGACTTAATAAGTAAATATACATAAAATAGAAAGATATCTGGCAGATAAATCAGCAATCATTAGTGTTCACCATTGTCATGGACTGAACTGTGTTTTACTCAAACACGTGTATCAATTTGGCTAGGCCATAATTCCCAGTACTGTGTGATTGTCCACCATTTTGTCATCTGATGTTAATTTTTTTTTTAGTGTTGTAAATCCTACCTCTATAATTTTAATGAGGTGGGATAGGCAGCAGGTATGTTAACAAGGTAGGACTCAATCTACAAGATTGGACTGTGTCTGGAGCCAATCTCTTTTTGAGATGTAAAAGAGAGAAGTGAGCAGAGAGACAGGGGGACCTCATACCACCAAGAAAGCAGTGGCAGGAGCAGAGTGTGTCCTGTGCTGAGAAGCTTCTAGTCCAGGGGAAGACTGATGACAAGGACCTTCCTCCAGAGCAACAGAGAAAGCTTTGTCCTGGAGCTGACACCCCAAATTTGGACTTCTAGCCTACTAGACTGTGAGAGAATAAGCTTCTGTTTGTTAAAGCCATCCACTTGCGGTATTTCTGTTACAGCAGCACTAGATGACTAAGACGACTATCATTGTTATTTTTAATCATTTTTGTTGTTCTTGTTAGTTGCCAGGAGGTCAGTTCCAACTCATGGCCACCTCAGGTGTTACAGAGTAGAACTGCATAATAGGGTTTTCTTGACTGTAATCTTTACGAAAGCAGATTGTCAGGTCTTCTGATATCGCTAGGTGAGTTGGATCCCCCAAACTTTGGGCTAGTAGTCCAGCACAAACCAAATTTGCCACGTAAGCTCCACGTTTGTATCTTTATTCTCACTATTGAACAATTATTTTGTTCCAAGTACTTAATCCTTTCAACAACACTGAGTATTATCCAAAATCTACAGATAAAAGTCGCAAGCATTAAAATAAAATAAGTGATTTACACTAGCAAGTAAATAAAATTTGTTCTTTTTCCTAAATTAAGAGATGCTATATAGGACATTCACATTTCAGTTGTAAAATTACAAACTTAAAGGATCTTCTACTCATCTAATCGTTTTACAACAGTGCATGATCTTAATACCCCTACCAACTTCTTTTGTTTGTCCACTTTCTTTTTACAGCCACTGCAATGGTTTATCCCTGTGACCTTCTCCAGTGATTTGCCCTTGGTTTGAAGACACCTAGTAGATTATGCCTCTGCTCCATTCCCAGCAGCAGCCAATGACAGACTGGAGGAGGTGGAAGGTGCAAAAGTCCAAACCCCTTGACTCAAGGAAACTCTGCTTTGTGATTTACACCCCAGCACCTCTATCACATGGGTCAGGCTAAATCTAGATTTCACCTAAGAACACATTATTGCTTAGCTACTTTCCGCTTCCGTTCATGAAGATGACTCCCTCAATAAATCATACCCCTCAATCCCTGCCTCACACTCCTGATATTCTACAGACAGGAAACAGGCTGCCAAAACTACTCAGCTGCAAACACATGCTACCTTTCATGGAAATAGAAGGATGACTCTGAGAGGATGACTCCTATGGCAGAGCCATCAAACCACAGAGCATTAATTCCAGGCCTTGAAAGCTAATGTTTGCCTGGCTGGATTTAGACATTTCTTGGGACCAGTGACTCTTTTTTTCCTTTCCATTTCATCCTTTTTTTAATTGGAATGTCTATAACTATTATCTTATACCTGTCCCACCATTGTATTTTTGGGAGCAGGTAACTTGTTCTTTGAATTTCACAGACTCACATATAGAAGGGAATTGTGTCTCAGGATGGATTATATTCATAGCCTCTCCCATACATAATTTAGAGTATTTAGATGGTAAGATTTAGGACTTTTGAGCTGCGGAGATTTAGATGAGATTTTAGACTTTGAGTTGATGCTGTAATGAGTTGAGATTTGGGGAGCTGGGATGGAATAAATGTTTTTGCATGTGGGGCAGATGTGAATCTTTGGAGACGAGAGGGCAGACTGTGGTAGGTGTAATAATGCCCAGTAAAGATATCCATTTCATGATATCCAAATGCTGTGAATATGTTACCTTACATAGCAAAAGGGACTTCACAGATTTGCTTAAGTTAAGGATGTTGTAGTGGAAAAATTAATCTAGATTTTCTTGGTGGGCCCAGTATAATCTCAAGTTCCTTATAAGAAGGAGACAGGTGGGCCAGAGTCAAAAAAGGAAATGAGACAAAGGAAGCAGAAGTCAGAGTGATGCAGCCATGAGTCAGAGAATGTGGGGAGCCTGTGGAAACCAGAAAAATCAAGGAATGAATTCTCCACCAGATTCTCCAGAATGAATGCACCTCTGCCAACATCTTGAGTTTAGACCTATGGAACCACGGATGGATTACCCAATTAGCATGGTAAGCATATGCTTAGAGCATCATCAAAACATGGGCAGTAGTTTCCAAAGCAAAGACCAATATGCACCAAGCAGACAGGACACAAGGAAAAGCAAGCACCGTGGTGGAAGGGAACTGGCAGGGCACTAAATGAAACTGATGCCATTTTATAAATGTTGTTTACAATACCAGTTATACTTTCCGTTTCATTTCAGACAGATGGAGTATAACCTCACATTTAGTTCTCTCTTGTAGATCACATAAGGACATGCCGGCAACGCTATAATCATGTGACTCGTGTTGTATCTGGTCCTGCCCAAAGTAAACCAAAATGCATCTTCAGATTGAGCATACTCTTGTGTTTGTATCATGCTCTTTACCATCACTCTCGCCCCTGTCTGGTGTCAACAGCAGTCAGATGAACTGTGAAGATGCAGCATCAAGGTACGGAAAGTGAGTGTGCAAGTTTTTAAGTATTATTTCAAGACCAGAAACACTCATGGAGATACACAAAGGGCCCACCAACAAACATCGTACACAAATGAATGAAATTATTTTTTTACTGTCTTGTAAGAACTATATCTTTCGATTACCTCAGACCTAAAGAACAAAATTACATGTTCTAAATGACTTTTTTACTTACCAATTTTCATGCATAATTGTTTGTGTTGACGTCTAATTTTGAATGTATATTTCATTTTATAAATTTTACTGGTTTTATAAATTGTATTTATTGTCAATTATTCATATTTATTTGCTAAGGGAAAACCAAATTTAAAAGTTAAATTTAAAGTAAGTGGAGTGCCAAAACAAAAGCTCGCAGAAGAGAAAAAGAAAAAGATTGGTGAATTCCTAAAGACAATTCCAAAATTAACTTCCTTTTCAAAACATAATGAATCAGAAGGGACTGCTTCCATTGAGGTCTTGGTTTTAACAGGTGTATATCATTGTACTGGTAACACTAGTGCTGAAATTACTAGTACCAATACGAATATAACACAATTTGTTTCAAATTCTGCATCCATTCCTTGCTGTAGTAAAAAAAAAAAAATTAATAATGGTGTAGAAAGTGAAACTGTTTTAGAATCTGAAATTGTCCCATCTGCAGACCCCACAAATAACAGAAATACAGGTCCCGCTTTGTGGAATAATTTTTCTTCTAATGATGTAAATTACTGGATGGAAAGAGGGCCAAGTGTTTGTCAACACCACAGTGGACCATTTGAAAATTCATGTCTCGAAATTTTCTGGATGGTAAACAAACAAGGTTCTCTAGCCAGAATCTATTTCTAGGGCGCAAAGCTAATGATGAAAATTATAAAAGGGATTCTCCGTCAGTTGGCTCTGTACGTTGTTTTTGTTTGCAAACTATTCAGTCCTAAATCATTTAATTCTCAATTTGCTACAGATGGATTTGGCAACTTGAATATGATTGATTAACATGGAAACAGTTCAATTCAGAGATACTGTATGTTATCATAATTGAACGAAAAACATTGTTTTCTCTTAACTCATGAACTGGAAACACAAACTAATGAAGAACCTCTGGATTGGAAAGCCGTTTTGCAGTGCGTTGGTGCTGTCATTATAACAATCACTGCACGTGGAGCATCTTTTCTAGGAAGAACTGAAATGCTTGGGTCTCCACAAAATGTAAATTTTTAGGGTTTCTTGAACTTGTTTCTCAGTTTGATTCATTTTTAGCAGGTTACATCTCAAAGTATGGTAACACAAGAAAGGGTAACCCATCATATATGTCTAAAACAGCATGTGAAGGATTAATAAAGTTAATAAGCGATAAAGTTTGATCAATTATTTTCAGTGAAATAAGCATAGCTTGATATTTCAGTTTTTCTGTAGATTCCACTCCTGACCTTTCTCATACAGATGAACTAAGTATTGTTCTAAGATACATATCTCCAACAGATGGAAAACCGTTTGAGCAATTTATCACATATGCTAGCTTAAAAAGTCATACCAGAAAAGAAATTGAAAATCAAGTGCTTCACTATTTATGTGAAGTTTGCAAAATTGATTTTTCTAATTGCAGAGGCCAGTCCTATGGCGATGTTGCCAATATGCCAGGGCATTATGAAGGCACACAGTTTATAGAGGGCAGAAATTTTTAGAACCTACTGAATAGGCCGTTTTCATACTATGGGCTGCACATTCACTTCATATTGAAGGATGTAGCTGCAGTAGATTGTTGTTTGGAATCATTTGGTTTTTTTTCTTACTGTTCAGCTATTCTACACGTTTTACCACCTTTGCTCACCAATGGGCAGTTCTTAAAACATACTTAGGCAATGACTGTGTATTAAATTGTCTTCCTAATACATGTTGGGAAGCCCATGCTGCAGCCATGAGTGCAATCCTGAATCATGCTCTCAGATTCTAGATGCCTTAGAAAATATTGCTGAAGACCAGACACAAAAAGGAGCTACCAAAAGAGAAACTGAAAACATCACCAACAAAATGCAAACACTAGAGTATGTATTTATGTTGATTATGTGGAATAACATATTGCAGCATTTTCATCAGACGAGTCAAGTTCTCCAAGTTTCACAAGTAAACTGAAAGCATGCACAGATCTTTACCAGTCATTAACAGGGTAGTTACATAATTTAAGAGAAGATTTTGAAAAATTTGAAAGCACAACAATACAAATACTGCCAAATACTGATTACCAAGCAGTTCTCCATCGCAGATGCATTAGAAAGAAACAAGTAAAATGATGGAAGTGCTCCTGAAGTATCACTGAGAGCCAGAGGTCAATTTCTCCTAATCACATAATACACCTTCATTGACACACTTGAATCTTGCATGAAAAGAAGGGTGAACGTGTATAACGTTCTTTCAAATAGATTTTCCTTCTTAAACAATGTGGATATACCTGGTGAAGAATGCATGAAAGCATCCAAGAAGTGAGTGCAGGCTCATCCCCATGACTTAAAGACAAACTTTTCTGGAGAAGGCCACAATCTCATTCTTATATGAGAACTAAGTTTGCAGATTCAGGAAAGACAAATTTTACTCACGTAGGCATGTATGATTCCATAATAGAAGATAAAATACAAGGTGTATTTCCCAATGTTGAAATTACCCATGTTCCTAACTTTAAGGATCACAAACTGTACAACACAACGCTCGTTTTCTTTCCTACACAGACTCAAAAACTCTCAGCATACAACAGTGATTCCAGAAAGACTCTATCCATCATCCTTATTATGTATAGAAGTACATATGGTTTGTCAGCTTCATTGTAATTAAATCATTGAAAAATGTGTAAGAGCCAAAAATAGAATTATTTTTAATTATAACACGCTAGAGATGAAAGATCTACCTAAAAATAAAATATAGTAATTTGTTGTAATACTCATTTCTGATCATTAAATTTTCTTTTAAGACATCGTTTCACTTGTTCATTTATAATTATAGCATTTATTGTGAAACAAGCATCCACTGAAGTATGAGTCGTTTAAAGCAAAAATGGTGAAAGTCAATTTTTTATTGTGGGAGATCAACAGAATATTACATGGACTGTTGAAACAACTGAGTTCCCTGGCTCATTTTCTTTGCAGTAGAATATGGAGAATATTCCTTTTGTAGAAAATTAGTTATATAGTAAAAATCTTAGTACCCCAAATCCACTAAAATTTTTATAGTCCAGTTCATCTCATTTTGCTAAAAGGGCGTATGCCACTTTTGTGTTCAATCGCTAATATATATTTGAGTATAAGTCGAATTTAAAAAGAAGTTGCCGCATGGAGTGCTAACACATACACACACACACATATATTTACACACATATATATGTAACTCACATGTCCCATTGTAATGACTAAATCAGCAGAGGAGGGGACACCAGAGATTATCAGCGTTTAGGGATCTCACGTGACTTAATCCGGCCCTGCACAGAACCCACTTCTGACTTCTGACCTCCAGAAGTATAAGATAATAAATTTGTTTTTTTCTTTAAGCCATTAAATTTGTGGTAATTTTGTACAGTAATTTGGTACAGTAGCAATAAGTAACTAATCCATAGTATGGTATTAGGTTGTATTGTAGTCAGTGTACTGAAAACCTGTCTTGTTTCCAAGGGAGACGAATAAAGTTCTTGAAGGATTTCTTGGCAGAGTTAAAAAAAATCACAGTTTGTAGTGGTCAAGTTATAATTGCATCACATGAAATTGATTAGTTAGTTCTGGAAACTGTGCTTCATACTCAAAAGCTTGATCCGTGGAATAATTTTCCCAGCACCAGGTCTCTTTTTCAAGTTGAGTGTATACAGAAGAGAACAAAAACCTCCAATGCCCTGTCTGAGACTCGAACTCAGGACCTTCAGATTAAGAGGCTGACAAGCTGCCTACTACAATAAGAAAGCACTTATGGCAACACCTTTTAGTAGAACTCTCAGCTGGAACGATCTCAACCATCAGTGAAATTTTTGAAGCATTAGTTTTTTATATGCTATACACCTCCAAGCCCCAAAAGGAATTGATGCTACGTCACATAAGTTTGCTTTGCTCTGTGTTTGTCACGATAACCTTGATCAAAATTATTTCAGGATTTTATCCTGGAGTAAATAAACATACAACAGAGTGAAGGTTTCCACTGTGCTTTATTCATCGGTTTCTGCTGGGTGACATCCAGCAAGTTATCATCTCTGTGCCTCGTATTGTCCATCAGGAAAATAGAGATCATAGCAAAAGTACATATCTTTTGAGGCAGTTAGGAGGAGTGAATGACAGTAAATCTAAGGAGAGTGCATGGCTCATAATAAGTTCCTAATAAATTTTAGTTGTTATTTATTGGTGTTTTGGATAACTAGCATGTAGAACTGTTGTAAGAAAAGAGTAACGTGTTGGAAAACATTCTTGTTGCTTTGCAAATAATAGATTTAAAGACTGTCAGGACAGGCGGTAGTGCGGCTGAGTGGCCTAAGGCGCTGGATCTGGTCTAAGGCTCTAGTATCTGCGGGGTGGGGGGAGGGGGTGGAGGGAAGTGCGTTGGAATCCCACCACTGCCAACTCTCCATTGTAAACTGAATCCATCTAAGAACAGAATTCGCAGGTCGTGGTTGAAACAAGTCGTGGTTGAAACAGTTGCCTGGGGCTGGTAACTTAAAGAAGGTATTTATCTTCCTAACAGTGTGTCCTAACAGTGTGTCAGAGCGCTGGTGGCACAGTGGTTAAAGTGGTCTGAAAGGGTGGAAGTTAGAAAACACCAGCGACTGCACTGCAGCTTGTTTGGCTTTTGGTTTAATAGTAGGTTAAGACCAATTACAGAGTCATAAGAAATGTCAGACTACTGTCATTTCTGTATGTTCTCTGTGTCTAACAACAGCATTGTATGCCCAAGAGGACAATGTTTTTAGGTTTTAAAAATGTTTATATTGAAATAAATGTAACTTTCACATATTTACAAATTACAAAAACAAGAGTTGAAATACAGTGAAAATCTTCCCATTCCACTGCCTCCCCTTCCCATTCCACCTGCCCTGAATTCTGCCTACCCAAGCAACTATATTAGTATGGGGTTACCTGAAAGGAATATTATTTGCATACACAAGCAAATAACCTGTTGCCATGGACTCAACTCTGACTCATGGAGACTCATGGAGACTCCATGTGTGTCAGAGTAGAGCTGTGCTCCATAGGATTTTCTATGGCTGATTTTTTGGAATTAGATTACGAGGCTTTCTTCCCAGATGCTTCTGGGTGGACTACAATTTCCAATCTTCTGGTTAACACCCAGGGACAAAAAAGCCAATAGGAATCTATTATTTTCCCCACATTTTATATTTTCCAAATCTACTCTATTGTATATTACATATGAGAGAAATTAATATTTAGCTTTTAGGTATTAGGGAAATTACAAATATTTTCTCCATAGTTTGTTCTTCTGTTTTTTTTCTTCCACTTTGCTTATGTCTTTTTGTTAGCCGTTTTCGTTGCTGTTGTTTTGTTTTGTCTTGTCTTTTTCTTTTTTATTGTGCTTTAGGTGAACGTTTTCAGAGCAACTTAGTTTCTCATTAAACAATTAATACATATATTGTTTTGTAACATTGGTTGCCAACCCCGTGAGGTATCAATACTCTCGCCTTCTCCACCTGGGTTTCCCATTTCCCTTCATCCAGCTTTCCTGTCCCCTTCTGCCATCTAGTACTTGCCCCTGAGTTGGTATTCTCATTTAGTCTCCTATACATAGCTGAACTACATATGTATGTGGTTGTTGTTGTTACATGCTGGTGAGTCGATTCTGATTCATAGTGACCCTGTGCAGAACAGAACGAAACACTACCCACTCCTGCACCTTACTCACATTTGTTGCTATCCTTGAGGCCATTGTTGCATCCACTGCATCAATCCATTTCATTGAGGGTCTTCCTCTTTTCAGCCAACCCTCTACTTTACCAAGCATGATGTCCTTTCCCCAGGGACTGATCCCTCCTGATAATATGTCCAAAATATGTGAGATGTAGTCTCACCATCCTTACTTCTAAGGAGCATTCTGGTTGTACTTCTTAGAAGACAGGTTTGTTCGTTCTTTTGGCAGTCCACGGTATATTCAATATTCTTCGCTAACACAAATTCAAAGGCGTCAACTCTTCTTCGGTCTTCCTTGTTCATTGTCCAACTTCTGCATGCATATGAGGCGATTGAAAACACCATGGCTTGGGTCAGGTGCCCCTTTAGTCCCAAGGTGACAGCTTTTCTTTTCAACACTTTAAAGAGATCTTTTGTAGCAGATTTGCCCGACGTAATATGTCTTTTGATTTCTTGACTGCTGCTTCCAAGGGTGTTGATTGTGGACCCAAGTAAAATGGAATTCTTGATAACCTCAATGTTTTCTCCGTTTATCATGATGTTGCTTATTGGTCCATTCTGAGGATTTTTGTTTTCTTTATGTTGAGGTGTAATCCATACTGAAGGCTGTGGTCTTTGATCTCCATCAGTAAGTTTGTTGAAAAATCTCAATTATTATTCCATCAATTCCTGCAGACTTGCTATTCCCCCAATGCCTTCAGTGCATCTTGAACTTCTTCCTTCAGTATCGTTGGTTCTTGATTATATGCTTCTTCCTGAAATGAGTGAACATCTACCAATTGTTTTTGGTACACTTACTCTGTGTATTCCTTCCATCTTCTTTTGATGCTTCCTGTTTCGTTCCTTTTTTTGCCCATAGAATCCTTCAGTATTGCAACCTGAGGCTTGAGATTTTTCTTCAGATCTTTCAGCTTGAGAAACGCCAACTATGTTCTTCCCTTTTGGGAAAGTCTAGGTCTTCGCACATGTCATAATACTTTGTCTCTTCGAGCTGCCATTTGAAATCTTGTTTAACTCAACTACTTCATCATTTTTTCCATTCGCTTTAGCTACTCGATATTCAAGAGCAAGTTTCAGAGTCTCCTGTGACATCCAGAATGCAGAAGCTGGTAAAAATCTTCAATTACTTCATCTTTGGCCTTAGTGGTTGTTGCGTAAATTTGAATAATAGTTGTATTTCCTGGTCTTCCTTTTTGTGCATGGATATTATCCTATCACTGACAGCGGTGTACTTCAGGATAGATCTTGAAATGTTCTTTTGACGTTGAATGCAATGTCACTCCTCTTCAATTTGTCATTCCCGGCGTAGTAGATCATATGATCGTCCGACTCAAAATGGCCAGTATCAGTCCATTTCAGATCACTAATGCGCTTCAAACCATGCCTTGGGGGAGTTGAGGGCATAGCGGTGGTTCGCTGGAGCCTTAAGGCTCTTCACCTTAGGAGGACCATGCTTGGATCAAGTTTCTCATGCGGCCAGCTGGACTCACTTTGCCTCTCCCTTCCCCCCAAGAAGCTCTGCACCTCTGGTTGTAGGATTAGAGTCCTTACAGAGCTCAACTTTGGCTTTGTGGGAATTTAAGGGAGCAAAGATTTTAAGGGAGACTCTGTAGTGGAATTCAAGAGTTCTAGCCCTCTCTTCTTCTTCCCCTTCCCTCCCCTCCATGTAACTACTTGCTGTGAGTGGAAGTGATGCCTACTTGGGGGTCTGTCTCTTAATGGAATTCCTTTGTTAGAAACCCTCACTTAGGGCCTTCCAAAGAAGAATCTAAGTTACAAAAGATATGTTGCAGTAACAGTGAAGTTTGTTTTTAGAAATCTTCACTTCATTTGGAAGCACTGGGCTGCCTGGACTTTTATTGACCCCATGTGTGCAGTGGAGAACTGCTCCAAAGTGTTTTCAAGGCTGTCACCTTTCAGGAGCAGATTACCAGGCCTGTCTTCTGAGGCACCTCTGGGTGAGTTCAAACCATCAGCCTTTTGGCTAATAATTGAACAGTTAACTGTTTGCCCTTTCCCTGCTCTCCTTGCTCTATTCCTGTTCATGTTGGGCAAAGAGCAGGAACAGAGGAGTCAAGATGCTTATGGTAAATGCCCAGATGGGTTTCTCTAAGAAGAAGCAGAATGTCAATAGGCTTCTAAGAGAAATAACTAGGGTAAAATGAGAATAAAGCCTAAACAGGGACTTGAACCCCGGACCCTCAGATTAAAAGCCTGATGCTGGGCTCTGTAGCCTTTTGTGTATGAGTTAGAAAGAAGCATGGGAAAACTGAAAGTATCTAACCCAGAACAGGGTGGTGAATCCTAGATCCTCAGACTAGAGGCCAGGTGCACTGAGCTCTCCAGCAGTTTGATGGGCTCAGTAAGAGTCTATTCTAACCAAAGACATTCGGTCACTCCTTGACCTTTCTTTCTCATTCTTTCCCTTGAATATTAAGCCCAAACACAGCTAAAAACTAAGTTGCTGCAAACACAAGATATTCTATCCCAAAGCCATGTGTGGGGTGGGGGTGGGGGGATTCAGCTTTCTATGCTACACACTGCTGTGCTTGCGTGGGATCTGGACAACCGCCTCCCTGTGGCTTTTTCCAAAGCCTCCAATACCAACAACTGCCTTTCCACAAACATGAAACCACACCGGCGCTTTCCGAAATGCTCAGCGATGGAAGAGCAGCGAGGCGCTCACTCACGAAATTTTGGGCAAAACGAATTGTATCTTTTCGTGGGACATAAGTTTTGAAGGCACTTACTTTAGCGTCTTTTATCCCTAGGGCCTGCAGAGAGCATAGTATTGATGGGAGGTTGGTCACTTTCTACCTCCGCGAGGTTCCCTATCTCATCCGTTCTTAGAAACCCATTTCCAAACCTTATTCCTCTTCTCTCTGCCTTCTACTCCTCTGCTGCTGCTTTTCCCCTCTGCTCAGCATTCTCCTTTCTGCCGCCAGAAACCCCTCTACTCTCTCCTATTCACTCCCTTCCTCACGCCCACTCCTCCTCTCATTCCATTTCCCCAACAGGTATCCTTCTAATATAGTAGTAACTTAATCTATAGATTACCTGCAACGGTCCCTTCCGTGCGAGAAGATTTGGATTTTCTCCATCATAACTAGATTAACAGTCACACCACATTGGGAATTTGCGGACTTCTCCAGGGGTAGGGAAAGTTTACAAAGAGCGAATTTGTTTTGAAGATTGTGCCCAGCCCATAAAGCGCTTCTCTTGTGCTTTCCTCATTAAGGGAATAATTAGGTCTAGAAGGACTCTTTAACGACAGGAGCGTCCGTCTTTCTCCTCTCTCAAAACCAGAGCTACAGCATCGCGGAAGAAAAACCACGTTTCCAGACTCAGGTGTTGGACGCAGCCATTTGCAAGAGCCATGGCTGTACTTGTCCCTCTTCGCTTCGGTCTAATTAACCCAAGGCTATGGAGTCCATCCGACCCCCTAAGGTTCGCAGTGTGGGCTGGTACTTTCGAACTGCTAATCTTTATGGTTAGCAGCCATAGTGCCTAACCAGCTCGCCATCAGGGCTCCCATTTCTGTCAAATACTGTGAATTAATTAACATCTCTCCACCTGGATCTTCATTCCTCCGCAGCACTCACGGAACTCATCTTTGTAGTCCCCTATACTATCTGTCATGAAGAATGACTTTTGACAATCAGAAGACTTAACAGAATGTTCAGTCCCGCGACTCTCCCTACTGGTGGACTGGCACTGACTGCCACTCAGGCAGTTGGCTAAAAGACTCCTTCAAGAAGCCCATGACTGCTGGACGATCTCAGAGTCGCTTGGTCCGGGATGCGGTTTTTTTTCCCTTCTCCTGGCATAGGTACGAGGATCCAGTGCAGGAACACATAATGGGTTTTGACTTGTGAAAACTTAACCTTTTAAAACGCCTGCAGACCATGCTGGAAGTCACTATTATGGAGTAGTCTCATAATGCTTTCTAACAGCAGGTGTAGCTCAGTGGTAGAGGGTGTGCTTATCATGCCTTGCCATTTATGGTTGTCTTTCTCACCTATTCACAGTGGAATATTGGCAATTTTTTTCATATTTCCCCCTTTTTCTCTTTGTTAATGCCTTTTCTTGTGTTTTTCCTTTTTATATAGAAAAGAAAAATCGTTTGATAGTTTCTCACTTTTTCTTGACACTCCTTGGGGCTCCCAACCTGGCTGCATAAGCACAATAAAGTTAGGAGGAACAGGAATAAAAGAAGGTGCTCACTCAGGATCTGCAAACGGTGAAGCAGCAACATTCCACCACGTCATAGACAGCATGTTCTCCTTTACTACAATTTCTCATTATTATTAAGAAGTAGGGAAGAAAAAGACAGATGGAAAGAGGGAGGGGGAAGTGAATGTTGGACAAATTCCTTTTGAGTCTGCTTTTTTTCTCCTCACCTGTGCCTGTGTCGGTGGACAGATAGCAGGTTCAGGAGAAAAGTTTCCTTCTGATTTTCTTTTTCCCATTCCTCCTACTCTTCCACACCCACCCAATTAATCTTGGTCAGCAAAATGTCGGTCAAATCACCAGTCACAGATATCTGTGATCCCAACCACAGAGACCTGTGATCCCAACTCTTTGTTAATGGTGAAGAAGTATTTGGATGCTGTCCAGAGAAAAGGCATTTCTCAGGAAACCTTGAGTCTTCCAGCATCCACAGTTGAGAAAATTATTTCCAGAGATGGAAAGAGCTACTAAGCTCTCTTAAAGCCACAAAGGTCTTGGGCAAAAAAGCTCTGCATCTTCCTATGGAGAAAACACCCTTAGTCTGTTTTCCTTAGGAGGAAGGGAACTTTCTGACCTCCTGCATTGTAGAGAGAGCAGAGAAAACATAGGCAACCCTGACAGGCTCAAACTACCTCCTGGGCCGTCCAAACTCTATGCATCCTAAAGACCTAGTTCCAAAACTTCTTTCACCTTCTCTTCTAGTTCATCCACACCCACACCCATCTCCCCCTCCTATCTTCCCCTTCATTTCCCTCATCATATAATGTGTCACTTTCACTTTACTTTTCTCAGCCCCCTTTTATCTTGTCTCCAGTGCTTCCTCCAAGAGAAAATTTTCCAGCAGCTCACTTCACTCCAGTTCCCTCAGCACCACTTCCTAGGCTAGCAGTTCTCAAACATGGCTGAAAATTGGAAACATCTGTGGAGACTTTTCAACGATATAGATCCCATCCTCTCCCCATCCTGTGATTCTCAGTCCATTCTTCATCTATAGAGGTGGAATCAGGATTGCATACATTCACAAAGTTCCCAGGCATTTCCCCAGATTTGGGAACCACTGCATTCTGATCTAAGATATGTATTTCCCTTTAACTCTGTATTGGACTTTGTTCCTCACCATGTTACCTTGTAATGTCTTCCCACCTCTTAGCACCCATGTCAGCTACTTTCCAATGCCAACTAAGCCTCAGTCAGTTATTCAAGAGAGGTTAGGGTAGAGGTGAAGACTAGCGCTGGGGAGGAACTGAAGAGCTGATACATAATGTGTTCAAGTATTCAGGAAGATACAAACCTCTCATGGTGTAAAAAATATCAGAATGATAACTAAAAGCAAGAGAAGACACAGTGATTAAGGATTACCTCCTAAAACTTGTATGTGGGTTGACCAACACCACAAATTTTAGCTGAGGTTTGAATGCCTGTCCAGGAACATGATGGGCTGTTACAAAAGGTTAATATGCTTGCAGTTCTTGCTCAGCCTCCAACATGCCTAACTCATGCTTCTGTGTGGTTGTCAGAACCCTAGCTGCAGCTTCACAAGACAAAGCCACTGCTCGATTTCACGACCAGGGTTTTGGACTCCAGGGTTTGTTCAAACAGTGACTGTCCGTGACGCCATATGCTTACCTTTTTTCTGTTAGGATCTGTTTTTTCTTTCTATCTGGATCTAAGTTTCCCAAGCCAACTTTTCAAGTTATGCTCCTTTGAATCCTTTGCCTAGAATTATCTGTTGTGGCTCAGATAGCCAAAAGTAGTGGCGGTACAGGACCCTGGTGTGATGGTTGGAAAATTCCTAATACCATGAAGACTGTGGAGAAGGCGCAACTAATTTGGAGTTTCAAGCTGAAGCCACTTGAATTAACTCTGGCTATGGCGCAGTGGTTAAGGCGATCAACTGCTCACAGAAAGGTTAGTGGTTTGAAAGTACCAGTGGCTCTGCCAGAGAAAGATGTGGCAGTTGGCTTCCGTAGATTTACAACCTTGGAAACAATATGGGGCCAGTAGGAGTTAGAATTGACTTGAAGGCAGTGGGTTTTTTTGGTTTTTATTTGTTCCCGTGGCTGAGACTTCATGTCCTAGGGTTTAACTACCCTCTATCCCATGAAGGAGTCCTGGTGGCACAAGTGGTTAAAAGCTTAGC
This sequence comes from Dugong dugon, assembly GCA_030035585.1. Lineage (NCBI taxonomy): Eukaryota > Metazoa > Chordata > Mammalia > Sirenia > Dugongidae > Dugong > Dugong dugon. The sequence continues at coordinate 39,506,457 of CM057464.1, read as the reverse complement.
TGTTAAGCAAAAATAGGTCAGCAGTTCCAATCCATAGCCACTCTCTAGAAACCCTATGGGGCAGTTGGATTTTCATTTTTCCCTGGAAAAGGAGTCCCTAGTGGACTTAAACAGTTAACACTTCCTTGCTGCTAACTGAAAGGCTGGAGGTTCTAGTCACCCAGAGGTGCCTGGCGATCTACTTCCAAAAAATCAGACATTGAAGACTCTATGGTGGTCACCTTTACTCGGACACACATGGGGTCGCCATGAGTCAGAATAGACTCAATGCCAACTAGTTTTCCCTGGGAAACATGTCCAAATATGGATTCCCATTGCTTTACGGAGACTTCTTATCTCTCATGTTTTTTTCCTGCCGCCTGAAAGTTTCTCTGAGACAATATCGGGGCTCCAAGCCAAATACAGTGAGATTATGAAAAGCAAGAGGAAGACGATGTCTGTCTGGAGAACCCGTGCTTGGCTGAATGGAAGCTCATAGTCCAAAGCTGTGTTTCACTGCTTGGGTGACACTGTGCACCTGTCAAGAGTCAAAAACAAAAATACTAAACTCATTGGCCTCTAGTCGATCCGACTCACAGTGACCCTATAGGACAGAGTAGAACTTCCCCATAGGGTTTCAAAGGAGCGACTCGTGGATTCCAACTACCTACACTTTGGTTAGCAAAAAACCACCGTGCAATGAGGGATCCAAATCTCACTTCCATGATACAGTGGGGAAAGGAAGGAACGACGAGGATGGAATTCAAACCCACACGTGCAATGCACAATGGATTAGCAGTCCATTGACTTAACCACTGGGAAACCTCCTCAGGAATCGAGGAAAACAAAATCAAAGAGCAGGAAAGCTTATGCACTCAGTTTTGCCTGAATAATTTAGATATCAGCATATTATGAGGTAGCCCAGCGGGGAGCCTCACTAGGGGGTTTTGTGGTTTAGTTGGTTAAAAAAAAAAAAAAAAAAAAACTGTCCCCAGGACCTTTTCAATCGCTATTCCTTATCTGTCTTTCTGTCTCTTTAATTATAGTGCAGAATGAGACCTTAATCTGTGTGCTTTTGTTTTAGGTGATTGAAGAGATTCTGTTACTATCTGGTTCTTCTTTAATCCTTTTCTAGTGATTTTCCTCCTGCTGTAGCAGTCAGCTTAAGGGATATAGAAGCTCATAGCACAGAAATGGAAGAGTATTCAAGGAAGCCCATTGGGTTATGTCTTTGCTGTCTCTGTGTGAAGGAATTGAATGGAAAATACTAGGAGAAGTGAATTTAGATTCCTTCAAGATTGGGTTTAAGTAGTGTTGGAGGAGAGAAAAACCGTAGAGGTGCAGAGGATCGAAGCCAGGGCCTCATATATACAAAGCACGTGCTCTACCACCGAACTACATGCACCTCATTCCTGAAGTGCTGCTGGCTAGCTTTTGTCTAGAACTAAGTGTTATTTCCTGAGATTCACACTTCTTGAGCTTTGTGGTAGTGTTGCTCAGTGTTAAGAGACATCAGCAGCTGCTTTCGGCAGGAGGTGCTCAGGAACCAGTGGAGGATACTGATTCTTTATAGAGCTTGAAAGTGAAGGCAGAGGACTGGAAACGTGTATTGGATAAATAGCCACAAGCGGTTTCCATTGTGGCCTTTTTTACAGCCTTGAGTCGTTAAAAGTTTCTGTCTTCTATTATAGGTGACAAAGAATCAAGTCCCCATTTTCAGCTCTTTTGATCACCTCTGTAGCTGTCTTAACCTGAGGCACAAAGCTAAAGAAATTAATATTTTGATGAAGAATAAAGTAGGAAGTCTCCCACTACCTGACCTAAGAACCTACTATACAGCTACGGTAGTCAAAACAGGCTGGTACTGGTACAACGGCAGATACATCGACCAATAGAACAGAATTGAGAACCCAGATGGAAATCCAAATACCTACGGTCACCTGATCTTTGACAAAGGCCCAAAGTCCATCAAATGGGAAAAGGACAGTCTTTTTAACAAAAGGTGCTGGCAAAACCGGATGTCCATCTTCAAAAAAACCAAACAGGACCCATGCCTTATACCATATACAAAAACTAATTCAAAATGGATCAAAGTCCTAAATATAAAGCCAAAAACTATAAAGTTCATAGAAGAAAAAATAGGATCAATGCTAGAGGCCCTAATACACAGCAGTAACGGGATACAAACCATAACCATCTACACACAAATGCCAGAAGATAAGCTAGTTAACTGGGATCTTCTAAAAATTAAATGCTTATGCTCATATTAAGACTTCACCAAAAGACTAAAAAGAGAACCTACAGATGGGAAAAAATTTTTGGACATCACAAGTCAGACAAAGATCTAATCTCTAAAATCTACAAGAACATCCAACACCTCTACAACAGAAGGACAAATAATCTCATTAAAAAATGGGCAAAGAAAATAAACAGACACTTCACCAAAGAAGACATTCACTCGGTCGTGGAGTTGTTAACCATTGTTATAAAACAGTATGTGTACTAACTGTTTAATGAGAAACTATTTGTTCTGTAAACCTTCATCTAAAGTACAATTTTAAAAAAGGTACTTTTACACACTAAAAAAAAAAAAAGAAAGAAAGAAATTAATCTTTTGGCTGCCTTAAAGTCTTCACTATATTCAGTGTGTGCTTAATCAGAATGTATGTACCGGATTTGATGGAGGAAAGAAAAAGCAGAAGAAAATTCGATAGTGATGCACTCTGCATTTCACTGAAAGGGTGTTTTGTCTTCTACTCGAGAGATCAGGGAACTCAGGGGCCCTACCTGTAGTCCAGAAGAGGAATTTATAACAGGTGCATTATAAGCGTATGATGGAAGGTAAATAGACAAGATTTGAAGGACAAGAACAAAAGTTGGTGACGCATTATTCATTAAAAAAAAAAAAAAAACTTAAGTCATTTCCAAACAGAAAGAGGTACAGAAAAGGGAGTTTTGAAAAATTGGATGTTGAGGGGAATGGGAAGAAGCCTGGAAGGGGGAGAAGATAAACTCATATGGAATTCAAGATCTCTTGGAACACACTTGTGAGAGTGTTACACAGTGAACTCAGGGTAGTTCTCTGGTCTCCAGCCTTGGATTTGTGAGTGATCAGTGAGCACAGGCATGCGGAGGGTAGGTAAAGACTGAAAAATGTGCTCTGAAATTTGGGGATTAGAAATTGGTTTGTGATGTTTGTGGAAAACAAATAATCTTGCTCCAAGACTCTTCTAGAACCCTGAGATTTATCAGGGTTAAAATTCAGTTCTTTGAACTGCATAAGAAGGCTAAGAGAAAATTCATTTCCTGGTAGCAAATTTCTGATGCCCATTAGCTTTTCTCTTCCTAGATTGCACATATATGAGCCTTTGGCAATATTCATAAAAATAACACTGAGTCTTTCTTGAAATTGGCAGAACATGATTTGTCTATCAGACTTGTTCTTTCAGTTGGCTCATGGGATTTGTACAATAAGAACAAGAAACAGTGTGTGGTAGGTTTCACTTAAGGAGAAAACTAGAGTGTCACACGTAAAACTGATAGGTATGTGTTTATGTTTCTCTGGGTGTCAATGCTGGGTGACATCTTGGCTGTTCAATGCTGTAAAAGCAGGATGTGTAATGTCAAGTGTCCACCATTACAGTATCATTCAGAATAGTTTCACTGTCTTAAAAATGCCCTGTGCTCCACCTAGTCATCACTCTCAGCCTCTCCTGAGTGGATGGCAGCCACTGATCTTTTTACTGTCTAGAATTTTGCCTTTAGTAGAATGTCATATATTTGGGATCATACAATCATACTAGCTTCTTTCACTTAGCAATAAAAATTTAAGTTTCCTCCACAGCTTTTCATAGCCTGAAAGCTCACATCTTTTTCTTGCTGAATAATACTCCATTATGTGGATGTGCCACAGCCTGTTTATTCATCTATTGAAGGACAGCTTGATGGTTTCCAATTTTTGGCAATTATCAGTAAAGGTACTATAAACATTTGTGTGCAGGTTTTGGTGGACATAAGGTTTCACTTCGTATGAGTAAATACCTGGGAGCACAGTGGCCAGATCATATGTTTATGTATGCCTATCTTTATGTATGGGCCATACTTCGGTCCTAGTGGATAGTTCTAATTTTCTTCAATTTCGTCTTGAACTTGCATATGAGCAATTGATGGTCTGTTACACAGTCAGCCCCTGGCTTTGTTCTGACTGATGATGCTGAGCGTTTCTATTATATCTTTCCACAGATGTGGTTGATTTAATTCCTGTGTATTCCGTCTGGCAAGGTCCACATGTATAGTTGTCATTTATCTTGTTGAAAAAAGTATTTGCGAGGAAGAACTCGTTGGTCTCGTAAAATTCTATCACGCAGTCTCCCTCATTGTTTCTTTCACCAAGGCCGTATTTTCCAACGATCAATCCTTCTTTGTTTCCAGCTTTCCCATTCCAATCACCAGTAATTATCAACGCATCTTGACTGCATGTTTGATCAATTTCAGACTGCAAAAGTTGGTAAAAATCCTCAAATTCTTCATCTTTGGCCTTAGTGATTTGTGCCTAAATCTGAAAAATAGTCAGTCGTATTAATTGATCTTCCTGGTAGGCTTATGGGTATTATCCTATCACTGACAGTGCTATACTTCAGGATAGATATTGAAATGTTTTTTGTCAATGAATGCAACATCATTCCTTGTCAATTTGCCTTTCCTGGCATAGTAGACCATATGATTGTCTGATTCAAAATGGCCAATTCCAGTCCACTTCAGCTCACTAATTCCTAGGAAGTAAAGGAGCTGAACAGAAGATTTCAAAGTGGGCTTGAGAAGACAAAGTAAAATATTATAATGAAATGTGCAAAGACCTGGAGTTAGAAAACCAAAAGGGGAGAACATGCTTGGCATTTCAAAAGCTGAAAAAACTGAAGAAAAAATTCAAGCCCCGAGTTACAATATTGAAGGATTCTATAGGGAAAACATTAAATGGTGCAGGAAGCATCAAAAGAAGGTGGAAAGAATACACAAAGTCACTGTACCAAAAAAAATTTCAGCATTGAACCATTTCAGGAGGTAGCATATGATCAAGAATCGATAGTACTAAAAGAAGAAATCCAAGCTGTACTGAAGGTGTCAGCAGAAAACAAGGCTCCAGGTGTTGATGGAATACCAACTGAGATGTTTCTACAAACAGGTACAGCACTGGAGGTGCTCACTCATCTATACCAAGAAATTTGGAAGACAACTACCTGTTCAACCAACTGGAAGAGATACAAATTTGTGCCCATTCCAAAGAAAGGAGCTCCAATAGAATGTAGAAATTATGGGACAATAGCATTAACATAACACAAAAGTAAAATTTTACTGAAGGTCATTCAAGAGTGGTTGCAGCAATACATCAACAGGGAACTTCCAGAAGTTCAAGCCAGATTCATAAGAGGACGTGGCAAGAGGGATAGCATTGCTAATGTCAAGTTGATCTTTGCTGAAGGTAGAGAATAGCAGAAAGATGTTCACCTGCGTTTCATTGACTATGCAAAGGCATTTGAGAGTGCGGACCATAACAGATTATGGATAACATTGTGAGGAATAAGAATTCCAGAACACTTAATTATGCTCATGAGGAACCTGTACATAGACCAAGAGGCAGTCATCTGAACAAAATAGGGGGATACTGCATGGTTTCAAGTCAAGAAATGTGTGTGTCAGTGTTGTATCCTTTCACCATACTAATTCAACCTGTATGCTGAGCAAATAACACTGAGCTATACCCCCGAGTAAGCCTAGTGATTCACAGGCATGTTCGTGACGATTCTCTGAGTCTTTGAGGGCTAAGTCAAGATAAAATCACTTTCTGCTCTTTTCTGCTGTTTCCAGACTCCCTACACTGCACTCTCTTGGACACGGACACACCTAGAGAAGGATATCATAGTGTTAGAAAGATAGGTATTGTTCCTGGTGGACGGTCTTCCACCAGATAGCCTGGAGCCTGCTTCCATTCCATCACCTGGATGAATCCCGGGATACAACATTCTCTGGGAACTTGACTGAATATAACTTTCCATATTCTTTTGAGTCTTGGACACACATTCATGTTTTATAGAGGCAAATAAATAAGCAAAACTAACTCAAGCATTTGGGAAAATACTCTAAAATTAAATACAAATGGAAACAAATATTTGAAAGAATAGCATGTTCACAGAGGAGAAAAAAGAGAACAGATTCAAGTAAATGTTTCCCATAGTGCTTTGTCCTCATTGTAAGAGAATAAAAATGGCAAGCCAATATTAAACTCCATGTAGCAGGGTTTTTTTTGTTTTTGATTTTGTTTTTTTAATAATGCAATGGGTGTGGCAATTCTGATATTATTTCGTGTAAATTTTAATCTTGAGAAAATGAGCACCCATAGTGAGGTTGTTGGAAAACAGGGCTCTCACTGTGGCAGATAGAAGGAAAACACGAAACTGGAATGGGGGAAGCTCAGAGATTCCTTGTTGGTGCTGGATGGGTATTCCTCCTTTGCAGTCAAATGGATTTCAACTCACGGAGACCCCAAGTGTTACAGGGTAGAACTGCTCCATGAGGTTTCTTTAGCTGTATCTATAGGGAGCTGCCCTGGTGGTTTAACGCTGAACTGCTAACCCAAAAGTTGGAGGTTCGAACCCCCTAGCCACTATGCGGGAGAAAAGAGGCAGTCAGTCTACCCGGAAAGATAACAGCTGTGAGCTGAAATCGACTCCATCGCAATGGTTTTGGGTTTGGGGTTTAATCTTTATGGGTGATCAGCGGCACACCTGCACTTGACTCCTAATGTAAAATTGGTGGTTCTAGCTGAAGAAAAGGCCTGACCATCTGCTTCATTTAAGATTCCAGCTCACACACGGGATCACCACATGGGTCAACATGAGTCCGAATCGCCTGGGTAGCAACCAACAACAATTTTTAAGGAAGTGGATTGCCAGGCCTTTTCTTCCACGCTGCCGCTGGCTAAGTTCTAACCGCCAATCTTTCCGTTATTATTGCGTTACCGAGGGCAAACCGTTTGCGCCACTCGGGGACCTTCCTCATACTGTGTAGTGATTCTTTTTCTACAATAGTTTTAAACATTTCTTGTGATTAAAAATATCCCTTTCCCCCATCACCGTCACACACATAATATGTAATATCAGAACAGAAATGAAACATAAGCGCAACAGCATGTAGCATATTGGATTCCTTGCTCCATCAGTTCCTAGGTTTCCGCATTGAGTTTCCGTTCGTTATTTTTAAAATTTTAAATAAAATTTGCAAAATGTCGCTTAGCACTTCATAGAAGACTTACTGCCGTCCAGTCGATTCCTACTCAAAGCGACCCAGTAGGACAGTGTAGCGCCCCCCGCAGTTTTCAAGGCTGTAAACTTTTACCAAAGCTGACTGCCACGTCTTTCTCATCTGACCGCCTGGTGGGTTCTAACCGCCGACCTTTCGCTAGTAGCCGAATGTTTAACCACTGCACCACCAAGGTTCCTAGACAAATATAGGTTTTCTGTCTTTTAATAGTTCTGCTTTAGATAACTGTGCTCTTCAGTTCTATTAGAACCCAAAGCCTAAGAATGCAAATGTTTTTTAGGAAAGTAATTATGCCCAAGGGTCTGAAGTTGTTGAAACCGTGATCAGACCACACACATACACACAACTGTAAAATGCAGATGAGTGTGTGGTTTTGAACCCTCTCAAGGAAAGGACACTCTCCTATTGAGCCACACCTCTCTCAAGACAGAAACGTCATGAAGATCCTCCTTGAAATATTAACCACATATCTAAGAGGTTTCGGCAGATCAGATAGTTGACCAGGGAGAAAATCCACTGTTTCTCAACTCACTATTTCTAAACTACACCAGGAAATCCTAGTGAAGTAGTGATTAAGTGCTGTGTCTGCTAAACCAAAGGTCAGCACTTCAAATCCACCAGGTGCTCCTTGGAAACTCTATGGGGCAGTTCAACTCCTCTTCTGTAGGGTCACTACGAGCTGGAGTCAACTGGATGGTAACGGGTTTGAACTAAAGAGATAGCAGACCAAAAAAAACACTTTCTGCTCCTAGGACATTCCACCCCATTATCCCACTTCAAGGTTCCCGCCCAAGTAAATTGTTTTGCTCATTTTTTCCTGCAACCACCAGGAAAGATCTATGATGGAACTTTCTCTTGTGTTTTCAACTTCTCTCTGTCCATTTTTTCTTTTTCTCTCTTCTTACAAAGTTTTCCAAGCCCCCTTTGCCTTAAGAAGAGGAGATTAACCGCAGTCTATGAGAAGATATTTCAATACTTAATTTGCTAAAGGACCCTTATGTAGAATATATGAACAACTCCTATGAAACACTAAGAAAAAAGAGTGAAGTGCAATGAGAAAGAGCGAAGACTAAACGTACACTTCACTAAAGAATATACTTAAACGCAGATTAATAAGAACAATGAAATAATACTACCTTTCACCAAAATTGCTTTAGTTAAAATAATTGACAACATCAAGTGTCTCTGATAATACGGAACCTAAACTTTCATACATTGCTGACGAGACGGTCAACTGGTATATCCACGTGGGTAATATTCCCTCAGAGAAAATATGCATACATCTACAACCCAGTGAGTCCACAGCTACAATTTGACCCGAGAAACCTGCATGCTTATTGGCCTTGAAAGACATGTACAAGAATGTTCATAGCAGCATTAGCCATTTCAAATGTATACCAACAGTAAAATGAATGAAAAAACTCTGATGTCCAGTGTTCATACAATAGAGTATGACAGAGCAATAAGAAAGAAATACTGCTACTAGAGACAGTATGGATGCATCTAATAAAAAACATATTGAGTGAAAGAATTCATACTCAAATGAGCACATATTTATATGATTTAATTTATTATATTTCAAAGCACAGGAAAAGCTAATGTAGGCTAGTAGAGGTCAGAAGATTGGAGTTGATTGGGATGTAGTATAAGGGAGCTCCTGCGAGGTGAAAATTTCTTCATCTTGGTCTGGATGTTGGTTCCATGGTGCATATATATGTATTATTCATCAAACTGAATAATTAAGTTTTATGCATTTCAGTCTATGTGAATCTAGCCTTAATTTAAACAGAGAAGACAAGGAAGAAGAATTTCCTCGAATATCTTCTCACTTCCAAAAAAACCAAAAACCAAAAACAAATCCACGGCCATCGAGTGAATTCTGACTCATAGTGACTGTATGGAACAGAGTAGAACTGCCCCATATAGTTTCCAATGAGTAGCTGATAGATTTGAACAACCAACCTTTTGGATAGCAGCTGATCTCTTAACCACTGCACCATCAGGGCTCCGCTTCCAGTACATCCTATGTCCTCGTTGTTGTTAGGTGCCTTCAAGTTCATCCTGACTCATGGTGATCCCAATAGTGCTGTTCAAATTGTGGTCTGAAGACTGGTGCCTCTCTAGGAATTGTCTATCTGAGTGTGAGCTTTAGAAACTTTTGTGTCAATTTGACATAACAGTACATTAGACTTCTAGTATTAAGTAAGGTAGAAAAAGATTTGTATGTAAATCAGAACACTTAGGTAAGTTTCATATCTAATGTCAGTGTGTCAAATGTTTGTCTTAGTGTAAAGGACAGTATATAGGGTACCTTTCTATGTGTGAAAAACATTAAACACTTCCAGATATACTAAAACATCTTTAACATAACAATATGATACTAGTAATGATATTTTGATTGAAATCAAAAAGTAGAGTCCTTTATTATATTACAAACCATTGCATGTACTTCAAAATTTAAATATAATAGGCTTTACTGGGGATGGTTCTTTACTACAGGTTGAATGTAAGTTGGACTTTCATAACCTGGGGCTGCTTGTAATTAGAAAATTGTCCCCCATCTATGTCTAGACCTCACCTCTGTTCATTTCGAGTGGGACCGTGTTGAACTAGGTCACACCACCTGTATTCATCTCTCCTCTGCCCTTCTTAGTAACTAAGGGAACTTTGGAAAAACTGCTTTAGCTCACTGGGCCTCAACTTCCAAAATGTGAAGTGGAAATATTACTAAGTCTATCTAATAGAGCCGATGGGAGAACTTGAGGAGTAAATATACATACAATACCTTAGAAAGACATCTGGCACATAAATAATCAATCATTAAAGTTCACTATCATTGTTGTTTTTATCATTGTTGTTGTTGTTAGTTGCTCGGGAGTCGGTTCCAACCCATGGTGACCCCATGTATTACAGAGTAGAACTGCTCCATAGGGTTTTCTTGGCTGTAATCTTTATGAAAGCAGACCACCAGGCCTATCTTCTGAGGTACCACTGGGTGGCTTGGATCCTCCAGCCTTTAGGCTAGCTGTCCATCACAAACCAAATGAGCCACCTACAGTATACGTTCTTATCATAATTCTCATTATTCTTACTAATGAACAATTGGTTTGTGACAAGTACTTAATCCGTTCGCCAACACTGAGTGTTATCCAAAATCTACAGATAAACGTCCCAAGCATTAAAATAAAACAGGTGATTTATCATAGTAAGTAAATAAAATTTGTTCTTTTTCTTAAACGAAGAAATGACATAAGGAACATTCACACTTCAGTTGTAAAATTACAAACCTAGAGTATCTTTCACTCATCTAATTGTTTTACAATAATACATGATCTTGCTACCCCTGCCAACTTCTTTACTTTTCCCACTTTCCTTTTACAGCCACTGCACCCAACCCCCCAATGGTTTATCCCTGTTACCTTCTCAGTGAATTGCCCTTGGTTTGGAGACACCCAGTAGATTATGCCACCACTCCATTCCCACCAGCAGCCAATGACTGATTGGAAAGGGTGGAAGGTGCAAGAGTCCAAACACCTTGCCTGAAAGACAACTGTGCTATGCGCTTTATACCCCAGAATCCCTGTCACATGGATCAGGCCAAGTCTAGACTTTACCTGAGAACACATTATCGCTTGGCTACTTTCCCTTTCCTCTCCTGAGATGACTCCCTCAATAAATCACGTACCCCTCAATCCCTGTCTCACACTGCTATATTCTACAGACAGGAAACAGGCTGATAAAACTACTCAGCTGCAAACACAGGCTACTCTTTATGAAAATGGAAGAATGACTCTGAAGGATGATTCCAATGGCAGAGACATCAAACCACACCATTAATTCCAGGCCTTGAAACCTAATATTATTTGCCTAGCTGAATTCAGACATGTCTTGGGACCAGTGACTCCTTTTTTTCTCTCAGTTTCATCCCTTTTTTAATTGGAGTGTCTATAACTGTTCTGTTATACCTGTCCCACCATTATATTTTTGGGAGCAGATAACTTGTTTCTTGAATTTCACAGATTCATAGATAGAGGGGAATTGTATCTCACGATGGATGATACCCATAGACTCACCCATACCTAATTTAGAGAATTTAGATGATAAGATTTGGTATTTTAGAGCTGATGAGATTTAGACAAGATTTTGGACTTCGAGTTGATGCTGCAATGGGTTGAGATTTGGGGGGATGTTGGGATGAAATGAATGTTTTTGCATGTGGGACAGATGTAAATTTTTGGAGAACAGAGGGCAGACTGTGGTAGGTGAAATAATGCCCAAGAAAAAGATATCCATGCCATAATATCTAAAAGCTGTGAATATGTTACCTCACATGGCAAAAGAGACTTCAGAAATTTGATTAAGGTAAGGACATTGCAGTAGAAAAATTGATCTGGATTTTTTGGGTGGACCCAATATAATCACAAGTTCCTTACAAGAGGGAGACAGGAAGGCCAGACTCAGAAAAGGAAATGAGACAACAGAAGCAGAGGTCAGAGGGATGCTGCTGTGAGCCAAAGAATGTGGGTGGCCTCTGTTGTTGTTGTTAGGTGATGTGGATTCAGTTTGGACTCATAGCCACCCCATGTACAACAGAACACTACCGGATCCTGTGCCATCCTCACAATCATTGTCACACTTGAGCCCACTGCTGCATCCACTGTGTCAATCCATCTGGTTGAGGATCTTCCTTTTGTTCCCTGACTCTATTCTACCAAGCATGATGTCCTTCTCCAGGGGCTGATCCCTCCTGATAGGATGTCCAAAGTATTTGAAACATAGTCTTGCCATCCTTGCTTCTAAGGAGTACTCTGGTGGTAGTTCTTCTGAGGCAGATTTGTTTGTTCTTTGGGCAGTCCACGGTATATTCAATATTCCTCGCCAACACTGCAATTCAAAGGCATCAATTCCTCTTCGGTTTTCCTTATTCATCAACCAGCTTTCACATGCCAGAAAAGTCAAGAAATGAATTCTCCACCAGAGTCTCCAGAAAGAATGCAATTCTGCCAGCATCTTGAGTTTAGACCCATAGGACCAGGGACAGATTACCCAATAAGCATGGTAAGCATGTACTTAGGGCATCAACAAAACAGGGGCGCCGGTTTCCAAAGCAAACACCTATAGATGCCAAGGACACAAGACACAAGGAAAAGCAAGAGCCATAGTGGAAGGGAATTGGCAGGGCACTAAATGAAATTGATGCCCTTTTATAAATTTTGTATACAATAACAATTATAATTTCCTTTTCATTTCAGATAAGGTATAACCTCACATTTAGTTCTCTCCTGTAGATCACATAAGGAAGTGCCAGCAGCACTATAATCATGTGACTCGTGACGTATCTGGTCCTGCCCAAAGGGCATCAAAAAGCATCTTCAGGTTGAGCATACCCTTGTATTTGTATCAAGCTCTTTGCCATCATTCTCACTCCTGTCCGGTGTCAATAGTAGCCCTATAAACTGTGAAGATGTAGCATCAAGCTACGGAAATGAGTTTGTAAGGTCTTAAGTATTATTTCAAGACAAAAAACACTCATGGAGATAGGCAAAGGGCCCACCAACAAACATCGTACACAAATGATTGAAATTATTTTTGACTACCTTGTAAGTACTGGTTCTTTTGATTATTTCAGACATGAATAGCAAAATTACATGCTGTAAATGAATATTTTTTACTTACTAATATTCATATACAAATTTTTCTGTTAACTTCCAAATTTGAATGTAAATTTCATTTTATAAATGTTTCTTGTTTTATAATTTTTTTTATTTTCAATTATTCAAATATATTTGCTGCGGTACAACCAAATTTAAAAATTAAATTTAAAGTAAGTAGACTGCAAAAACGAAAGTCATAGAATATAAAAAGAAAAAGATCTTTGAATTCCTAAAGACAATTCCAAAATTACCTTCTTTTTTAAAATGTGATGAATCAGAATAGACTTCTTCCTCTGAATGTTTGGTTGTAATAGACCCAAATCATTGTACTGGTACCACTAGTGCTGAAATTACTAACAGCAATATGAAGAGAACAGAATTTGTTCCAAATTCTGCATCCATTCCTTGTTGTAGTAAAAAAAATTAATGTTCGTGTAGAAAGTAAAACTTTTAGAATCTCAGATTGTTGCATCTGCAGATCCCATGATTAACAGAAATACAGATCGTGCTTTGCGGAATAATTTTTCTTCTAATGATGTAAATTACTGGATCGAAAGGGTCCAAGTAATTGTCAACATTACAGTGCACCATTTGAAAATTCACGTTGGAAATTTTTTGGATGGTAAACAAACAAGGTTCTGTAGCCAGAATATGTCTCTAGCGTGCAAAGCTAATGGTGAAAAATATAAGAGGGATTCTCCACGAGTTTGCTCTGTATATTATTTTGTTTGCATGCTATTCAGTCCTAAATCATTTACTTCTCAGTTTGCTACGGATGGTGTCATGGATTGAATTACCTTGGTAAAAAACGTGTGTATCAATCTGGCTAGGCCATGATTCCCAGTATTCTGTGGTTGTCCTCCATTATGTGATTGTAATTTTTCTTTGAAGAGGATTAGGATGGGATTGTAACACCACCCTTACCCAGGTCACCTCCCTGATCCAATGTAAAGAGAGCTTCCTTGGGGTGTGGCCTGCACCACCTTTTATCTCTGAAGACATAAAAGGAAAGGGAAGCAAAAAGAGAGCTGGGGACCTCATACCACCAAGAAAGCAGTGCCGGGAGCAGAGTGCATCCTTTGGACCCGAGGTTCCTGAGCAGAGAAGCTCCCACACTAAGGGAAGATTGATGACAAGGACCTTCCTCCAGAACCGACAGAGAAAGCGTTCCCTTGGAGTCGATGCCCTGAATTTGGACTTGTAGCATACTAGACTGTGGGAGAATAAATTTCTCTATGTTAAAGCCGTGCACTTGTGGTATTTCTGTTATAGCAGCACTAGATGACTAAGACAGATGAATTTACCAACTTGAATATGATTGATAAACATGAAAACAGTTCAATTCACATAGACTGAATGTTATAATTAAATCAAAGACATGGTTTTTCGCTCAACTCATGAGTTGGAACCACAAACTAATGAAGAATGTCAGTACTGGAAAACAGTTTTGCAATGCGTTGGTGCTGTCAGTATAAAAATCGCTGAACGTGGGGTATCTTTTCAAGGAAGAAATGAAGAGTTTGGGTCCCAACAAAATCGAAATTTTTAGGGTTTACTTGAACTTGTTTCTGTTTGATTTATTTTTAGCAGCTCACATCTCAAAACATGATAACACAAGAAAGGGCAACCCATCATATATATCTAAAACAACGTGAAGAATTAATAACTAAATAAGTAATGAAGTTTGATGAATTATCTTCAGTGAAATAAGTACAGCTTGATATTTCTGTTTGTAGATTCCAGTCCTGATCGTTCTCATAGAGATCAGCTAAGTATTGTTTTAAGATGCATATCTCCAACAGATGTAAAACCTGTTGAGAAATTTATCACATTTACTAGCTTGAAAAGTCAAAGTAGTGAAGAAATTACAAATCAAGTAGTTTGCTATTTATATAAAGTTTGTAAAATTCATTTTTCTAAGTGAAGAGGAGTGTCCTATAACAATGCTGCCAATATGTCAGGGGGGTTATAAAGGCATTGAAATTTATAAAGGTAGAAAAATTTTTAGAATGTAACCAATATGCTATTTTCATACCATGTGCTGCACATTCACTTCATCTTGAAGGATGTAGCTACAGGAGACTGTTGTCTGGAAGTAGTCCATTCTTTCCTACTGTTCAGTTATTCTACGCATTTTGCCGCCTCTGCTCACCAATGGGCAGTTCTTAAAACATCCTTAGGCAATGACCATGTATTAAATTGTCTTTCTAATACACGTTGAGAAGTGCATGCTGCAGCAATGGGTGCAACCCTGGAATCCTACACTCAGATTCTCGATGCCTTAGAAAATATTGCTGAAGACCAGACACAAAAAGGAGATACCAGGAAAGAAACTGAAATCATTGCCAAGAAACAGCAAATACTAGAGTGTGTATTTATGTTGATTATGTGGAATAACATATTGTAGCATTTTCATCAGATGAGACAAGCTCTCCAAGATTCAGAAGTAAATTGAAGGCATCCACAGATCTCTACCAGTCATTAGCAGGGTATTTACATAACTTAAGAAAACATTTTGAAAAATTGAAACACAGCAATACAAATACTGCCATATACTGATTATCAAGCAGTTCTCCATCGCAGATGCATTAGAAAAAACAAGTAAAATGAAGGAAGTGCTCCTGAAGTATCACTGAGGGCCAGAGTTCAATTTCTCCTAATCACATAATACACCATCATTGACACACTTGAATATTGCACAAAAAGAAGGGTGAACGTGTATGAAGTTCTTTCAAATAGATTTTCCTTCTTAAACAATGTGGCTATACCTGATGAAGAATGCAAGAAGGCATCCAAGAAATGAGTGCAGGCTCATCCCCATGACTTAAAGACAAACTTGTCTGGAGAAGTGCCACAGTCTCATTCTTACATGAGAGCTAAGTTTGCAGATTCAAGAAAGACAAATTTTACTCATGTGGGCATGTATGATTCCATAATAGAAGACAAAATAGAAAGCGTATTTACCAGTGTTGAAATTACCTATATTCGTAACTTTAATGATCACAAACTGCGCAACATAACGCTCACTTTCATTCCTACACAGACTCAAAAACCCTCAGCGTACAACAGTGATTCCAGAAAGACTCTATCCATCCTCCTTATTATGTATGGAAGTAGGTATTGTTTGTCAGCTTAATTATAATTAAATCACTGAAAATGTATAAGAGCAAGAAAATCAAAAGAAATATTTTTAATTATAACATGTTAGAGATGAAAGATCTACCTAAAAAGAAAATATACTAATTTGTTGTAATATTCTTTTTCTGATCACTAAATTATCTTTTAAGACATCTTTTCATTTGTTCATTTACAATTGTAGCTTTTATTATGGAACAAGCATCCAAACTGAAGTATGAGTAGTTTAAAGTAAAAATGGTGAAAGTCAATATTTGTTGTGGGAGAGCAACAGAATTTTACATTGATTGTTGAAACAACTAAGTTCACTGACTCATTTTCTTTGTAGTAGAATATGGAGAATATTCTTGTTGTAGAAAATTAGTTATCCAGTAAAAATCTTAGTACCTCACATCCACTAAAATTTTTATAGTCCAGCTCATCTCATTTTGCTAAAAGTGCATATGCCACTTTTGTGTTCATTCGCTAATATTATAGTCGCATTTAAAAAGAAGTTACCTCATGGATGGCCAACACATACACACGCACACAAATATGCACACATGTATATACGTAACTCACACATCCTGTGGGAATGTCTGAGTCAATAGATGAGGGAGCATCACAGATTATCAGTGTTTAGTGCCCTCACATGCCTTAATCTGGCCGTGCACAGTACCCGTTTCAGACTTCTGACCTCTAGAACTGTAAGAAAATAAATTTGTGTGTGTGTGTGTGTGTGTGTGTGTGTGTGTGTTTATTTTAAGCCATTAAATTTGTTTGGTACGGTAGCAATAGGTAACTAATCCAGAGTTTGGTATCAGGTTGTACTCTAGTCAGTGTACTGAAAAGCTGTCTTGTTACCAAGGGAAACGGATGAAGTTTTTGAAGGATTTCTTGGCACAGTGTTAAAAAAAAATCACAATTTGTATAGGTCCGCTTATAATCACATCACATGAAATTGATTGGGAGTCAGTTCTGGAATCTGCGTTCCATACTCAGAAACCTGGTCATTACACTAGTTTTCCCTACTACTAGGTTTCTTTTTCAAGTGAGTGTATGCAGAAGAGACAAAAATCTTCATTGTCCTCTCTGAGCCTCGAACTCACCACCTTCAGATTGTGAGATGGCCGCGCTGCCTACTGCCTGAAGAAAGCACTACTGTCAGCTTCTTTTAGCAAAACTCTAAACTCAGACTATTTCAAGCCTGAGTGATATTTCTAAAGTGTTAGGTTTTTATGCACTGTAAACCTCCAGGAAACCCTGGTGGCATAGTGGTTAAGAGTTATGGCAGTTCGAATCTACCAGGCACTCCTTGGAGACCCTTTGGGGCAGCTCTCCTCTGTCCTTCAGGGTCGCTATGAGTCAGAATGGACTCGAAGGCAGTAGGTTTGGTGTTTTTTTGTTTTTAATGCACCTCCATGCCGCAAAAGGAATTGATGCTGTGTCATACATAAGTTTTCTGTTGCTCTGAGTTTGTCACAATAACCTTGATCAAAAGTATTTGCGGATTTGACCCTGGAGTAAATAAATATACGACAGAGTAAGGTTTTCCACTCCGCTTTAAATACCACTTTCTGCTAGTTACTTCTCATCTCTGTGCCTCATATTGTCCATCAGGAAAACGGAGACCATCGTTAAAGATCTGTTGAGGCAGTTAGGAGGACTGAATGACAGTAAATATAAGCAGAGTGCGTGCACTTAAGTTCCTAATAAATTTTAGTTGTTATTTATCTATGTTTTGGACACCCAGCGTATAGAACTATTGTAAGAAAAGAGTAATGTGTTGGAAAACATCTTTCTCTTTGCAAACATGAGGACTTCAAAACAGGTAGCATGTGTGGTAGCGTGGCCAAGCGGTCTAAGGCGCTGGATTTAGGCTCCAGTCTCTGCGGGGAGGTGGGTTCGAATCGCACCGCTGCCAATCTTATTATAAAGTGAATCCATCTAAGAACAGAATTTGCAGATATCATTTGGGATAGTTGCCTGAGGCTGGTAACAAAAAGAAGGTATTTATCTTCCCAACACTACGTCAGAGCCCTGGTGGTGCAGTGGTTAAAGCGATGGACTGCTAACCTTTCTGCAGTTTGAAACAACCAGCGGCTTAGTGGACCACCTTGAGTTGGAACCAACGACAACGTGTTTGGTTTTTGGTTAAGACCAATTACGGGGTTATAAGGAAAATCAGACTATTGTCATTTCTGTCTATTCTTTATATCTAAGAACCTCATTGTGTGCCCAAGGGCACAATTATTTTTTTTAAATGTTTATATGGAAATAAGTATAACTTTCACATATTTACAAACTACAAAAACAAAATAGTTTATATACAGTGAAAATCTTCGCCTTCCACCACCTCCCCTCTCCATTTCACCTGCACCAGATTCCGCCTACCCAAGCGACTTTATTAGTCTGGGGTTACCTGCAAGGAATATCATTTGTATAAACAAGCAAATAACCAGTTGCTATGGAGTCAACTCTGACTCATGGAGACTCCATGTGTGTCAGAGTAGAACTGTGCTCCATAGGGTTTTTGAAGACTGATTTTTCGGAAGTAGATTATCAGGCTTTTCTTCGGCGGTACCTCTGGGTGGACTACAACTTCCAATCTTCTAAGTATCAGCCAGGGACAAATAAGCCAACAGGAATCTAGTATTTCCCCACATTTTCTATTTTCCAGACCTACTCTATTGCATATTACATATTAAAGAAATTAATATTTCCCTATTACATATTAGGGAAATTACAAATACCTTCTCCATAGTTTCTTCGTTTTTTTTTTTTTTTTTTTTCACTTCGCTTAGTGGTTTTTCTTTGTTTGCCATTTTGGTTGTTGTTTTGTCTTCTCTTTTTCTTTTTTATTGTGCTTTAGGTGAAAGTTACAGAGCAAATTAGTTTCTCATTAAACAATTAATACACATATTGTTTTGTGACATTGGTCGCCAACCCCATGATGCATCAACATACTCCCCTTCTCGACCTTAGATTCCCTGTTTCCATTCGTCCAGCTTTCCTGTCACCTCCTGCCTACTCATCCTTGGCCCTGGGCTGGTGTGCCCATTTAATCTGGTATACGTAGCTGAACTACTTGTATATGTTGTTGTTGTTTTTAGATGACATCGAGTCAGTTCTGACTCATAGCAACCCTATGTACAGCAGAACCAAACATTGCCAGGTCCTGCGCCATTCTCATGATCATTGTTTTTCTTAAGCCCATTGTTGCAGCCACTGTGTTAACCCATCTCATTGATGGTCTTCCTCTTTTTCACTGACCCTCTACTCTACCAAGCACAATATCCTTCTCCAAGGACTTGGTCCCTCCTGATTACATGTCCAAAGTATGTAAGATGAAGTCTAAGGAGCATTCTGGCTATACTTCTTCCAAGACAGATTTGTTCGTTCTTTTAGCAGTCCGTGGTATATTCAATATTCTTTGCCAACACCACAATTCAAGGGCATCAATTCTATTTCGGGCTTTCTTATTCATTGCCCAGCTTTGGCATGGATATGAGGCGATTGAAAACACCATGGCTTGGGTCAGGCGTACCTTAGTTCGTAAAGTGACATCTTTGCTTTTTTCACACTTTAAAGAAGTCTTTTGCAGCATATTTGCCCAATGCAATGCATTGTTTGATTTCTTGTCTGCTGCTTCCTTGGGCGCTGATTGTGGATCCAAGTAAAATGAAATCCTTGATGACTTCAATCTTTTCTTTGTTTAGCAGGATGTTGCTTATTGGTCCAGTTGTGAAGATTTTTGTTTTCTTTATGTTGAAGTGTAATCCGTACAGAAGGCTGTGGTCTTTGATCTTTATCAGTAAGTGCCTCAAGTCCTGTTCACTTTCAGGAAGCAAGTTTGTGTCATGTTGGTATTGAAAACTGTTAATGAGTTTGCCTCCACTCCTGGTGCTGTATTCTTCTTCATATAGTTTAGCTTCTCAGAGTATTTGCTCAGCATACAGATTAAATAAATATGGTTTTAGATACAGCCCTGACACACACCTTTCCTGACTTTAAACCGGGCGGTCTCCCCTTGTTCTCTTCGAACAAGTACCTCTTAATCTATGCACAGGTTCCTCATGAGCACAATTCAGTGTTCTGGAATTTCCATTCTTCGCAACGTTATTCATAATAATAAATAAATAATAAAACACAAGAAAACAAGGTTCTGGTAGTCTCTGCTTTCACCAGGATCCATGTGACATCAGCGGTGATATCCTTAATTCCGCATCCTCCTCTGAATCCAGCTTGAATTTCCATCAGTTTCCTGTCAATGTCCTGCTACAACTACTTTTAAATGATCTTCAGCAAAATTTTACTTATGTGCGATATTAAGGATATTGTTCCATAATTTCTGCATCTGTTTCATCACCTCTTTGGAACAGGCATAAACATGGATCTCTTCCATGCAGTTGGCCAGGGCTGTCTTCCAAATTTCTTGGCATAGACAAGTGAGCACCTCCAGTGCTTCATCCGTTTGCTGAAACATCTCAATTGTATTCCATCAATTCCTGAAGACTTGTTTTTCACCAATACCTTCAGTGCATCTTGGACTGCTTCCTTCAGTACCATTGGTTCGTGATCATATGCTACTTCCTATACTGACTGAATGTTGACTAATTCTTTTTGGTACAGTGACTCTATATGTTCCTCTCATCTTCTTTTGATTCTTCCTGTGTTGTTCAGTATTGTGCCCACAGAATCCTTCAGTATTGCAACTTGAAGCTTGAATCTTTCCTTCAGCTCTTTCAAGTTCAGAAATGCCGAGCGTGTTGCTCCCTTTTGGTTTTCTAACTCCAGGTCTTTGCACATGTCATAATCCTTTTTTTGTCTTTTCCAGCCGCCCTTGAAATCTTCTGTTCAGCTCTTTTACTTCATCATTTCTTCCTTTCACTTTAGATACTCGATGTTCAAGAGCAAGTTTCAGAGTCTCTTCTGACATCCATTTTGGTCTTTTCTTTCTTTCCTGTCTTTTTAATGGCCTCTTGCTTTCTTTGTTTATGATGTCCTAGATGTCATTCCACAACTCACCTGGTCTCTAGTCCTTAGTATTCAATATGTTAAGTCTATTCTTGAGATGGTTTCTAAATTCAGGTGGGATATACTCAAGGTCATACTTTGGCTCTCCTGGATTTGTTCTAATTTTCTTCAGCTTCAACTTGAACTTCCATATGAGCAATTGATGGTCTGTTCTGTGGTCAGCCCCTAACCTTGTTCTGACTGATGATATTGACCTTTTCCATCATCTCTTTCCACAGATGTAGTTGATTTGATTCCTGTGTGTTCCATCTGGTGAGGTCCACGTGTATAGCCACCATTTATGGTGTTGAGAAAAGGTATTTGCAATGAAGAAATCATTGGTCTTGCAAAATTCTATCATGCAATCTCCAGCATCGTTTCTATCACCAAGGCCATATTTTCTTTCTTTCTATGTAGTTATTTTTTATTGTACTTTAGATGAGGGATTACAGAACTAGCTAGCTTCTTGTTAATCAGTTAGTACACATATTGTTTTTATGACATTGATTAACAACCCCACAACATGTCAACACTTTCCCTTCTTGACCTAGGGTTCTCTATTACCAGCTTTCCTGTCCCCTCCTGCCTCTTAGTCCTTGCCCTTGGGCTGGTGTGCTCCTTTAGTCTCGTTTTGTTTTATGGGCCTTTCTAATCTTGGTTTGAAGGGTGAACCTTAGGAGTGACTTCATTATTGAGCTATAAGAATGTATGGGGGCCATACTCTTGGGGTTTCTCCAGTCTCTGTCAGGCCAGTAAGTCTGGTCTTTTTGTCGGTTAGAATTTTAGTCCACATTTTTCTCCTGCTCTGTCTGGGACCCTCTATTGTGATCCTTGACAGAGCAGTCATTGTTGGTAGCTGGGCACCATAGAGTTGTACTGGACTCAAGTCTGGTGGGGGCCGTGGTAGTTTGGGTCCATTAGTCCTTTGGACTATTCTTTCCTTTGTATCTTTAGTTTTCTTCATTCTCCCTTGCTCCCGAAGGGGTGAGACCAGTGGACTATCTTAGATGGCCGCTCACAGGCTTTTAAGATCCCAGATGCTACTCAGCAAAGTAGAATGTAGAACGTCTTTTTTATAAAATTTTTCATATTTTCCAACTACCGATCCTCTTTGTTTCCAGTTTTTGCATTCCAGTCACAAGTAATTATAAATGAGTCCTGATTTATCAATTTCAGAGTGCAGAAGTTGGTAAAAACTTCAATTTCTTTATCTTTGGCCTCAGTGGTTGGTGCATAAATTTGAATAATATTTACTGGTATTTATTGGTGCTCTTATTTCTGTAAGGATATTATCCTAATACTGACAGCGTAGTACTTAGGATAGATCTTCAAATGTTGTTTTTTTTTTTTTTTTTTTAATATATATTTTATTGTACTTCAGGTGAAAGCTTACAGAGCAAATAGTTTCTCATGAAATAGTAGTACACATGTTGTTTTTTGACATTGGTTAACAACCCCACAACGTATTAAGCCTCTAAATTCTCAACCTTTTTTTTTGATGAAAATTACAGATGGCCAAAGATACACCGTTTCAAAAATTTCTACATTCACAGTTCAGTGACATTGACTACACTCTTCCAACTGTGCTGTTATTCTCACTTAAGATGAAGGCTTACAGAAAAAAATAGTTTTTCATTTAACAATTACTACACATGTTGCCCTATGACAATGGTTAACAATCTCACAGCACATCAAGAATATCCTTACTCCACCTTGTATTCCCTATCACCAGGGGGCTTCCTTGTCCCCTTCTGTCTTCTGGACCTTGTCAGTGGACTATTGTACCTCTTTAGTCTCATTTGTTTATTTATTTATTTATTTATTTATTTATTTATTTTTATTTTATTTAAACACCATTTCAAAACTTTTTACTTACACATTTAAGTGATATTGACTATGCTCTTCCAATTGTGCTGCCATTCTCGCCCAAGATGAAGGCTTACAGGACAAAACAGCCTCCCATTTAATAGTTACTACAAATGTTGCCCTATAGCAGTGGTCAACAATCTCACAATACATCGACAGTGTCCTTATTCAATTTGTGTTCCTTATCATCAGTTTCCTACTCTCCCTCTGCCTTCTGGCCCTTGTCACCGGACTCCTGTACATCGTTAGTCCCATTTAGTTTTACTGGGGTGTCCATTCCCAGGCTTAACATCGAACCTTGAAGGTAACTTCCCCTCTGAGCTGAAGGGGTGTCTGGGGGCCACACTCTCGAGGTTTCTCTAGTATTCTTTAGGCCAGTATATCTGGTCTTCTTTTTTTTTTTTTTTTGGGAGTTAAAATTATACTCTACATCCTACTCCAGCTCTGCCCAGAACCCTCTGTTGTGATCCTGGTCAGAGGAGTCATTGGTGGTAGCCGGGCACCATCCAGCTGTACTGGGCTCAGTCCCGTGGAGGCCTTGGTAGCTGTGGACCATTAGTCCTTCGGACTAATCTTTTCCTTGTATCCTGTTCTCTTTGTTCTCCCTTGTTCCCGAAGGGATGAGATCAGTGGAGTATCTTAGATGGCCGCTCATAGGCTTTTAAGACCCCAGACACTACTCACCAAGGTAGAATGTAGAGCATTATCTTTATAAGTAGTGTCATGCCAATTGAGCTAGATGTTCCCCGAGATCATGGTCCCCAGAGCCCTCCGTCCAACAACTCAGTCCCTCGGGGGGTTTGGATGTGTCTATAGGGCCTCCATGACCTTTCCTTGTGCAGGTTGTGTTAGTTTCCCCTGTACTATGTACTATCTCATCTCTCACCCAAGTTACCACTTACCTATTACCTATCAAATGTTGTTTTTGATGATGAATGCAATGCCATGCCTCTTCAATTTGCCGTTCCTGGCATAGAAGACCATATGTGTGATTCAAAATGGGTAATAACTCTTCACTTCAGCTCGCTAATGCCTAGGATATTGATCTTTTTGCGTTCCATTTCATTTTTGACAATTTCCAATTTTCCTGGATCCGTACTTTGTACATTCCATGTTCCAATTATTAATGCATGTTTGCAGCTGTTTCTTCTCATTTTGAGACATGCTACATCAGTAAATGAAGGTTCCGAAAGCTTAGTTCCATCCACTCCATTAAGGTCTACTCTGCTTTGAGTAGGCAGCTCTTCCCGATTCATCTTTTGAGTGCCTCCCAACCTGGCGGGCTCATCTTCTGTACTATATCAGACAATGTTCTGCTGCTGGACTCATTCAGCTGGAGGCTGTGGTAGTTGTGGTCCATTAGTCCTTTGGACCCATCTTTCCCTTGTGTCTATGATTTTCTTCATTCTCCCTTGCTGCAGACGGGATAAGATCAGTAGATGTACATTAGATGGCCGCTCACAAGCTTTTAAGACCCCACTAAAGTAGGATCTAGAATCCTTTCTTTATAAACTATGTTATTCCAATTGAATTAGACACTCCCCGAGACCATGAACCCCATCCCTCAGCCCAGTAATTTGGTTTCTCAGGGAATTTGGATGTGTCTATGAATCTTCTATGACTTTGCCTTGGTCAAGTTGTGCTGACTTCCCAGTATTTCAGTACTGTCTTACTCTTCACCACTTATCAATTGTCTAGTTAGTGTTTTTCCCTCGCCATCACTCCCCTCCTTCATAACCATCAAAGAGTCTTTCTTTCGGTGTATAAACCTTTTCATGAGTTTTTGTAATAGTGGTCTCATCTAATATTTGTTCTTTGGTGATTGACTAACTTCACTCAGGATAATGCCCTCCAGATTCATCCATGTTGTGAGATGTTTCACAGAGTCATCATTGTTCTTCCTTTACGTAGGGTTTTTTGTCCATCCAGCAGGGACACTGGAAACCTAAGTTTGAGCTCTTTTGCTGTCTCTTTATGATACACGGATATTATAAAGACCGCCAAAGAATAAAATGTATTAGAGAGCACGCATCCTGTCCGACTCTCACCTCACAAAGGCGGTTTGGTCGGGGTCCCCAGGTCTCCCCTCTAGTGCCGCCCCCAACCCCCTCATCCGCTCCGGCGTTTCAGTCACCGCCGGTCCTAGGAGTCCGGAGCCCTGCTGCCTCACACTTACTTCCATGGCGCTTCTACAGTTCCACTAGATATCTTCTTGGGCGCAGAGCTGCGTTCAGGTGCACAGCCAGCCGGCCAAGCCGTCTGAGCGTCTCGGAGGGAAATGCACCGACGGGCTGGGAGGCGAGTGCGGGAAGTCATCAACGGCCGGTTAGAGACTAGAAGAGTTTACTTTCTTTGCGAGTTGCTGACCTACTGAGCTTGAAACCCGGCCTTGGGTGAGAAGAGGGCAGAGCAATAGTTCGCTGGAGCCATAAGGCTCTTCACCTTAAGAGGACTGAACCTGGATTCGGGCACCTCCTGTGGCGAGTCGGACTCACTTCGCCTCCCCCTTCTCCCAAGAATCTCTGTACCTCTGGTTGTAAAATTAGAGTCATTATAGCGCTCGACTGTAATGGAGGGACGATTTTAACGGAGGCTCTGCCGCTGAATTCGACCCTCTCATTCTTCTCTTCTCCTTTCGCTTCCCTCCGCTCCAAATGACTACTTGCTGTGAGTGCAAGTGATGTGTACTTCGCAATCTGAGTCTCCTAATGGAGTTCCTTTGTTAGAGACCCTCACTTAGTGCATTCGAACGAAGAAGAATTTAACTTTACAAACTATCAGGAGCGGTAACGGCGAAGTTTGTTTTTAGAAATCTTCATCTCATTTGGAAGGACTGGGCTGCTTCAACTTTTACTGACCCCTTGCGGGCAGTGTAGAACTGCTCCATAGTGTTTCAAGGCTTTCACCTTTCCGGAGCAGATTACAGGCCTGTCTTCTGAGGCACCTCTGGGTGGGTTCAAACATCCAACTTTTTAGCTAGTAATTGAGCTCTTAACTCTTTGCCCTTCCTCTGCTCTCGTTGCTCTGTTCTGATTCTTGTTGAGCAGAGAGCAGGAAGAGAGGCGTCCAGAGGCCTATAGTAGATGTCCGGATGGGTTTTCTCTACAAGGAAGCGGAGTGTCAATAGCCTTCTAAGGGAAATCGCTAAGGTAAAATGAAAATAATGCCTGAACAGGGACTTGAACCCTGGACCCTCAGATTAAAAGTCTGATGCTCTACCGACTGAGCTACCCAGGCCCCTGCTTCCAGATTTCCCTCACTACTTCCTGCAGGTTTTATGTAGATCCATTGGTTTCATGTTTCATGCCCTGGTTCCCAAATAGCTTCCTTGTAATTTCCCTGCTTGCCAAGAAGATTCTGTTTCAAACAGATGTTATAATGGCTAGAAGAATTTCCCTTCCTTCTGTCTTGTCTTCTGTCTGTTTAGACTTTCAGAAACAGACTTGGTCACCTAGACAAAGCGCTGCCGCCTTTCTGATCACATTGCTAGACCCAAGGGCTGCATTTTTGCCGAGTGTCCCTCTGTTTCTTATTTACCCACTTGCATCTATTTTTCTCGAAGCAGTACTCAAGCTGCTCTTCTTCGTATCCCTCTGTCTTGTCTTGTACACTTTTCTTGCAGCCTTGGAAGGCAGAGGAGAAAAGAGTTGAAGGAGAAAAAACTGTAGACAGAAGAGAACGTTCCATAATGGTGGGCAAGCGAAGGTGCATGGGTTTAATCTTCTGCATCTCTAGGCTTGCTTTTCCTTGTAATGCAACTTCTCTAGCATCTGTGAGCCACTCCTCCTTCTTTTCATTTTATTTCTCCTCCTCCTCCTTCTCTTCAGTCTCCGTTTTCTCTTCCTCCTTCAGGTCTTCATGTTATGAATACTGTTCACTGCTCACATCCAAAGGAAAATAATAATTATCTTGATGAGTTAATGTACCTTAAGACATACCATCCAGAATATGACCTAAGATAGTTTTTGAGTTTTGACCTAACCCTGCAGAAATGCTGTACAAGGAATCTTGGAACAAACGAGGATGTTTTGGAGAGAAGGAAAGATTTATCTCTCTGGGGAGAAAAGATAAGGCAGGGAATGGGAAAAGACTGTTGTTTATTTCTTTCAAATAACTCGGCACTTCCAAGAAGCCAAGACTATGTGAAAACTGGGAAAAATGGTGTTTACTTAGCTTTAGGAATTTGTGCATTACTCGTCTCTCCTATCCTATCAATATACAAGGCAGAGTTGGAGGTGGGTCACACAAAATCACCGTGAATTGTTTTATGTATCAATCCACAGGGAAACTAGGAAACAAATTTTAGAGTTTCAATGAGACAAGCATCCCTTCAACTTATTTGGGCCCTCTTCTCTCCTCTTGAAGTAGCTTGGAAGTCACCAACCTGCACCTCACACATAGGGACCACTCTCCCAGGGAAGTTTGGGACTCACTACCTCATCCCACTTGCTTAGCAGGGTGATTCTTCTACTTGTTGGTAGAGAATGAAGTTGTTAAAATCTATGTTATGAATGGATTATAATAAAATATTTTCCTAAGGTTAAAAGCAGGCATTTCCGACACAGCGAGCTCTCGTTTGAGCTTCTAGGTGTTTCTCCCTGGAGCTATGCCATATTATCTTAGAGATAGAAAGGGTCTGAACATACCAACTTCTGGCAGTCCCTCTCTTCATACTGTCATCTGCATCCCTTCATTACAGAGTTTAGTTCTTGGCTCATAATTCTCCACCCAAATGAACCAACATTATAAGTAACTTATAAGAGAGTGCCATTGAAGAAATAGGTCACTTCTGATCATCTCACAATCTCAGTTGATTAATTCTAAGTAATTGTTTTCAGAGGTTTCAGATGATATTTGATTTCTTTTTTTGAATGCTGTTAAAATTTCCTCCAATTGCCAAGTTTAAAATTTGAAAACAGGATCTTAATATTCTCTTATCAACACTTTCACTTCCATCCTTGTACAGCGTCCTCACAGAATTGGCTGTGTGGTCTAACGGATAAGATGTCTGATTCTGGAACTAGAGGCCTGAGAGTTCGAGTCCGTTTGTGATCATTTATTTCTTATAGTGCAATACGTAGAACATTCTTCAATTGACTTCCAGTGACTAATTCCTGAGGTGTTGTTGGAAGGCATAAGTGATATAGGCAATGTTTCTTCTTTCACAGACCAATAATTAACATTAAAGAGACTTTGAAAATCTAAAATGGGCTGAGCCTCAAAAAGACATGGGAGCAAATCTGGGGACCCACTAATGACCATCATCCTTTCCTCTCAGTTTATTACTTTTTTGTGATTATTTTTCAAGGTTTCAATGGGTGTTTATTTCTTTTCTTCAAGATATTAGTGAATCTTACTCTAATTTCAAGGAACTTCGAATCACAAGTTCTCACCGTGTTAATTTCTCCTTATAAAGTCACCTTAACTTCTCTATCAATTCCAGGCCCCTCATGGTTACTCTTCTTCTCCCCCCGCCCCCAGACTCTTCCTATTTCAATTTGCAGGAATGATAGGACCTATCTGATTTAACTTCTGCAAACTAACCCATGATGTGATGGTTATGGTTCTTCTGCCAAAGATTCTACACATATGCTACATCATGTATGAAAATGCAGACTGCAAAATGCACGACATAATACATAACTCTTTACCTTCAAAATGTTTTTGCATACCCTCACTATTGAGAATCCTTCCAAAACAGATTAGCTTCTATTCTTCCCAGGACCTATGTGGATTATACATACAATATAAAGGTTTTGGATTTCCTGAATAGAACACAGAGACCATAGGTATGTTTCTTCTAAGTTTAATACCTCATAAACTCCTATAATCTAAGCATTCTTACCAAAGTCCCTCCTTTGCGATGTTCAAACTGTGCTGTACACAGAAGACTGGACCTTCTCACAAATAACATATAAAATACACTTTTGAGACTTTCCAGTACAGTTTGATTTAACAAGAATGCATCCATGCATCTCTCCATATTAGGAACTTACAAGGGTACATTTGGAATCCAGATTGCTTTAGCCACAATATCAACAAATGACTTCGCAGTTACCCCAGAATTATCCTAATTGTGCTTCACAAGACTCAGAGACAGATTAATCCCTGCTCTATCATTCTGTCTGTACTCAAGTCGCTGCATATCTTTGTGTCTGACATCTGTCTAATGGTCTGCTTCAAGGAGACCTTTGCTTCTGTTTACTCCTCTCACATTCAATTGCTCTGATGAGGTGGCTTCTGGGTCAGCTGGGAGGCAAGTTCTATTAGAAAAATGGAGTCCTACCAAGTTATAAGAGGTCTTCATGGGATTCCTGTGAACGTGGAGAAGATTCCTATTAGGGCAGAAGCTGGCAAAGAAGAGATGCAAGTCATCTCGCCCGCAGGTTGCTGCTTCTTAGGTCTTCTGAGAAATTCCAAGAAGATAATGGTAATCAGTATGAACTCCAGAGTCCAAGATCACTCTAGAGGCAAAGCTTATCCCTTGGTGCCATGGATTGAATTCTGTCCTGCCAAAATATCTGTCAACTTGGCTATGTCATGATTCCCAGTATTATATGACTGTCTACCATTTTGTCATCTGATGTGATTTCCGTGTGTGCTGTACATCCTATCACTATGATGTAATGAGATGGATTAGCAGCAGTTATATTGATGGGATCTACAAGATTAGATAGTATCTTAAGCCAGTCTCTTTTGAGATATAAAAGAGGAGGTGAGGAAAGAGACAGAGGGACCTCATACCACCAAGAAAGAAGCACCGGGAACAGAGCAGGTCCTCTGGCTACAGGGTTCCTCTTCCTGGGAGAAGAGACCCTCCTAGTCCAGGGGAAGGTTGATGAGAAAGACCTTCCTACAGAGCCACAGAGAGAGAAAGCCCTCCCGTGGAGCTGAGGCCCTGAATTTGGACTTGTAGCCTACTAGACTCTGAGATAATAAATTTCTCTTTGTTAAAGCCATCCACTTGTGGTATTTCTGTTAAAACACCACTAGATGACTAAGATACTTGGTTTTCAGTGAATACCTTTAATGAGCTCCACATCTTCAAATCACAGTGGACTATCTTCAGGGCTTGCTCTGCCTCTGTGCAGAGACCCTCTCTTCTACAGCCACGTGCTTTATACAAATCCCCAGGTAAGAGAACTTTGTAATATTCTAGTCTGAAGAATCACCATGCTTATAAAACATTAAAGTGAATTTGCTACTTAAATTCATAAGTATCCTAAATAAATGAAGTCCCATATCAAACTCTTTCTCTTCTCTTTCCAATCCTATCCAATGCCACAAAAGAAAAAGAAAACAACCTAGCAACAAGCTGTAAATCCCACTCCTCCTTCCCCAAAGTGAAAGGACATAGCATCTCTGTAATTAAGAGACTTGGAAATCTTCCTAAAAATTTCCAAATTTAAGTTGCATCATCAACCTTGACTTTTCAACCCTGTGCCATCCTGTCCATTCCTGAAGTCACTATTTTGCTTATCTATTTGACAGTAGGACAAAGAATAAAGTTGCTGGGTGTACTGAATGAATAACTCTCAAATGATATTGCAAATCTGAATTTCCACATTTGAAATCTTGCTCTTCAGATTCCCATTAAGAAAAGATGGTATGTGAGTAGTAAAACGCACTGTAAATATTTCTAGACCTGTTCCAGGAGAAACCCGGGCTCAGTAGCCTTTTGTGTATGAGTTAGAAAGAAGTATGGGAAAACTGACAGTATTTACACCAGAACAGGGTGGTGAATCCTAGATCCTCAGACTAGAGGCCTGTTGCAAATGAGCTATCCAGAAGTTTGATGAATTCAGTAAGAGTCTATTCCAAACAAAAACGCTCGGTCAGTGCCTGACTTTTCTTTCTTATTCTTTCTCTTGAATAGTAAGCCCAAACACGCTAAAACTAAGTGGTTTCAAATAGAATATATTCTAGCCCAAAGCGGTGGTGGTGGTGGAGGGGGATTCTGCTTCTAAGCTCCCGCTGCTGTGCTTGCCCATGGAATCAGGACAACACCTACTCCCTGTGGCTTTTTCCAAAGCCTCCAACCCCAACAACTGCTATTCCACAAACACGCAACCGCAAAACACTCAGCGATGGAAAGAGCAGCGAGGTGCTCCCAGTCAGGAAATTTTGGACAAAAAGAGAAGTATCTCTTTGTGGGACATAACCTTTGAAAGCACTTACTTTAGCCTTTCTCGTCCAGAAGGCCTCCGGAAAGCATAGCAAAGATGGGAACTTGGTCTCTTTCTACCTGTGTGACGTTCTATATCCTATCCGTTCTTAGAGACACATTTCCAAATCCCGTTCCTCTTCTCTGCTGCTGTTTCTCTCCTCCGCTCAGCGTCCTCCTTTCCCCCCTTCATAAACCCCGCCACTCTCCTCTATTCACTCCTTTCCTCGCGCCCGCTCCTCCTCGCATTCCAGTTCGCAGAGAGGTGTCTTTCTAATACAGTAGAAACTTAATCTGTAGATTAGGGGCATCCGTCCCTTCCATCCGGGAAGATGGATTTTCTCCCTCGTATCTGTATTAACAGTCGCACCACATCAGGAATTTGCGGATTTCTCCAGGCATAGGGAAAGTTTATAAACAGTGAATTTGTTTTGAAGGTTGTGCCCAGCTCGTAAAGCGCTTCTCTTGTGCTTTCCTCAGTAAGGAAATAATCTGGTATAAAAGAGACGTTTTAACGACTGCAGCGTCCATCTTTCTCCTCCCTCTTCTCTAACTACTGACTTTCAGCTCTACAAAATCAGAGCTACAGCATCGCTGGGGCAAAACTACTGTTTCCAAACCCAAGTGCTGGACGCAGCCATTTGCAAGATCATGACTGTACTTGTAGTTCCTCGTTTCGGTCTAATTAACCCATTGCTCTCAAGCAGATCCCGACCCCATAAGGTTTCCAGCCAAGGAGCGAAATGCCGACTTTTTGGTTAGCAGCCATAGCTTTTAACCCCGCGCCACCAGGCCTCCTGTTTCCGTGAAATACTGTGAATTAATTAACCTCTAATCTTCTCTCTCCACCTGGATCTCCATTCCTTGGCAACATTCACGGAGCTCATCTTTGTATCCCACTGCACTATTGTAATGGTTAAGATTTTGTGTGAACTTGGCTGGGCCATGATTCTCCGTGTTTTAATGTAATCACTCCCATGATTGAATATACTATGAGTGGCCAATCAGATGAAAGGGAGTCTCCTCGGGGGTGTGGCCCGCATCTGTATATAAGCAGAAGTTCTGGCTTTTTGCTCTCTCTGGATCCTGCGGCTGTTTCCTGTCGTCTCATCTCCCGTTCTTGGGACTTGAGCTGTCAGCTTATCTGCCAAACCTGGGATTCACCAATCTGCACAGCCTGTGAGTGGGAGGCCTGCTCTCCGACCTTCCTATCTTGGGCTTGCCAGCTTCTGCACCTGTGTCACTTAGGGGAGGCCTCTACCCTGATCCACGGACTTGGGACATTCTAGCCTCTACAATCACGTGAGCTGTTTCCTTGCTGTAATTTCTCTCTATATATTTATACAGTTTGCTGGTTTTGCTTCTCTAGAGAAGCCAGCCTAAGACATTTGGTACCGGGAGTGGTTCTAGAAAAACAAAATTGTGAGGATGAGTTTTCTAAATTGGTTCTCAAGTCTGGTTAGTCATAAAGGCATTGATGACTCTGCTTCCAGCAGTAAAGAGGTCACTGCTAGTCCATGGAGCTATATGGCGATACAAATACGCAAAATATCACCACAGGTAGATCAGGTATTGGTGAAAGGTGAGGCTCAGGGTGAACACATGTGTGATATCTTTCTACAGCTTTGTCAGAATGAGAAGTATAAGGAAGCTGGTTGGTTTGTCCTACTTTGGCTAGACAAACTGATGAAGGAAAGAGATGCGCTCAGGGCTTCAGAGTCAAGGCTCAAGTGCTGCATACATGACCTCAAGGCTTCCACTCGTGCTTTGAAAGAAAGCCTTATTTCTTGTAGTAACAGAGCTGAAATTGCTGAAAACCAAACCCAGAGTCTTATTGTAAGAGTGGCTGAATTACAACGCCAGCTCAATTGCAAACCTCGAGAGGTGTCTGAGGTTAAAGTAAGGGCATTGATTGGGAAGAGATGGGATCCTGAGACTTGGGATGGGGACATATGGTCAGATAATCAGGAAGCTGGGGGCACTGAGTCTGTAAATTCCGTTAAATCACTCCTGCCAGCAGAACCAGTCCCATCTGGAGAGATTACTTCATGTGTGTCTGCTAAACCACAGTCCCCAGAAAAACCATTAGCCCCTCCCTTCCATCTGAGGAGACTAGCCCTAGCCCAGCTGCCTCTAAAGAGCACTTCCCTGAGTCATTGCCTAGAGCAATGCTGAAAGTTCTCAGAACAATTCGACACTGCCGATTCTGACTTCTAGACCGATAACTAGGCATAAGTCCCAGTGAGCCCCAAAAGGTGAAGTACAAAGTGTGACCCTGGAGGAGGTATGCTACACTCCAAAAGCACTATTTGAGTTTTCTAATATGTACAAACAGAAACCTGGAGAATATGTGTGGGAATGGCTATTAAGGGTGTGGGATAATGGTGCAAGGAACATGAAGATGGATCAGCCTGAGTTTATTGATAAGGGTCCAGTGAGCACAGACTGTTCCTTCAGTGTTTCAGCTAGAGAAGTTAGGAAAGGATCTAATAGTTTATTTGGTTGGGTTGCTGAAGCATGGATTATGAGGTGGCTGACACTAAATCAAGTTGAAGTACCAGACCTGCCTTGGTATACTGTAGAAGAAGGTATCCAATGGCTTAGGGAAATTGACATACTAGAGTGGATTTATCAAGTTAGACCCACAGACCCACACATGGAGTGCCCAGAGGACACACCTTTTACCACATCTGTGAGGAACAAATTTGTGAAGGGAGCGCCAGCATCCTTGAAGACTGCTGTGACTGCTGTTTTATGTAAATCAGATTTGACAGTGGGAACTGCCCTAACTGAATTAATTAACTACAATGGGGCTGATTGGACCCCCTGGCAGTAGGGGCCAAGTGGCTGCACTCAATCGACAAAGGCAATGGACAGAGGAGTCAAAGCAGTAATCAGAATAGTCTGACTCGTATGGACTTATGGTGTTGGCTACTTAGTCATGGTGTCCCTAGAAGTGAAATAGATAGGAAATCTACTAAAAATTTACTTGATCTATACTAACGGATGAATTCTAGGTCAGGTGAACAGCAGTCTAACTCAAATCGCTGGAATAGAGAGTCACGGTCCCTCAATCAATTCCCAGATTTGAGAGAATTTAAAGACCCACAACCCCTGATGAAGGGGAGGCCAGATCCCATTGAAGAAGGACTCCAATACACTGCAAAAATTTTTATTGTTAATCTTTCTCCCAGCCTTCTCCAAAGGGATCTACGGCGTTTTACGAGAGTGACTGTTCACTGCAGAAAAGGAAATACTCAGACTTTTCAGGGATTACTGGATACTGGCTCCGAGCTGGCACTAATTCCAGAAGACCCAAAATGTCACTGTGGCCCACCAGTCAGAGTGGGGGCATACGGAGGTCAGGTTATTAATGGAGTCTTTGCTCATGTCCATCTCACAGTAGGTCCAGTGGGTCCCCGAACCCATTCTGTAGTGATTTCTCCTGTTCCAGAATGCATAATTGGAATAGGTATACTTAGCAACTGGCAGAACCCCCACATTGGATGCCTGACAAATAAACTAAGGGCTATTATGGTAGGAAACGCCAAGTGGAAGCCATTAGAACTGCCTCTACCTAGGAAAATAGTAAACCAAAAGCAATACTGCATTCCTGGAAGGATTGCAGAGATTACTGCCACCACCAAGGACTTGAAGGATACAGGGGTGGTGATTCCCACCACATCCGCATTCAACTCGCCTATTTAGCTTGTGCAAAAAACAGATGGATCTTGGAGAATGACAGTAGATTATCGAAAACTTAACCAGGTGGTGACTCCAATTGCAGCTGCTGTTCCAGATGTAATTTCACTGCTTGAGAAAATTAATACACCTCCTGGTACCTGATATGCAGCTATTGATCTGGCTAATGCCTTTTTCTCCATACCTGTTTCAAAGGACCACCAGAAGCAGTTTGCCTTCAGCAGGTTAGGCCAACAATACACCTTCACGTGCCTACCTCAGGGCTACATTAACTTTCAAGCCCTATGTCATAATTTAGTCCGCAGGGACCTTGATCACCTTTCCTTTCCACAAGATATCACACTGGCCCATTACATTGATGACATTATGCTGATTGGACCTAGTAAGGAAGAAGTGTCAATGATTCTGGACTTACTGGTAAAACACTTGCGTGTTAGAGCGTGGAAGATTAATCCCACAAAAATTCAGGCATGTCATGGTTTGAATTACGTCCCCCCAAAAATGTGTGTATCAGTTTGGCTGGGCCCTGATTCCTGGTAGTGTGTGATTTTTCCGTATGTTGTAAACCTGCCTTTATGATGTAAATGAGGAAGGATGGGTGGCAGTTGTGTTAGTAAGGCAGGACCTGATCTACAAGACTGGATTGTGTTCTGAGGCAATGTCTTGATTTATAAAAGACAGAAGTGAGCAGTGAGACAGGGGGACCTCATACCATCAAGAAAGCAGTGCTGGGAGCAGAGCACATCCTTTGGACAGGGGTCGCTGTGCTGAGAAGCTCCTAGTCCGGGGGAACACTGATGAGAAGGCCGAGAGAGAGAAAGCCTTCCATGGAGCTGACACCCTGAATTTGGACTTTTAGTCTACTTTACTGTAAGGAAATAAATTTTTCTTCATTAAAACCATCCACTTGTGGTATTTCTGTTATGGCAGCACTAGATGACTAAGACAAGGAACTTCCACTTAAGTGAAATTTCTACGGGTCCAGTGGTGCGGGGCATGTCTAGACATTCCTTCTAAAGTGAAGGATAAATTATTTCATCTTGCTGCTTCCACAACTAAAAAGGAGGCACAATGCCTAGTGGGCCTCTTTGGATTTTGGAGGCAACGTATTCCTCATTTGGGTGTGCTACTCTGGCCTATTTATCAAGTGACTCGAAGAGCTGCTAGTTTTGAGTGGGGACCAGAAAAAAAGAAGGCTCTGCAACAGGTTCAGGCTACTGTGCAAGCCGCTCTGCCACTTGGACCATATGATCCAGCTGATCCAATGGTGTTTGAAGTGTCAGTGGCAAATAGAGACGCTGTTTGGAGTCTTTGGCAGGCCCCTACTGTTGAATCACAGTGCAGACCTTTAGGATTTTGGAACAAAGCTCTGCCATCCTCTGCAGATAACTACTCTCCTTTTGAGAAACAACTTTTGGTTTGTTACTGGGCCTTAGTAGAGACTGAACGGTTAACCATGGGACACCAAGTCACCATGAGGCCTGAGCTGCCCATCATGAACTGGGTGTTGTCTGACCCACAGAACCATAAAGTTGGATGTGCACAGTCGCACTCCATCATTAAATGGAAGTGGTATATTTGAGATCGGGCCCAAACAGAACCTGAAGGCACAAGTAAGTTGCATGAGGAGGTGGCCTAAATGCCCATGGTCTCCACTCCTGTCACATTAACTTCCATCTCCCAGTCTGCACCTATGGCCTCATGGGGAGTTCCTTATGATCAGTTGACTGCAGAATAGAAAACTCGTGCCTGGTTTACAGATGGTTCTGTGTGATATGCATGTGCCACTCGAAACTGGATGGCAGCAGCACTAGAGCCCCTTTCTGGGACCTCCCTGAAGGACAGTGGTGAAGGGAAATCCTCTCAATTGGCAGAACTTCAACCAGTGTACCTGGTTGTTCACTTTCCTTGGAAGGAGAAATGGGCAGATTTGCGATTATACACTGATTCATGGGCTGTGGCCAATGCTTTGGCTGGATGGTCAGGGACTTGGAAGGAACATGATTGGAAAATTGGAGACAAGGATTTATGGGGAAGAGGTATGTGGATAGACCTCTCCGAATGGGCTAAAGACGTGAAGATATTTGTGTCTCATGTGAATGCTCACCAAAGGGTGACCTCAGCAGAGGATGATTTTAACAATCGAGTAGGTAGGATGACGCGTTCTGTGGAAACCACTCATCCTCTTTCCCCAGCTACTCCTGCTGTTGCTCAATCGGCTCATTAACAAAGTGGACATGGTGGCAGGGATGGAGGTTATCCGTGGGCCCAGCAGCATGGACTTCCACTCACCAAGGCTGACATGGCCACAGCCTTTGCTGAGTGCCTAATCTGCCAGCCGCGGAGACGAACACTGTGTCCCTGATATGGCACCATCCCTCAAGGTAATCAGCCAGCAATCTGGTGGCAAGTTGATTACAAAGACCACTTCCATCATGGAAAGGGCAGCATTTTGTCATTACTGGAATAGACACTTACTCTGGACATGGATTTGCCTTTCCTGCACGCAATGCTTCTGCCAAAACTACCATCCTTGGACTTACAGAATGCCTTATCCACCGTCATGGTATCCCACACAGCATTGCCTCAGATCAAGGGATTCACTTCACAGAAAATGAAGTGCAACAGTGGAAGCAGCTGGCTTGATAGAACGATGGAATGGCCTTCTAAAGACACAACTACAGTGCCAGCTAGGTATCAATACCTTGCAGGTTTGGGGCAATGTTCTCTAGGAGGCTGTATATGCTTTAAACCAGCATCCAATATATGGTGCTGTTTCTCCCATAGCCAGGATTCACAGGTCCAGGAATCAAGGGGTGGAAATGGGAGTGGCACCACTCACTATTACCCCTAGTGACCCACTTGCAAGATTTTTGCTTCCTGTCCCCTTGACCTTATGCTCTGCAGATATAGAGGTCTTAGTTCCAAAGGGAGGAATGTTCCCACCTGGAGACACATTACTAATTCCATTGACCTGGAAGTTAAGAATGCCACCTGACCACTTTGGGCTCCTTATGCCTCTGGATCAACAGGCAAAGAAGGGAGTTACCATACTGGCTGGTGTGATTGATCCTGATTACCAAGACGAAAACAGATTGATATTACATAATGGAGGTAAAGAAGAGTATGTCTGGAATGCAGGAGATTCCTTGGAGCGTCCCTTAGTACTACCATGCCCTGTGATTAAAGTCAATGGAAAACTACAGCAACCTAATTGTGACATGACTACTAATGACACAGACCCTTCAGGAATGAAAGTTTGGGTCACCTCACCAGGCAAAGAACCACAACCAGCTCAGGTGCTTGCTGAGGGTAAAGGGAATACAGAATGGATAGTGGAAGAAGGTAGTTCCAAATACCAGTTATGGCCACGTGACCAGATGCAGAAACGGGAACTGTAATTGTTATGAGTATTTCTACTTTGTATGTGTGCATCAAATATTTTTGTTTCCTTCATGTATAAAATATAAAATGTAACGAGGGCTAGTGCGTTTTTGATTATAAGTGTGTTAGTTGTATTACATTAGGCGCAAGTATGACTTTCTAATTGTCTTTATTCAGAGATTATGTATGGTTTAAGGAGATGTGCACACGTGCCAAGTTGACAAGGGGTGGACTGTGATGTTTAAGATGGTGTGTCAAGTAGGCTGGGCCATGAGTCTCAGTGTTTTAATGTAATCACGGCCATGATTGAATATACTGTGAATAACCAATCAGATGAAAGGGGGTCTCCTTTGAGGTGTGGCCCACATCTGTATATAAGCAGACGTTCTAGCTTTTTGCTCTCTCTGGATCCTGCAGCTGCTTCCTGTTGTCTCATCTCCCGTTCTTGGGACTTGAGCTTTCAGCTTATCTGCCAAACCTGGGATTCATAGGTCTGCACAGCCTGTGAGTGGGAGCCCTGCTCTCCGACCTTCCGATCTTGGGCTTGCCAGCTTCTGCAGCTGTGTGACTTGGGAGAGGCCTCTACCCTGATCCACGGACTTGGGACATTCTAGCCTCTACAATCACATGAGCTGTTTCCTTGATATAATCTCCCTATATATATGTATTTATACACTTTACTGGATTTGCTTCTCTAGAGAAACCAGCTTAAAACAACTATCTTTTGTGTCTTCCTGCAAGCTTCATAGACAGAGAAGAAGGACTTTTCAAGAAGACAATCAGAAGATTTAACAGAACGTCGCCCTGTGACTCTCCCTACTGGTGGACTGGAACTGACACTCAGGAAGTTGGCTAAAAGCAGTCTTTGAAGAAGCCAATGACTGCTGGCAGATCTCCAAGTCTTTTGGTCTGGGAAGCGTTTTTCTCCTTCTCCTGGCATAGCTGCGAGGCAAAATCCAATCTAGGAACACAAGAATTGAACATAATGGATTTTGACTTCTGAAAATTTACATTTCAAGACTCCTGCAGACTATGCCGGAAGTCAGTATTATAGAGAAGTCTCACAATTCTGCCTAACATGGGGGTGCAGCTCAGTGGTAGAACATGCACTTAGCATGCAAGAGGCCCTGGGGTCAATCCCTGGAACCTTCAGGTATCATTTTCTTTCTTCACTGGGACTCACAGCTAAATACTGGCAAATTTGTTTCAGACTTGCCCTATTTTTCTCTTTGTGAATACCTTTACTTGTGTTTTTCCTACTCACAGAAAGGATAAATTGTTTGATAGTTACTTACTTGGAAGATACTCCTTGACACACTTTGGGCCTCCCAACTTTACTGCTTAAGTACAATAAAGTTAGGAGGAACTGGAATAAAAGAAGGTGCTCACTCAGGATCTGCTGATGGTGAAGCAACAAAATTCCACCACATCATAGACAGCCTGGTCTCCTTTATTACAATTTCTCATTATTATTAAGAAGTAAGGAAGAAAAAGACAGATGGAAAGAGGGAGGGGGAAGCCACTGTTGGGCAAATTCTTTTTGAGTGTTCTTCTTTATTTCCCCCCTCACCTGTGCCTGTGTCAATGGACAGATAACAGGTTCAGGAGAAAAGTTTCCTTCTGATTTTCTTTTTCCCATTCCTCCTACCCTTCCACGCCCATCCAGATAATCTTGGTCAGCAAAACGTTGGTCCAATCACCAGTCACAGAGATCTGTGATCCCAACCACATAGATCTGTGATCACAACCACAGAAATCTGTGATCTCAACTCTTTGTTAACGGTGAAGAAGTGTTTAGATGCTATCTAGAGGAAAGGCATTTCTCAGGAAACCCTGAGAAATCCAGCATCCACAGCTGTGAAAATTATTTCCAGAGATGGAAAGAGCTGTTAAGCTTTCTTAAAGCCACAAAAGTCTTGGGCAAATAGAGCTGCATCTACCTAGGGGAAAAACACCTTGAGTCCATTTTCCTTTGAAGGAAGGAAACTTTCTGACTTCCTGCATTGTAGAGAGAGCAGAGGAGACATAAGCTACCCTGACAGGCTCAAACTACCTCCTGGGCCATCCAAATTCTATGCATCCTAAAGACCTACTTCTAAACCTTCTTTCACCTTCTCTTCTTCTAGCTCTTCCACACTCACACCTATCTCCCTCTTCCTATCTTCCCCTTCATTTTCTTCATCACATAATGTCTCACCTTCACCTTCACTTTCCCTCTCCCAGCCCCCTTTATTCCTGTCTCCAGTACTTCCTCCTAACGAAAATTTCCCAGCAGCTCAGTTCACTCCAGTTCCCTCAGCAACACTGCCTAGAATAGCAGTTCTCAGACATGGCTGAAAGCTGGAAACATCTGTGGAGACTTTTCAGTGATATACACCCCATCCTCTCCCTTCCCTGTGATTCTCAGTCCATTCAGGCTCTATAGAGGTGGAATCAAGAAAACATATATTTACAAAGTTCTCAGGCAGTTCTCCAGATTTGGGAACCTCTACATTCTGATCTAAGAGATTTACTTCCCTTTTAACTCTGTATTAGACCTTGTTACTCATCTTGTTACCTTATATTGTCTTCCTGCCTCTAAGTGCCCATGTCACTTACTTCCCTGCACCAACTGAGCCTCAGTCGGTTATTTGAGGGAGGCCAGGGTAAGGGAGACTTCTGATGCTGGGGAGGAACCGAGGAGTTGATATATAATGTATCCCAATATTCAGAAAGATACAAACCTCTCACTGGGGAAAAAAATATCAGAATGAAAATTAAAGTAAAAGAGAAGACACAACGATTAAGGATTATGTCCTAAAACTCATATGTGGGTTGACTGACACCACAAATTTTGGCAGGAGGCTGAAGCTTCTATTCTTTCAGCCTCTGTGATGGCTGAGGTTTGAATGCCTATTCAGGAGTACGAGTGGGCTGTTATAAAAGGTTAATATGCTTGTAGTTCTTGCTCAGCCCCCAACATGCCTACCTCAGAACCCTAATTGCAGCTTCACAAGACAAAGCCGATGCTGGATTTGCTGACCAGGGTTTTGGACTCCAGGGTTTGCTACAACAGTGACTGTCCATGACACCATATACTTACTGTTTGTCACATAGGACTGTTTTTTATTTCCATTTGGATCTAAGTTTCCCAAGCCAACTTTTCAGGTTCTGCATTTTTGTATCCTTGGCCTACAATTATCTGCTGTGGCTCTTATAGCCAGAAGTAGTCGAAGTACAGGACCCTGGTGTGATGATTGGCAGATTCGTAATACCACAAACACTGTGTGGAGAAGGAACAACTAAGTTGGAGTTTCAAGCTGAAGTCACTTGAATTAACACTGGCTATAGCTCAGTGATTCAGGCGATAGACTGTTCACTGGAAGGTTGGTGGTTTGAAACCACCATTGGCTCTGCTGCAGGAAGATGTGGCAGTTTCCCTAGTTTTATAGACTTGGAAAACCTATGAGGTCGCTATGAGTCAGAATTGACTCAAAGGCAGTGGGTTTTTGGGGTTTTCAAGCGTGCCTTTGGCTGAGACTTCTATGTCCTAAGGTTTAATTGCTCCCTCTCCCTGGACGGAGTCCTGGTGGCACAGTGGTTAAAAGCTTAGAAGTTGGAATCCATCAGCCATTCTCTAGAACCTTGTGGGGCAGTTGGATTTTGGGTTTCCCCTGGGAATGGAGTCTCAAAGGGGACTTAAACAGTTAACACTTGCTTGCTGCTAACTGAAAGATTGGAGGTTCCAGTCACCCAGAGACGCCTGCTCCCAAAAAATCACCCATTGAACACTCTGTGGAGGATAGTTCTACTCTGACACACAGGTGGTGGCCATGAGTCAAAATCAACTTAATGATAACTGATGTTCCCTAGGAAAACATGTCCAGATATGGATTCCTGTTGCTTTATGGAGACTTCTTATCTCTTATGGATTTTGCCTGCCACCAGAAAGTTTCTCTGAGACAATATCTGAGCTCCATGCCAAATATACTGAGGTTATGAAGAGCAACAGGATACCGATATCTGTGCTTGGCTGAATGGAAGATGATAGTCCAAAGTTGTGTTTCACTGGTTGGGTGACACTGCCCACCTGTCAGGAGTCAAGGGAATGAGAATCAAAGAAAAGGAAAGCTTATGCACTCAGTCTTTCCCTGAAATCATTTAGACATCAGCATATCTGGAGGTAGCCCAGCAGGAAGCCTCACTAGAGGGCTTTGTGGTTTAGTTGGCTTAAAAAAAAAAACCAAAACACTGTCCTTAGGGCCCTTTCAAACAACCCCCACCCTCCGCACCAGTCTTTTTTCTGTCTTTTTAATCTTAGTACAGAAAGTGAGCTTCATGTGCACGCTTTTGTTTTCGGTGATTGAAGAGATTCTGTTAGAATCTGGTTCTTCTTTTCCCCCCTTTTTTGTTGTCTTCCTTCTGCTGTTGCAGTCAGCTTAAGGGATATAGAAGCTCATAGCATAGAAATGGAAGAGCATTCAAAGAGGTCTATAGAGTTATGTTTTTGCTGCCTATGTGCCCAGGAATTGAATGGAAAATTTTAGGAGAAGTGAATCTGTATCCCTTCAAGATTGGTTTTAGGTAGTGTTGGAGCAGAGAAAAACTGTAGAGGTGCGGAGGATGGAAGCCATGGCCTCATACATGCAAAGCATGCGCTCTACCAATGAACTACGTACACCTCTTTCCTGAAGTGCTGCTGGCTAACTTTTATCTAGAACTAAGTGTTATTTCCTGAGAGTCACGCTCCTGGAGCTTTGCGGTAGTGTCGCTCAGTATTAAGAGACATCAGCAACTGCTTTGGTGGGAG
This sequence comes from Dugong dugon, assembly GCA_030035585.1. Classification (NCBI taxonomy): domain Eukaryota; kingdom Metazoa; phylum Chordata; class Mammalia; order Sirenia; family Dugongidae; genus Dugong; species Dugong dugon. Next base: position 39,463,472 of record CM057464.1, on the reverse strand, counting down.
GTTCTTAGGAACCAGTGAAGGATACTGATTCTTGATAGAATTTGAAAGTGAAGACAGAGGACTGGAAACATGTGTCAGCAAAATAGGCACAAGAGGTTTCCATTATGGTTTCTTACAACCTTGAGTTGTTAAAAGTCTCTGTCCTCTGTTATGGGTGGCAAAGAATCAACTCCCCATTTTTAGCTCTTTTGATTTCCTCTATAATTTTCTTAACCTGAGGCACAAAGCGAAAGAAATTCATCTTTTCACTGGTAAACATCTTCACTGTATTTTCTCTTTGCTCAATCAGAATATATGCACCAGAAATAATGGAGGAAGGCAATGGCAGAAGAAAACCTGATAATGATGCACTCTACATTTCATTATAAGGGTCTTTTCTACTGGAGATATCAGGCAACTCAGGGGCCCTCCAGGAGGCGAAATTATAAGGCATGAATGAAACAGCAACTTCAGGATTTAGAGAAAGGTGAATTATAAGAGTAAGAGAAGGTAAATAGACAGGATTTAAAGGTCAAGAACAAACGTGATTAATGCATTTATTCATTAAAAGAAACATTTTTTAAAGTCGTTTCCGAACTGAAGGAGGTACAGAAAAGGGATTTTTGAAAAATTGGGGGAAGAGGGGCATGGGAGGAAGCTGGAAGAGGGAGAAGATAAACTCATATGGCATTCAAGATATCTTGGAACAGTCTTCTGAAAATGTTGCACAGTGACAGGGTAATATGCTGGTCTCCAGCTTTAGATTTGTGAGTGATCAGCAAGCCCAAGCATATAGAGGATGGATAAAGACTGAAAAGTGTTCTTTGAGATTTGAGGATTAGAAATTCATTTGTGATATTTGTGGAAAACAAATAAAGTTGCTCAAAGACTCTTCTAGAACCCTGAGATTTATCATGGTTAAAACTCATTTCTTTGAACTGCATAAGAAGTCTAAGAGAAAACTCACTTCCTAGTACTAGATTTCTAGTGCCTATTGGATTTTTGTCATCCAGGTTTGCGCATATATGAGTCTTTGCCAATATTCATAAAAAATAACATGGAGCATTCTTTGAAAATGGCAGAACATGATTTGTCTGTCCTGGGCTCCATCTATTCATCACTCCCAACCTCCCCAGAATTGCTGGAAGCCACTGATCTGTTTGCTGTCTAAAATTTTACCTTTTCTAGAATGTTCTATTTTTGGAATCATACAATATGTAGCTTTTTCAGACTAGCTTCTTTCACTTAGCAATATGCATTTAAAGCGCCTCCATGGCTTTTCATGGCTTTTTCACTTCTTTTTGTTGTTGAGTAATACCACAGCTTGTTTCTTCATCTGTTGAGGGGCATCTTGATGTTTTCCAGTTTGGGGCAATTATCAGGAAAGGTGCTGTAAACGTTTGTGGGCAGGTTTTTGGGTGGACGTAAGTTTTCACTTCAGGTGGGTAAATACCTAGGAGCACAGTGGCCGGATCATATGTTTATGTATGTCTGTGTTTATGTTTGGTTCGTACTTTGGCTCTTGGAGACTTGTTCTGATTTTCTTCAACTTCGTTTTGAACTTGCATGTGAGCAATTGATGGTCTGTTCCACAATTGGCCACTGGCCTTGTTCCGACTGAATATATTGAGGTTTTCCACCGTCTCTTTCCACAGATGTAGACAAGTTGATTCCTGTGTATTACATCCGGCGAGATCCACATATCTAGCTGCCATTTATGTTGTTGAAAAAAGGTATTTGCAATGAAGAAGTTGTTGGTCTTGAGAAATTCGGTCACTTGATATCTGGCATCATTTTTATCACCAAGGCATATTTTCCAACAACCATCCTTGTTTGCTTCCAACTTTCACATTTCAATCACCACTAATCATCAATGTGTCTTGACTGAATGCTTGATCAATTTCAGACTGCAAAAGTTGGTAAAAATTCTCAGTTTCTTCACCTTTGGCCTTAGTGGTTTGTGCCTAAATTTGAACAATAGCCCTATTAACTGGTATTCCTTGTAGGCCTATGGATATTATCCTATCACTGACAATGCTGTACTTCAGGATAGATCTTGAAATGTTCTTTTTGTCGATGAATGCAACATCATTCCTTGTCAATTTGTCTTTCCTGGCATAGTAGACTGCATGATTGTCTGAATCAAAATAACCAGTACTAATCCATTTCAGCTCACTAATGCCTAGGGTAATGATCTTCATGCATTCCATTTCATTTTTGTTGCCTTCCAATTTTCCTGAATTCGTACTTTGTACATTTCCACATTGCGATTATTAACGGATGTTTGCAACTATTTCTTCTCATTTTGAGTAGTGCCACGTCAGTAAATGAAGGTTCTGAAAGCTTGACTCCATTCACGTTCTTTAGGTAGACTGTACTTTGAGAAAGCAGCTCTTCCCAGTAATATTTTGCATGTCGTCCAGCCTGAGGGCCTCATCTTTTGTCACTGTATTGACAATGTTCTACTGTACTTCATAAGGTTTTCACTGATCAATTTTTTCAGAAGTAGATTGCCATGTCCCTCTTCTTTATCTTAGTCTGGAAACTCCACTGAAACCTGTCCACTGAGGGTGACTCTGCTGATATAGTAAATACCAGTGGCGAAGCTTCCAGTATCACAGCAACACGCAAATCAGATATATGATGGACCATCTCAAAAATAGATTTGACACATTAAACATTAATGACCGACCGAACACTGGACAAGTTGTGGGATGATATCAAGGACATCATACATGAAGAAATCAAAAGATCACTAAAAAGACAGGAAAGAAAGAAAAGACCAAAACGATGTCAGAAGAGACTCTGAAACTTGCTCTTGAACATAGGCCATCTAAAGCGAAAAGAAGAAATAATGGAGAAGATTTCAAAGGGCCACTAAATAAGACAAACTAAAGCATTATAATGAAATGTGCAAAGATCCAAAGTTAGAAAACCAAAAGGGAAGAACAAGCTTGGCATTTCTCAAACTGAAAAAACTGAAGAAAAAATTCAAGCACACTTAATTGTGCTTGTGAGGAACCTGTACATAGACTAAGAGGCAGTCATTCAAACAGTACAGGGGGATACTGCATGGTTTAATGTCAACAAAGGCGTGTGTCAGGGTTGTATCATTTCATCATATTAATTCAGTCAGTATGCGGAGCAAATAATACGAGAAGCTGAAATATATGAAGAAGAACACAGAGTCAGGATTGAAAGAAGACTCATTAACATCCTGCCATATGCAGATGACACAACATTGCTTGCTGAAAATGAAGAGGACTTGAAGCACTTACTAATGAAGATCAAAGACCACCGCCTTCAGTAGGGATTACACCGCAACATAAGGAAAATAAAAATCCTTACAACTGGACCAATAAGCAACGTTATGCTAAACTGAGAAGAGAGTAAAGTTGTCAAGGTTTTCATTTTACTTGGATCCACAATCAACGCCCATGGAGGCAGCCGTCAAGAAATCAAACAATGCATCGCATTGGGTAAAGCTGCTACAAAAGACCTCTTTAAAGTGTTAAAAAGTAAAGATGTCACCTTGAGGACTAAGGTGCACCTGTTTTCAGTCACCTCATATGCATGTGAAAGCTAGACAATTAATAAGGAAGATCAAAGAAGAACTAATGTCTTTGAATTACGGTATTGGCGAAGAATATGAAATATACAATGGACTACCAGAAAACAACGAAATCTGTCTTAGAAAAAGTACAGCCAGAATGTTCCTTAGAAGTAAGGATGGCAAGACTTCGTCTCACATACTTTGGATCTGTTACCAGGATGGACAAGTCCTTGGAGAAGGACATCATGCTTGATAAAGTAGAAGCTCAGCAAAAAAAGAGGAATACTCTCAACGAGATGAATTGACACACAGGCGGCGACAATGAACTCAAGGATAACAATGATTGTGAGGATGACACTGAGCAGTGTTTCATTCTGTTGTGCATAAGGTCTCTATGAGTCAGAATCAACTCCATGGCACCTAACAACAACACGTTTATGTAAGCCTATGTTTAGCTTTGTAAGAAACTGTTAGACTATCTTCCAAAATGACTCTACTCTTTTGCATTTTCCCAGCAATGAATGAGAGTTCCTGTAGCTCCACATCCTTGCTAGCATGTGGTGTGGTCAGTATTTAGGATTTTAGCCCTTCTATTAGCCGCATAATTGTATCACGTCATTGTTTCAATATGTAATTCCCTAGTGCCATATGAAAGGCCCTGGGTGGTTTAAATGGTTAACTTTTTGGCTACTAACTGAAAGATTGGTGGTTTCGTTCTACCCAGAGTTACCTCAGAAGAAAGACCTGATGACCCACTTCCACTAAAAACCCTATGAAGCCCATTCAACTCGTGGGGCGACTGGTTGTTGTTTTTTTTTGTTTTTATTTTTTCATTGTACTTTAGATGAAGGTTTACAGAACAAACAGTTTCTCATTAAACAGTCAGTACACATATTGTTTTATGACATTGGTTAAGAACCCCACAATGTGTCAACACTCTCCATTCTTGACCTTGAGGACTTTTTTTTTGGTGAAAATGTACATAGCAGAAGTTATACCATTTGGAAAGTTTCTACATGCACAATTTAGTGACATCGATTACATTCTTCCAGTTGTGCTGTTAGTCTCACAATCCTTTTCCAAATTATTTCGTCACATTATCTTCAACTCACTGTCCCTTATGCTTCCCATCAAACTTTAAGAGTTGCTGTTGTCAGTATGATCTCACATAGATACTTAGATAATTCTTTTTTTTTCTTTTTTTGTACCTTAGATGAAGGTTTACAGAACAAAAAGCTTCTCATTAAACAGTTAGTGCACATACTGCCCTATGACAATGGTTAACACCCCACAACATGTCAACACTGTCGATTCTCAACCTTGGGTTCCCTATCACCAGCTTTCCTGTCCCCGCCTGCCTTCTAGTCCTTGTCCCTGGATTGCTGTGCCTCATTACTCCTTTTTTGTTTTATGAGGCTCTCCAATCCCCCGCTGAACGGTGAACTTCAGGGGAGTGGTTCATCACTGAGCTAAAAGGGTGTCCAGAGGCCATACTCTCGGGGATTTTCCAGTCTGTCAGGCCAGTAAATCTGGTCATTTTGTGGATTAGAATTCTGTTCTACATCCTTTTCCAGCTCTGTCCAGGCCCCTCTATTGTGATCCTGGTCAGAGCAGTCACTGGTGGTAGCCAGGCACCATCTAGCTGTACTGGACTCAGTCTGGTGGAGGCCATGGTAGCTGTGGTCCGTTTGTCCTTTGGACTGATATTTTCTTTGTATCTTGTTCTCTTCGCTCTCCTTTGCTCCCTAATGGGTGAGACCAGTGGAGTATCTTAGATGGCTGCTCACAGGCTTTTAAGACCCGAGATGCTACTCAACAAGGGAGAATGTAGAAAGTTGTCTTTATAAACTGTGTTATGCCAATTGAGCTAGATGTTCCCCAAGACCATGGTCCCCACAACCCTCTGCCCAGCAATTCAGTCCCTCAGGGAGTTTGGAAGTGTCTATGTAGCTTCCCAGACCTTTCCTTGTACAAGTTGTGTTGGCTTCCCCAGTAGTTTGTACTGCCTTACACTTCACCAAAGTTACCACTTATCTATTTAGTTCCCCCCCAACCCTCCCATCCCTCATAACCAACAAAGATTGTTTCTTTTTGTGTGTAAACTTTTACATGAGTTATACAGTAGCGGTCTCATACAATATTTATCCTTTTGTGATTGACTTATTTCACTCAGCATAAAGTCTTCCAGTTTCATCCATGTTATGAGATGTTTCACAGATTCATCATTGTTGTTTATCTTCGTATAGTACACCACTGTGTGTATGTACCATAGTTTTTTTATCCATTCATCTGTTGATGGGCATCTAGGTTGTTTCTGTCTTTTTGCTATTGTGAACAGTGCTTCAATGAATATGGGTGTGCTTATGTCTTTTAGTGTCACGGCTCTTATTTCTCTAGGGTATATTCCTAGGAGTAGGATTGCGTTTTGTAGTGTTTTTTTTTTTTTTTTTTTTTTTTTGGTGTGTGTGTGTGTGTGTGTGTGTGTGTGTGTGTGGTGTTGACGTTTTCTTTGTTCCTCTTATTCTCCAGTGCTGACTTCCTTGTGTTTGTGGATTTGTTTTTACATTTCTTTTGTTTTTGTAGGTTTTGTTTTTACTGAGACTTTATGTTTTTCTTCTTTATTTTGATGAGTTGCTTTGTTAACTTTCTTTGTGGTTAACTTGAAGTTTACCCTTATCTTCCCGGATTTGTACCAGTCTATTATTACTTGGTATCACTTGACTTCCTCTCCACTGGAAGGTTCTATACCTACACAATTTATTCCCTCTTTTATTGTTCTGATGCTGTTGGCATTTACAGATTAACCTCTCTTGTTCCCCTTTGTAATTCTTTTGGTTTTGCATAGTCCTTAAGAGTTCATTTCCTAGGTTGGTATCTGGCTAGTACAATCCTGTGTCCTATATTCAGCCTGTGGTCTGATATTGTTTGTTCTCAGATTGAAGGACTTCCTTCTGTAAGTCTTGTAAATTCGGTTTGGATTCTACATAGTCCCTGACCTAATTTCACCATTGTATTTGAATGAGAGCTTTGCAGGATATATTATTCTTGGCTGTCAATTTTTTCCTTTCGAGGTTTTATATATGTCATCCCTTTGCCTTCTTGCCTGCATGGTTTCTGCCGAATAATCCGAGCTTAGTCTTATTGTTTCCCCTCTGTATGTGACTTTTTGTTTTTCTCGAGCTGCTGTCAGGATTCTTTGTTTGTGTTTGATTTTAGCTAGTTTGATTATGATATGCCTTGGTGATTTTCTTTTGGGGTCTATCCTATATGGGTTTCTTTGAGCTTCTTGGATGGTCAGCTTTTCATCTTTCATGATATTGGGGAAGTTTTCTGGCAGCGATTCTTCAGTGATCCTCTGTTTTCTCCCCCTGTTCTGGAACTCCGATCACTCGAAGATTTTTGCTTTGATTGTATCCCACGTAATTCACAGGGTTTCTTCATTTTTCTTTGTTCTTCTTTCTGATTTTTCCTCAAACAGTGCTGTATCCAAGTGTTTGTCTTCAATTTCAGTGATCCTACCTGTCATCGTTTCAAACCTGCTCCTCAGCTTTTCTATGACACTGTCCATTTTTGAAATCTTGTTGTTTATCTTTTGGATTTCTAATTGTTATTTTTGTAAGATTTCTAGTTGTGAATTTATTTTAGCATTTTGTTCCCGTATTATTTTCCTGTATTCTTCCATTTTTTTATCTGTATTTTCCCTGAATTTGTCTGCCTTTTCATGAATTTGTCTATTTTTTCTTCATTGTTGTCTGTTGTTTGCTTTAACTCTTGGATAATTCTGAATATTAGTGATTTGAATTCCCTATCAGTTAGAGCTAGTGCCTTTTCTTCTACTGGATGGTCATCTGGTGTTTGATTTTGGATGCCCACTGGAAGAATCCTGTCTTGTTTTTGTAAATGTTTTGATATTGTCTGCTGTCTTTGGGACATTCAGTGTTTATTTTCCTTGTCTACTGATTTTAGATTTGTTTGTTTCATCCTGCTTTTTTGTTTTGTTTGGTTATGTCTGAGCAGGTGGGCTGTGCATTCTTTGTTGTTTGCTCATCTGTGGGCAAGATACTTTTCACCACCTTCTCCAATGGGCAGGGTCAATCACTGAGATACAGTGGAGCAGGGCAGGCCCATCTGAAGGGGAGTTGCTGGGATAGGTTTTTTGTGCAACTTAACTGGGCTGAAAGTGTGCACTGGTAATCATTGCAGGGCAGGTTCCAGTAGGCCATGCCTCTGTTGCTTGGGAGTGTGATGTTCAGCACAAGGTGCAGTTAGGTAAGAAGGAGGGGGTAGATTGTGATGTGTGGAGCTAAGATGGGTATGGCAAAGATGAGAGAGAGGAGAGAGAAACAGGATCTAAAGACATACACACACCAAAAAAAAACAGTGCTAAGGGAGCTTGCTATTGGAGTAGAGAGATGAAAGACTGAGAACTGGGAAAAAGCAAAAGTGAAAAAAAATGAAAAAGGGTAAAAGAAAAAATGAATAAATTGAGAAACTGGAAATGAAGAAAAACGAAAAGGGAATAATAAGAGAGAAGAAGACTAAACAAAGAAATTACAGAGAAAAAAAAAAACACCAAAAACAAGAAAAAAGAAGTGAGCCCGGGGATGTCCCTGGGCGCCTGTGCAGAGTAAGTGACTAGCTTCCAAGCCACGTGGTACTGCCCAGCTAGAAGGGGCTCCCAAGCTGAGAAAGGAAAAAGAAAACAAACAAATCAAAACAGAAGAAATCAGAGCGAACAAACAAAAAAGCCCTGTATATCGCACCAGTGTGGCGGCATGGGCAGGGAAGCAGTTTCACAGTCCAGCGTTGTTTTGCAGCCTTTAAGGAAGAAGCAAAGATGGCACATGGAGCCAGGTATTTGAGAGAAAGGAATGGGAGGTGGTGAGAGATAAAGAAGAAATCTAAAGAAGAGGAAAAAAGCAACGCCAGCAGCCAACAAATGGCACTCAGGGAGCTGCCCAGTGTGGGCAGGTGGAATCCAAGCGGCAGTGGGGGGAAGCTCCTGCTTCCCGGCCAATAGACAGTGGCTGCAGGAAGCAGAGGAGGCTAAATGGGGGTGAAGAAGGGTGGGAGGTGGGAAAGCCTACTTCATGAGTTAAGGGTTGTTCTGTCTCCTGCTGGAAGGTCTGTGAAGCTACTTTCTCTTACTTACTGTTCCCTGATCTCCGATAGGAGTCCAAGACGGTGGATCTGTGCTGCAGTAGCTGATAGGGGACCCCTGCATGTATCTCTCCTCACAATCTATTCTCAGTCAGTTTTTTATTCTGTTCAGTGTTTGGCTGAGTTCTTTATCTCTTCATTTGATGGCTAGGGTTTCAGCATTGATGTATGACTCTGTTTGACTTAGTTTTTCTGATCTTTGCTGTGGAGGGATGTCGTTGTGCTTCTGACTATAGCACCATGTTGTCCGGAAGTTTTTTTTTTTTTTTTTTTTTTTTGTTTTTAGTGGCACATGCCATCTGTATATCTTCTTTGCTGAGATATCTCTTCAGATATTTTACTCACTTTCTAATTGGGTAGCTCTTGTTTTTTTATAGGACAGGGTAGAAGTGCCCTATATAGTTGCCAAGGCTGTAAATCTTTACTGAAGCTGACCACCTCGTCTTTCTCTCCCTGAGTGGCCAGTGGCTTGGAACCGCTGACCTTTTGTTACTAGCCAAAAGCTTAGCGACTGCACCACCAAGGCTCCTAGACAGATATAGGCTGTTTTTCGTTTTGTGTTTAGAATAGTTCTGCGCTGGATAGCTGTACTGTTTAGTTCTATTAGAATTCAAGACTTAGAATGCAAATGTTTTTAAGAAAGTAATTATGGAAAACTGACGTAAGCTCCCAAAACTCGGGATCGAAACAGGGACCTTCAGATCTTCAGGTTAATGCTCTGGCAACTGAACTGTTTTATCAACGTGAGGAGGCTTGTTTTAGTCGTTCCTTCAGAAATATTATCATGGCTGCTATGTTTTCAAATATTTAGTTTTAATTTACTCTACATTATGCACTCACTTAGATAAAATTAGAAAGGCCCTACTGCCGTCCATGTCTGAAAATGGGATCCAATTTTTGGAGACTGTGGATGGGTTGGTAGAGGACGAAGAGGGTGACAAAGGGCAGCAACAGGAAAAACAAGGAGATGCTTTTCTGCTCGGTAACCTCTGGCTCTTCCATGCTCCAGAAACTGCTCAGAAAACTAAGGGAATTTCAAATGAAATGACAGAGTCTGTTCTTTTTCTCCTTTCACTCCTTCTTTTTCTGTCCTGCTCTTCAATGACACTGGAAAAGGGAAAAGAGGATTAGTGAGCCAGTTAATTTGGTGGTGGGCTCCTTGCTTCGAACTGAGGAAAGCTAGCAAGACAATTCTCTGTTTTCACTATTTCCTTCCTTTTTCCTTGTATTCCTTGTGTTGACACAGGCGCCCTAGGTGGTAAGGAGACCCAGGGAGTATAAACTGGGAAACATGTCAAAGCAATCCATTGGATAATGTGTTTAGTAACTATGAGTACCCAAACGTGTTTTAAAAAGGAGAAAAGTACAGAACTGTTGAGAATTGTAAAAAGCAGCTGAGTGTCATGGTTTTGAACCCTCTCAAGGAAAGGACATCTCCCTTTGAGCCACACCTCTCTCAAGACAGAAACCTCATGAAGATCCTCCTTGTAATATTAGCCATATTTCTAAGAGGTTTTAGCAGATCCAACATTTGACCAGAGAGAAAATCCACCGTTTCAAATCTCACTATTTCTAAACGTCTAAACTACAGCAGGAAATACATAAAAAGATTGTAGACAAAAAAAAAACACTTTCTGCTCCTAGGACATTCCACCCTTTATCCCTCTCCAAGGTTCCCATCCTAGTAAACTGAGTTGCTCATTTTTTTCCTGCAACCACCAGGAAAAATGCATGATGGAACCTCCTCTTGTTTTTTCAACTTCTCTCACGATCCACTGTTTCTTTTTTTCTGTTCTTACAAAGTTTTTTTAAGTCCCCTTCTCCTTAAGAAGAAGGGATTAACCACAGACTAGGAAAAGGTATTTCAATACTTACATTTGACCAAGGACCCTTATGTGGAATATATGAAGAACTTCTATGAAACACTAAGAAAAAAGACTGAACCTCAAGGAGAAAGAGTAAAGACTAAACACATACTTTACTAAAGAATATACTTAAACGCAGATTAACAGACACAATAAAATAATACTACCTTTCACCAAAATTGTTTTAGCTAAAATAACTGAAAATATCAAGTGTTTCTGTTGATACAGAACTGGAACTTGCATACATTGTTGATGAGACTATCAACCGGTACATCTACATTGGTACACTATTTGGAAACATTGCCTCAAACAAAATATGAATACAATCTACAACCGAGAAAGTGCACAGCTGCAATTACACCCATTCTTATTGCCCTTGAAAGACATATACAAGAATGTTCATAGCAGCATAAGCCACAGTAAATGTATACCAGCAGAAAAAATGAATGAAAAAGTCTGATGTCCAGAATTCATACAATGGAATATGACAGAATCATAAGAAAGAAATATTGCTACTAGAAACAGTATGGATGTATCTACCAGCAGAAAAAATGAATGAAAAAGTCTGATGTCCAGAATTCATACAATGGAATATGACAGAATCATAAGAAAGAAATATTGCTACTAGAAACAGTATGGATGTATCTAATAAAAAAACAAATTGAGAGAAAGAATCTATCCTCGAATAAGCAGCACATACTATATGATTTCATTTATTTTATTTCAAAGCACAGGAAAAACTAATCTATGCTAGTAGAGGTCAGAAGATTGGAATTGATTGGGATCAGGTACAAGGGAGCTCCTGGGAGGTGAAAATTTCTTTATCTTGCTCTATATGTTGGTTCCATGGTGTATAATATGTATTACTCATGAATCTGAATACGTTTTATGCATTTCACTCTATGTGAATCTAGCCTCAATTTAAACAGAAAAGAGGAGGAAGAAGGACTTCCTTGGTATATTCTCACCTCCCAAAAAAAGCCAAACCCCTTGCCATTGAGTGAATTCTGACTCATAGTGACCCTATGGGACAGGGATAGAAGTGCCCCTTAGGATTTCAAAGGAGCAGCTGGTAGATTTGAACAGCCAACCTTTCGGATAGCAGATGATCTCTTCTTAACCACTGCACCACCATGGCTCCACTTCTAGTACATCCTATGTCCTCGTTGTTGTTGTTGTTCTTAGGTGCTGTCGAGTTGATTCCGACTCCTGGTGATTCCATCAGTGCTGTTCAGATTGTGGTCTGCTGACTGGTGCCTGACTAGGAACTGTTTCCTACCTGGCTGGGAACATTAGAAAATTTTGTATCAATTTGATATGACAGCACATTGAACTTGTCTTATTAATTAAGATATAAACAAATTTGTATGTAAATTGGAACAGTTAGGTATGGTTCATATCTAACGTCAGTTAGTCAAGTGTTTCTCTTGTATACAGTACAGTATATAGTGTACCTTTCTATGTGTAAAAAACATTAAACATTTCCAGATGCACTAAAACATATTTAACGTAATAATAGTGTAATAATAGTACTTTTTGACGCAAATCACGAAGTATTGCCTGTTTGTTACTATGAACCATTGTATGTACTTCAGATTTTTAATGCAATAGGTTTTACAGGGGATAGTTCATAACTACAGGTTGTATGTTAAGTTGGACTTTGGTAACCTGGGGCTGCTTGTAATTAGAAAATTATCCCCCAACTATGTCTAGACCTCACCTTGCTCATTTTGAGTAAGACCATGTTGAACTAGGTCACACCGCCTGTATTCATCCCTCAGCTTCTCTCCTTAATAGCTAAGGGAACTTTGATAAGCTGCTTTAGCTCCCTGGGCCTCAATATCCAGTATGGGAAATGGCAATAGTAATAAGCCTATGTAATAGAATTGAAGGGAGTACTTAATGAGTAAATATACGTAAAATACTTTAGAAAGATTTCTGGCACATAAATCAGCAATCATTAAAGTTCACGATTGTCATGGATTAAATTGTGCCCCCCACAAATAAGTGTATCAATTTGGCTAGGCCATGATTCCCAGTATTGTGTGATTGTCCACCATTTTGTCATCTGATGTGATTTTTCTATGTGTTGTAAATCCGAACTCTATGGTGTTAATGAGGTGGGATAGGCAGCAGTTCTGTTAAAGAGGCAGGACTCAGTCTACAACTGGATTGTGACTTGAGCCAATCTCTTCTGAGATATAAAAGAGAGAAGTGAGCAGAGAGACAGGGGGACCTCATTCCACCAAGAAAGCAGTGCCAGGAACACAGAGCCTTCTTGGGACCCAGCGTTCCTGCAGTGAGAAGCTCCTGGTCCAGGGGAAGATTGATGGCAATGTCCTTCCTCCAGAGCCAACAGAGAAAGCATTGCCCTGGAGCTGATGCCCCAAATTTGGACTTGTAGCTTACAAGACTGTGAGAGAACAAACTTCTGTTCGTTAAAGCCATCCACTTGTGGTATTTCTGTTACAGCAGCACTAGATGACTAAGACAACTACCATCATTGTTTTATCATTGTTGTATTTGTTAGTTGCCAGGGAGTCAATTCCAACTCATGGCCACCTCATGTGTTACAGACTAGAACAGCTCCATAGGGCTTTCTTGGCTGTAATCTTTATGAAAGCAGACCACCAGGCTTATCTTCTGAGATTTCTGGGTAAGCTGGAACCTCCAATTTTGGGCTACTAGTGCAGCACAAACCAAATGCCCCTCCTAGAGTCCACATTTTTATCATTATGCTCATTATTCTTATTACTGAACAATTGTTTTGTGCCAAGTACTTAATCCTTTCAACAACACTGAGTGTTATCCAAAATCTACAGATAAAAGTCCTAAGCATTAAAATCAGTGATTTATACTAGCAAGTAAATAGAATCTGTTCTTTCTCCTAAATTAAGAGATGCTATACGGGACATTCACACTTGAGTTGTAAAATTACACACCTAGAGTATCTTCCACTCATCTAATTATTTTACAATACTGTATAATCTTAGTACCCCACCAACTTCTTTTATCTTTCCACTTTCTTTTTACAGTCACTGCACCCAATATCCCAATGGTTTATCCCTGTGACCTTCTCCAGTTATTTGCCCTTCGATTGAAGACACCTAGTAGATTATGCCACCGCTCCATCCCTTGCAGCAGGCAATGACTGACTAGAGGATGTAGAAGATGCAAAAGTCCAAACCGCTTGACTCAAGGTCAACTCTGCTTTGTGATTTACACCCCACACTCCTGTCATATGGGTCACACCAAATCTAGACTGTCTGAGAACACATTATTCCTTGGCTACTTTCCCTTTCCCCTCAATAAATCATACCCCTCAATCCCTGTCTCACATTCCTAATATTCTACAGAAAGGAAGCAGACTGACACAACTACTCAGCTGCAAACACGTGCTAACCCTTTACAGAAATGGAAGGATGACTCTGAGAGGATAATCCTATGGCAGAGCCATTAAACCACAGAGCATAATTTCCAGGCATTGAAAGCTCATGATTGCCTGCATGGATTTAGACATTTCTTGGGACCAGGACTCCTTTTTTTTTGTTCAGTTCCGTCCCTTTTTTAACTGGAATGTCTGTAACTCTTATCTTATACCCATCCCACCATTGGGAGCAGATAACTTGTTTCTTGAATTTCACAGATTCATAGATAGAGGGGAATTGTATCTCAGGATGGATTATACCCAGAGCCTCACCCATACCAAATTTAGAGAATTTAGATGATAAGATTTGGGACTTTTGAGCTGATGAGATTTTGGAATTTGAGTTGATGCTGTACTAGGTTGAGATTTAGGGGGATGTTGAGATGAAATGAACTTTTTTTTGCTTGTGGGACAGATGTGAATCTTTGGACACCAGAGGACAGACTACATTAGGTGTAATAATGCACCAGCAAACATATCCATTTCATAATATCCAAATAAACTTAATAAGTGATAAAGTTTGATGAATTATCTTCAGAGAAATAAATATAGCTTGATATTTCAGTTTGTCTGTTATTCCACTCCTGATCTTTCTCATAGAGATTAGCTAAGTATTGTTTTAAGATACATCTTTCAAACAGATGGAAAGTCTGTACTTTATCATATTTACTAGCTTAAAAAGTCATACCAGTGAAGGCATTGCAAATCAAGTGCTTCTATTTATGTGAAGTTTGCAAAACTGATGTTTCTAAGTGCAGAGGCCAGTCCTATGACAATGCTGCCAGTATGTCAGAGTGGTAGAAAGGCATGCAAATATATAGGGGCAGAAGATTTTAGAATGTAAAGAATATGCCATTTTTATACCATGTGCTGCACATTCAATTCATCTTGAAGGATGTAGCTGCAGTAGATTGTTGTCTGAAAGCAGCTGACTTTTTTTCTATTGTTCAGTTATTATACACGTTTTTTGTCGCTTCTGCTCACCAATGGGCAGTTCTTAAAACATACTTAGGCAGTGATCGCGTATTAAATTGTCTGTCTAATACACATTGAGAAGCACAGGCTGCAGCAATGAGTGCAATCCTGGAATCCTGCACTCACATTCTAAATGCCTTATAAAATATTGCTAAAGTCCAGACAGAAAAAGGAGATAACAAAAGATAAACTGAAAACATCGCCAACAAAATGGAAATACTGGAGTATGTATTGATATGTTGGTTATGTGGAATAACGTATTGCAGCATTTTCAACAGACGTGTCAAGCTCTCCAAGATTCAGAAGTAAATTGAAGGCATGCACGGATCTCTACCAGTCATTAACAGGGTATTTACATAATTTAAGAGAAGATTTTGAAAAATTTGAAAACACAACAATACAAATACTGCCAAATACTGATTATCAAGCAGTTCTCCATCACAGATGCATTAGAAAGAAACAAGTAAAATGATGAAAGTGCTCCAGAAGTATCATAGAGTGCCAGAGGTCAATTTCCCCTAACCACGTAATACACCATCATTGACACACTTGAATCTTGCATGAAGAGGACAGTGAACGTGCATGAAGTTCTTTCAAATAGATTTTCCTTCTTAAACAATGTGGATATACCTAATGAAGAACATATGAAGACATCTGAGAAATTAGTGTAGGCTCCTCCCTATGACTTAAATACAAACTTCGATGAAGAAGTACCACTATTTGATTCTTACATGAGACCTAAGTTTGCAGATTCAGGATAAACAAATTTTACTCATGTAGGCATATATAATTCCATAATAGAAGACAAAATATAATGTATATTTCCCAGTGTTGAAATTGCTGTTGCCGTATTCCTAACTTTAATGATCACAAACTGCACTACAGAATACTCATTTTCGTTCCTAAAGAGACTCAAAAACCCTTACCAGACAACGATGATTCCAAAAAGAATCTATCCATTATCCTCATCATGCATGGAAGCAGATCTTGTTCGGAGCTTAACTGTGATTAAATCATTGAAAAATCTATGAGAGAAAAAAGTAGAAATATTTTTAATTATAACATGTTAGAGATGAAAGACTACCTAAAAATAAAATATAATAATTTGTTTTCTGATCATTAAATTTTTTAAGACGTCTGTTCATTTGTTCATTTATACTTGTAGCTTTTATTACGAAACAAGCATCCCAATTGAAGTGTAAGCTGTTTAAAGCAAAACAGGTGAAGGCCAACTTTTTGTTGTGGGAGATGAACAGAATTTTACATTGATTGTTGAAACATCTCACTTCACTGACTCATTTTCTTTGTAGTAGTAATGGAGAATAGTCTTTGTGTAGAAAATTAATATATAGTAAAAATGTTAGTACCCCACGTCTGCTGAAATTTTTATAGTCCAATTCATCTCATTCTGCTAAAAGGGCATATGCCACTTTTGTGTGCGATGGCTAATATTATAGTCGCATTTAAAAAGAAGTTGCATCATGGGTAACTAACACACACACACACACGTATACACACATGTATATATGCAACTCACATGTCCTGTTGAAATGCTTGAGTCAGCAGAGGAGGGGACACCCCAGATTATTAGTCTTTAGGGCTCTCACTTGCCTTAATCCAGCCCTGCACAGAACACATTTCAGACTTCTGACCTCCAGGACTGTAAGATAATAAACTTGTGTGTGTTTTTTAAAGCCATTAAATTTGTGGTAATTTGGTACAGTAGCAATAGATAACTAATCCAGAGTTTGACATTAGATTGTGCTGTAGTCAGTATATTGAAAAGCTGTCTTTTTACCAAGGGAAACGGATAAAACTCTTGAAGGATTTCTTGGCAGAGTGTTAAAAAATTCACAGTTTGTACAGGTCCATCTACAATCGCATCAGATGAAATTGAGAGTTAGTTCTGGAATCTGCGTTTCATACTTAAAAACTTGATCAGTGGAATAATTTTTCCTAACCAGCAAGTTTTTCACGTGAGCATATGTAGAAGAGACAGAAGTGTCAGGTGCCCTCTCTGAGGCTGAAACTCAGGACCTTCAGATTATGAGACTGACGTGCTGCCTACTGCACTAAAAAGACACTTACAGTAAAGTCTTTAAGCAAAACTCTTAATATGAACGATTTCAAGTCTCTGTGAAATTTCTAAATCATGACTTTTTATATCCTATAAACCTCCATGCCCTAAAAGGAATTATGCTACTTCATACATAAATTTGCTGTTGCTCTGAGTTTGTCACAATAACCTTGATCAAAATCATTTCAGGATTTCACCCTAGAGTAAATAAATATACAGGAGTGAAGTTTTCTGCTCCACTTTAAACATCACTTTCTCTTGGGTGACAACTAGCAAGTTACTTATCATCTCTGTGCCTCATATTGTCCGTCAGGAAAATGAGATCATAGTACACGTACTTATCCTTTAAGGCAGTTAGGAGGACTGAATGACAGTAAATGTAAGAAGAGTGCATGGCACATAATAAGTTCCTAATAAATTCTGGGTGTAATTTAACGGTATTCTGGACAACTAGCGGGTAGAACTGTTGTACGAAAAGAATACCATGTTGGAAAACATTTCTGATTCTTTCCCAAAAAAGAATTCACAGAGTGTTACAACGTGTGGTAGCGTGGCCGAGCGGTCTAAGGCGCTGGATTAAGGTTCCAGTCTCTGCGGGGACGTGGGTTCGAATCCCACCGCTGCCAACGGTATTTTAAGTTGAATCCATTCAAGAACAAGATTTGCATGTCTTGTTGCAAACACTTGCCTGGGGCTGGTAACATAAAGAAGGTATTTCGCTTTCTATACTAGTTTAGTACTTATCGGAAAGCTTGGCAGTTCGAAAAAACCTGCGCCCGCACCGCAGGCGTTTCACGTTTGGTTTAACAGTAAGTTGAGACCAATTACGGAATTTTAAGTCAGATCATTGTCATTTCTGTCTGTTCTTTATATCTAAGAACAGCATTGCGTGCCCAATGGCACAATTTTTTAGGTTTTTAAAATGTTTATATTGAAAAAAAATGTAACTTTCACATATTTACAAATTACAAAACAGAAGAGTTTAGACACCGTGAAAATCTTCCCATGCCGTCGCCTTCCCTCCCCAGTCCACCTGCACCGGATTCTGCCTACCCAAGCAACTGTATTAGTATGGGGTAACCTGCAAGGAACATTACTCGCATAAACAAGCAAATAACAAGTTGCCATGGACTCAACTCTGACTCACGGAGACTCCATGTGTGTCAGAGTAGAACTGTACCCCCGTAGGGTTTTCGGTAGCTGATTCCTCGGAATTAGGTAACCAGGCTTTTCTTCTGACATGCCTCTGGGTGGACTACAGCTTGCAGTCTTCTGGCTAGCTCCTACGGACAAAAAAGCCAATAGGAATCTCTTATTTTCCCTGCCTTTTACACTTTCCAAATCTACTCCATTGTATATTACATATTAGGGAAATTAATATTTCCCTATGGTGGCATAGTAGTTAAGTGCTACGGCTGCTAACCAACAGGATGGCGGTTCGAATCCACCAGGAGCTCCTTGGAAACCCTATGGGGCAGTTCTGCTGTGTCCTACAGGGTCGCTCTGAGTCAAAATCCACTGGATGGCAACGGGTTTTGTTGGGTTTTGGTATTACATATTAGGGAAATTACAAAGATTTTCTCTATAGATGGTTCTTTTTTTTCCTTCCACTTTGCTTATGTGTTTTTTGTTTGCCGTTTTGGTTGTTGTTTTATCTTGTCTTTCTTTTTTATTGTGCTTTCGATGAAAGTTTACAGAGCAAATAAGTTTCCCATTAAACAATTAATACTCACATCATTTTATGACATTGGTTGTAAACTCCGTGGCGTGTCAACACGCTCCCCTTCCAGACCTCGGGTTCCCCGTTTCCATTCGTCCAGCTTTCCTGTCCCCTCCTGCCTTCTCGGTACTTGCCCTCTGCTGGTATGTTCATTTAGTCTCGTATGCAAAGCTGAACTACGAGTATATGTTGCTGTTGTTGTTGTTGTTAGGTGCTGGTGAGTGCGTTCCGACTCATAGCTACCCTACGGACAGCAGAACGAAACACTGCCCAGTCCTGAGTCATCCTCATCCTCATTGCTATGATTGAGGCCGTTGTTGCAGCCAGTGTGTGAATCCATCTCCTTAAGGGTCTTCCTCTTTTTCGCTGACCCTGTACTTCACCAAGCATGATGTCCTTATCCAGGAAGTGGTCCCTCCTGATAACATGTCCAAAGTATGTGAGATGAAGTCTTGCCATCCTCACTTTTAAGGAGCATTCTGGCTATAATTCTTCTAAGACAGATTTGTTCATTCTTTTGGCAGTCCATGGTACATTCAATATTCTTCTCCAACACCACAACTCAAAGGCATCGATTCTATTTCAGTCTTCCTTATTCACTTGTCCACCTTTCGGCATGCGTTTGAGGCAACTGAAAACACCTGGCTTGGGTCAGGCACGCTTTAGTCTTCAAGGTGACCTCTTTGCTTTTTAACACTTTAAAGAGATCTTTTGCAGCTGATTTGCCCAATGCAATGTGTCCTTTGATTTCTTGACTCCTGCTTCCATGGGTGTTGATTGTGGATCCAAGTAAAATGAAATCCTTGATGACTTCAATCTTTTCTCCATTTATCATGATGTTGGTCCAGTTGTGCAGATTTTTTATTCTTTATGTTGAGGTGTAATCCATACTGAAGGCTGTGGTCTTTGACCTTTATCATTAAGTTCTTCAAGTCCTCTTCACTTTCAGCAAGCAAGGTTGTATCATCTGCATATTGCAGGTTGGTAATGAGCCTTCCTCCAATCTTTATGCTGTATTATTCCTGATATAGTCTAGCTGCTTGTGTTATCAACTCAGCAAATAGATTGAATAAATGCGGTGAAAGGATACAACTCTAATGCACACCTTTCCTGATTTTAAACTACTCGGAGACACGAAGACCTGTACTATGAAAGTTCTTTGGGAAATTTAGGTCCAGGTGGGGAGATGAAACTCAAGTGTAATAAATTCACAATTCATTCCAGGGATGGGAGACAGGAAGGAGGAAGTTAGAAAAGATGCATCTGCCGATATAGCACCTCTTTCAGACAGAATCCTTTCCGCAAGAGGTGAGTACAGGAAAAGCCAGAGAAAGGAATTTGCACTTTGTAAACCCTCCCTACACCTGGACAGGTCTTCAAACCCTGTCTGTCTCTGAGGCAGAGAAGTAAACATTTTTAGCTTTATATAAAATGTGTGCAACATTCAACCTAGACATGTGTTTTGGAGAAAATCTTGTCATGGGCAGGTATGGGGATATATGCCGTTTAAACATGGCTGCACTATTGACAACTGCAGCCCCCACAGGCCTCTATGCTGTATATGACATGTTGGAGACTTGTCAGCGATGAGAAAGAGATTAGGCACGACTTGTTTTCCCAAACCTATTGTCCTGTTACTGATTGGCTTGTTTACCTGAACTCCTTCTCCCTTGCCTGAAACTTATTGTTACTCACCCAAAGCCCATTGTTCTGTTATTTGCTTTGCTGCTTGCTGTATTGACTATAAAATAAACTCCTGGGACTGAAGCCAGGGTTTGACTCCTCAGAGTAACCCTCCTGGCCCCACTTCTCTGTAAGAGTTGTGGCATTGGTTATTGTCTCTGCCACCCCGACAACTGTCGCTGCTGAGACAGGCAGGGGCAGAAATATATGTAATTTTAAAATTTCCCCAGGTGGTTCGAAAAATCAGCGAGGTTCTGTTACTACTAGACTGCAAATTCAAATCTTTGAGAACTGGAGGTAAGTGAAGAGGAGAGATGGAGAGCAGGGAGGGAATAGAGAAAGGAGAATATTGTGATCAGAGAGTGGGAAAGGATGGAGGCAAGTGGGGAAGAGAAACTTCCAAAGACGAGCAGGAGATAGGGAGACAGGAAGAGATTTGGGGATAAGACTTGGAACACTGATAGTATTTGGATAGACGGGGATGTTTGAGATGTACCCAGGCTCCTCATCTCTCCTGTGCTTTCATCAGGTGATGGTAAGAGACAAGCCTCTTGTATTTCTCTGTTGAGACGTCCTAATTTTTTGTTTCAATTGTGTTCATATGCTATTGAAGCATTTTTACAATGGCTTTTTGAAATATCTTTCTCAAATAATTCTACCTTCTTTTTGGCAGAAGGTAATAGGTACCTATTGATTCTCTTTTTCCATGCAATTCAAGATCTTCCTTGTTCTTAGTTTATGACCAGTGATTTTCAGTTGAAACTGAGATATTTGGGATAATATGAGACTCTGGATCTTATTTAAACATTCTGTTTCAGCTGGCTACCACTGCCATTGCTCTGGCTGGAAAAAGATGGGTATCACCTGGTTATTGCACAAAGGGGTGGATGTCCCAATTCCCTACTGGGGTGGGGGGAGGCTGCTGGAAGCATCTCCTTACTGCTCCTCATGTGGCTTCCACTAACAAGAGTGTTATTGGATTGTTCATCTGGGTGTTCTTGACTCTACAGGGATTGAAATCTTCTCTTCCTGCAGGGGATCATAGTGCATTTTGTGTTTCACACGGAAGATCTAAATGCTTGGTATATTTTAGAAAATGCCCCTGATCAATAGAAGGAAGTTTTCTTCATGTTTTCAAAAAGAGTTTGTGGCCTGCCAGCCCTGCCAAAATTGGGGCTATCTGACAATACATGCAAGAGGAGAATCACCTTACTGGGCCCTTGCACAAATTTCTTATCCCCAGAAATTCAAACCAATAGAATGGTTGTTGTTTTAAACTTCTAATTTTGTAGCAGTATGCTACCAGAAATAGATAAATAATAGTCTTTCCACTCTCTAATCTTTCTCATCCTTTGCTTTGCATTCCAACCACAAGGTTCTAAACTTCAGCTGCCCCTACTAAAACTAGAGATGCTCAAACCCAGAGCTGCCAGGCCCATTCTGCTTTCACACGCGGCCCTGCTTCTATCGCAACCGCATTGGGGCAATTGGGTTTTCCTATGGCTCTTTTGGAGCCACCAAAACCAACGACTACATTACGCAGAAAAAGTCTAAATCACAGGAGCGTGCTTCAAAATGCTCAGTTTGTCTATTCAATGATGGAATGGAAGCAAGACGCTTTCAAATCCCTGAAAGTCTTGCGGGAAATTTGCCAGGTTTTTTTTTTTTTTTTTTTTTTTTTTTGGTGGATCAAAAGCCTTCATCCGACATTTAAATTCTACGTATTTTCAAAATCATATGTTCAAGTCTCTTTCCCTTTTTCCTCCTCCACCGCAGCCACCTCCCTCCCTTGCTGCCTACCTTTCCTTAAGACGCAGGGAATCATTTGGCCTGCCCCTCTCCTTCCCAATCACCTCTTCCTGGTGACGTTTTCCCAGCAGATGATCTCACTCACTTCCCTCCACTCAACTTTCTAGATCAGTGGTTCTGGAATCAGGCTGACCATCAGAATCAATCTGGGGAGGATCTTAGTGATAAATAGTCCTGTCTTCCTATCTTATTTTTAATTCATTAAGGAGTAGCGAAGTGGGCCTAGAAATCCATATATATAGTTCTCAGCCTATTCCCCACGTTTGACATTTTCTACAACATTTATGTACCTCTTTATCCCTACATTAGGCGGTTGATTGTGGTTAATTTCTTCATAACACTTTGTTAATATATTTTAATATTTATTTACTACATTTAAGTATAGTTTAATAATATTAATATATATTTTAGTAACATCCTAGCTCCAGCTGAGCTTCTGTCGTGTCTTACTGGCCTGGTTGGGGAGATGATCTGTGCTGAAGAGGAACCAGAGAGTTGACATGTTTTTTTCGTCTTTCAGAAGACACAGGCTGAGAGAAGTTCGAATGAAACTTCAAAATAAGGCGGAAGAGAAAATCATTTAGAATCACATATTACATAAATAAACTCATTTCTGGGTTGACTGACATGCACAAATTAGACTAGAGACAAAAGGTGTTTAGTCTGTGCCTCGATGGTGGAGGAGGTTTGAGGACCTGTCCAGTTGTACAAAGGATGTGACAAAAATGTTAATTCGCTTCTCAGGTCGTGCCCACACCCATAGATCATCTCCTTCCTGTTCTCTTTCTGGAGAACTCGGCTGAAAATCGACTCTGTATTCTATGGCAAGGTCTAAGTCTTCTGTCTTTGGGGCTGCGGCTCTAACAGCCAGGACCACTGGAGGTGCAGGGATCTTGGTGTCAGGGTGTGAAAAATGCCTGGTAACCGTGAGCGGGGCGCCTTCTGGAGGAGTAGCCAACCCAGATGCCCCGGGTGAAGCCTGTGGGAGTCTCGCTGCCCAGCATTAGGCACTGGCACTGACAAGTTGAGGTAACCCTGGCTACAAGTGGACAAAGTGGAGAGTTTGTAGCCTTTAAGGTTTTGCTAGTCCCTTCCCTTAGGGAAAATAGTCGATCAGAATATTGATTCCCTTGCAACTTACCGTGGCCGCTGTTCCAGGGTTCTCTGAAGGAATCTGCGCAGTTTCTTCCCTTTCATCTTGCTTGGATTTTGCCTTCTGCCTGCGTTTTGTACGCAGTTTGAAGACTCCAAGCCAAGTAAAGTGAAGTTATTTAGAGCAAGTAAGAAAAGATGACTGGTGAATCAGTGCTTGGGTCAAAATTAGTGATCGCTGTCTGTGTGGCTCTGAGCCCAGTCAAAAGCCAAGGGAATGAAAGTCCAAGAGGGGAGCAGTTTTTCTTTTATATTAAAAAGAAATGAAGGTAGGCTTCTTGTCTCAGGTTCTATTGTGAAGTACACGAGTAGGACAAAAACACTCTCTGATAGAGTAAATTTCTTAAGGTCTCTGTGGCTTAGTTGGTTAAAATACCTGTCTAGTAAACAGGAGCTCCTGGGTTTGAATCCCAGCGTGAGCCACACTAACTGGTGTCTGAGTAAATAAGCGGTAGCTTACCTCTCTAAGGGAGCTACTTTCCTTTTCTTCTTAAAATCTGACCCTTACAGGGTTTTTTTTTCCCCTCCTACCTCCCTTCCCCCTTGGAATATAACAAGTAGCCTCCAAAGGCTTTGGAAACAACATGGAACTCATTTCGGTAGATTCATACAGCGCAAGACTCTAAAGTAAGCAAAGAGTTGGACTCTAATTACATTGTACTGTCTACCCTGCTGGCATAGTGCTTAAGAGTTTGGCTGTTAACTGAAAGGTTGGCAGTTTGAACTCACCAGCGCCTCCTTGGAAACCCTATGGGGCAGTTCTACCCTATCCTGTAGGGTTGCTATGAGTTGGAATCAACCTGGCAGCAGTGGGTTTGGTTTTGGTATTTACTGTCTTGACGTTTCCTTTTGGAAAAACAGTAATACCTGCAAAATCTGGAACGTGTCTAAGGCGGAAACGTGTCAGAGAAGGAAATCTCAAATATTTTCCACTAAAAGGAGCGATAGGAAAGTGGTAAGACTGCACCCTGTGGAAGGCGGAAAACCTGTGAGACTCGGAAAAACAGACAGTTCCGTCGAGTTCTAGCTCTCACAGGTTTCAGTGTACAAACCACATCTTCCCTTGGGATTTTTCGTGCAGTGTTATCTCAGGTATCCCAATCCTGATTTCATATAAAGATTTAAGAACAACTAATTGAAGTTCAGAGAGGGAGTGTAGAAGGTCAGCATGGAATTTAATAAAATACTCGCCAGTCTTTCAGACACAGGTGTCTGTGTGGGATGAGGTATTTGGGTTGGTAGTGGATGTCCTCAACCCAAGAAATTTGTGAAATCATCCTATGAATGTCTATTTAATGTCGACCAGGGACAGCTACAAAATGTACGGCTACAGTGCAGAATGAAACTGTGGGATCTCTTATTCAAAAAGGCAGGGGGGAAATGCTGATGTATAAAGTACTAAACTACAAACCTTTTTCCTTCCTTCCTCAGTGTCTCTCTAGATTGTCATGGTGTTTTCTTGTTTGTTTGTTTGTTTGCTATTTCATGTCATTTTAATGAGAGAAAAACGATATTTTAAATTATTAGTGTCTTAGTCACCTGGTGCTGCTCCAACAGAAATACTACAAGTGGATGGTTTTAACAAAGAGAAGTTTGTTCTCTCATAGTCCAGTAGGCTACAAGTCCAAATTCAGGGCGTCAGCTCCAGGAGAAGGCTTTCTTTCTCTGTAGGCTCTCAGAGAAGGTCCTGGTGATTCATCAGTTTTCCTTTGGTCTGGGAGCATCTCAGCTCAGGAACCTCAGGTCCAAAGGACACGCTCTGCTCCCGGCACTGCTTTCTTGGTGGTGTGAGGTTCCCATGTGTCTCTGCTTGCCTCAGCCTTTTATATCTCAAAAGAGATTGCATTAAGATGCTAATCTTGTCAACCTCATCAGTGTAACCTCATCACAGTGATAGAATTTATGACACATAAGGAGATCACATATAGTCTCACCATAGTGATATAGTTTACAACACATAAGGACATCACATCAGATAACACAATCATACAATACTGGGAATCATGACCCAGCCAAACTGACAGATATTTTTGGGGGACACAACTCAATCCATGACAATTAGAATGCATTTTACTGTTTATCTTTATTTTGTGCAATACTAAAATTCATGAGGCATCTGTAATACTGCACGCAAATAGCGAGGCAAGGAACGGCCAGCACCCATACAGCTAGTATTTCCTCTCCTCATGCGCTGTGCTCCTTTGTCCCATTGGACATCAATTAGAAAACACAAAGGCTAGGATGCAATTACTAAGAGTTTCAGGAAGAGAAAAGTGGAGCACAGGACTGTACCTCCTTAATGCTGACTAAAATACTTGGAATGCCAAAACCTGGGTTCAAACCAGGGACCTTTGATTTTCAGGTGGGCCATCTCAGCTACTTGGTAGAACTTATTCCTTTACCTTTTTTTCAATTATTTGGTTGTTCTCAACTTCTGTTTTTGTGAAGTTTCAGATTCCTAAGTGTTGCAATCTGGTTGTTGAATATACTTGCCCATTCAAGAAGGCTTGGAATCTACTGCCTTCCACGTTGTTTGGATTCAATTGATGTGATCCAATTCCTGGTAGTGTGGGAGGGATAGGTGGAGGAAAGAAAGACAGAAGGAAGGAATGAAAGAAGGAAGGAAGGAAGGAAGAAAACAAGGGAAGGAGGGAAGGAGAAATTTGGGATGGGGATTAATCTTACAGGATACTTAGATGTGAAAGGAAATGAGACGGATACTCTGGAGGAGAAACAAGGTCCAGAAAGGTTTTTCTTTCTTCCTCTTTGGTTTTCATTTTAAATTGATTAATAATTACATACAGTTATGTATGCTAGATTTAAGTGTATATTTTGATAAAATTTTCGTGTATATACAAATATAATGTTACAGCAAACCTATAGGACAGGGTCGAAATGCCACATCAGGTTTCCAAGGAGTGGCTGGTGGATTCACACGGCCCATCATTTGGTTAGCAGCCAAGCTCTTAACCACTGTGCTACCAGGGCTCCATATATATATACATGTATATATATATATGGTGTCCCGATTGCGCATATATATATATATATCTCCATCACCCAGATCAAGATAGAGAACACCCCCAGCATCCTACCAAGATCCCTTGTGGTCATTTCAGTCTAGAACCTCATACGTACAAAGATAACCACTATTCTGCCCTCTATCATCATAGGTTAGTTTTATCTGTTTTTGAACTTCATGTAAGTGGACTCATACACGATGTACTCTTTTGTGTCTGCCTTCTTTTGACCAACATTGTGTCTCTGAAATTCATCCAGATTGTTGTATGCAGCAGTAGTTTGTTCTTCTTCATTGCTGTATTGTATTCATTGTATAATAGATATACTACATTTATATTGATAAATATTTGCTTCATTTTAAGTTTTAGATTTTGGGAACATTCTTGTATATGTTATTAATGGAAACAAGCCCACATTTTTCTTAAGCTAAATCCAGAAGTAGAATTTCTGTTATTCAAAGTTGTATAAAAATCTAGTTTTTTTTTTTTTTCAAAGTGGTTGTCCTAATTTAAACGTTTTCTGGCAATGTATGACTGTTCCTGTTGCTCTACATGCTTCCCAGCACTTGGAAATGACAGTTCTTTTAATTTTAACCATCTGGTGAATGTGTGGTAATATGGATTTGGAAGTGCATTTCTGGGATGACTAGTGGTGGTAAGAACATTTTCCTGTGTTTTTTGGCCACTCAAATATTCTGTCTCATAAACTGCTCATTCAAGTCTTTTGCCCACTTAGGGGAGTTACTTTTTTTTTTTTTTAATTGATTTGAAAATCATCTTCTATATATCAAATACATGTATTACAAATATCTTTTCACAGTCTGTCGCCCTTCCTCTTTTCTAAAGGAGAATGGTGGCTAGAGGAGCATTATAAGCAGAAAGGAAAGAAATAGTGGAAAGAGAGAAATTGAAAGCACAAGAGAAAGTTCTATCCTGGAACTCTTCCTGAAGGAGTCAAGGAAAGGCCATTCAGGAAGTCTGCTAGCAAAAAGACCTTGAAGTAGCACGGAAAAGTCCTAGAAGCAGAAATAGTGTTATTTGGTCAATAATCCAGTTACATTGCTCAGAGTATAGATGGTTAACAGAATGAAATTTAGTAGTTTCAGACACAGAGGAATTTAATATGGTGGAAAATCTATATGTCCAACAAGACTTGTTCTACACTCCACTAAAAAGAGATAATTATATTTAATGAAAGAGCTCCAGAAAAAAAACCACTTTGTCAGGGGAATGTAACTCAGTGTTAAAATGTAGCATTACAAAATGCTTCCACCTCTCTTCTTTACAGATAAAACACTATTTTATTTTCTCATTCCATTACACATTTTTTTCCTGCTCACATGAAAATAAATTGCAGATCAAATAGATCACTTCTAATGCTGCTTGTTTCTACTCTATTGTCCTTGGCATAATCCATGGTGGTTATATGGGGAGAAAGAAGGAAATTTAGAAAGGGATTGAGGAAAGAATCAACATTCAAGGTTACTGAAGCCTGAGGCAACAAGTATTTCACTACATCAGTGAGCCCACACCCATTATTTTTTTGTTTTGGTTTTTGTTTGTTTTTAGTAGTATCATTTTTTATTAGGATAGAAAATAAAGTACACAAGGAAGAGAAAAAATATGAGACATCACAGCAATTTTCTTTTCAGTTTGCTTTGTTTTTTGAGAACTGTCTGGGACACCAAACAATCTAAAAGTGGAGGCCAAGAAAACCTACCCTCTGATTTTCTGGTCCTCCTCCAACCCCTTAACAACCACTGCCTAAAATTAGTTGCAGTCAGAGGTCATGGACAGCAGTGGATAACTTTGGCTGAGGGGAGAAAATAAACTGAAAACATAATTTGGAAAAACACATGAGAACATCCTTCCAATTGGGAGAATGTTAGAGTAAGAATATAAGGCCTATGAATATTTCCACTTCTGGCCATGATGGAGTAATAGGGACAAAATTTACCTTGTTCCTTTAAACAATTAAAAAATAAGATAAAGTAAACAAAACTATATAAGACAAGCAAAACAAAACAAAAATACATGACAATAGCCAGTACAGGACAATGATCCCTGAGATAAGGGAAACAAATGATGAGAGCCCTACAACTGACCCAGCTTACCACATGGAAAGGGATTCCAGGCTACATCACAGGGAGAGGGAACTCAAACATAGTCCAGCCATCTCCTTTAGTGGAAGACAAAATTGAGAATTCAGGTAAGACAAAATGGCTAGAATTCATGGGGCAGAGTACCAAAGGGAAGAGAGCTGCACAGAGAGACTTCCAGAGATTTGAAGAAGGTTCTATTTAAATCATTGACAGAGTAATGATTGGCATATGGATGCAAGGAAATTGCCCAAGGACATTTAAAAAAAAATTAGTGGAATGACCATGTAAAGCAATTCCAAGAGTGCCATTGGTACTAGAAGTAGTTCACATTCCCAACAGTCAGAGTGCAGAATCTCTAACAACATGGAGCATCAAGTAGAGGGAAAGAAAGTTATCTCATTAGTGGAGCCAAATTAACACCAGACTAAAAGCTACTCTGGTCCCGCCTAGTAAAGTTTTAAATGAAACCTCAAAAGGATTGAACTATTATCAAGTAATTTAATTGTTTCCCAGAAAGAGAAAAAAAAAATCTCAAAATCGTTTCAAGCAATACGCAAAATAATATAGCCCTTGCTGTTGTTGTCAGGTGCTGTCGTTCCAACTCATAGTGACCTTATGTACAATGGAATGAAACCGTGCCATATCATGTGCCATCCTCACAATTACTGCTATGTTTGAGTCAATTGTTGCAGCCACTGTGTCATTCTCTTTTTTGCTGACCCTCTACTTTACCAAGCATGATATCCTTCTCAAGGGACTGGTCCCTCCTGATAACATAGCCAAAGTAAGTGAGACAAAGTCTTGTCATCCTTGCTTCTTAGGAGCATCCTGGCTGTATTTCTTACAAGACAGCTTTGTTCTTTCTTCTGGCAGCCCATGGTATATTCAATATTCTTTACCAGCATCATAATTCAAAGATGTCAACTCTTCTTCAGTCTTCCTTATTCATTGTCCTGATTTCTCATACATATGAGGTGATTGAAAATATCATGGCTTATGTCAGGAGCACCTTTGTCCTCAAAGTGACATCTTTGCTTTCTAACACTTTAAAGAGGTCTTTTGCAGCCGATTTGCTTAATGCAATAATATGTTGTTTCATTTCATTTGTTGGGGGGGTGGGTGGGAAAGAGAATGGCAGATAAAGAATCTTTCTCTTTTTATTGTACTTTAGGTGAAGGTTTACAGATCAAATAGTTTCTCATTAAACAGTCAGTACACATATTGTTTTATGACATTGGTTAACAAACCCACAACATGTCAACACTCTCCCTTCTCGACCTTGGAGGACCTTTTTTTTTTTGCGAAAACATACACAGCCAAAGATACACCATTTCAGAAATTTCTACATGTACAATTCAGTGACACTGACTACATTCTTCCAGTTGTGCCACTATTCCCACTACCCTTTTCCAAATTATTCCATCACCATTGTCTTCAGCTCACTGCCCCCTAGGCTTCCCGTCAAATCTTTTGAGTTGCTGTTGTCAATTTGATCTCACATAGATAATCCTGTTTTTTGTTTTTTTTTTTTTTTGTACTTTAGATGCGGGTTTACAAAACAAAAAGTTTCTCATTAAACAGTTAGTACACATATTGCCTTATGACAATGGTTAACAAACCCACGACATGTCAACACTGTCCCTTCTCAACCTTGGGTTCCCTATCACCAGCTTTCTTATCCTGTCCTGCTTTCTGCTCTTTGTCCCTGGACTGCTGTGTCTCATTAGTCCTGCTTTGTTTACTGGAGCTGTCCACTCCCGGGCTGACTTCACCTCTGAGCTAAAAGGGTGTTCCGGGGCCACACTCTCGGGGGACATCCAGTCTGTCAGGCCGGTAAGTCTGGTCTTTTTTTGTGAGTTAGAATGTTGTTCTACGTTTTCCTCCAGCTCTGTCTGGTACGCCCTGTTGTGATCCCAGTCACAGCAGTCAGTGGTGGTAGCCGGGCACCATCTAGCTGTACTGGACTTAGTCTGGTGGAGGCCTTGGTAGCCGTGGTCCATTAGTCCTTTGGACTAATCTTTTCCTTGTATCCTGTTATTTTCATTCTCCCTTGCTCCCGAAGGGGTGAGACCAGTGGAGTATCTTAGATGGCTGCTTACAGGCTTTTAAGACCCCAGACGCCACTCACCAAGGTAGAATGTAGAACATTTTCTTTATACACTGTGTTATGCCAGCAGATTTGCCTTATGCAATAATACGCTGTTTGATTTCTTGACTGCTGCTTCCATAGGCATGGATTTTGGATCCAAGTAAAAGGAATCCTTGACAACTTCAAAGTTTTCTCCATTTGTCATGATGTCAATCATGCCTTTCGATAGTCAATAAAACAGAGGTAAACATCCTTCTGGTATTCTCTGCTTTCAGCCAAGATCCATCTGACATCAGCAATGACATCCCTAGTTCCATGTCCTCTTCTGAATCTGGCAGTACCCTGTCGATGTATGGCTGCAATCATTTTTGAATTATCTTCAGCAAAATTTTACTTACGTTTGACATTAATGATATTGTTTGATAATTTCTGCATTCTGTTGGATCATCTTTGTTTGGAATGGGCACAAATATGGATCTCTTCCAGTCGGTTGGTCAGGTAGCTGTCCTCCAAGTTCGTTGGCATAGGTGATTGAGTACTTTTGGTGTTGCATCCATTTGCTGAAACATCTCAACTGGTATTCTGTCCATTCCTAGAGCTTTGTCTTTTGACAATGCTTTCAGTGCAGCTTGGACTTCTTTCAGTATCATTGGTTCTTGATCATATGCTACCTCCTGAAGTGTTCAAACATTGACTAAGTCTTTTTTGTACAGTGGCTCTGTGTATTCCTTTCATCTTCTTTTTGATGCTTCCTACATCATTCAATATTTTACCACAGAATCCTTGAGAATTGCAACTCGGACTTGAAATTTTTCTCAGTTCTTTTTGCTGAGAAATGCTGAGTTGTTCATCCCTTTTGCTGTTCTAACTCCAGGTCTTTGGACATTTCATTATAATACTTTACTTTGTCTTCTAGAGCTGTTCTTTGAAATTTTCTGTTCAGCTTTTTTACATTATCATTACTTCTATTCGCTTTAGCTACTCTACGTTCAAGAGCAAGTTTCAGAGTCTCTTCTGACGTTTGCACTTTTCTTTCTTTTATGTTCTTTTAATGACCTTTTGCTTTCTTAATCTATGGCCTTCATGTCATTCCACAACTCATCTGTCTTCGGTCATTAGTATTCAGTGAGTCAAATTTATTTTTGAAATGGTCTCTACATTTAGGTGGGATATACACAAGGTAGTACTTTGGCTCTTAGTAATGTAAAGACTGCAATGTGAATACAGCCCTCCATAATGTAAAATTCACATTGCCGGGCATTCAGTAAAAAACTACCAGGCATGCAAAGAAGCAGGCAAATATGAAGAAAATTAAATATAAAAATCAGTCAATAAAACAGACCAAGAAATAATATATGATAGGATCAGAAAACATGAATATTAAAACAGCTGTTATAAATTTATTTCATATGTTCAAGAAGGAAGACGAAAGCATGAGCCTGTTATAGAGAGACACAGAAAATTATA
This sequence comes from Dugong dugon, assembly GCA_030035585.1. Classification (NCBI taxonomy): domain Eukaryota; kingdom Metazoa; phylum Chordata; class Mammalia; order Sirenia; family Dugongidae; genus Dugong; species Dugong dugon. The sequence continues at coordinate 39,431,394 of CM057464.1, read as the reverse complement.
TTTTTAAAGACTGCCTTAATTTGCTAGTGCTTCCATTGTGGACTGAATTGTGTCCCCCTAAAATATGTGTTGTAAATCTTAAACTCCATTCAACTGTGACAAATTTGCTTTTTTGTTTGATGCCTGTGGTTATAATCCCACATGGGAATGGGCTGTGTTTGGTATGTTAATGAGGCAGGATTAGTGTAGGGTGAATCTTGAGTCAATCTCTTTAGAGATAGAAAGAGATTCAACAAGCAAGCAAGAAGTAGAGATAGGGGAGGAGAGATGCCAAGCTACATGAAGATCACCCAGGAGTAGAAGCTAAAGGAGCCAAGGACCTTCCTGCAGAGATGACAGAGAGAGAACGCCTTCCTCTAGTATTGGCACCTTGAATTTGGACTTCCAGCAGCCTAAACTGTGAGAAAATGAAATTCTGTTTGTTAAAGCCATCTACCTCTGGTTTTTCTGTTATAGCAGCACAAGACAATTAGGACACGATTTGGTACCAAGAAATGGGGTGCTGCTCTAGCAGATACTTAAAATGTGGAAGTGGTTTTGGAATTGGGTAATGGATAGAGGCTGGAGAGTTTTAAGGTGCCTAATAGTAAAAGCCTAGATTGCATTGAAAAGATGGTTGGTAGAATTATGGACGTCAAAAGCAATTCTGGTGAGGGCTCAGAAAGAAGTAAGGAGCAATATAGAGAAATTCTCTATTGTCTTGGATAAGACATATGGCAGCAGCACCAGAATGTGGACTTTAAATGTGCTTCTAGTGAGGCTTTAAAAGAAAATGATGACCATGTGATTGGACAATGAAGCAAGGGCCATGCTTTTTATGTAGCGGCAAAGAACTTGTCTACATTATTTTCAAATGTTTGTTGGAAGTTAGAACTTGAAAGTGATGAGCTTGGATATCAGGCTGAGGAGATTTCTAAGCAAGATCTTAAAGGAGTGGCATGGTTTCTCCTTGCCGCTTATAGTAAAATGCTACAGGATAGAGATGGATTTAAAAATAAACTATGCAAAATGAAAACATACCTTAAAGATTTTAAAAACCCTGTGGAATGAACTAAGGACCCATGTCCTAGAAGTTTCATCAAGAACATGTATACGCAATTTTTTTTAAAGAGATTAAGCCTGTGACTAATGGCTATAACCAGCTACCACAGCAGAAAACCCATCAATTTAGTCTGAAGGGCACAGAGAAAGAAGGAACTGAAAGACAGCTGTCTGCCTATTGGAACTCTACAGGCAAGAAACAGGCCAAAGGAGCTACATCTGTTGTCCTCTAAGAAAAGAAAACGATCATCCTTGGAGAAACTGTTAGATCAAAACAACTTTCAGAAGGAGTACAGGAAACAGAGGTGCTTTGGTCTCAAAGGGTGGGGTCACAGCCTCTGGGGACTAAATGTATGTGGCCATGGCCTCTGAAGTGTCAAAGGGTAGAGCCATGGCCTCCTAGCTTTCAAAGAATCAGATCTTCATCAACTCTGTTCCAGAGTGAAGGGCTGCCATTCACTTTGGCCTAGAAGATGGGGCCAGCTCTCCAAAGCTGAGGTTGCAGAGCTTCCATGCCCAAAGGGCAAAAGGATGGGGCCTTTCAGGGCTTAAGCCGTGGAATTACCAGTCAGATGGACTAGGAGAATAGGGCTGCCGAAAGCCAAGGGAGCAGAGTTCCCGCCCCTGTGGGCCTGGAAGGTAGAGCTGAAGCCCAGGGCTGAGGAACCTCCACCTGGAATCCAGGGGACACAGCTAATACCCAGCATCTGGAAGGCAGGGCCTATGTCCAGGTGGCCCAAAAGAACAGAGGAGTATTTTCAAGCCTTGAGAACTAATGTAAACTGTTCTTCTGGGTTTTGGGCTTGCTTAGTGCCTGTTATCCTTTCTTTCCCTCCAATTTCTCACATTTGTAATTGAAATGTTTACCTTGCTCTTGTTCCACCATTGTACTTTGGAAACAGATAACTTGTATTCTAGATTTCACAGGTTCACAGATGAAGAATTTTGCCCCAGGATGAAATATGCCTAAAGTCTCACCCATATTTGATATAGATGATTCAGAAGATGAGATTTTGGACTTGGAGTTGTTTTAATACTTTTGGGATGATGTCATGGGGTGAAACTGTTTTGCATGTGACAAGGACATGAATTTTGGGGGGCTAAAAGATGGAACATTATAGATTCAATTGTGTCCCTGAAAAATATGTGCTGTGATCCTAACCCTATGATTGTAGTTATAATCTGATTTAGGAATGGGTTGTATTTGTTATGTTAATAAGGCAGAATTAGAGTAGGGTATATTGTGAGTCAATCTTTTTTGAGATATAAAGAGATGAAAAAAACAAGCTAGAAGAAGAGATGGGTGAAGAAAGATGCCAAGCTACATGAAGACCACCTAGGAGCAGAAGGTAAAAGAGACAGTGATCTTCTTCCAGAGCCAATAGAGAGAGAAAGCCTTCTCCTAGAGCCAGCACCCTGAATTTGGACTTCTAACCTCCTATACTGTGAGAAAATAAATGTCTGTTTGTTAAAACCATACACTTCTTGTATTTCTGTTATAGCAGCACTAGATAACTAAGATAGCTGCCATAATGTAAATACTACAAGTCGGCACTTCTGCAGGTTGACTGGTGGTATGAATTCAAGGCATGGCTCTAGGGGGAGGTCCTGCCATATTGTATCCCCATGAGTTCCCAGGTGTTCCTTGCATTCCTTGGCATCTTTCTTTGCTATGTGTGTGTCTCTGTGTCTATTCTTCTCTTTTTTATAACTCAAGAGTGATTAGGTTTAGGGCTCACCGTATTGGGTATGATCTACTTACAATAACAAAGAAAACTTTGTTTCTAAACAGGATCATATTTACAGGTATAGGGGCCAGGAATTCAATACATATTTATTATGGAGTTCAATCCACAGCAAGATTCAATTGAATTTCTAGATGAAAAATATGATATCTGATACAAAAAAAATACCAGCTAGGTTTACCAGAAAATAAGATGTTATAGGAGAAAACAAGAGCGAACTTGAAGACATAAAATAAAAACTATCTAAAATGAAAACACAATGAGAAAAAGATTTTTATTTTTAAACAAGAAGAACAAAGTGTCAGTGAACCACACAGCTTAGTATATATGTAATTACAGTCCCTGAAGGAGAGGAGAAAAAGAATAGGACAGATAAAATGTTTCACAAAATAAAGGCTGAAAATTTTCCAAATTTGTTGAAAACAATAAACACACAGATACAAGAAGATTAATGCATCCCAAGCACAAGAATCGCGAAGATAACTACACAAAGGCACATCGTAATCAGATTGGTAAAATCCACTAATAAAGAGTAAATATTGACTTCTATTTCTCCAAAGATGAAGTAATGAGGACTGGACTGACCCTCCCACCTGAAACAACCAAAATGCAGACAAAATATATGAAATAAAGGTTATCAAGACACGGCACATGAGGCAATGAAAGAGAATATTCCTAAAAAGACAGGAAGCAAATGAAGTGATTCCCATGACTGTCCAGCTTAATGCCTTGAGAAAGTTTCCAAAATGTATCACAAGGAGATAGAAACCAAGCAGAACTTGGCTGACTTGCTGAGATAAGTAGATGGAGTTGAGAGTACAGGGAGAAAACAACAGCTAGAGTTTAGAGGACAGAGTAGTAGAGAGCAGAGAACTATCCAAAGACAGAACTCTGCAGGTCTGTGGAGGGTGCCCCTTGATTAGTCACAGAGTACTGATCAACATGAGAAAACAATCTGAGTTCTGGGAGAGACCAGGACCAACAAAGAGGATCAGAGGGAGCAATGACCAACAATCAGACAGGTCTGGAAATATGCCTGTTCCTACCCGTCGGACTGGAAAAATCTTAAAACAGTAGGGGCATTGGGTAGAGTACTCAGGAGGGTTTTATAACAATAGTCGGGGAAATTTACACCTGAATGTCAATTACACTACAATAAAGTTGTGATACAATTTTTAAATTAAAAAAAAAATGAAACACCACTTCACTCTACTAAAATTTCGAATATTAAAGTCAGATAGCAATAAATGTTGGTGAGGATGTGAATCGGCTGGAAACCTCTACAATGCTGGTGTGAATGCAGAATGATACTACTATTTTGGAAAACAATATGCCAATTTCTTGTAACATTAAACATGTATCTCCACTACAACTCAGTAATTCCTTTAGCAAGAGAAATAAGAACATGTGTCCCCAAGAAGCCTTGTGAAAGCATGTTAATAGAAGCTTTACCAGTAATAGCCAAAGACTAGTAAAAACCCAAATGCCCATCGACAAAACATGGTATGACAATACACTGAAATTCTACTCACAAAGTAAGGAATAGTGATACAAACTACAGACGGGATGAATCTCAAAAATATTATAACATTATGTTAAGTAAAAGAAGCAAGAATCAAAACAATACATTTTCTCTTTCTCTCTCCTCCCCCCACCCCACCTCCCCCACTTGTTTCCAATCTGTCTACTTCTATTTAACATATTTTTATATGTCTGTAATATAAGCCCTGTGAGGACAGCATTCATGAATATCTTGATTGCCATTGCATTCTCAGTGTACAGTGCCGGGTCCACAGTAGTCACTCAACATCTCCATTAAATGAATGTATAAACACAAGTATTCATGTAATATATATGTGACCCCAAACCTGATGACTATCAAATTATGAAAATAAAAAGAGCTATAACAGTAGTGCTAAATAGTTTTCACACCTGATATTGAAAAAGTCTTCCATAACATAGACAATGCGCGGAAAAAAAGGATTACAGATGCAAGAATAATTTGGAAAGAGGAAAAAGAGAAAACCGAGAGGAAAATGGAGAAGTAAAAGGAAGAGGGAAAAGAGGGGAAGAATTCCTTAATATAAAGAGGAAAAAATGTTTACCACTGAAAAGAAAGAGATCATTGACTTGTACAGAGCTAGGTAATAGTGGTAAACCTATCAAGACAGAAGAGAAAAACCCCTACATAAGGAAAAGCATACAAGTACCTTTGAGATTTGAAATGGTGATCTCTCAGTCCCTAAAGAAGAAGCATAACAAGTAAGGGGAGGAGATCTTTTTCTACTGCCACAACTTGAAAAGAATCACATGCAGTCAATCTTTACCTTCAAGAAGATTGAAAGTATCTGCTAACATTGATTTCCATTCATTCTTTGAAGGGTAACTATGGATCATTTACTGTCATTAGATCATCACTTGATTAAAGGTGAAGATAATGTGGTCCTTGACTGGAAGGAGTTGAGACTGGAGAAGGTCAGAAGGTAAGTGCATCAAAATTCACAAGCGTGTCTGCTAACTGGGAGAAACACTAACTCTTCTCTGGACTTAGCATTTTCAAGATATGAAATTTAGGGAAACAACGCAATAGAAAGAAAGTATAAAATAATTTTCACTTTGCACATATTGATAACAAGCTGCTTTCTGGATTTTTCAAGGGGAAGGTATCCTGGACTTTACTTATACATACAGTTTGTGATATGCAGATGACACAACCTTACTTGCTGAAAGTGAAGAGGACTTGCACTTACTGATGAAGATCAAAGACTACAGCCTTCAGTACAGATTACACTTCAATATAAAGAAAACAAAAATCCCGACAAGAGGACCAATAAGCAACATAATGACAAACAGAGGAAATACTGAAGTTGCCGAGGATTCCATTTTACATGGATCCACAATCCAAGCCCATGGAAGCAGTAGTCAAGAAATCAAATGAAGTATTGCATTGGGCAAATCTACTGCAAAAGACCTCTTCCAAGGGTTAAAAAGCAAAGCTGTCACTCTGAGGACCAAGGAGCGCCCGACCCAAGCAATAGTATTTCCAATCACCTCATATCCATGTCAAAGCTGGACAATGAATAAGAAAGAGCAAAGAATTGATGCCTTTGAATTATGGTGTTGGTGAAGGATATTGAATATACCACAGACTGCCAGAAGAATGAACAAATCTGCCTTGGAACAAGTACAGCCAGAGTGTTTCTTAGAAGCGAGAATGGTGAGACTTGGTCTCAAGTACTTTGGGCATGTTAGCAGGAGAGACCGGTGCATGGAGAAAGATATCATGCTTGGCAAAGTAAAGGGTGAGTGAAAGAAAGGAAGACACTGAAAGAGATGGATTGACACAGTGGTTGCAAGGATGGGCTCAAGCATAGCAATGATTGTGAGGATGGGTCAGGACTGGGCAGTGTTTTGTTCTGCTGTACACAGGGTTACTATGAGTTGGAACAGACTCAGCGGCACCTAACAACACTTAGAGATTGATGGTGAGAAAGGCAAGGCTGAGCATAGAAAGTGAAGAGAGAGGCTGACTAACTACAGATCGAAGATACTTAAAAACATGAATAGAACAAGACCTCCGAGACAGACTATGTACAGTGGTCTGCGCGAGAAAGAAACATAGAAAGGAAGAGAATGAAGACAAGAGAAAATTCCATCCTAGGACTTTCTGTGGAAGTGGTTAAAAAAAGAAAGAAAGAAAAGCAGACATTTGGATGGAGAGTAGATCTTGGAGAGGACTGATGGGGATAGAAGGAACCTGGGAGCTGAAACAGTATCATTTAGTCTACAGTTCAGTTAACTTTCTTGAGCATAACTGCAAGAAAAGAAAAGGATCCAGTTTAAAGATTATAGAAATGATAGAGTTAACAGAATGGATTTCCTACTGACCAAAATAAAGCTTTTCAAAGAAATACAGAAAATGGGTATCACATTTCCTAGGGAATCACAAAACAACCACAAGAATTGCCTGGGGATGTAGCTCAGTGGTAGAGCACATGCTTTGCATGTATGAGGTCCCAGATTGAACCCCTGGCTCCTCCACAGCTGCTTCACCTTTTTGATCTCCAACACTCTTTCTATCCTAGAATAACTTCGGTAATATGAAGTTGACTGGGCAATTTCTCCACTTTTTGTTATCTCCCCACACGCAACACTGATTTTTTGCTCACATGGAATATAAGCATGGCTGCTGTGACAGCAGAAGTAAAAAATAAGAGAAGAAAAGAAAATAACAGTCTTACCCACATCCCCAAACACCATCAAACTAGCTACCTTTTTCACTTAGACTATCATTTTGCAATATTACCTAACAGAGAGAAGACCCAAACAAAAAGAAATGCATGTACAATTACTTTAGTCATAATAATGCAGAAGACACTAATCAGTGGGGAAAATTAAGAGTGCTGTGAGGTTGCAAAAATAATAGAAGTGATTGTCCTCTGAGGGGCTGGTGTCATTGATGCTGTTTCCTTTCATAGACAGCCTTAAGAGATCTGCAGTCGATGCTTCTTCTTCTCTTAGAAAACTCCACCTTGGAAACTTCCATGTGAGAAATCCAAGTATTATAGGACTACTGTGCTACGAGAAAGCCCATACTATCAACATGGATATAGAAGGGTTAAGAGAAAGCCACATAGAGTGACACTGATAACATCAGTCACATGAGTGAAGCCTAGTTGAATGCAGAGCAGTAAACAACCCCAGTGGATATCTGAGGAGCAGAAGAAATGTGCAGCCATGCCCTGCCCAAATTTCTGACCCAGGAAATTGTGAGCAAATGAAATGGGTAGGTTTTTAAAGACATTAAATTTTAGAATAGTTTGATATACAGCATTAGATAACTAAAACAGTCCCTGAGTAACAAAGTGGACAGAAGGAAGGGAGAAATAATATTCCACCAATTTAGCAATTACAGCAAGGGCACTTCCTGAAATCTAACCAACATAAATACACGTCTGAATTTCCAGGCCAACTCTAAAGTTACTCATCTTGTCATACTTCATTTCCCATCACATACGGTTGATTGATTATTATTTATCTTTTCTCCCCACTGAGGCAGTGCACATGCCACTCTCTGTGATTTTCTGCACTATTGCTTGTGTCTTGCTAGCAGTTTTGTAGGCAGAGACAAAGGAAGATGAAACAAAGAGAACTGGAGACAGAAGAGTCCAACCTGGGACTTTCCCTTGTGGAATGGAACCACTCAGGAAGCCTGTAGATGAGCAGAACTTTGAGTTGGCTGACTGGATTGGGAAACAGGAATGGAAACTTTTGGTTTAGCAATTCAGTTATTTTTCTCATGGCCTAGCTGCATAAAAAAGAGTTGAGGATTGTCTGGAATAGTGAACTTAAATACCGTACAGTAGACCTTGTCCTACTAAGTCTAGAATACCCAGAAACCAGAGTGGTGACCAGTTATAGAGAAATTACTGAAGTATAGAGGATTTCCTGGTTGTATAGCTTGGCAGTAAAGCACAGCCTAAGCATGCAGGAAGGGCTAGGTAATCCCAGGCTCCTTCAGTATTGTTTCCTCTTTCCCCTTCAATGCTGTATTTCAATAACTTATCTAACTTCCCTTCATTATTAAAATTTCTTTAATCACTTATATTCCCTGCTCACATCCAAAGTAATTCTGTCATCCAACTGATTGCCTCTAGAACTGATCTATTTCAGATCCATGACCAGGCAACTACCAACCTGACTGCATCAGCCCAAGTAAGATAAGGAGGAATGAGAAAGAAAGAAAGATCTGGCTCACTCAAGATCTCCAAAAAGAGGAGGAACACTTGTGCCACCACCGCGTAAGCGAGCCAATGCTTCTTTAGTTCCATTTCAGTTCACTGAGGAACAGGAGAGAAAAAGAAGGATCGAAAGAAAAGAAAAAGCAAGAGGCTAAGAGAAGGTTATCTCTCAAGGAAAGCAGTGTTTTCCAAACTCCAAAGTGACAGTGAAAGCAAAGGTGTGGTGGATATTTGGGAGAGTCCCCGAGGAAAGGTGTATACAAAAGGTCAGTAAATTTGGTCGAAACAATTCTCGTTCCTGCAGCAAGTCACCGAACAACAAACACCCTCCTGCACTCACTTTCTCAAGGAGATTTTCTAGAAGTCTAAGGCAAGGAGAATTGGAATTACACATCTTCAGTCTTCTTTGTCTTCACCAGTAAATGCTTCTGTTCAGTATTTTGTTCAGCCTTTAAATGAAAATCTGCTTGAATACTTCCATCAGTACCATACAGAGGATCGTGATAAAGAAGCAGCATAATAAGGCTTTGGACTCAATGTGGAGATCATCAGTGCTTCAAGTTGAGTTGAAGGCAGCCCAGTGAGAGAACAGCCATTACCTCTGCTCTTTCCCGGCCAATCCAACCCAGTCTGCTTTGCTGTTTCCAGGACCTCCTTCGGTTTATCAATTCATTGATGGCAGGCACTCTTTGAAGGTTTCCAGGGCTCTTTGGCTTTACTCTTTGAAATATCTAGATCTATAGCAGCCTTTCCCATTGTGATAATGGGTTGTGGGAAGGAAGGCAGTTTGAAGACTTTGCTGGGTCCCGCATATCCTTGCTCCGCCGCCCTGAGTTTGCGCTTGCCCTATTCATTCTCCTACCTGGGAAAAAAAATCAGTTATTTAAAATTGATGGAATCTTGAAAACGTTTTTGGTTGTTCGTTTGCTTTATCATAAATTCCTTTGTGGACACCATCCTCAAACGAGGACTAGAAATGAAAGTGTGAAACCAGAACTGAGGGCAGTCGCAGAATGTGTGACAGGTGAACGGGGATCGAGAGTCAGTTGGAAAATGGATGGTGACGGCGGGGCATCTGACACAACTTGATATGGTGTTTAATTCTTCGTTTCAGCTAAAGCTGTCTGCTTCCTCTGGTCTAAGGAGCACTTCATTTGAGCTAGTATGGCTGGAGATTTGTGTTGGAAATCAGTGATTTTTCTGGTACAAATAACTTTCACCCAGTTTGCTGGTGAGTGGACTTGCGAGCAGACTAACAGGAGTGAGAAGGTCCCAGGATCACAAAAGGTGTCATTCGGACTACAGTGCAGTTGCCTTTCTCCTCGTGAAGCCACTAGAGAGTATCCAGTTAAGAAATTTCACAAAGAGTGGAATATAATCCAGCAGATTTTCTCCAACGCCAGAAAAGAAAACACAACTAATACTTTATAAAAGATTCCGAACATTCGTTTTCAGCAGTTTGGCTGTGTAGCTCAGTGGTAGAACACATGCTTTGCATGCACGAAATCCCGGGTTCAATCCCCGGGTGCCTCCGCCTTGGTTTCTCTTAATTATCTAGTTCTGGTACTCGTTTCTTCCATGTCTTGTCCTATTTGTTTCGTACATTTTGACACGTTTTTTCCTGCTCACATTAAACAAACAAACAAAAAAAAGTACAGTGAATTGCTTTTAACACTGTACCATTCCCCTCCCAAGGGCCTTAGTGTCACCCAAAGCACAGGCATAGAAAGAGGGAAGAATGGAAGAGAAGAAAAGGAACCACACCCATCAGAATCTTATCCACTGGAAGTATGAGGTCTGCAATCACATAAATGGACCCATTAACTTGAGTTCCATTTGGCAGTATCATTATAGAGAAAGACAGAAAAAGAAGACCGGAAATGAGAAAAAATAAGCAATTCCGCGAAAAAACCAATGTGTTTCCTTAGTCTTATAAGCATTGATTGGATCGTCTAAGGCGGAAGAGCACTGGTTCCCTAACGCCTCTCCTGTCTGCTCTCCCTCAGGCGCTGCCTCGGAGAATTGGATCCCACAAGCGGAAGTGCCAGGCCTAAATTTGCAAGTTTTTCTGAATATGTGCGTAGACGCTGGACAAAACTACGGTGGCACTTAGCTAAACCTTTGCCACACGAACGTTTAAAACATAATTTGGAAGACTGTAGGGAGCCAGCTATCAGGTTCCCTAGAATAGCTCAGATGAGCGAGCATTCCACCAACAGATTTTCAAGGTTCCGTCCCAAGTTTCCGAAGCACAGGTAATTTTGGTACGTATGAACGCGAAGTTCACAGGATGTTTACGCACAATACGTCCACCAACTCCCCACTACCCTCTAAGCCAAAACACCAAGCTGAAATAAAATCACAAGAGCAATGCCGTCGAGTCGACTCCAATAGAGGATTTAAATTTCTTACCTTCTACATTTCTTCACTGAACTTCAGTTTTTGTTCTACAATCTTCAAATGAATTCATAACAGTTAAAGTAATGTGGAACCCTGATGGCGAACTGATTGAAGAGCTTTGCTGCTAACCAAAAGATCAGCAGTTCAAATCCACTAGTCGCTCCTTGTAATCCCTATGAGGCAGTTGTACCGTTTCCTTGGAAATCCTATGGGGCAGTTGTACGCTGTCTTATAGGGTCACTATGAGCCGCAATCGACTCAAGGCAATGCCTGTTTTAATATAACGTGGCTCTGTGGCTTAGTTGGTTAAAGCGTGAATCCTGGTTTCAACTCCCAGTAGGACCTTAAGGTGTTAGAGCCCTGGTGGCACAGTGGTTTTAAGAGCTCCGCTGCAAACCAAAGAGTCTGCAGTTCGAATCCACCAGCCACTGATTGGAAACGCTAAGGAGCAGTTCTACTCTGTCCAATAAGTTTGTTATGAGTTGGAATCAAATAGACGACAACAGGTTTTTCTTCTTTTTTTTTTTTTTTAAGTAATACCACTGTCTGTCAGTTTATCCTACTGTGGTGTTTTGAGTGTTGTTATGATGCTGGAAGCTATACCACCAGTATTTCAAATAACACCAGGATGAACCATTGTGACAGGTTTCAGCCTAGTTTCCAGACTAAGACAGAGGAGTAAGAAAGGCCTTGCGATCTACTCTCAAAAATTAGCGAATAAAAACCATACGAATCCGAACAGAATATTCTCCTACATGCTTGCTTTGGACATGCCATCGGGAGGAATCAATTGCTACGGGAGGACATCATGTTTAGTAAGGCAGAGGGTCACTGAAGTTGCGGGAGATATTCAACGAGATGCATTGGGAGAATAGACTCAATAATGAACTTGAACGTGCTGGCGATTTCGAAGATCATGTAGGGCCTGAGACATTACCTTTTGTTGTATGTAAGGACACCATGAATCAGAGTCAAATCGAAGGATTAGGCAGGTAACAACAACAACAAGGTAACACCTCACTGAGGGTCCTCGAAGGAAATGGAGCTAAAAGTGTTCAGGGGATTGTAATGGTTAAGGTTGTGTGTCATCTTGGCTGGGCCATGATTCTCAGTGCTTTGGCAGTTAATGAAGTAGTATGGCAGTCTTATAATGATGTAATCACATTTATGGTGAGATCTGATATAATGTGATCACCTCCGTGATGTGATCTGCTGTGAGTAGCCAATCAATTGAAAGGGAGTTTCCTTGAGGGTGTGGCCTGTATCCAATATAGGTGAACTTTCTGGTTAAGCTCACTGGCTTTTTCTCTTCTCTGGAACCTGCACTTGGCTTGTCAGCATCTGAACTCCAGTTCTTGGGACTTGGGCCAGCAGCCTGCCATCTGACCTGCCGATTTTTGTTTCGTCGATCCTTGCAACTAAGTGAGTCATGAGAAGTCTCCAGCCTGACTACTGACCCACGGACTTGGGACTTGCCAGCTACTGCAACCACATGAGCCATTTCCTTCGGAGAGAGCTCTTTCTCTCTCTCTCTACATACATACATATATACATACATATATACATATATATGCATATATATGCATATATGCTTTGCTGGTTTTGTCTTTCTGGAGAACACAGCCTAAGACATTTTGTTTCAAGAGTAGGGCACCTCCAGGCACATACTGGTAGAGCTAAATTGCTTTGTAACACTCGTCTGAGCAGAGAAGACTCCAGGCTGGCCCAAGAAACCCAAGGGACTGGGAGGCCAAGGAACCAGGAATCAGACGTTGAAGAGACAAGGAACTCAGGAAACAGAGCTGCCTCAGTCTCAAAGGGTAGGACCGTGACCTCTGGGATTTCAAAGAGTGGGGCCACAGCTTCCTAGGCTTCGAAGAGTCAGATCTTCACCAACTCAGTTCCAGAGTGCAAGGTTGCCTTTCATGACCGCTGGTAGAAGAATTAAAAAGAAGCCATTTGGGAAGTGGAGGCCTGTTGGTGTAATGGTTAAGAATCTGGCTAGTAAACAAAAGAATTTGACTAGTAAACAGATCCACTGCCCAAAACTGAGGGGGCTGGGCTGCCATGAGCAGGAAGTGGAAGAACAAGGCCCGAGGGGGTAGTGTTGCCACTGAAATGGACTAGGAAAATGGGGCTTCCCAAAGGTGAGGGAGCAGAGTTCCTGTTCCAGTTGGCCCGGATGGTGGAGCTGAAGCCCAGGGCTAAGGGGCCTCCACCCAGAATCCAGAGAGTGTGGCCAACACCCAGATTCTGGAGGACAGGGCCATTGCCTAAATGGTCTCAGAGAACAGAGGATTGTTTTCAAGCCTTGAGAACTAAAGTCATGTGTTCTGCTGACTTGCTTGGTGCCTCTTATCTCTTCTCCTCCTCCAATTTCTCCCATTTGTAATGGAAATGTCTATCTGATTCCTGTTCCACCATTCCATTGTACTTTGGAAGCAGAAAACTTGTATTCTATATTTCAGAGATGAAGAGGAATTTTTGGGATTTGGAGGTAGAGTTAAGACTTTCGGGGTGATGTGATGTGATGAATGTGTTTTACATTTGGCAAGGATTTGAATTAGGGGGAGAGGGCAAAGAGTGGAATGTTATAGATTTAATTGTGTCCCCCCGAAAAGTGTGTCGACTTGGCTAGGCCATGATTCCCAGTGTTGTGTGGTTGTCCATCATTTTGTGAGAAGACGAGATTATCTTACATGTTGTAATCCTAACCTCTATGATGTTAATGAGGCAGGATAAGAGGCAGTTATGTTAATAAGGCAGGACTCAAGCTACAGGATTAGTTTGTATTTTGAGTCAGCCTCTTTTGAGAAAGAAGCAAGCAGAGAGGAGAGGGAACTCATACCAACCACAAAGAAGCATTGGGAGCAGAGCTCATCCTTTGGATGCTGTGTCCCTGTGATGAGAACCTTCTAGACCAGGGAAAGATCGATGACAAGGACCTTCTCCCCAGACTGACTAGAGAGAAAGCGTTCTGCTGGAGCTGGCACTCTGAATTCAGATTTCCAGCCTCTAGGCAGTGACAGAATAAAGTTTTGTTTGTTAAAGCCATTCACTTGCGATATATCTGTTACAGAAGCACTAGATAATTAAGACAGTTAAAAAAAAAAAAAGAAAGCAAACCTGTTGCTGTCAAGTTGATTCCAACTCATAGTGACCCTATAGGACAGGGTAGAACTGCCCGCATATGGTTTCCAAGGAGCCCTGTTGGATTCAAGCTGCCAACCTTTTGGTTAGCAGGCATAGCTCTTAACCACTAAACCACCAGAGTTTCCAACTAAGAGAGTGGGGAATAAGAATAGTTATATAAATTGCTAGTATTTCCAAAAGAAACACCTGGTAAGGAGTCAGTAGAAACTAGAGTCTACCATTTGCTTTCTGTGGTTTGTGCTTTCATGTGTTTGGGGAATGTACCAAAATCAGTTCCATTCTCTCATCCCCCAAAGCCTTTGTACACTACCACTTATATTAGAAAAAGCTTAGCAATATGAAGACAAAATTTAAAAGACAAGCTCATATTTCTAACCTTAGGAGAAACTAAAGTATCCTCATTTTAATTCCCTCAAGAAACGTAACAGGGAATAGAGATCAATCACAAGCTCAGCTTCCAATTGGACACACATGGAAATCTCTGACTCACTAGAAATTATTTATGCATTACTTAAGCTTTGTTTTTACGATTCCACTTTAATTTATAGACCTTTTGAGTGTATCTCTTACTGGTCTGACAGAGACTGGGGTAACGCCAGAGACTACGACCCCTGGACGCCGTGCTAACTCAGAACTACCGAAACCACTTCTGAAGCCCGCATTTCAAAGATTAGGCGGGCCTATAAAACAAACAATAACACACGTGAGGATCGTGCTTCTTAGTTCAATCAAATATGCAGACTAAATGGGCAACTCCTGCCCAAAAGCAAGATCAGAAGGCAGGAAATGACAGGAACGGGGGGGGGGGGGGAATGGACACAGGGAACACGGGATATAAAGGGGAAGAATGCTGTCACATTGTGGGGATTGTCATCAATGTCACAAAACAATGTGTATAAATTGTTGAATGAGAAACTAACGAGCTATAAACTCTCACCTAAAGTGCAATAAAATTTTAAAAAAATAAAAAGCAGCAGCAGCCTGTAGTAAATGTCGGGATGAATTTCTCTAAGCGGAAGCCGAATCTCAATAGACATCTGAGAGAAATAATAAGGGTAAAACGAGGATTACACAAGGAGGGGGACCAGAACCCTCGACCTAAAAGTTAAATGTGCTACCGACTGAGCTACCCAGACTCCCTCGTGCTAATGCTACTAGTGCCTAAGGTAGGTTTTATATAGGCCAATTGGTTTTACCTTTTATATTGTGTTTCCCAAATAACCAAAAAACAGTAAACCTTTGCTACCTGGTCGATGCCACATATTGCAAGTTGTATACCACAGAGTACAAATAACCCGGAGAGTTTCCAGAGAGCAGCTGTGGGTTTGAACAGCTGCCCTTTTGCTTACCAGCCAAATTCTTAACCATCACGCGATCAGCCCTCCACGTCCCAAACGGCTTCCTTTTAATTCTTCTACTTGCAGAGAATTTCCTATTTCAAAGCTATATTATAATCGCTAGGAGAATTTCACTTCCTTCTGTCTCATGTTCTGTCTCTTTAGAGTTTCAGAAACATGGTTGAGGCGCCTAGACCAAGCACTGCCGGGTTTCAGACCACATTGCTAGACCCAGAAAGCTTCATTGTTGCCAATGGTTGTTATTTTATCCCTTTGTTTCTTATTTCCCCACATATATCTATTTTTCTCAAAGAAACACTCATGTTACTCTTCTTCGTATCCGTCTGCATTGTCTTGTATCTCTGAAGCTTTGGAAGGCAGAGGAGAAAAGAAGAGGGAAAATTTGAAGACTGACGAGAACGTTCCATAATGGTGGAGAAGCAAAGGTGCCTGGGTTTAGTCTTCTGCATGTCTATGCTTGCTTAAGTTCATGATGCAACTTCTGTACCGTCTGTGAGCCGCTCCTTCCTTTCATTTTCTTTCTCCTCTTCCCCCCTTCTTCCTCCTCTTCCTTTTCCTTTTTCTCTTCCTCCTTCATGTCTTTATTGACTGCTGCTCACCTTCAAAGGAAAAGGATAATTATCTCGATGAATTAGTGTACATTAGGATATTCCATCCAGAGTATGATCTAAAATAGTTCGTGAGTTTTGACCTAAGCCTGGAGAAAATACTGTACAGGGGATCCGGGAACAAACGGAGAAGTTCGGGGGTGAAAGAAAGACTAACTTCTCTGGAGAGGAAAGACATCGCGGGACACGGGTAAAAACTATAGTTTACTTCTTCCAAATAACTCGGCACCTCCAAGAAACCAATATGTGAAAACTGAGAGAATCTGTAATTGCTTTACTTTAGGAATGTGTGGATTTCTTACCTCTCCTACCCTACCACTGTACAAGAGATAGCTGAGGGTGGATCACACAAAATCGCCTTGGTTTGTTTTGTGATCAATCAGCAGGGAAACTAGGGAACGACTTTTAGGCAAAATACCTGGGGGTTAATTGGCATTTCAATGAGACAAGCGTCCCTCCAAGCTTTTTCTGGCCCTCTTCTCTCCGTTTGAAAATCAGAACCAAACCCGTTGTCATCGAGTCAATTCTGACTCACAGCGACCCTAGAGAACTCACAGCGACCCTATAGGACAGAGTAAAACTGCCCATAGAGTTTCCAAGGAGTTTCCAAGGTGGATTTAAACTGCCGACCTGTTGGTTCGCAGCTGTAGCTATAAACCAGTACACCACCAGGGTTGCTTCCTGTTTGAGGTAGCCTGGAATTCATCAAACTGTACCTCAGATATCGGGACCACTCTCCCAGGGAGGTTTGGGACCCACTAACTCGTTCCACCTCCGTATCGGGTGATTCTTCTACTTCTTGGTAGACGATCAAGTTGTTAAAACCTATATTCTGAATGGAGTATAATGAAATATTTTCCTGGCGTTAAAAGTAGGCATTTGTGACAAGAAGACCCCTTGTTTGAGCTTTCAGGTCTTTCTCCCCGGAGCAAGCGCCAGCTTATCTTTGAGGCGGAAAAAGTCCGAACATACCAACTTCTGGGGCTCCTTCTCGTCATGCTGTCATCTGCACCCTTTCATTGCAGCGTTTAGTTCTTGGTTCGTATTTCTCCACCCATAGGAGTCATCACTATCAGCGACTTAGTCGAAAGCACCCCCGAAGAAATAGGTCACACTTGTCACAGTCTCACAGTTTACGAATTCTAGGTAATTGTTTGAGAGGTTTCAGGTGATACTTGACTCCTTTTTTGAATGTTGTTAAAATTTCCTCCAATTACAAAGTTAAAACTTTGAAAACAGAAATCTAATGCTCCCTTAATAGAACTTTGTCTTATCTACTTGTAGGTAAGTGACGTGGAGTGGCCGCGTGGCCTAATGGATAAGGCGTCTGATTCCGGATCAGAAGATTGAGGGTTCAAGTCCCTTCGTGGTCGGTAACCTCTTGTTACCCAACAAGTAGCAACTTTCTGAATTGACTTCCGGGGGCTGGTTCCTGAGGTGTTGCTACAGGAGAGAAGTGTGATGTCAGTTACGTTTCTTCTTTCACAAATCAATAATTAGCGTTAAAAATGTTTTGCAAACCTAAAAACGGCCAAGGCGCAAAAAGAATCGAGAGAAAACTAGATACCCACTAATGATCATCATCCTGTCCTCTTAGTTTATTACTTCTTTGTAATGAGTTTTCAAGGTTTCAGTGGGTGTTTATTTCTTTTTTTCAAGATATTAGTGAATCTTACTCTAATTGCAAGCAATTTTGAATCACAAGTTCTCACTATGTTCCTTTCTCTTTGCTTTGTATAGATGCCTTATCTTATCCATCAGTTCCAGGCTCTTCATGGTTACTCCTTCCCTCCCCCTCCTTCTGTCTCTTCTTATTCCAAATTACAGGAATGATAAGAGCTACCTGATAGAACTTCTGGAAGCTGACCCATGATGTGATGGTTATGGTTCCTGTGCCAGAGATCCTACATGGGTGGTAGAACTTCGTTAAGCCAGTAACGACTGAATTCCTAAAATTAATCTTAGACCAAAAAGGATTGTGAGAAGAACTAGATAATTGATGATAATCTTATTGATTTAGCTAGTGTCTAATTACATTTATGATTTTGTCATACACTAGATATAGGGCTTGACACAAGAGGGAGGGAAATACTAAATATGTGTGTGTGCATGTGTGTGAAAGAGAGAGAGAGAGACGTGGTATGAAATTATAAGGAAAGAACTCAAGATTTGCAAACATACAATCTTGGTTTGTTCCTTAACCCTCATTCATTAATAAATTAGTGAAATAGGGCAAATTGTATATCCTCTCCATACCTGTAAAGCAAGACCAATAATGATTATATTAAAAAAACTTTCTTAAAAATCAAAGGAGCTCATGTATGCAAATGAAGTCTATAAAATGCAGAGCATAATATAGAACTCTTTACCTTCAAAACAGTTCTCCATACCCGCACTTCTGAGAATCCTTCCAAAACAGACTGACTTATTTTCTTCCCAGGAATTACGTGGATTATACATACAATTTAAATGTTTTGGATTTCCTGAATAGAACACAGAGACCATAAGTATTTTTTTTCCTACTAAGTTCAACATTTAATACCTCATAAAATCCTATACTTTAAGAACTCTTACCACAGTCCCTCCTTGGAGGACATGTTCAAACAGTGCTTTGCACAGCAGATTGGACCTACTACAAATTATACATCAAATACACTTTTGAGACTTTGAAGTACAACTTGATTTAACAAAACATATCCCTACATCCCTCCATATCGGAACTTACAAGGGTACATTTGGAATCCAGATTGCTCTAGCCACAATATAAACCAATGACATCACAGTTACCCCCAAATCTATCCTAATTGTGCTTCTCCAGACCCGGAGCCAAATTAATCTCTGCTCTATCATTCTGCCTATACTCAACTGACTGCGTATCTTTGTATCTGTCTCACATCTGTCTAATGCTCTCCTTCAAGGAGACCTTCACTTCCCTTTACTTTTACTTTTACTTTTCTCACATTCGATTGCTATGATGAGCTGCCTTCTGGGTCAGCTGGGGGCAAGTTCTTTTAGAAAAACGGAGTCCTCCAAAGTTATAAGGGGACTTCATGGGATTCCTGTGAACATGGAGAAGATCCTGACTGGGGCAGAGATTGGCAAAGAACAGATACAAGTCATCTCTCCTGGGAGCTGCTGCTTATTAGATCTTCCTAGAAATTCCAAGAAGATAATGGCAATCAGTATGAACTCCAGAGTTCAAGATCTCTCTAAATGCAAAGCTTTTCCCTTTGTTTTCAATGAATACCTTTCAAGAGCTCCAAATCTTCAAATTACAGTAGACTCTTTACCAGGCTCACTCTGCTTCTGTGCAGAGATCCTCTCCTCTACAGCCACATGCTTTATAAAAACCTCCAGGTAAAGGATCTTTGTAACATTCTTGTCTGAGGAATGCTTATTAAACATTAATATGAATTTACACCTTAAATTCACAAGTATCCTAAAGAAATGAAGTCCCAAATCAAACTTCTTCTCCCTCCTTTCAAACCCTATCCAATGCCCCCAAAGAAAAAGAAAACAACACAACAACAAGTGGTAAAGCCCACTCCTCCTTTTCCAAGGGTTTGGGAATCTTCCTAAAAATATCCCACCTTTTATCCTGCTCTCCAAATTTCCAAATCTAAATTGCATCATCAGCCTTGAACTCTCTACCTTGTGCCATCCTCTTCAACCCTTAAGCCCCTGTTTTGTTCATTCCTTTGACAGTAGGGCAGAGAATAATGTTGCTGGGCACATTGAATGAACAGCTCTCAAATAATGTTACAAATCTAACTTTCCAGTTCAGACTCCCCTGGAGAAAAGAGAGTATATGAGTAGCAAATTCACTGTAAGTATTCCCAGAGCTGCTCCAGGAGAAAGCTGGATTCAGTAGCCTTTTGTATATGAATTAGTAATATGGGAAAACTGGAAGTATCTACATCAGAACAGGGTCGTGAATCCTAGATCTTCAAACTAGGGACCTGGTGTACTGAGTTGTCCAGAAGCTTGATGGGTTCGGTAGGAGTCTAGTCAAACTCAAAACACTTGGCCACTGCTTAACCTTTCTTTCTCATTCTTTCCCCTGAATATTAAGCCCAAAGATGCTAAAAACCAGTTGCTGCAAATACAAGATATTCTTACCCAAAGCCATCAAGGGATTTTGCTTCTAAATTCAACACTGCTGTGCTAGCCGGAGGGATCTGGACAACGCGGCCTCCATGTGGCTTTTTCCAAAGCCTCCAATACCAACAACTGCTACACCACAAGCCCTCAACCACACGCCCCCTTTCCAAAATGCTCAGCGATGGAAAGAGCAGCGAGACGCTCTCAGTCACGAAATTTTCGACAAAACGAATCGTATCGTTTTGTGGGGCATAGGCTTTGAAAGCATTTACTCTAGCCTCTCTCTTACCCAGGGCCTGCAGAAAGCTTAGTAAAGAACTTGGTCGCTTCGGACCTGCGCTCTGGTCCCTATCTTACCCGTTCTTAGAGACCCGTTTCCAAACCGTATTTGCTCTTCTCTCTGCCACTTACTCCTCTGCTGCTCCTTCTCTCTTGCACTCAGCGTCCTCATGTCCCCTGCCATAAAACCCGCCACTCTCTGCTATTCACCCCCTCCCTTGCGCCCTCTCCTCCTCTCATTTTAGTTCCCAGACAGGCGTCTTTCTAATATAGTAGTAACTTAAACAATAGATTCCGGGAACCCATCCCTTCCATCAAAAAGGATTTGGATTTTCTCCATCATATCTAGACTAACAGTCGCACCACATATTTGCTTAACGTGGGAAGCGTCTGCTTTTTGTGCCTCCAAGTAAAAAAAAAAACCCTTTGCCATCGAGTCGATTCGGACTCATAGCGGCCAGGCTTAGGGAAAATTTATAAACAGGGAATTTGTTTTGAAGGCTGTGCCTAGCTCGTAAAGCGCTTCTCCTATGCTTTCCTCATTAAGGAAATAATTTGGTCTAAAAGAGACATTTTAACGACAGGGGCGTTCACCTTTCTCCTCTCCCTTCTGACCTCCGCCTCTTCAAAACCAGCGCTACAGCATCGCGGAGACAAAGCTATCGCCACGTTTCCAAATCCAGGTGCTGGACGCAGCCGTTTGCATGAGCGTGACTGTTTGAGACATGTACTTGTCGCTCTTCGATTCGGTCAAATACTGTGAATTAATTAACCTCTAGTCTTATCACCCCACCTGGATCTTGATTCCCTCGCAGCACTCACAGAAATCATCTTTGCATTCGCCTGCACTATCTTTTGCGTCTTTCTGCAAGCTTCATAGGCAGAGAAGAGTTTTCAAGAAGAAAATCAGAAAACAGAATGTTCAGTCCTGGGAATCTCCCTCGTGGTGGACTGGAGCTGACTGACACTCAGGCAGTTGGCTAAAAGCAGCCCTTGAAGAAGCCAGTGACTGCTGGGAGACCTCAGAGTCATTTGGTCTGAAATGTGTCCCCCCCCCCCCCCCCCCCTTCTCGTGGTAGGCTGGAGGTAGGATCCGATTCAGGAACAGAAGAATTCTATATAATGAATCTTGACCTATCGAAGTTTAAGATTTAAACCGGGTACAGACAATGGTGTAAATCTATATTATGTAATAGTGTGATGATAGCATAATAGTGTGATGATAGCACCGGGCAAGGGGCTGCAGCCCAGTGGTAAAGCGCGTGTTTAGCATGCACGAGGTCCTAGGTTCAATCCCCTGCACCTCCGTGTGCTTGTCTTTTTTTTCCTTCCCCACTCATAGCAGAATACTGGCAAGTTTGTTTGACTTCTCCCACATTGCTCTTTGTGAATATCTTTACTTGTGTTTTTCTTACTCACAGAGAGGGTAAATAGCTTCATACCTACTCACTTGGACCATGGTCCTTGACACTCCTTGTGCCTTCCAACCTGACTGCTTAAGCACAATAAAGTCAGGAATGAACTGGAGTAAACCAAAGGGCTCCCTCATGGTCTGCTCATAGCGAAGCAACACGCCATAGACAGCCTGTTCTCCTTTGCTGCAATTTTTCATTGTTATTAAGAAGTAGGGACTAAAAGGACAGACTGCATTTTCTCTCCTCTCTTAGCATATCAATTACACTTCATTTTAAAATTTCGTTACTGGTCGCCCTAGAGTTTGCAATGTACATCTACAACTAATCCAAGTCCACTTCCAGATAACACTATATCACTTCACGAGCAGAACAGTACTAATAACAGAGTATTCTGGATTCTTCCCTCGCATCATTTACAGCATTGCCGTCATACATTTCACTCATCCTTAAGCTATAATCAACCAATATACAATTGCTATTATTATCTGAGTCTGGTGGCTGAGTGCTTAAGAGCTCGGCTGCCAACCAAGAATTCACCAGTCTCTCCTTGGAAACCCTATGGGCCGGTTTTACTCTGTCCTGTTAGGTGAAATGTGTCAGAATGGACTGGACAGCGAGTTTTTTGGTTTTATTTTTTTTTAATTACTATTACTATCTTAAATAAATTGTTATCTGTTGTCAGTTAAAAATAAGAAAAACAAAAGATGCAGAATGTCAGTTGACATTTCAGGGAGAACCTCAGGAATGTGTAGATAAAGGCGAGTATGATAAAAGTATGTATGTGCACAACTTGATTGGAGTTAAAAAAATCAGTAAAAATTGTAGTCAAAGATGATACAGATATTAATGTAACTTTTTCCACATACTTCTCTGTTGCAGAGATGTAGAGTGAAACCTGTGAGAGCCGGACTCGACGCGACTGCCTTGCTTTTCTTCGTCTCTCAAGTTTTCTGCCTTTGACGGTGTGCAGTCTTATCACTTTTCTATGGCTCCTTGCAGCGGAAGATATTTGAGTTTTCTTTTTATGGCAGGTTTCTGCCTTACACAGGTTCCGGTTTTTGCAGGTGTTACTGTACTATTCTCAGCTCTATTAGAATTCCAAAGCCTTGGGATGTAACGATTCTATAATAAAGGGGATCATAGTAATTTCAGAAAACTAAACACAACTGCCAAAACCCAGGATTGAAACACAGAGCTCTAGATACTCAGACTAACGCTATCCCAACTAAGCTATTTCAACTGCCTGAAAGTACCTGTTTTAGCCATTCTTTCAAAACATTACTTAACCTTTTATTTGCAAGGCCCTTGTGTTTGTAAATACCTAATCTTAACATATCATTATTATCCACTCAAGTACCAAAATTACATGGTCTCCTTTACTGTCCATGACTGAAAATAAATTTAAATTTTTTGAGACAGTGGATGGGTTGATAGTGCAGGAGGAGGGCGACAAAGGGAGGAATAGGTAAAACAGGAAGAAGCTTTTCTGCTTGTTCGCCTCCAGCAGCTCCATTCTCCCAACAATATGTGGCTGGCTCTCTTGCTTTGCTGTATGCTCTGGGCTGTCCTCTGCGTGAGGACACTACTTGCCCTACTTTGACGCTGTTCCTCCCGCTTTTGCAGTTTTCGAGCCTCCAGCTTTGAGATGGTATAGATAACCCAGATGGAGTCCTAGATTCCCCTGGTAAGGTCCTGGAGAAAGCTTTTGACACTGTCGGCCATTTTTTAAACGCCCAAACTATCAGCTACAAGGAGAGAGAGAAGTGCCTCAAAAATCTCTCATCATGAAGGGCCAGGCAGCTCGGTCAAAGAGCTCGGCTCCTCTGGGCGGGGGGTTGGTGGGGTGAGCGGTCGGTGGGGGGAGTCAGGGCGCACACGGGGCATTAAAAAAAATAAAAATAAAATCTACTTCGAGTCTAGTGAACAGCGACCCTGTAGGGCAGAGTAAGACTACCGCTTACGGTGGACAAGGAGCAGCTCTTAATCAACGCAGCACCATATCTCCAAACACTCCATAGTCGGCAGGATTCGAAGCTGCGCGGGGAGACCCCAATGGATTTCTAGTCCATCGCCTTAACCACTTGGCCACGACTACAGCCGACTTTTTTACTGCTTTCTCCTCGTCCCCTCCCGGAATCTGACCTGTGCCCCTCCCAGCCATTCCCGTAACTGGTCTGGCGGGGTAACGCAGCTGGACGTCATTAACTATAAGGAAAATGCAAATTAAAAACACAATGAAATGATACTCCACCAAAATAGCTTAAGATAACAGAACTGAAAATATCAAGTGTTGCTGATGGTATGGAACAACAGATACTTTCATACGTTGCTCATGACATTGTCAACTGGCACACCCACACTTGTACACTATTTAGAAATATTGCCTAAAGCTATACAGATACAGGTAAAACCTATAACCCTGAAACTCCACAGCTGCGTTTAGAGCCATGAAAAAAGAATGAGTATTACTCTTGAAAGATATGTACAGAAGTGCCCGTGGCAGCACTAGATGTTTTACATGTACACCAATAGTGAAATGAATGAGAAAAATATTATATATCGTATAGATACAATGAAATATGACGGCAACAACAAAGAACTACTGCTACTGGCAACGATATGGATATAGCTAATAAAAAACACATTGAGTGAAAGAATTTATTCTCAAATGAACACATACTGTATGATTCCATTTATAGTACTTCAAAATACAGGAAAATGGTGATAGAGGTCAGAAGATTGGAATTGACTGGGATAGATACAAGAGAGCTTCTGAGAGCTGAAAAATTCTTTGTCTTAGTCTGGATGTTGGTTATAGGAGATATACACATGTAATAACTCATCAAGCTGAATAATTAAGTTTTATGCATTTTACTCTATGAACCGAGCCCCAGTTTAAACAGAAAGGAGAGAGAAGGATTTCCTTGGATATCTTCTCACCTCCAGTACATTCTGTGCCTCCATTAGTGCTGTTCAAATTGTGGTCTACAGATTGGTGCCATCTGTGGGCATTAGAAAATTTTGTTTCAATTTAACTGTGCTCGGATATTTGACTCTTCCTATTAAATGAAGTAGAAACAATTTCGGAACTGGGTGAGTGGAATGTGGTGCTGGCCACTTAATCCTCAAGCACTAGAACTATGTTGCCGTTTATGATACTGAAAGATGGATTTGATATCTAGAACCCAAGAGAATATACAAACCTGAGGAAATATGATTATTTACTTTTGTAATTTGTTATTTTAAAATGATATTGATCTTAATCAAGCTTCCTTTCTATATTTATAATTTACCATTAGGAGCTAAAACAAAACAAACAAAAAATAACCAAACAAACCAGTTGCCTTCGAGTTGATTCTGATGAATGGTGACTCCGTGTGTGTCAGAGTACAATCCTGGTCTGCAGGGTTTTCAATGACTGATTTTTTTTCAGATGTAGATGATCCAGCCTTTGTTCCTAGGACTTCTGGGTGGATTCCAACACACAACTCCTTGGTTATCAGACCAACGTGTTAATCATTTGCACCAGTAAGGAACTCCATTAGCTAAACAGGGATGTAAAATTGATAGTATTTATTTGTAACTCTAGTTTACATGTGGGAAACAAGGTTAAGAAGGCTAGAGAAGCCTGAAGACAAGTAGTATGTATATGCGCCAGAGAGCATAGTCTAAAAACAGGGCTCTGGCGCGACTGAAAAAAATAAAGGGAAGGGAAAATAAAGAAACGCTCCGTTCCGCCTATGCTGGGTAGATGTTATGCTGGGCGTATCAGGGGAGGAAAGAAATTATCATGTTGATACGGTAAATAAACATATCAACTACTTGTGAATCTCGATACAGAGATTAAAATGGGCAAGTAGGGGACTAGGAGTGCGCTGAGCTAGTGTGAAAACGTCACTCTGGAGTGCACAAGAGGGAAGAGGGAGGAGAGAGAGGAGCATCAGCTGATGGAGAGAGAAAAGAGGTGGGGTGGGGTGAAATGAAGGAATAGAAGTAGATAAGGGAGAGAGAGGAAAAGGGCAAGGAAAAGAGAAGCAGGCTTGTCCCGGAAGAGAATTCGGTTCGTTTTGCCCAAGATTGCCCTGCCTTTGGGAGTGATCCACTGCTTTCCTTCACGGGGTATAGAATCTGAGCACTGTGGAAGGTGCAAGAGACATTGAATTTTTGTTTGCAATTCAAACGTCGTTGGTATTGGTGGTTTCAGTGAGAACTGCAGGGATTTCCGATTTTCGTGCGTGGATATGGTGGGCGCTGTGTTGAGAGTACAAGCGGGATGGGCAGTCAGCTTTGAGACTAAGCACCACTGTGACTGGGGCAGTTTACTAGGCTTTGCTTGATATAGAGATAATAAAAAAGAAAGTTCTCATTTGTTTGCTCCCTGTGTTTCCTAACTCTTTAATGAAGGCTTTCGAAACCCAACTTTTTCCTAAAGAAATTCTATCTGGCTCCTTACTTTTCACATTCTGCCCTTAGCTCAAAAGGAGTGTAAAGAGGGGAAATGTGTCCACAGAAATTCAGAGATTCCGTACAATTTGTAATAACTACATACTCAGCCACCTTTTCCTCAGTCCTAGTATAGCTCCAGAGGAAATGTAGGTCAGTCCCTTGCAAGTCAAGTAGGTGACCTCAAAATTGGCTTAGGGATGGCCTGTGACAGACTGGTAGGAGGTGGATAGTTACAGTTTTTGGAGAGAAAAGGGGATGATGCATTATAAAAGACCTCCGGATCTTTTGGCTTCTCGGTGCCCCCTTTCCTATGGAGAAACTACCCTTTTCCTTGCTTTCAAGCCTTCCTCTACAAGGTCCCTCCTCAAGATTTTCTCCTAGTTTAGGTCAAAACACAAAAACCCTTTTAGTTTAGATTCTGGATTGTATGATCAAATCCACACTGATTCACCACGATTGTTATTATTATTCTCAGGATCAATAATTGAAAATATTTATAAAGAAATGTAGAATTGTTCCAGAAGGATGTGGCAACTGTTTTGAAACAGTGTAGACTTACCCGAGGTCTTTGGGTTAATGTGTCTGTCCTCTCCTCTTGTGATACGAGAGTGTTCCAGATTTGTGCTCCACTTCGTCTTTGGCAGACTCTTCAAGAGGTGCAGCTCTCCCAACCACCCAGAGACTGAGTTCAGGACAGATGGACAGAGACTTTGCTATGCACTTCAATGACATCTGTCTCCTCCATATCCATGTGCGTGAAAGAGAGGTAGAGGAGACTCAGCAGCGAGTCTTTGCCTCCTCAGCCTAAATGTGGATTAAACATCTACTTCTCAACGTTTTAGAACATGCCAGAGAAGGAGATGAGACAAAGAAATGGCTCTCTTCTTTGGCAGGAATAATTCCTCTTTGCCTGACATTATTTGAGAGTCCTGGGTTCTCCATCCTAGAGAAGGTACATTGATTTTTCCCAAGGGCTAGAGCAGGTTTTTCTTCTTTCAGGTTCTCTAGCCTCTTAGCACTCAACTTTTCCCCAAACCCTCTTAAACGGACTGCTTAGTCTTTGGGCGGTGCAGGCAGTGGCCTATATACCAGTGATTGTTGAGAGTGCTTGGAGCAATGTGTGGATAATAGAAATGACAGGAAATAACTTTAAGTGAGCACCATTGTCCCAATGAGTTAGTCATGAAGAAATGCCAAAGCTGAAACAACTCAAGAATGAAGTCAGTTACTGAGAGAAAGAAGATCTTTGAGCCTGCTTTGCAAGGCAAGAAAAATGAAGCTACTGGGTATTGAACTGAAGGCTTCATGCATGCTAAGCATGCGCTCTACCACTGAGGTATAGCTCCAGGTAAGCCTACTTTTACAGAGACATCTTTATGACAAATTCTGAGTTTTGGGGGACTAAGTCAAGATAAAAATCACTTTAGGCTCAATTCCACTGTTTCCAAACTCCCTACACTGCACTGACTCAGACACGGACACACCTAGAGAAGGATACTTCAGTGGTAGACAAAGAAAGGTATTGGTCTTGGTCCATGGTCTTCCAGCAGATTTCCCAGAGCCTGCTTCCTTTCCATCACCTGGGTGAATCCTGGGATACAACATTCTCTTGGCACTAATCTGAATATAACTGTCTGTGTTCTTTTGACTCTTGGAAACATATTAATGTTTTACAGAGGCAAATAAATGTAACTAAGTCAAGTGTTTGTGAAAATACATTGAAATTAAAGACAAATAGAAACAAATCAATTGAACAAATAACAATAACCAAATTGGAGGAAAAAAAGAACAGATTCAAGTAAATGTTTTCTACAGTGCTTTGTCCTCACTGTAGGACAAGAAGAATGGAAAGCAAATATTAAATTCTATGTAAATTTTTTCCTAAATATTGCTACATGTGTAACAATTCTGATATTATTTCGTGTACATTTTAGGCTTGAGAAAATAAGTACATGTATTGAGGGTGTTGGAAACCCGGACTCTCACTGTGGGAGACAGAAGGAAAACACGAAATTGGAATGAGGGATGGTAAGAAATTCACTGCTGGTGCTGGATGGGTATTCTCCCTTTTCAGTCAAATCGGTTCCAACTCATGGATGGAGACCCCAAGTGTTAACATGATAGAACTGCTCCAGAAGGTTCTTTGGCTGTAATCTGTATGGAGCTGCCCTGGTTGTTAAGCGCTGAACTGCTAAACTAAATGTTGGCGTTTAGAACCTACCAGCGGCTATGGGGGATAAAAAAGGCAGTGTACGGGGAAAGATTACAGCTGTGAGTCTGCATCCACTCCACCGCAATGGGTTTGGGTTTTGGGTTTCATCTTTACAGATGACCAGGGGCACAACTGCACCTGACTGCTAACCTAAAGATGCTTCATTTAAGATTCCAGCCCACACGTGGGGTCACCACATGGGGTCAGCATGAGTCAGAATCGCCTGGATAGCAACCAACAACAATTTTTAAGGAAGCGGATTGCCAGGCCTTTTCTTCCACCGTGCCGCTGGCTAAGTTCCAACCGCCAATCTTTCGGTTACCGTTAGGTTAGCCAGCGGAACCATTTGCCCACGTGGGGACCTTCCTCATATAGCGTAGCGATTCTTTTTCAACAGGATTTTTAAACATTTCTTGTGATTAAAATCATCCCATGCCCCCACCGTTCCTACACACGTAATGCGTAATATCAGAAGAGAAGTGAAGCATAAGTGCAACAGCATGTACCATACTGGAATTCCTTACTCCATCAGTTCCTAGGTTTCCTCACTAAATTTCAGTTCCTTACTGTTAAAACTTTAAATAAAATATGCAAAGTGTCGGTTAACCCTTCATGGAAGACCTCAGAACCAAACCAAATCAAACTCGCTGTTGTACAGTCGATTCAGACTCATAGCGACCCTCTGGGACAGGGTGGAAGTGCCCTATGCAGTTTCCAAGGCTGTAAATCTTTACGGAAGCTGACCGACACATATTTGTCTTCCTAAGCAGCCCGCGTGTTGGCACCACCAACCTGTTATGCCGAAAGCTTAACGACTGCACCAACAAGGTTTCTTGTTTGTTTGTTTTGCTTCTTCCAATAGTTCTGTGAGGGATAGCTGTAGTATTCGGTTCTATTAGAATCCAAAGCCTGGAAAGGCAAACGAGTTATAAGAAAATAACTCCGCAGAACTGGCTAAATTTGCCGAAACCCAGGATCGTATCAGGGACCTTTAAATCTTCAGTCTAACGCTCTCCCAACTGAGCTATTTCGGCAAGCCGGGTACAACGTATTCAGTCTTTCCTTCAGTAACATTATCATGGCTGCTGTGTTTTCAAATACTTAGCCTTAATTTACATTATGCGCTCTCTCAGAGAAAATTACAAAGGCTCCACTGCCATCCATGTATAAAAATGGGATCCATTTTCGGAGACCGTGGATGGGTTATAAAGTACAAGGAGGCCGACAAACGGCAGCAATAGGTAAAACAGGGCGATGCTTTTCTGCTTGGGAACCTCTGGTTCTTTCTCGCTCCAAACACTGCTCCGAAAATTAAGGGAACTTCAAATGAAATGGTCGAGTCTGTTCTTTTTCTCTTCTTTCAGTCCTTCTTTTTCTGTCCTGCTCTTCAATGACACTGAAAAAAGAGAAGAGGATTGGTGAGCAGGTTAATGTGGTGGCGGGCTTCTTGCTTCGAATTGCGGAAATGCTGAGCAAGCCAGTTCTTTTTTCTCTATTTCCTTCCTCTTTCCTTGTCTTCTTTGTGTTGACACAGGCGCCCTGGGTGGTGAGGAGACGCAGGGAGAATAAACGGCGAAACACTTCAAAGCAATGCGTCGGATAATGTATTTAATAACTATGATCACACAAAACGTGCGTTTAGAAGGAGAAAAGTACGCAACTGCTGGGAACTGTAAAAAGCAGGCGAATGTGTATGGTTTCGAACCCTCTCAAGGAAAGGACACTCTCCGATTGAGCCACACCTCTCTCACGACAGAAACGTCATGAAGATCCTCCTTGAAATATTAGTCATATTTCTAAGGGGTTTTGGCAGATCCAGTAGTTGACCAGAGAGAAAATCCACTGTTTCAAATCGCACTATTTCTAAACCTCTCAACTAGAGCAGGAAATATGTAGAGATTGCAGATCCAAGAAACACTCTGCTCCTAGGAATTTCCACCCCCTTTTACCCCTCCAAGGTTTCCACCTTAGTAAACTGCCTTGCCCATTTTTTTCCTGCAACCACCAGGAAAGATGTATGATGGAACTTTCTCTTGTTTTTTAAACTTTTCTCTCTATCCACTTTTTCTTTTTCTCCCTTCTTACAAAGTTTTTTAAGCCCCCGTCTCCTTAAGTAGAGAGATTAACGACAGTCTAGGAGAAGATATTTCAATATTTACATTTGACAAAGGACCCTTATGTAGAATATACGAAGAACTCCTATGAAACACTGAACCTTAATGAGAGAAAGACTTCACTTCACTAAAGAATATATTTAAAGGCAAATTAATAAACACAATGAAATAATACTACCTTTCACGAAAATTGCTTTAGTTAAAATAACTGACCACATCAAGTGCCTCTGACGATTCAGAACTGAAACTTTCATACATTGTTGATGAGACTGTCCACTGGTATGCCCACACTGGTACACTATTTGGAAATACTGCCTCATGCAAAATATACATACAACCTACAACCTAGAAACTGCACAGCTGCGATTAGACTCTAGATAAATGCATGCTTATTGCCCGTGGAAGACATGTACAAGAAAGTTCATAGCAGCATTAGCTATTTCAAATGTATAACAACAGTAAGATGAATAAAAAATCCTGAAGTCCAGAATTCTTATGATGGAATAGGACAGAGCAATAAGAAATACTGCTACTAGAAACAGTATGGATTCATCTAATAAAAAACAAATTAATTGAAAGAATCCATACTCAGATGAGCAGCATATACTATATGATTTCATTTATTATATTTCAGAGCAGAGGAAAAACTAATCTATGCTAGAAGAGATCAGAAGATTGGAATTGATTGGGATGAGTTACAAAGGAGCTCCTGGGAGGTGAAAATTTCTTTCTCTTGGTCTGGATGTTGGTTCCATGGCGTATACATATGTATTATTCATAAAACTGAATAATTTTAAGTTTTATGCATTTCACTCTATGTGAATCTAGCCTCAGTTTAAACAGAAAACAAGAGGAGAAGGATTTCCTTGGATATTTTCTCACCTCCCCAAAACAGCCAAATCCATTGCCATCAAGTGAATTCTGACTCATAGTGACCCTGTGAGAGAGAGTAGAACTGCCCTGTAGGATTTTCAAGGAGCAGCTGGTAGATTTGAACAGCCAACCTTTCAGATAGCTGCTGATCTGTTAACCACTGCACTATCAGGGCTCCACCTCCAGTACGTCTTACGTCCTCATTGTTGTTGTTCTTTGCTGCTGTCGAGTTGATTTCGACTCATGGCAATCCCATCAGTGCTGTTCCCTTTGTGGTCTGCAGACTGGCGCCTATCTAGGAACTGTTTTTTACCTGACTGTGAGCATTAGAAACTTTTGTATCAATTTGACATGCCAGTACATTGGACTTCTCTTATTAAGTAAGGTAGCAACAAATTTGTATGTTAATCGGAACAGTTAGGTACGGTTCATATCTAATGTCAGTTAGTCAAATGTTTCTCTTTGTATACAATACAGTATGTAGTGTACTTTTCTATGTGTAAAAAACATTAAACACTTCCAGATACACTAAAACATCTTTCACATAATAATACAGTTGTAATAATAATATTTTGATGCAAATCTAAAAGTAGTGCCTGTTTGTTATTATCAATCTTTTTATGTACCTAAAATTTTTAATATAATAGGCTTTACAGGGGATACTTCGGAACTACAGGTTGTATGTAAGTTGGACTTTGGTAACCTGGGGCTGCTTGTAATTAGAAAACTATCCCCCAACTATGTCTAGACCTCACCTTGCTCATTTTGAGTGAGACCATGTTGAACGAGGTCGCACCGCCTGTATTCATCCCTCAGCTTCTCTCCTTAATTGCTAAGGGAACTTTGATAAGCTGCTTTAGCTCACTGGGCCTCAATATCCAATATGTGAAATGGCGATAGTAATAAGTTGATGTAATAGAGTTGAAGGGAGGACATAAAATACTTTAGAAAGACATCTGGCACATAAATCAGCAATTATTATCTTCACTATTGTCATAGATAGAATTGTGTCCCCCTCAGATGTGTGTATCATGATTCCCAGTACTGTGTGATGGTCCACCATTTTGTCATCTGATGTGATTTTTCTACCTGTTGTAAATCCTACGTCTATAATGTTAATGAGGTGGGATAGGCAGCAGTTATGTTAACAAGGTAGGACTCAGTCTACAAGATTGGATTGTGTCTGGAGCCAATCACTTTTGAGATGTAAAAGAGAGAAGTGAGCAGAGAGATGGAGAGCTCATACCACCATGAAAGCAGTGGCAGGAGCAGAGCGCATCCTGTGCTGAGAAGCTTCTAGTCCAGGGGAAGAATGAAGACAAGGACCTTCCTCCAGAGCAACAGAGAAAGCCTTATCCTGGAGCTGACGCCCCGAATTTGGACTTCTAGCCTATTAGACTGTGAGAGAATAAACTTCTGTTTGTTAAAGCCATCCACTTGCGGTATTTCTGTTACAGCAGCACTAGACGACTAAGACAACTATCACTGTTGTTTTTAATCATTGTTGTTGTTCTTGTCAGTTACCAGGGAGCAGTTCCAACTCATGGCTACCTCAGGTGTTACAGAGTAGAACCGTGTCATAGGGTTTTCTTGGCTGTAATCTTTATGAAAGCAGATCGTCAGATCTTCTGAGATAGCTGGGTGAGTTGGATCCCCCAAACTTTCAGCTAGTAGTCCAGAACAAACCAAATTTGCAACCTAGGGTCCACGTTTGTGTCTTCATTCTCTTTATTCTTATTACTGAACAATTGTTTTGTGCCACGTACTTAATCCTTTCAACAACACTGAGCATTATCCAAAATCTACAGATAAAAGTCTCAAGTGTTAAAATAAGTGATTTTTACTAGCAAGTAAATAAAATCTGTTCTTTTTCCTAAATTAAGAGATGCTATATAGGACATTCACGTTTCAGTTGTAAAATTACAAACCTAAAGTATCTTCCACTCATCTAATCGTTTTACAATAGTGCGTGACCTTAGTACCCCTACCAACTTCTTTTATTTGTCCGCTTTCTTTTTACAGCCACTGCGATGGTTCATCCCTGTGACTTTCTCCATGATTTGCCCTTCGTTGAAGACACCTAGTAGATTATGTCACCACTCCATTCCCAGCAGCAGTCAATGACAGAGTGGAGGAGGTGGAAGGTGCAAAAGTCCAAAGCCCTTGACTCAAGGAAAACCCTGCTTTGTGATTTACACCCCAGCACCTCTGTCACATGGGTCAGGCCAAATCTAGACTTCACCTGAGAACACATTATTGCTTTGCTACTTTCCCTTTCACTTCATGAAGATGACTCCTTCAGTAAATCATACCCCTCAATCCCTGCCTCACACTCCTGATATTCTACAGACAGGAAACAGGCTGCCAAAACTAACACAGCTGCAAACACATGCTACCTTTCATGGAAATAGAAGGATGACTCTGAGAGGATGACTCCTATGGCAGAGCCATCAAACCACAGAGCATTAATTCCAGGCCTTGAAAGCTAATGTTTGCCTGGCTGGATTTAGACATTTCTTGGGACCAGTGACTCCTTTTTTCCTTTCTATTTCATCCTTTTTTTAATTGGAATGTCTATAACTATTATCTTATACCTGTCCCACCATTGTATTTTTGGGAACAGGTAACTTGTTCTTTGAATTTCACAGACTCACATATAGAAGGGAATTGTGTCTCAGGATGGATTATATTCATAGCCTCTCCCATACATAATTTAGAGTATTTAGATGGTAAGATTTAGGACTTTTGAGCTGAGGAGATTTAGATGAGATTTTGGACTTTGAGTTGATGCTGTGATGAGTTGAGATTTGGGGAGCTGCTGGGATGGAATAAATGTTTTTGCATGTGGGGCAGATGTGAATCTTTGGAGACGAGAGGGCAGACTGTGGTAGGTGTAATAATGCCCCAGTAAAGATATCCATTTCATGATATCCAAATGCTGTGAATATGTTACCTTACATAGCAAAAGGGACTTCGCAGATTTGCTTAAGTTAAGGATGTTGTAGTGGAAAAATTAATCTAGATTTTCTTGGTGGGCCCAGTATAATCTCATGGTCCTCATAAGAAGGAGACAGGTGGGCCAGAGTTAAAAAAGGAAATGAGACAAAGGAAGCAGAGGTCAGAGTGATGCAGCTGTGAGTCAGAGAATGTGGGTGGCCTGTGGAAACCAGAAAAATCAAGGAATTAGGTGAACGTTTACAGAAGAAATTAGTTTCTCATTGAACAGTTAATACACATTGTATTTTAACATTACTTGCCAACCCCGTGAGGTGTCAACACTCTCCCCTTCACCACCTGGGTTTCCCATTTCCCTTCATCCAGCTTTCCTGTCCTCTTCTGCCATCTAGTACTTGCCCCTGAGCTGGTATTCTCATTTAGTCTCCTATACATAGCTGAACTACGTGTGTATGTGGTTGTTGTTGTTACGTGCCGGTGAGTCGATTCTGACTCATAGTGACCCTGTGCAGAACAGAACGAAACACTACCCACTCCTGCACCTTACTCACAATTGTTGCTATCCTTCAGGCCATTGTTGCAGTCACTGCATCAATCCATTTCATTGAGGGTCTTCCTCTTTTCAGCCAACCCTCTACTTTACCAAGCATGATGTCCTTTCCCCAGGGACTGATCCCTCCTGATAATATGTCCAAAATATGTGAGATGTAGTCTCACCATCCTTACGTCTAAGGAGCATTCTGGTTGTACTTCTTGGAAGACAGGTTTGTTCGTTCTTTTGGCAGTCCACAGTATATACAATGTTCTTCGCTAACACAAATTCAAAGGCGTCAACTCTTCTTCGGTCTTCCTTGTTCATTGTCCAACTTCTGCATGCATATGTGGTGATTGAAAACACCATGGCTTGGGTCAGGTGCCCCTTTAGTCCCAAGGTGACAGCTTTGCTTTTCAACACTTTAAAGAGATCTTTTGTAGCAGATTTGCCCGACGTAATATGTCTTTTGATTTCTTGACTGCTGCTTCCAAGGGTGTTGATTGTGGACCCAAGTAAAATGGAATCCTTGATGACCTCAATGTTTTCTCCGTTTATCATGATGTTGCTTATTGGTCCAGTTCTGAGGATTTTTGTTTTCTTTATGTTGAGGTGTAATCCATACTGAAGGCTGTGGTCTTTGATCTCCATCAGTAAGTTTGTTGAAAAATCTCAATTATTATTCCATCAATTCCTGCAGACTTGCTATTCCCCCAGTGCCTTCAGTGCATCTTGAACTTCTTCCTTCAGTATCATTGGTTCTTGATTATATGCTTCTTCCTGAAATGACTGAACATCTACCAATTGTTTTTGGTACACTTACTCTGTGTATTCCTTCCATCTTCTTTTGATGCTTCCTGTTTCGTTCCTTTTTTTGCCCATAGAATCCTTCAGTATTGCAACTTGAGGCTTGAGTTTTTTCTTCAGATCTTTCGGCTTGAGAAACGCCAACTATGTTCTTCCCTTTTGGGAAAGTCTAGGTCTTCGCACATGTCATAATATTTTGTCTCTTCGAGCTGCCGTTTGAAATCTTCTGTTTAACTCAACTACTTCATCATTTTTTCCATTCGCTTTAGCCACTCGATATTCAAGAGCAAGTTTCAGAGTCTCCTGTGACATCCAGAATGCAGAAGCTGGTAAAAATCTTCAGTTACTTCATCTTTGGCTTTAGTGGTTGGCGCGTAAGTTTGAATAATAGTTGTATTTCCTTGTCTTCCTTTTTGTGCATGGATATTATCCTATCACTGACAGCGGTGTACTTCAGGATAGATCTTGAAATGTTCTTTTGACGCTGAATGCAATGTCACTCCTCTTCAATTTGTCATTCCCAGCGTAGTAGATCATATGATCGTCCGACTCAAAATGGCCAGTATCAGTCCATTTCAGATCACTAATGCGCTTCAAACCATGCCTTGGGGGAGTTGAGGGCATAGCGATGGTTCGCAGGAGCCTTAAGGCTCTTCACCTTAGGAGGACCATGCTTGGATCAAGTTTCTCATGCGGCCAGCTGGACTCACTTTGCCTCTCCCTTCCCCCCAAGAAGCTCTGCACCTCTGGTTGTAGGATTAGAGTCCTTACAGAGCTCAACTTTGGCTTTGTGGAAATTTAAGGGAGCTAAGATTTTAAGGGAGACTCTGTAGCAGAATTCAACACTTCCAGCTCTCTTTTCTCCTTCCCTTTCCCTCCCCTTCATGTAACTACTTGCTGTGAGTGGAAGTGACGCCTACTTGGGGGTCTGTCTCTTAATGGAGTTCCTTTGTTAGAAACCCTCACTTAGGGCATTCCAAAGAAGAATCTAAGTTACAAAAGATGAGTTGCGGTAACAGCGAAGTTTGTTTTTAGAAATCTTCACTTCATTTGGAAGCACTGGGCTGCCTGGACATTTATTGACCCCATGTGTGCAGTGGAGAACTGCTCCAAAGTGTTTTCAAGGCTGTCACCTTTCAGGAGCAGATTACCAGGCCTGTCTTCTGAGGCACCTCTGGGTGAGTTCAAACCATCAGCTTTTTGGCTAATAATTGAACGGTTAACTGTTTGCCCTTTCCCTGCTCTCCTTGCTCTGTTTTGATTCACGCTGGGCAAAGAGCAGGAACAGAGGAGTCAAGATGCTTATTGTAAATGCTGGGATGGGTTTCTCTAAGAAGAAGCGGACTGTTAATAGGCTTCTAAGAGAAATAACTAGGGTAAAATGAGAATAAAGCCTAAACAGGGACTTGAACCCTGGACCCTCAGATTAAAAGCCTGATGCTGGGCTCTGTAGCCTTTTGTGTATGAGTTAGAAAGAAGCATGGGAAAACTGAAAGTATCTACCCCAGAACAGGGTGGTGAATCCTAGATCCTCAGACTAGAGGCCAGGTGCACTGAGCTCTCCAGCAGTTTGATGGGCTCAGTGAGTGTCTACTCTAACCAAAGACATCCGGTCACTCCTTGACCTTTCTTTTTCATTCTTTCCCTTGAATATTAACCCAAACACAGCTAAAACTAAGTGGCTGCAAACACAAGATATTCTATCCCAAAGCCATGTGTGGGGTGGGGGGGATTCTGCTTTCTATGCTACACACTGCTGTGCTTGCGTGGGATCTGGACAACCGCCTCCCTGTGGCCTTTTCCAAAGCCTCCAATACCAACAACTGCCTTTCCACAAACATGTAACCACACCTGCGCTTTCCAAAATGCTCAGCGATGGAAGAGCAGCGAGGCGCTCACTCACGAAATTTTGGGTAAAACGAGTTGTGTCTTTTCGTGGGACATAAGCTCTGAAGGCACAACTTTAGCGTCTTTTATCCCTAGGGCCTGCAGAGAGCATAGTATTGATGGGAGGTTGGTCACTTTCTACCTCCGTGAGGTTCCCTATCCCATCCGTTCTTAGAGACCCATTTCCAAACCTTATTCCTCTTCTCTCTGCCTTCTACTCCTCTGCCTCTGCTTTTCCCCTCTGCTCAGCATTCTCCTTTCTGCCGCCAGAAACCCCGCTACTCTCCCCTATTCACTCCCTTCCTCACGCCCACTCCTGCTCACATTCATTTCCCAGACAGGTGTCCTTCTAATATAGTAGTAACTTAATCTATAGATTACCTGCCAGGGTCCCTTCCATGCGAGAAGATTTGGATTTTCTCCATCATAACTAGATTAACAGTCACACCACATTGGGAATTTGCGGACTTCTCCAGGGGTAGAGAAAGTTTACAAAGAACGAATTTGTTTTGAAGATTGTGCCCAGCCCATAAAGCGCTTCTCTTGTGCTTTCCTCATTAAGGGAATAATTAGGTCTAGAAGGACTCTTTAACGACAGGAGCGTCCATCTTTCTCCTCTCTCAAAATCAGAGCTACAGCATCGTGGAGGCAAAACCTCGTTTCTAAACCCAGGTGTTGGACGCAGCCATTTGCAAGAGCCATGGCTGTACTTGTCCCTCTTCGCTTCGGTCTAATTAACCCAAGGCTATGGAGTCCATCCGACCCCCCAAGGTTCGCAGTGGGGGCTGGTACATTCGAACTGCTAATCTTTATGGTTAGCAGCCATAGTGCCTAACCAGCTCGCCATCGGGGCTCCCATTTCTGTCAAATACTGTGAATTAATTAACATCTCTCCACCTGGATCTTCATTCCTCCGCAGCACTTACGGAACTCAGCTTTGTAGTCCCCTGTACTATCTGTCATGAAGAATGACTTTTCAGGAAGGCAATCAATCAGAAGACTTAACAGAATGCTCAATCCCGCTACTCTCCCTAGTGGTGGACTGGCACTGACTGCCGCTCAGGCAGTTGGCTGAAAGACTCCTTCAAGAAGCCCATGACTGCGGGAAGATCTCAGAGTCGCTTGGTCTGGGATGCGTTTTTTTCCCTTCTCCTGGCGTAGATACGAGGATCCAGTGCAGGAACACATAAAGGGTTTTGACTTGTGAAAACTTAATCTTTTAAAACGCCTGCAGACCATGCTGGAAGTCAGTATTATGGAGTAGTCTCATCATGCTATCTAACAGCGGGTGTAGCTCAGTGGTAGAGGGCGTGCTTAGCATGCCTTGCCATTTATCGTTGTCTTTCTCACCTATTCACAGTTGAATATTGGCAATTTTGTTCATACTTCCCCCTTTTTCTCTTTGTGAATGCCTTTTCTTGTGTTTTTCCATTTTATAGAAAAGAAAAATCGTTTGATAGTTACTCACTTGTCCTTGACACTCCTTGGGGCTCCCAACCTGACTGCATAAGCACAATAAAGTCAGGAGGAACAGGAATAAAAGAAGGTGCTCACTCAGGATCTGCTGACCGTGAAGCAGCAACATTCCACCACGTCATAGGCAGCATGTTCTCCTTTACTACAATTTCTCATTATTATTAAGAAGTAGGGAAGAAAAAGACGTATGGAAAGAGGGAGGGGGAAGTGAATGTTGGACAAATTCCTTTTGAGTCTGCTTTTTTCCCCCTCACCTGTGCCTGTGTCAATGGACAGATAGCAGGTTCAGGAGAAAAGTTTCCTTCTGATTTTCTTTTTCCCATTCCTCCTACTCTTCCACGCCCACCCACTTAATCTTGGTCAGCAAAATGTCGGTCAAATCACCAGTCACAGAGATCTGTGATCCCATCCACAGAGACCCGTGATCCCAACTCTTCGTTAATGGTGAAGAAGTATTTGGATGCTATCCAGAGAAAAAGCATTTCTCAGGAAACCTTGAGTCTTCCAGCATCCACAGTTGAGAAAATTATTTCCAGAGATGGAAAGAGCTACTAAGCTCTCTTAAAGCCACAAAGGTCTTGGGCAAAAAAGATCTGCATCTTCCTATGGAGAAAACACACTTAGTCTGTTTTCCTTAGGAGGAAGGGAACTTTCTGACCTCCTGCATTGTAGAGAGAGCAGAGAAAACATAGGCAACCCTGACAGGCTCAAATTACTTCCTGGGCCGTCCAAACTCTATGCATCCTAAAGACCTCATTCCAAAGCTTCTTTCACCTTCTCTTCTAGTTCATCCACACCCACACCCATCTCCCCCTCATATCTTCCCCTTCATTTTCCTTATCATAGAATGTGTCACTTTCATTTTCCTTATCTCAGCCCCCTTTTATCTTGTCTCCAGTGCTTCCTCCTAGAGAAAATTTTCCAGCAGCTCACTTCACTCCAGTTCCCTCAGCACCACTTCCTAGGCTAGCAGTTCTCAAACATGGCTGAAAATTGGAAACATCTGTGGAGACTTTTCAACGATATAGATCCCATCTTCTCCCCATCTTGTGACTCTCAGTCCATTCTTCATCTATAGAGGTGGAATCAGGATTGCATACATCCACAAAGTTCCCAGGCATTTCCCCAGTTTTGGGAACCACTGCATTCTGATCTAAGATATGTATTCCCGTTTTAACTCTGCATTGGACTTTGTTCCTCACTATGTTACCTTGTAACGTCTTCCCGCCTCTTAGACCCATGTCAGCTACTTCCCACCGCCAACTAAGCTCCAGTCAGTTATTCAAGAGAGGTTAGGGTAGAGGTGAAGACTAGTGCTGGGGAGGAACTGAAGAGCTGATACATAATGTGTTCAAGTATTCAGGAAGATACAAACCTCTCACGGTGTAAAAAATATCAGAATGAAAACTAAAAGCAAGAGAAGACACAATGATGAAGGATTACCTCCTAAAACTCGTATGTGGGTTGACCAACACCACAAATTTTAGCTGAGGTTTCAATGCCTGTCCAGGAACACGATGGGCTGTTACAAAAAGTTAATATGCTTGCAGTTCTTGCTCAGCCTCCAACATGCCTAACTCATGTTTCTGTGTGGTTGTCAGAACCCAAGCTGCAGCTTCACAAGACAAAGCCACTGCTTGATTTCACCACCAGGGTTTTGGACTCCAGAGTTTGTTCGAACAGTGACTGTCCGTGATGCCGTATGCTTACTTTTATTCACTTAGTATCTGTTTTTCTTTCCATCTGGATCTAAGTTTCCCAAGCCAACTTTTCAATTTTCCTTCTTTGAGTCCTTTGCCTAGAATTATCTGTTGTGGCTCAGATAGCCAGAAGTAGTGGCGGTCCAGGACCCTGGTGTGATGGTTGGAAAATTCCTAATACCATGAAGACTGTGTGGAGAAGGAGCAACTAATTTGGAGTGTCACGCTGAAGCCACTTGAATTAACTCTGGCTATGGCGCAGTGGTTAAGGCGATCAACTGCTCACGGAAAGGTTAGTGGTTTGAAACTACCAGTGGCTCTGCCAGAGAAAGATGTGGCAGTTGGCTTCCGCAGATTTACAACCTTGGAAACCATATGGGGCCACTAAGAGTTAGAATTGACTTGAAGGCAGCGGGGTTTTTTTGTTTTTATGCGTTCCTATGGCTAAGACTTCATGTCCTAGGGTTTAACTACCCTGTATCCCTTGAAGGAGTCTTGGTGGCACAAGTTGTTAAAAGCTTAGCTGTTAATCAAAAAAAGGTCAGCAGTTCCAATCCATAGCCACTCTCTAGAAACCCTATGGGGCAGCCTGATTTTCATTTTTCCCTGGAAAAGGAGTCCCTAGTGGACCTAAACAGTTAAAACTTCCTTGCTGCTAACTGAAAGACTGGAGGTTCCAGTCACCGAGAGGCGCCTGGCGATCTACTTCCAAAACATCAGCTATTGAAAACCCTGTAGTGGGCACTTTTACTCAGACACACATGGAGTCACCATGAGTCAGAATCGACTCAATGCCAACTATTTTGCCCTGGGAAACATGTCCAAATATGGATTCCCTTTGCTTTATGGAGACTTCTTATCTCTTATGGTTTTTTCCTGCCTCCTGAAAGTTTCTCTGAGACAATATCGGGGCCAAATACAGTGAGATTATGAAGAGCAAGAGGAACGCAATGTCTGTCTGGAGAACCCATGCTTGGCTGAACGGAAGCTCATAGTCCAAAGCTGTGTTTCACTGCTTGGGTGACGCTGTGCACCTGTCAAGAGTCAAAAACAAAAATATCAAACTCATTGCCCTCTAGTTGATCCGACTCACAGCGACCCTATAGGACAGAGTAGAACTTCTCCATAAGGTTTCAAAGGAGTGGCTCATGGATTCCAGCTGCCTACATTTTGGTTAGCAACAAAACACTGTGCTATGAGGGATCCAAATCTCACTTCCACGATACAGTGGGGAAAGGAAGGAACGACGAGGATGGAATACAAACCCACACGTGCAATGCACAATGGATTAGCAGTCCATTGCCTTAACCACTGGGCAACCTCCTCAGGAATTGAGGAAAACAAAATCAAAGAGCAGGAAAGCTTATGCACTCAGTTTTGCCTGAAATAATTTAAATATCAGCTTATTAAGAGGTATCACAGCGGGGAGCCTCACTAGGGGGCTTTGTGGTTTAGTTGGTTAAAAAAAAAAAAAAAAAAAAAAAAACTGTCCCCAGGACACTTTCAATCCCCTACCCCTTATCTGTCTTTCTCTCTCTTTAATAATAGTGCAGAATGAGACCTTAATCTGTGTGCTTTTGTTTTAGGTGATTGAAGAGATTCTGTTACCATCTGGTTCTTCTTTAATCCTTTTCTAGTGATTTTCCTCCTGCTGTGGCACTCAGCTTAAGGGATGTAGAAGCTCACAGCACCGAAATGGAAGAGTATTCAAGGAAGTCCATTGGGTTATGTCTTTGCTGTCTCTGTGTGCAAGAATTGAATGGAAAATACTAGGAGAAGTGAATTTAGATTCCTTCAAGATTGGGTTTAAATAATGTTGGAGCAGAGAAAAACCGTAGAGGTGCAGAGGATTGAAGCCAGGGCCTTATACATGCAAAGCATGTGCTTTACCACCGAACTACATGCACCTCATTAATGAAGAGCTGCTGGCTAGCTTTTATCTAGAACTAAGTGTTATTTCCTGACTTTCACACTCCTTGAGCTTTGTGGTAGTGTTGCTCAGTGTTAAGAGGCATCAGCAGCTGCTTTCGGCAGGAGGTGCTCCGGAACCAGTGGAGGATACTGATTCTTTATAGAGTTTGAAAGTGAAGGCAGAAACATGTGTTGGATAAATAGCCACAAGAGGTTTCCACTGTGGCCTTTTTTTTTTTTT
Organism: Dugong dugon; assembly: GCA_030035585.1. Taxonomy (NCBI): domain Eukaryota; kingdom Metazoa; phylum Chordata; class Mammalia; order Sirenia; family Dugongidae; genus Dugong; species Dugong dugon. The sequence continues at coordinate 39,388,399 of CM057464.1, read as the reverse complement.
TACAACCTTGAGTCGTTAAAAATCTCTGTCTTCTTTGTGGGTGACAAAGAATCATGTCCCCGTTTTCAGCTCTTTTGATTGCCTCTGTAGCTGTCTTAACCTGAGGTACAAAGCCAAAGAGATTAATCTTTTGAAGAAGAATAAAGTAAGAAGTCTCCCACTACCTGACCTCAGAACCTACTATACAGCTACGGTAGTCAAAACAGGCCGTACTGGTACAACGGCAGATACATTGACCAATGGAATGGAATTGAGAACCCAGATGGAAAGCCAAACACCTATGGTCACCTGATCTTCAACAAGGGCCCAAAGTCCATCAAATGGGAAAAAGACAGTCTTTTTAACAAATAGTGCTGGCAAAACTGGATGTCTGCAAAAAAAACAAACAGGACCCAAGCCTTACACCATACAAAAAAACTAATTCAAAATGGATCAAAGACCTAAATATAAAGCCAAAAACTATAAGTTCATAGAAGAAAAAGTAAGATCAACGCTAGAGGCCCTAATACACAGCATTAACGGGATATAAACCATCACCATCAACACACAAATGCCAGAAGATAAGCCAGTTAACTGGGATCGTCTAAAAACTTATCCTCATCAAAAGACTTCACCAAAAGAGTAAAAAGAGAACATACAGATTGGGAAAAAGTCAGACAAAGATATAACCTCTAAAATCTACAAGAAAGAAGATAAGCCAGTTAACTGGGATCGTCTAAAAACTTATCCTCATCAAAAGACTTCACCAAAAGAGTAAAAAGAGAACATATAGATTGGGAAAAAGCCAGACAAAGATCTAATCTCTAAAATCTGCAAGAATATCCAATACCTCTACAACAAAAGGACAAATAATCCCATTAAAAAATGGGTAAAGAAAATGAACAGACACTTCACAAAAGAAAACATTCAATAGACCAACAGACACATGAGGAAATGCTCAGATCACTAGCCATTAGGGAAATGCAAATTAAAACCACATTGAGATACCATCTCACCCCAGCATTACTGGCATGAATCAAAAAAACAGGAAATAATAAATGTTGGAGAGGCTGCCGGGAGATTGGAGCTCTTATGCACTGCTGGTGGGAATGCAAACTGATACAATCATTTTGGAAAATGATATGGCACTTCCTTAGAAAGCTAGAAATAGAAGTATCATATGATTCAGGAATCCCACTCCTAGGAATATATATTATATATATATAATATATATAAATAAGAGCCGTTATACGAATAGACATATGCACACCCACGTTCATTGCAGCATTCTTCACAATCGCAAAAAGATGGAAACAACCTAGATGCCCGTCAACAGATGAATGGATAAACAAACTTTGGTACGTCACACAATGGACTATTATGCAACAGTAAGGAACAATGATGAGTCTGTGAAGTACCTTATAACATGGATGAAACTGGAGGACATTATGCTGAGTGATATAAATCAATCACAAAAGGACAAATATTGTATGAGACCTCTACTGTAAAAACTCATGAAAAAGTTGACACACAAAAAGAAATAATCTTCGTTGGTTATGAGGGATGGGAGGGTTGCGGGAGGATTACTAAATAGACAATAGATAAGTGGTAACTTTGGTGAAGGGTGAGATAGTACGCAATACTGGGAAACCAGCACAACTTGTACAAGGAAAGGTCATGGAAGCTCCGTAGACACATCCAAACTCCCTGACTTGCTGGGTGGGGGCTGTAGGGACCATGGACTTGGGGAACATCAGCTCAATTGGCATAACACAGTTTATAAAGAAAATGTTCTACATTCTACCTTGGTGAGTAGCCTCTGGAGTCTTAAAAGCCTGTGAGCAGCCATCTAAGATACTCCACTTGTCTCACCCCTTCAGGAGCAAGGGAGAATGAAGAAAACAAGATACAAGGGAAAGATTAGTCTGAAGGACTAACGGACCACAACTACCACAGCCTTCACCAGACTGAGTCCAGTACAACTAGATGGTGCCCGGCTAACACCATTGAATGCTCTGATGGGGATCACAACAGAGAGTCCCGGACAGAGGTGTAGAAAAATGTAGAACAAAATTCGAACTCACAAAAAACACCAGACTTACCAGCCTGACAGAGACTGGAGAAATCCCAAGAGTATGGCCCCCGTACATACTTTTAGCTCAGTAATGAAGTCACTCCCGAGGTTCACTGTTCAGCCAAAGATTAGACAGCCCCATAAAAGAAAACAAGACTGGTGGGCCACAACAGTCCAGGGACAAGGACTAGAAGGCAGGAGGGGACAGGAAAGCTGGTAATAAGGAACCCAAGTTTGAGATGGGAAAGTGTTGACATGTCGTGGAGTAGTTAACCATTGTTATAAAACAGTGTGTGTACTAACTGTTTAATGAGAAACTATTTGTTCTGTAAACCTTCATCTAAAGTACAATCTTAAAAAAGGTACTTTTACACACTAAAAAAAAAAAAGAAAAGAAAAGAAATTAATCTTTTGGCTGCCTTAAAGTCTTCACTATATTCAGTGTGTGCTTAATCAGAGTGTATGTACTGGATTTGATGGAGGACAGAAAAGGCAGAAGAAAATTTGATAGTGATGCACTCAGTATTTCATTGAAAGGGTGTTTTGCCTTCTACTCAAGATATCAGGGAACTCAGGGGCCCTACCTACAGTCCAGAAGAGGAATTCGTAAGGCATGAATGAAATGACATCTTCCGGATTTATAAAAGGTGAATTATAAGCATATGATGGCAGGTAAATAGACAAGATTTAAAGCACAAGAACAAAAGTTGCTGAAGCATTATTCATTATATACATAAAAAAAAAAAAAACTTTTTAAGTCATTTCCAAACAGAAGGAGGTACAGAAAAGGGAGTTTTGAAAAATTGGATGTTGAGGGGAATGGAAATAAGCCTGGAAGAGGGAGAAGATAAACTCATATGGAATTCAAGATCTCTTGGAACACACTTGTGAGAATGTTACACAGTGAACTCAGGGTAGTTCTCTGGTCTCCAGCCTTGGATTTCTGAGTGATCAGTGAGCACAGGCATGCGGAGGGTGGGTAAAGACTGAAAAATGTACTTTGAGATTTGGGGATTAGAAATTGGTTTGTGATGTTTGTGGAAAACAAATAAGCTTCCTCCAAGACTCTTCTAGAACCCTGAGATTTATCAGGGTTAAAATTCAGTTCTTTGAGCTGCATAAGAAGGCTAAGAGAAAATTCATTTCCTGGTACCAAATTTCTGATGCCCATTAGCTTTTCCTCTTCCTAGTTTGCACATATATGAGCCTTTGGCAATATTCATAAAAATAACACTGAGTCTTTTTTGAAATTGGCAGAACATGATTTGTCTATCAGACTTGTTCTTTCAGTTGGCTCATGGGATTTGTACAATAAGAACAAGAAACAGTGTGTGGTAGGTTTCACTTAAGGAGAAAACTAGAGTGTCACACGTAAAACTGATAGGTATGTGTTTATGTTTCTCTGGGTGTTTGTGTGTAAATGCTGGGTGACATCTTGGCTGTTCAATGCTGTAAAAGCAGTAGGTGTAATGTCAAGTGTCCACCATTACAGTATTATTGAGAATAGTTTCACGGTCTTAAAAGTGCTCCACCTAGTCATCACTCTCAACCTCCCCTGAATGGCTGGCAGCCACTGATCTTTTTACTGTCTAGAATTTTGTCTTTAGTAGAATGTCATATATTTGGAATCGTACAATATGAAGCTTTTTCAGACTAGCTTCTTTCACTTAGCAATAAACATTTAAGTTTCCTCCACGGCTTTTCATAGCTTGAAAGCTCACTTCTTTTCGTTGCTGAATAATATTCCATTATATGGATGTGGCACAGCTTGTTTATTCATCTGTTGGAGGATATCTTGATGGTTTCCAATTTTTGGCAATTATCAGTAAAGGTACTATAAAAATTTGTGTGCAGGTTTTGGTGGACATAAGGTTTCACTTCGTATGAGTAAATACCTGGGAGCACAGTGGCCAGATCATATGTTTATGTATGCCTATCTTTACGTATGGGCCGTACTTCGGTCCTAGTGGATTGTTCTAATTTTCTTCAATTTCATCTTGAACTTGCATATGAGCAATTGATGGACTATTCTGACTGATGATGCTGAGCGTTTCTATTATATCTTTCCACAGATGTAGTTGCTTTAATTCCTGTGTATTCCGTCTGGCAAGGTCCACATGTATAGTTGTCATTTATCTTGTTGAAAAAAGTATTTGCAAGGAAGAAGTCATTGGTCTCGTAAAATTCTATCACGCAGTCTCCCTCATTGTTTCTTTCACCAAGGCCGTATTTTCCAACGATCAATCCTTCTTTGTTTCCAGCTTTCCCATTCCAATCACCAGTAATTATCAATACATCTTGACTGCATGTTTGATCAATTTCAGACTGCAAAAGTTGGTAAAAATCCTCAAATTCTTCATCTTTGGCCTTAGTGATTTGTGCCTAAATCTGAAAAATAGTCGTATTAATTGGTCTTCCTTGTAGGCTTATGGACATTATCCTGTCACTGACAGTGCTGTACTTCAGGATAGATACTGAAATGTTTTTTGTCAATGAATGCAACATCATTCCTTGTCCATTTGCCTTTCCTGGCATAGTAGACCATATGATTGTCTGATTCAAAATGGCCAATACCAGTCCATTTCAGCTCACTAATGCCTAGGAAGTAAAGGAGCTGAACAGAAGATTTCAAAGGGGGCTTGAGAAGACAAAGTAAAATATTATAATGAAATGTGCAAAGACCTGGAGTTAGAAAACCAAAAGGGGAGAACACGCTTGGCATTTCTCAAGCTGAAAGAACTGAAGAAAAATATTCAAGCCCCGAGTTACAATATTGAAGGATTCTACAAGGAAAATATTAAATGGTGCAGGAAGCATCAAAAGAAGGTGGAAAGACTACACAGAGTCACTATACCAAAAAAAATTTCCGTGTTCAACCATTTCAGGAGGTAGCATATGATCAAGAATCAATGGTACTAAAAGAAGAAATCCAAGCTGCACTGAAAGCATTAGCAAAAAACAAGGCTCCAGGTGTTGACGGAATACCAACTGAGATGTTTCAACAAACAGATACAGCACTGGAGGTGCTCACTCATTTATGCCAAGAAATTTGGAAGACAGCTACCTGTTCAACCAACTGGAAGAGATACAAATTTGTGCCCATTCCAAAGAAAGGTGATCCAATAGAAGGTAGAAATTATGGGACAATAGCATTAACATAACACAAAAGTAAAATTTTGCTGAAGGTCATTCAAAAGTGGTTGCAGCAATACATCAACAGGGAACTGCCAGAAGTTCAAGCCAGATTCATAAGAGGACGTGGCAAGAGGGATATCATTGCTAATGTCAAGTCGATCTTTGCTGAAAGTAGAGAATACCAGAAAGATGTTCACCTGCGTTTCATTGACTATGCAAAGGCATTTGAGAGTGCAGACCATAACAGATTATGGATAACATTGTGAGGAACAGGAATTCCAGAACACTTAATTATGCTCATGAGGAACCGGTACATAGACCAAGAGGCAGTCGTTTGAACAAAACAGGGGGCTACTGCATGGTTTCAAGTCAAGAAATGTGTGTGTCTGTGTCGTATCCTTTCACCATACTAATTCAATCTGTATGCTGAGCAAATAACACTGAGCTATACCCCCAAGTAAGCCTAGTGATTCACAGGCATGTTCATGAAGATTCTCCGAGTCTTTGAGGACTAAGTCAAGATAAAATCACTTTATGCTCAATTCTGCTGTTTCCAGACTCCCTACAACTGCACTCTCTTGGACACGGACACACCTAGAGAAGGATAGCATAGTGTTAGAAAAACAGGTATTGTTCCTGGTGGACGGTCTTCCACCAGATTGCCTGGAGCCTGCTTCCATTCCATCACCTGGATGAATCCCGGGATACAACATTCTCTGGGAACTTGACTGAATATAACTTTCCATATTCTTTTGAGTCTTGGAAACACATTCATGTTTTACAGAGGCAAATAAATAAGCAAAACTAACTCAAGCATTTGGGAAAATACTCTAAAATTAAATACAAATGGAAACAAATCAAATGTATTTGAAAGAATAGCATGTTCACAGAGCAGAAAAAAGAGAACAGATTCAAGTAAATGTTTCCCATAGTGCTTTGTCCTCATTGTAAGAGAATAAAAATGGCAAGCCAATATTAAACTCCATGTAGCAGTTTTTTTTGTTTTTCTTTTTTTAATAATGCAATGGTGTGGCAATTCTGATATTATTTCGTGTAAATTTTAATCTTGAGAAAATGAGCACCCATAGTGAGGTTGTTGGAAACCAGGGCTCTCACTGTGGCAGATAGAAGGAAAACACGAAATTGGAATGGGGGAAGCTCAGAAATTCCTTGTTGGTGCTGGATGGGTATTCCTCCTTTGCAGTCAAATGGATTTCAACTCACGGAGACCCCAAGTGTTACAGGGTAGAACTGCTCCATGAGGTTTCTTTAGCTGTAATCTGTAGGGAGCTGCCCTGGTGGTTTAACGCTTAACTGCTAACCCAAAAGTTGGGGGTTCGAACCCCCTAGCCACTATGCGGGAGAAAAAAGGCAGTCAGTCTACCCGGAAAGATAACAGCTGTGAGCTGAAATCGACTCCATCGCAATGGTTTTGGGTTTGGGGTTAATCTTTATGGATGATCAGCGGCACACCTGCACTTGACTCCTAATGTAAGATTGGTGGTTCTAGCTGAAGAAAAGGCCTGACCATCTGCTTCATTTAAGATTCCAGCTCACACACGGGATCACCACATGGGGTCAACATGAGTCCGAATCGCCTGGGTTGCAACCAACAACAATTTTTAAGGAAGTGGATTGCCAGGTCTTTTCTTCCACGCTGCCGCTGGCTAAGTTCTAACCGCCAATCTTTCCGTTATTATTGCGTTACCGAGGGCAAACCGTTTGAGCCACTCGGGGACCTTCCTCATATTGTGTAGTGATTCTTTTTCTACAATAGTTTTAAACATTTCTTGTGATTAAAAATATCCCTTTCCCCCATCACCGTCACACACATAATATGTAATATCAGAACAGAAATGAAACATAAGCTCAACAGCATGTAGCATATTGGATTCCTTGCTCCATCAGTTCCTAGGTTTCCGCATTGAGTTTCCGTTCGTTATTTTTAAAATTTTAAATAAAATTTGCAAAATGTCGCTTAGCACTTCATAGAAGACTTACTGCCGTCCAGTCGATTCCTACTCAAAGCGACCCAGTAGGACAGTGTAGCGCCCCCCGCAGTTTTCAAGGCTGTAAACTTTTACCAAAGCTGACTCCCACGTCTTTCTCATCTAACCGCCTGGTGGGTTCTAACCGCCGACCTTTCGCTAGTAGCCGAATGTTTAACCACTGCACCACCAAGGTTCCTAGACAAATATAGGTTTTCTGTCTTTTAATAGTTCTGCTTTAGATAACTGTGCTCTTCAGTTCTATTAGAACCCAAAGCCTAAGAATGCAAATGTTTTTTAGGAAAGTAATTATGCCCAAGGGTCTGAAGTTGTTGAAACCGTGATCAGACCACACACATACACACACCCGTTGCCATTGAGTCCATTCCGACTCACAGCAACCCTATACCAGGGACCTTTAAATCTTCAGTCTAACGCTCTCCCAACTAAGCTATTTCGGCAACCTAGAAAAATTTTAGTGGTTCTTTTAAAGTATTATCATGGCTGCTGTTTTCAAATATTTACTGTTAACTTATTCTATACTATGCACTCACTCATACAAAATATAAGGGCTCCATTGCCGTCCATATCTGAAAATGGGATGCAGTTTTCGGAGACCATGGAGAGGTTGGTAGAGGACGAAGAGGACGACAAAGGGGAGCAACAGGTAAACAGGACAAAGCTTTTCTGCTTGGTAACCATCAGGCTCTTTCATGCTCCAGACACTGCTCGGAAAACTAAGGAAATTTCAAATGAAATGATCAAGACTTCCTTTTATCATCTTTCAGTCTTTCTTTTCTTTCCTGCTCTTCAGTGACACTGGAAAAGGGAACAGAAGATTAGTGAGCAGGTCAGTGTGGTGGGGGGCTTCTTGCTTCGAACTGAGGAAATCCTGAGCAGGCCAATGCTGTTTTCTCTATTTCCTTCCTTTTTCCTTGAATTCCTTGAGTTGTCACAGGTGCCCTGGGTGGTGAGGAGACGCAGGGAGTATAAACTGGGAAACATTTCAAGGCAATCCACTGGATAATGTGTTGAATAACTATGAGTAAGCAAAACGCATTTTAAAAAGGAGAAAAACACTGAACTGTTGGGAATTGTAAAATGCAGATGAGTGTATGGTTTTGAACCCTCTCAAGGAAAGGACACTCTCCTATTGAGCCACACCTCTCTCAAGACAGAAACGTCATGAAGATCCTCCTTGAAATATTAACCATATTTCTAAGAGGTTTCGGCAGATCAGATAGTTGACCAGGGACAAAATCCACTGTTTCTCAACTCACTATTTCTAAACTACACCAGGAAATCCTAGTGAAGTAGTGGTTAAGTGCTGTGTCTGCTAAACCAAAGGTCAGCACTTCAAATCCACTAGGTGCTCCTTGGAAACTCTATGGGGCTGTCGACTCCTGTTCTGTAGGGTCACTATGAGCTGGAGTCAACTGGATGGTAACGGGTTTGAACTAAAGAGATAGCAGACCAAAAAAACACTTTCTGCTCCTAGGACATTCCACCCCATTATCCCACCTCAAGGTTCCCGCCCAAGTAAATTGCCTTGCTCATTTTTTCCTGCAACCACCAGGAAAGATCTATGACGGAACTTTCTTTTGTGTTTTCAACTTCTCTCTGTCCATTTTTTCTTTTTTTCTCTTCTTACAAAGCTTTCCAAGCCCCCTTCCCCTTAAGAAGAGATTAATCACAGGCTACGAGAAGGTATTTCAATACTTACATTGGAACGAGGACCCTTATGTAGAATATATGAACAACTCCTGTGAAACACTAAGAAAAAAGACTGAAGCGCAATGAGAAAGAGAAAGACTAAACGTACACTTCACTAAAGAACATACTTAAACGCAGATTAATAAACACAATGAAATAATACTACCTTTCACCAAAATTGCTTTAGCTAAAATAACTGAGGATATCAAGTGTTTCTGTTGATATAGAACTGGAACTTGCATACATTGCTGATGAGACTGTCAACTGGTATATCCAAGTAGGTAATGTTGCCTCAGAAAAAATATACGTACATCTACAACCCAGTGAGTCCATAGCTACAATTTGACCAGAGAAACCTGCATGCTTATTGCCCTTGAAAGACATGTACAAGAATGTTCATAGCAGCATTAGCCATTTCAAGTGTATACCAACAGTAAAATGAATGAAAAAACTCTGACGTCCGGTATTCACACAATGGAGTATGACAGAGCAATAAGAAAGAAGTACTGCTACTAGAGACAGTATGGATGAATCTAATAAAAAAACATTTTGTGTGAAAGAATTCATACTCAAATGAGCACATATTTATATGATTTCATTTATTATATTTCAAAGCACAGGAAAAACTAATGTAGGCTAGTAGAGGTCAGAAGATTGGAATTAATTGGGATGTGGTATAAGGGAGCTCCTGGGAGGTGTAAATTTCTTTATCTTGGTCTGGATGTTGGTTCTATGGTGCATATATACATATTATTCATCAAACTGAATAATTAAGTTTTATGCATTTCAGTCTATGTGAATCTAGTCTTAATTTAAACAGAGAAGACAAGGAAGAAGAATTTCTTCGAATATCTTCTCACATCCAAAAAAAAAAAAAACCCAAAAACAAACCCATTTCCATCGCGTGAATTCTGACTCATAGTGACTCTGTGGGACAGAGTAGAACTGCCCCATACAGTTTCCAATGAGTAGCTGGTAGATTTGAACAAGCAACCTTTTGGATAGAAGCTGATCTCTTAACCACTGTACCATCAGGGCTCCCCTCCCAGTACATCCTATGTCCTCGTTGTTGTTAGGTGCCCTCAAGTTCATCCCAACTCATGGTGATCCCATTAGTGCTGGTCAAATTGTGGTCTGCAGACTGGTGCCTCTCTAGGAATTGTCTACCTGAATGTGAGCTTTAGAAACTTTTGTGTCAATTTGACATGACAGTACATTGGACTTCTCTTATTAAGTAAGGTAGAAACAGATTTGTATGTAAATCAGAACACTTAGGTAAGGTTCATATCTAATGTCAGTATGTCAAAAGTTTGTCTTAGTGTAAAGGACAGTATATAGGGTACCTTTCTATGTGTGAAAAACATTAAACACTTCCAGATACACTAAAACATCTTTAACATAACAATACAGTACTAGTAATGATATTTTGATGCAAATCAGAAAGTAGTGTTCTTTATTATATTACAAACCATTGTGTGTACTTAAAAATTTAAATATAATAGGCTTTACTGAGGATGGTTCTTTACTACAGGTTGAATGTAAGTTAGACTTTCATAACCTGGGGCTGCTTGTAATTAGAAAATTGTCCCCCAACTATGTCTAGACCTCACCTCTGTTCATTTCTAGTGGGACCGTGTTGAACTCGGTCACACCACCTGTATTCATCTCTCCTTTGTTCTTCTTAGTAACTGAGGGAACTTTGGAAAAACTGCTTTAGATCACTGGGCCTCAATTTCCAACATGTGAAGTGGAAATATTACTAAGCCTATCTAATAGAGCCGATGGGAGAACTTGATGAGTAAATATACATACAATACTTTAGAAAGACATCTGGCACATAAATAATCAATCATTAAAGTTCACAATCATTGCTGTTTTTATCATTGTTGTTGTTGTTAGTTGCCCGGGAGTAGGTTCCAACCCATGGCGACCCCATGCATTACAGAGTAGAACTTCTCCATAGGGTTTTCTTGGCTGTAATCTTTATGAAAGCAGACCACCAGGCCTATCTTCTGAGGTACAGCTGGGTGGGTTGGAACCTCCAACCTTTAGGCTAGCAGTCCATCACAAACCAAATGAGCCACCTACAGTCTACGTTTTTATCATAATTCTCATTATTCTTACTGTTGAACAATTGGTTTGTGCCAAGTACTTAATCCTTTCGCCAACACTGTGTTATCCAAAATCTACAGATAAACGTCCCAAACATTAAAATAAAACAGGTGATTTATCATAGTAAGTAAATAAAATTTGTTCTTTTTCTTAAACTAAGAAATGACATAAGAAACATTCACACTTCAGTTATAAAATTACAAACCTAGAGTATCTTTCACTCATCTAATTGTTTTACAATAATACATGATCTTGCTACCCCTGCGAACTTCTTTACTTTTCCCACTTTCCTTTTACAGCCACTGCACCCAACCCCCCAATGGTTTATCCCTGTTACCTTCTCAGTGAATTACCCTTGGTTTGGAGACACCCAGTAGATTATGCCACCACTCCATTCCCACCAGCAGCCAATGACTGATTGGAAGGGGTGGAAGGTGCAAGAGTCCAAACACCTTGCCTGAAGGACAACTGTGCTTTGCACTTTATACCCCAGAATCCCTGTCACGTGGATCAGGCCAAATCTAGACTTTACCTGAGAACACGTTATTGCTTGACTACTTTCCCTTTCTTCTCCTGAAGATGACTCCCTCAATAAATCACGTACCCCTCAATCCCTGTCTCACATTCCTATATTCTACAGACAGGAAATAGGCTGATAAAACTATTCAGCTGCAAACACAGGCTACTCTTTATGAAAATGGAAGAATGACTCTGAAGGATGATTCCAATGGCAGAGACATCAAATCACACCATTAATTCCAGGCCTTGAAACCTAATATTGTTTGCCTAGCTGAATTCAGACATTTCTTAGGACCAGTGACTCCTTTTTTTCTTTCAATTTCATCCTTTTTTTAATTGGAGTGTCTATAACTGTTCTGTTATACCTGTCCCACCATTATATTTTTGGGAGCAGATAACTTGTTTCTTGAATTTCACAGATTCATAGATAGAGGAGAATTGTATCTCAGGATGGATGATACCCACAGACTCACCCATACCTAATTTAGAGAATTTAGATGATAAGATTTGGTATTTTAGAGCTGATGAGATTTAGACAAGATTTTGGACTTTGAGTTGATGCTGCAATGGGTTGAGATTTGGGGGGATGTTGGGATGAAATGAATGTTTTTGCATGTGGGACAGATGTGAATCTTTGGAGAACAGAGGGAAGACTGTGGTAGGTGAAATAATGCCCAAGAAAAAGATATCCATGCCATAATATCTAGAAGTGTGAATATGTTACCTTACATGGCAAAAGAGACTTCGGAAATTTGATTAAGGTGAGAACGTTGCAGTAGAAAAATTGATCTGGATTTTTTGGGTGGACCCAATATAATCACAAGTTCCTTACAAGAGGGAGACAGGAAGGCCAGACTCAGAAAAGGAGATGAGACAACAGAAGCAGAGGTCAGAGGGATGCTGCTGTGAGCCAAAGAATGTGGGTGGCCTCTGTTGTTGTTGTTAGGTGATGTGGAGTCAGTTCGGACTCATAGCCACCCCATGTACAACAGAACACTACCTGATCCTGTGGCATCCTCACAATCATTGTCACACTTGAGCCCACTGCTGCAGCCACTGTGTCAATCCATCTGGTTGAGGATCTTCCTTTTTTTCCCTGACCCTCTACTCTACCAAGCATGATGTCCTTCTCCAGGGGCTGATCCCTCCTGATAGCATGTCCAAAGTATTTGAAAGATAGTCTTGCCATCCTTGCTTCTAAGGAGTACTCTGGTGGTAGTTCTTCTGAGGCAGATTTGTTTGTTCTTTGGGCAGTCCACGGTATATTCAATATTCTTCGCCAGCACTACAATTCAAAGGCATCAATTCCTCTTCGGTTTTCCTTATTCATCAACCAGCTTTCACATGCCAGAAAAGTCAAGAAATGAATTCTCCACCAGAGTCTCCAGAAAGAATGCAATTCTGCCAGCATCATAGGATCAGGGACAGATTACCCAATAAGCAAGGTAAGCATGTACTTAGGGCATCAACAAAACAGGGGCGCTGGTTTCCAAAGCAAACACCTATAGATGCCAAGGACACAGGACACAAGGAAAAGCAAGAGCCATAGTGGAAGGGAATTGGCAGGGCACTAAATGAAATTGATGCCCTTTTATAAATTTTGTATACAATAACAATTATAATTTCCTTTTCATTTCAGATAAGGTATAACCTCACATTTAGTTCTCTCCTGTAGATCACATAAGGAAGTGCCAGCAGCACTATAATCATGTGACTCGTGATGTATCTGGTCCAGCCCAAAGGGCATCAAAATGCATCTTCAGGTTGAGCATACCCTTGCATTAGTATCAAGCTCTTTGCCATCATTCTCACTCCTGTCCGGTATCAACAGTAGCCTTATAAACTGTGAAGATGCAGCATCAAGGTACGGAAATGAGTTTGTTAGGTCTTAAGTATTATTTCAAGACAAAAAACACTCATGGAGATAGGCAAAGGGCCCACCAACAAACATCGTACACAAAAGATTGAAATTATTTTTGACTACCTTGTAAGTACTGGTTCTTTTGATTATTTCAGACATGAAGAACAAAACTACATGTTGTAAATGAATATTTTTTACTTACTAATATTCATATACAAATTTTTGTGTTAACTTCCAAATTTGAATGTAAATTTCATTTTATAAATGTTACTTGTTTTATAAATTTTATTTATTTTCAATTATTCAAATTTATTTGCTGCGCTACAACCAAATTTAAAAATTAAATTTAAAGTAAGTAGAGTGCAAAAATGAAAGTCACAGAATATAAAAAGAAAAAGATCTGTGAATTCCTAAAGACAATTCCAAAATTACCTTCCTTTTTAAAATGTGATAAATCAGAATAGACTTCTTCCTCTGAATGTTTGGTTGTAATAGACCCAAATCATTGTACTGGTACCACTAGTGCTGAAATTACTAACAGCAATATGAAGATAACAAAATTTGTTCCAAATTCTGCATCCATTCCTGGTAGTAAAAAAATTAATGATGGTGTAGAAAGTGAAACTGTTTTAGAATCTCAAATTGTTGCATCTGCAGATCCCATGATTAATAGAAATACAGATCGTGCTTTGCAGAATAATTTTTCTTCTAATGATGTAAATTACTGGATCGAAACGGGGCCAAGTAATTGCCAACCTCACAGCGCACCATTTGAAAATTCATGTTGGAAATTTTTTGGATGGTAAACAAACAAGGTTCTGTAGCCAGAATATATCTCTAGCGTGCAAAGCTAATGGTGAAAAATATAAGAGGGATTCTCCATGAGTTTGCTCTGTATATTGTTTTGTTTGCATACTATTCAGTCTTAAATCATTTAATTCTCAGTTTGCTACGGATGGTGTCATGGATTGAATTATCTTGGTAAAAAACATGTGTATCAATCTGGCTAGGCCATGATTCCCAGTATTCTGTGGTTGTCCTCCATTTTGTGATTGTAATTTTACTTTGAAGAGGATTAGGATGGGATTGTAACACCACCATTACCCAGGTCACATCCCTGATCCAATGTAAAGGGAGCTTCCCTGGGGTGTGGCCTGCACCACCTTTTATATCTGAAGACATAAAAAGAAAGGGAAGCAAAAAGAGAGCTGGGAACCTCATACCACCAAGAACACAGTGCCGGGAGCAGAGTGCATCCTTTGGACCTGAGGTTCCTGAGCAGAGAAGCTCCCAGACTAAGAGAAGATTGATGACAAGGACCTTCCTCCAGAACCGACAGAGAAAGCGTTCCCTTGGAGTCGATGCCCTGAATTTGGACTTGTAGCATACTAGACTGTGGGAGAATAAATTTCTCTTTGTTAAAGCCATGCACTTGTGGTATTTCTGTTATAGCAGCACTAGATGGCTAAGACATATGGATTTACCAACTTGAATATGATTGATAAACATGAAAACAGCTCAGTTCACGTAGACTGAATGTTACAATTAAATCAAAGACATGGTTTTTCGCTCAACTCATGAGTTGGAACCACAAACTAATGAAGAACATCAGTACTGGAAAACAGTTTTGCAATGCGTTGGTGCTGTCAGTATAAAAATCGCTGAACGTGGGGTACCTTTTCAAGAAAGAAATGAAGAGTTTGGGTCCCAACAAAATGGAAATTTTTAGGGTTTACTCGAACTTATTTCTGTTTGATTTATTTTTAGCAGCTCACATCTCAAAACATGGTAACACAAGAAAGGGCAACCCATCATATATATCTAAAACAACATGTGAAGAATTAATAACTAAATAAGTAAGGAAGTTTGATGAATTATCTTCAGTGAATTAAGTACAGCTTGATATTTCTGTTTGTAGATTCCACTGTTGATCTTTCTCATACAGATCAGCTAGGCATTGTTTTAAGATGCATATCTCCAACAGATGGAAAACCTGTTGAGAAATTTATCACATTTACTAGCTTAAAAAGTCAAAGTAGTGAAGAAATTGCAAATCAACTAGTTTGCTATTTATATAAAGTTTGTAAAATTCATTTTTCTAAGTGAAATGGAGTGTTCTATAACAATGCTGCCAATATGTCCGGGGGGTTATAAAGGCATGCAAATTTATAAAGGTTGAAAAATTTTTAGAATCTAACCAATAAGGTATCACGTGCTGCACATTCACTTCATCTTGAAGGATCTAGCTACAGGAGATTGCTGTCTGGAAACAGTCGATTCTTTTCTACTGTTCAGTTATTCTACACGTTTTGCCGCCTCTGCTCACCAATGGGCAGTTCTTAAAACATCCTTAGGCAATGACCGTGTATTAAATTGTCTTTCTAATACATATTGGGAAGTGCATGCTGCAGCAATGAGTGCAACCCTGGAATCCTGCACTCAGATTCTAGATGCCTTAGAAAATATTGCTGAAGACCAGACACAACAAGGAGATACCAAGAAAGAAACTGAAATCATTGCCAACAAACAGCAAATACTAGAGTATGTATTTATGTTGGTTATGTGGAATAACATATTGTAGTATTTTCATCAGACGAGACAAGCTCTCCAAGATTCAGAAGTAAATTGAAGGCATGCACAGATCTCTATCAGTCATTAGCAGGGTATTTACATAACTTAAGAAAACATTTTGAAAAATTGCAACACAGCAATACAAATACTGCCAAATACTGACTATTAAGCAGTTCGCCATCGCAGATGCATTAGAAAAAACAAGTAAAATGAAGGAAGTGCTCCTGAAGTATCACTGAGGGCCAGAGTTCAATTTCTCCTAATCACAGAATACACCATCACTGACACACTTGAATCTTGCACAAAAAGAAGGGTGAACGTGTATGAAGTTCTTTCAAATAGATTTTCCTTTTTAAACAATGCGGCTATACCTGATGAAGAATGCAAGAAGGCATCCAAGAAATGAGTGCAGGCTCATCCCCATGACTTAAAGACAAACTTGTCTGGAGAAGGCCACAGTCTCATTCTTACATGAGAGCTAAGTTTGCAGATTCAGGAAAGACAAATTTTACTCATGTGGGCATGTATGATTCCATAATAGAAGACAAAATAGAAAGCGTATTTACCAGTGTTGAAATTACCCATATTCGTAACTTTAATGATCACAAACTGCACAACACAACGCTCACTTTCATTCCTACACAGACTCAAAAACACTCAGAGTACAACAGTGATTCCAGAAAGACTCTATCCATCCTCCTTATTATGTATGGAAGTAGGTATTGTTTGTCAGCTTAATTATAATTAAATCACTGAAAATGTATAAGAGCAAAAAAATCAAAAGAAATATTTTTAATTATAACATGTTAGAGATGAAAGATCTACCTAAAAATAAAATATACTAATTTGTTGTAATATTCTTTTTCTGATCACTAAATTATCTTTTAAGACATCTTTTCATTGGTTCATTTACAATTGTAGCTTTTATTATGGAACAAGCATCCAAACTGAAGTATGAGTAGTTTAAAGTAAAAATGGTGAAAGCCAATATTTGTTGTAGGAGAGCAACAGAATTTTACATTGATTGTTGAAACAACTAAGTTCACTGACTCATTTTCTTTGTAGTAGAATATGGAGAATATTCTTTTTGTAGAAAATTAGTTATATAGTAAAAATCTTAGTACCTCACATCCACTAAAATTTTTATACTCCAGCTCATCTCATTTCGCTAAAAGTGCATATGCCACTTTTGTATTCATTCGCTAATATTATAGTTGCATTTAAAAATAGTTACCTCATGGATGGCCAACACATACACACACACACATATACACACATGTATATATGTAACTCACACATCCTGTGGGAATGTCTGAGTCAACAGATGAGGGAGCATCACAGATTATCAGCGTTTAGCGCCCTCACATGCCTTAATCTGGCCATGCACGGTACACATTTCAGACTTTTGACTTCTAAAACTGTAAGAAAATAAATTTGTGTGTGTGTGTGTGTGTGTTTATTTTAAGCCATTAAATTTGTTTGGTACAGTAGCAATAGGTAACTAATCCAGAGTTTGGTATTAGGTTGTACTCTAGTCAGTGTACTGAAAAGCTGTCTTGTTACCAAGGAAAACGGATAAAGTTTTTGAAGGATTTCTTGGCAGAGTGTTAAAAAAAAAAATCACAGATTGTACAGGTCCGCTTATAATCGCATCACATGAAATTGATTGGGAGTCAGTTCTGGAATCTGCGTTCCATACTCAGAAACCTGGTCATTAGAATAGTTTTCCCTACCACTAGGTTTCTTTTTCAAGTGAGTGTATGCAGAAGAGACAAAAATCTTCATTGTCCTCTCTGAGCCTCGAACTCACCACCTTCAGATTGTGAGATGGCCGCGCTGCCTACTGCCTGAAGAAAGCACTACTGTCAGCTTCTTTTAGCAAAACTCTAAATTCAAACTATTTCAAGCCTGAGTGATATTTCTGAAGTGTTAGGTTTTTATGCAGTGTAAACCACCAGGAAACCCTGGTGGCATAGTGGTTAAGAGTTACAGCAGTTCGAATCTACCAGGCACTCCTTGGAGACCCTATGGGGCAGTTCTCCTCTGTCCTTCAGGGTAGCTATGAGTCAGAATGGACTCAGGGCAGTAGGTTTGGTGTTTTGTTTTTGTTTTTAATACACCTCCATGCCCCAAAAGGAATTGATGCTGTGTCATACATAAGTTTGCTGTTGCTCTGAGTTTGTCACAATAACCTTGATCAAAAGTATTTGCGGATTTGACCCTGGAGTAAATAAATATACGACAGAGTAAGGTTTTCCACTCCGCTTTAAATATCACTTTCTGCTAGTTACTTCTCATCTCTGTGCCTCATATTGTCCATAGGGAAAACGGAGATCATCGTAAAAGATCTGTTGAGGCAGTTAAGAGGACTGAATGACAGTAAATGTAAGCAGAGTGCGTGCACGTAAGTTCCTAATAAATTTTAGTTGTTATTTATCTATGTTTTGGACAGCCAGCATGTAGAACTGTTGTAAGAAAAGAGTAACGTGTTGGAAAACTTCTTTCTCTTTGCAAACATGAGGACTTCAAAACAGGCAGCATGTGTGGTAGCGTGGCCGAGCGGTCTAAGGCGCTGGATTTAGGCTCCAGTCTCTGCGGGGGCGTGGGTTCGAATCCCACCGCTGCCAATCTTATTATAAATTGAATCCATCTAAGAACAGAATTTGCAGATATCATTTGGAATAGCTGCCTGAGGCTGGTAACAAAAAGAAGGTATTTATCTTCCCAACACTACGTCAGAGTCCTGGTGGTGCAGTGGTTAAAGCGATGGACAACTAACCTTCAGGCAGTTTGAAACAACCAGTGGCTTAGTAGAGCACCGTGCGTTGGAACCAATGACGACGTGTTTGGTTTTTGGTTAAGACCGATTTCGTGGTTATAAGGGAAATCAGACTATTGTCATTTCTGTCTATTCTTTATATCTAAGAACCTCATTGTGTGCCCAAGGGCACAATTATTTATGTTTTTAAATTGTTTATACGGAAATAAGTATAACTTTCACATATTTACAAACTACAAAAACAAAATAGTTTATATATAGTGAAAATCTTCGCCTTCCACCACCTCCTCTCTCCATTCCACCTGCACCAGATTCCGCCTACCCAAGTAAATTTATTAGTCTGGGGTTACCTGCAAGGAATATCGTTTGCATAAACAAGCAAATAACCAGTTGCTATGGAGTCAACTCTGACTCATGGAGACTCCATGTGTGTCAGAGTAGAGCTGTGCTCCATAGGGTTTTTGAAGACTGATTTTTCGGAAGTAGATTATCAGGCTTTTCTTCTGCAGTACCTCTGGGTGGACTACAACTTCCGATCTTCTGAGTAGCGGTCAGGGACAAATAAGCCAGCAGGAGTCTATTATTTCCCCGCATTTTCTATTTTCCAGACCTACTCTATTGCGTATTACATATTAGGGAAATTAGTATTTCCGTATCACATATTAGGGAAATTACAAATATCTTCTCCATAGTTTCTTCGTCTTCTTCTTTTTTTTTTTTCCACCTCGTTTATGTGGTTTTTCTTTGTTTGCCATTTTGGTTGTTGTTTTGTCTTGTCTTGTCTTGTCTTTTTCTTTTTTATTGTGCTTTAGGTGAAAGTTACAGAGCAAATTAGTTTCTCATTAAACAATTAATACACATATTGTTTTGTGACATTGGTCGCCAACCCCATGATGCATCAACATGCTCCCCTTCTCTACCTTAGATTCCCTATTTCCATTGGTCCAGCTTTCCTGTCACCTCCTGCCTACTCATCCTTGGCCCTGGGCTGGTGTGCCCATTTAGTCTGGTATACGTAGCTGAACTACTTGTGTATGTTGTTGTTGTTGTTAGATGCCATCGAGTCAGTTTTGACTCATAGCGACCCTATGTACAACAGAACCAAACATTGCCGGGTCCTGCACCATTCTCATGATCATTGTTATTCTTAAGCCCGTTTTTGCAGCCACTGTGTCAATCCGTCTTGTTCAGGGTCTTCCTCTTTTTCACTGACCCTCTACTCTACCAAGCACGATGTCCTTCTCCAGGGACTTGGTCCCTCCTGATTACATGTCCAAAGTATGTAAGATGAAGTCTAAGGAGCATTCTGGCTATACTTCTTCCAAGACAGATTTGTTTGTTCTTTTAGCAGTCCATGGTATATTCAATATTCTTTGCCAACACCACAATTCAAGGGCATCAATTCTATTTCGGGCTTCCTTATTCATTGTCCAGCTTTGGCATGGATATGAGGCGATTGAAAACACCATGGCTTGGGTCAGGCGTACCTTAGTCCTTAAAGTGACATCTTTGCTTTTTTCACACCTTAAAAAGAGGTCTTTTGCAGCAGATTTGCCCATTGCAATGCATTGTTTGATTTCTTGTCTGCTGCTTCCGTGGGCACAGGTTGTGGATCCAAGTAAAATGAAATCCTTGATGACTTCAATCTTTTCTCTGTTTAGCAGGATGTTGCTTATTGGTCCAGTTGTGAAGATTTTTGTTTTCTTTATGTTGAAGTGTAATCCGTACAGAAGGCTGTGGTCATTGATCTTTATCAGTAAGTGCCTCAAGTCCTGTTCACTTTCAGGAAGCAAGTTTGTGCCATGTTGGTACTGCAAACTGTTAATGAGTTTGCTCCACTCCTGGTGCTGTATTCTTCTTCATAGAGTTTAGCTTCTCAGAGTATTTGCTCAGCATACACACTGAATAAATATGGTGTTAGATACAGCCCTGACACACACCTTTCCTGACTTTAAACCAGGCGGTCTCCCCTCGTTCTCTTTGAACAACTACCTCTTAATCTATGTACAGGTTCCTCATGAGCACAATTCAGTGTTCTGGAATTTCCATTCTTCGCAACATTATTCATAATAATAAAACACAAGAAAACAAGGTTCTGGTAGTCTCTGCTTTCACCAGGATCCATGTGACATCAGCGGTGGTATCCTTCATTCCGCATCCTCTTCTGAATCCAGCTTGAATTTCCATCAGTTTCCTGTCAATGTACTGCTACAACTACTTTTGAATGATCTTCAGCAAATTTTACTTATGTGTGATATTAAGGATATTGTTCCATAATTTCTGCATCTGTTTCATCACCTTTTTGGAACAGGCATAAACATGGATCTCTTCCAGGCAGTTGGCCAGGTAGCTGTCTTCCAAACTTCTTGGCATAGACAAGTGAGCACCTCCAGCGCTGCATCCGTTTGGTGAAACATCTCAATTGTATTCCATCAATTCCTGAAGCCTTGTTTTTCACCAATACCTTCAGTGCATCCTGGACTGCTTCCTTCAGTACCATTGGTTCGTGATCATATGCTACTTACTATATTGACTGAATGTCTCTAATTCTTTTTGGTACAGTGACTCTATGTGTTCCTTTCATCTTCTTTTGATTCTTCCTGTGTTGTTCGGTATTTTGCCCACAGAATCCTTCAGTATTGCAACTTGAAGCTTGAATTTTTTCTTTAGCTCTTTCAAGTCCAGAAATGCCGATTGCGTTGCTCCCTTTTGGTTTTCTAACTCCAGGTCTTTGCACATATCATAATCCCTTTTTTGTCTCTTCCAGCCGCCCTTTGAAATCTTCTGTTCAGCTCTTTTACTTCATCATTTCTTCTTTTCACTTTAGATACTCGATGTTCAAGAGCAAGTTTCAGAATCTCTTCTGACATCCATTTTGGGTTTTTCTTTCTTTCCTGTCTTTTTAATGACCTCTTGCTTTCTGCGTTTATGATGTCCTGGATATCATTCCACAACTCACCTGGTCTCTGGTCCTTAGTGTTCAATATGTTAAGTCTATTCTTGAGATGGTTTCTAAATTCAGGTGGGATATACTCAAGGTCATACTTTGGCTCTCCT
Source organism: Dugong dugon (assembly GCA_030035585.1). Taxonomy (NCBI): domain Eukaryota; kingdom Metazoa; phylum Chordata; class Mammalia; order Sirenia; family Dugongidae; genus Dugong; species Dugong dugon. The sequence goes on along the minus strand of CM057464.1, from coordinate 39,366,611 downwards.
GGACTTGTTCTAATTTTCTTCAGCTTCAACTTGAACTTCTATATGAGCAATTGATTTTCTGTTCTGTGGTCAGCCCCTAACCTTGTTCTGAGTGATGATGTTGAGCTTTTCCATCATCTCTTTCCACAGATGTAGTTGATTTGATTCCTGTGTGTTCTATCTGGTGAGGTCCATATGTATAGCCACCATTTATGGTGTTGAAAAAAGCATTTGCAATGAAGAAATCACTGGTCTTGCAAAATTCTATCATGCAGTCTCCAGCATCGTTTCTATCACCAAGGCCATATTTTCTTTCTTTCTATGTATTTATTTTTTATCGTACTTTAGATGAAGGATTACAGAACTAGCTAGCTTCTTGTTATTCAGTTGGTACACATATTGTTTTTATGGCACTGGTTAACAACCCGACGACATGTCAACACTTTCCCTTCTTGACCTAGGGTTCCCTATTACCAGCTTTCCTGTCCCCTCCTGCCTTTTATTCCTTGCCCTTGGGCTGGAGTGCTCCTTTAGTCTCGTTTTGTTTTATGGGCCTGTCTAATCTTGGGATGAAGTGTGAACCTTAGGAGTGACTTCATTATTGAGCTATAAGAATGTCTGGGGACCATACTCTTGGGTTTCTCCAGTCTCTGTCAGGCCAGTAAGTCTGGTCTTTTTGTCGGTTAGAATTTTGGTCCACATTTTTCTCCTGCTCTGTCTGGGACCCTCTATTGTGATCCTTGACAGAGCAGTCATTATTGGTAGCTGGGCACCATAGAGTTGTACTGGACTCAAGTCTGGTGGGGGCCGTGGTAGTTTGGGTCCATTCATTAGTCCTTTGGATTATTCTTTCCCTTGTATCTTTAGTTTTCTTCATTCTCCCTTGCTCCTGAAGGTGTGAGACCAGTGGAGTATCTTAGATGGCCGCTCACAGGCTTTTAAGATCCCAGATGCTATTCAGCAAAGTAGAATGTAGAACATTTTCTTTATAAAATTTTCATATGTTCCAACTACTGATCCTCTGTCTTTGTTTCCAGTTTTTGCATTCCAGTCACAAGTAATTATCAATGAGTCCTGATTTATCAATTTCAGAGTGCAGAAGTTGGTAAAAACTTCAATTTCTTTATCTTTGGCCTCAGTGGTTGGTGCATAAATTTGAATAATAGTCGTATTTACTGGTGTTCTTATTTTGTAAGGATATTATCCTATTGCTGACAGCGTAGTACTTAGGATAGATCTTCAAATGTTCTTTTTGATGATGAACACAATGCCATGCCTCTTCAATTTGCCGTTCCTGGCATAGAAGACCATATGTGTGATTCAAAATGGGTAATAACTCTTCATTTCAGCTCGCTAATGCCTAGGATATTGATCTTCATGCGTTCCATTTCATTTTTGACAATTTCCAATTTTCCTGGATCTGTACTTTGTACATTCCATGTTCCAGTTATTAATGCATGCTTCCAGCTGTTTCTTCTCACTTTGAGACATGCTACATCAGTAAATGAAGGTTCCGAAAGCTTAGTTCCATCCACGCCATTAAGGTCGACTCTACTTTGAGGAGGCAGCTCTTCCCGATTCATCTTTTGTGTGCCTTCCAACCTGGCGGGCTCATCTTCTGTACTATATCAGACAGTGTTCTGCTGCTGGACTCAGTCAGCTGGAGGCTGTGGTAGTTGTGGTCCATTAGTCCTTTGGACCAATCTTTCCCTTATGTCTATGATTTTCTTCATTCTCCCTTGCTGCAGACGGGATAGGATCAGTAGATGTACATTCGATGGCCACTCACAAGCTTTTAAGACCCCACTAAAGTAGGATCTAGAATCCTTTCTTTATAAACTATGTTATTCCAATTGAATTAGACATTCCCTGAGACCATGAACCCCAACCCTCAGCCCAGTAATTTGGTTCCTCAAGGAATTTGGATGTGTCTATGAATCTTCTATGACTTTGCCTTGGTCAAGTTGTGCTGACTTCCCAGTATTTCAGTACTGTCTTACTCTTCACCACTTATCAATTGTCTAGTTAGTGTTTTTCCCTCGCCATCACTCCTCTCCTTCATAACCATCAAACAGTCTTTCTTTCGGTGTATAAACCTTTTCATGAGTTTTTGTAATAGTGGTCTCATCTAATATTTGTTCTTTGGTGATTGACTTATTTCACTCAGCATAATGCCCTCCAGATTCATCCATGATGTGAGATGTTTAACAGAGTCATCGTTGTTCTTCATTTATGTACGGTATTTTGTCCATCGAACAGGGACACTGGAGACCTAAGTTTCACCACTTTTGCTGTCTCTTTATGATACACGGATATTATAAAGACCGCCAAAGAATAAAATGTATTAGAGAGCACGCATCCTGTCCGACTCTCACCTCACAAAGGCGGTTTGGTCGGGGTCCCTAGGTCTCCCCTCTAGTGCCGCCCCCACCCCCTCATCCCCTCCGGCGTTTCAGTCACCCCCGGTCCTAGGATTCCCGAACCCTGCTGCCTCACCCTTACTTCCATGGCGCTTCTACAGTTCCACTAGATATCTTCTTGGGCGCAGAGCTGCGTTCAGGTGCACAGCCACCTGCCAAGCCGTCTGAGCGTCTTGGAGCGGAATGCACCGACCGGCTGGGAAGCGAGTGCGGGAAGTCATCAACGGCCGGTTAGAGACTAGAAGACTTTACTTTCTTTGCGAGTTGCTGACCTCCTGAGCTTGAAACCAGGCCTTGGGTGAGTAGAGGGCAGAGCAATAGTTCGCTGGAGCCATAATGCTCTTCATCTTAGAGGACTGAACCTGGATTCGGACACCTCCTGTGGCGAGTCGGACTCACTTCGCCTCCCACTTCTCCCAAGAATCTCTGTATCTCTGGTTGTAAAATTAGAGTCATTATAGCGCTTGACTGTAATGGAGGGACGATTTTAACGGAGGCTCTGCAGCTGAATTCGACCCTCTCATTCTTTTCTTCTCCTTTCGCTTCCCTCCGCTCCAAATGACTACTTGATGTGAGTGCAAGTGATGTGTACTTCGCAATCTGAGTCTCCTAATGGAGTTCCTTTGTTAGAGACCCTCACTTAGGGCATTCGAACGAAGAAGAATTTAACTTTACAAACTATGAGGAGCGGTAACGGCGAAGTTTGTTTTTAGAAATCTTCATCTCATTTGGAAGGACTGGGCTGCTTCAACTTTTACTGACCCCTTGCGGGTAGTGTAGAACTGCTCCATAGTGTTGTCAAGGCTTTCACCTTTCCGGAGTAGATTACCAGGCCTGTCTTCTGAGGCACCTCTGGATGGGTTCAAGCAGGAAGAGACGTGTCCAGATGCCTATAGTAAATGTCCAGATGGGTTTCTCTAAAACGAAAAGGAATGTCAATAGACTTCCAAGGGAAATCGCTAAGGTAAAATGAGAAAAATGCCTGAACAGGGACTTGAACCCTGGACCCTCAGATTAAAAGTCTGATGCTCTACCGACTGAGCTACCCAGGCCACTGCTTTCAGGTTTCCTTCACTCCTTCCTGTAGGTTTTATGTAGATCGATTGGTTTCATGTTTCATGTCCTGGTTCCCAAATAGCTTCCTTGTAATTTCCCTGCTTGCCAAGAAGATTCTGTTTCAAACAGATGTTATAATGGCTAGAAGAATTTCCCTTCCTTCTGTCTTGTCTTCTGTCTGTTTAGACTTTCAGAAACAGACTTGGTCACCTAGACAAAGCGCTGCCGCCTTTCCGATCACATTGCTAGACCCAAGGGCTGCATTTTTGCCGAGTGTCCCTCTGTTTCTTATTTACCCATTTGCATCTATTTTTCTCGAAGCAACACTTAAGCTGCTCTTTTTCCTATCCCTCTGTCTTGTCTTGTACACTTTTCTTGCAGCCTTGGAAGGCAGAGGAGAAAAGAGTTGAAGGAGAAAAAACTGTAGACAGAAGAGAACGTTCCATAATGGTGGGCAAGCGAAGGTGCATGGGTTTAATCTTCTGCATCTCTAGGCTTGCTTTTCCTTGTAATGCAACTTCTCTAGCATTTGTGAGCCACTCCTCCTTCTCTTCATTTTATTTCTCCTCCTCCTCCTTCTCTTCAGTCTCCTTTTCTCTTCCTCCTTCAGGTCTTCATGTTATGTTCACTGCTCATATCCAAAGGAAAATAATAATTATCTTGATGAATTAATGTACCTTAAGACATACCATCCAGAATATGACCTAAGATAGTTTTTGAGTTTTGACCTAACCCTGCAGAAATGCTGTACAAGGAATCTTGGAACAAACGAGGATATTTTGGAGAGAAGGAAAGATTAACCTCTCTGGGGAGAAAAGATAAGGCAGGGAATGTGAAAAGACTGTTGTTGATTTCTTTCAAATAACTCGGCACTTCCAAGAAGCCAAGACTACGTGAAAACTGGGAAAATTCGTGATTACTTAACTTTAGGAATTTGTGCATTACTCATCTCTCCTATCCCATACAAGGCAGAGTTGGAGGTGGGTCACACAAAATCACCGTGAATTGTTTTATGTATCAATCCACAGGGAAACTAGGAAACAAATTTTAGAGTTTCAATGAGACAAGCATCCCTTCAACTTATTTGGGCCCTTTTCTCTCCTCTTGAAGTAGCTTGGAAGTCACCAACCTGCACCTCACACATAGGGACCACTCTCCCAGGGAAGTTTGGGACTCACTACCTCATCCCACTTGCTTAGCAGGGTGATTCTTCTACTTGTTGGTAGAGAATGAAGTTGTTAAAATCTATGTTATGAATGGATTATAATAAAATATTTTCCTAAGGTTAAAAGCAGGCATTTCCGACACAGCGAGCTCTCGTTTGAGCTTCTAGGTGTTTCTCCCTGGAGCTATGCCATATTATCTTAGAGATAGAAAGGGTCTGAACATACCAACTTCTGGCAGTCCCTCTCTTCATACTGTCATCTGCATCCCTTCATTACAGAGTTTAGTTCTTGGCTCATAATTCTCCACCCAAATGAACCATCATTATAAGTAACTTATAAGAGAGTGCCATTGAAGAAATAGGTCATTTCTGATCATCTCACAATCTCAGTTTAATAATTCTAAGTAATTGTTTTCAGAGGTTTCAGATGATATATGATTCCTTTTTTTGAATGTTGTTGAAATTTCCTCCAATTGCCAAGTTTAAAATTTGAAAACAGGATCTTAATATTCTCTTATCAACACTTTCACTTCCATCCTTGTACAGCGTCCTCACAGAATTGGCTGTGTGGTCTAATGGATAAGATGTCTGATTCTGGAACTAGAGGCCTGAGAGGTCGAGTCCGTTTGTGATCATTTATTTCTTATAGTGCAATACGTAGAACATTCTTCAATTGACTTCCAGTGACTAATTCCTGAGGTGTTGTTGGAAGGCAGAAGTGATATAGGCAAAGTTTCTTCTTTCACAGACCAATAATTAACATTAAAGAGACTTTGGAAATCTGCAATGGGCTGAGCCTCAAAAAGACATGGGAGCAAATCTGTGGATCCACTAATGACCATCATCCTGTCCTCTCAGTTTATTACTTTTTTGTGATGATTTTTCAAGGTTTCAATGGGTGTTTATTTCTTTTCTTCAAGATATTAGTGAATCTTACTCTAATTGCAAGGAACTTCGAATCACAAGTTCTCACTGTGTTAATTTCTCTTCATATAGTCGCCTTAACTTGTCTATCAATTCCAGGCCCCTCATGGTTACTCTTCTTCTCCCCCCACCCCCAGTCTCTTCCTATTTCAATTTGCAGGAATGATAGGAGCGATCTGATTTAACCTCTGCAAACTAACCCATGATGTGATGGTTATGGTTCTTCTGCCAAAGATTCTACACATATGCTAGATCATGTATGAAAATGCAGACTGCAAAATGCACAACATAATACATAACTCTTTACCTTCAAAATGTTTTTGCATACCCTCACTTTTGAGAATCCTTGCAAAACAGATCGGCTTCTATTCTTCCCAGGACCTATGTGGATTATACATACAATATAAAGGTTTTGGATTTCCTGAATAGAACACAGATACCATAGGCATGTTTCTCCTAAGTTTAATACCTCATAAACTCCTGTAATCTAAGCATTCTTACCAAAGTCCCTCCTTTGCGATGTTCAAACTGTGCTGTACACAGAAGACTGGACCTTCTCACAAATAACATATAAAATACACTTTTGAGACTTCCCAGTACAGTTTGATTTAACAAGAATGCATCCATGCATCCCTCCATATTAGGAACTTACAAGGGTACATTGGGAATCCAGGTTGCTTTAGCCACAATATCAACAAATGACTTCGCAGTTACCCCAGAATTATCCTAATTGTGCTTCACAAGACTCAGAGCCAGATTAATCCCTGCTCTATCATTCTGTCTGTACTCAAGTCGCTGCATATCTTTCTGTCTGACATCTGTCTAATGGTCTGCTTTAAGGAGACCTTTGCTTCTGTTTACTCCTCTCACATTCGATTGCTCTGATGAGGTGGCTTCTGGGTCAGCTGAGAGGCAAGTTCTATTAGAAAAATGGAGTCCTACCAAGTTATAAGAGGTCTTCATGGATTCCTGTGAACATGGAGAAGATTCCTATTGGGACAGAAGCCGGAAAAGAAGAGATACAAGTCATCTCACCTGGAGGTTGCTGCTTCTTAGGCCTTCTGAGAAATTCCAAGAAGATAATGGTAATCAGTATGAACTCCGGAGTCCAAGATCACTCTAAAAGCAAAGCTTATCCCTTGGTGTCATGGATTGAATTCTGTCCTCCCAAAATATCTGTCAACTTGGCTATGTCATGATTCCCAGTATTGTATGACTGTCTACCATTTTGTCATCTGATGTGATTTCCCTGTGTGCTGTAAATCCTATCACTATTATGTAATGAGATGGATTAGCAGCAGTTATATTGATGGGATCTACAAGATTAGATAGTATCTTAAGCCAGTCTCTTTTGAGATATAAAAGAGGAGGTGAGGAAAGAGACAGGGGGACGTCATACCACCAAGAAAGAAGCACCGGAAACAGAGCAGGTCCTTTGGTTGCAGGGTTCCTGGGAGGAGAAGAGACCGTCCTAGTCCAGGGGAAGGTTGATGAGAAAGACCTTCCTACAGAGCCACAGAGAGAGAAAGCCGTCCCATAGAGGTGAGGCCCTGAATTTGGACTTGTAGCCTAGTAGACTCTGAGATAATAAATTTCTCTTTGTTAAAGCCATCCACTTGTGGTATTTCTGTTAAAGCAGCACTAGATGACTAAGACACTTGGTTTTCAGTGAATACCTTTAATGAGCTCCACATCTTCAAATCACAGTGGACTGTCTTCAGGGCTTGCTCTGCCTCTGTGCAGAGACCCTCTCTTCTACAGCCACGTGCTTTATACAAATCCCCAGGTAAGAGAACTTTGTAATATTCTCGTCTGAAGAATCACCATGCTTATGAAACGTTAAAGTGAATTTGCTACTTAAATTCATAAGTGTCCTAAATAAATGAAGTCCCATATCAAACTCCTTCTCTTCTCTTTCAAATCCTATCCAATGCCACAAAAGAAAAAGAAAACAACCTAACAACAAGCTGTAAATCCCACTCCTCCTTCCCCAAAGTGAAAGGACATAGCATCTCTGTAATTAAGAGACTTGGAAATCTTCCTAAAAATTTCCAAATTTAAGTTGCATCATCAACCTTGACTTTTCAACACTGTGCCATCCTGTCCATTCCTGAAGTCACTATTTTGCTTATCTATTTGACAGTAGGACAAAGAATAAAGTTGCTGCACATATTGAATGAATAACTTTCAAATGATATTGCAAATCTGAATTTCCACATTTGAAATCTTTCTCTTCAGATTCCCATTAAGAAAAGATGGTATGTGAGTAGTCAAATGCACTGTAAATATTTCTAGACCTGTTCCAGGAGAAACCCGGGCTCAGTAGCCTTTTGTGTATGAGTTAGAAAGAAGTATGGGAAAACTGACAGTATTTACACCAGAACAGGGTGGTGAATCCTAGATCCTCAGACTAGAGGCCTGGTGCAAATGAGCTATCCAGAAGTTTGACGGATTCAGTAAGAGTCTATTCCAAACAAAAACGCTCGGTCAGTGCCTGACCTTTCTTTCTTATTCTTTCTCTTGAATAGTAAGCCCAAACACGCTAAAACTAAGTGGTTGCAAATAGAATATATTCTAGCCCAAAGCGGTGGTGGGGGCGGGGGGGATTCTGCTTCTAACGTCCCGCTGCTGTGCTTGCCCATGGAATCTGGACAACACCTCCTCCCTGTGGCTTTTTCCAAAGCCTCCAATCCCAACAACTGCTATTCCACAAACACGCAACCGCACACGCGCTTTCCAAAACGCTCAGCGATGGAAAGAGCAGCGAGGTGCTCCCAGTCAGGAAATTTTGGACAAAACGAGTGGTATCTCTTTCTGGGACATAAGCTTTGAAAGCACTTGCTTTAGCCTCTCTCGTCCAGAGGGCCTCCAGAAAGCATAGCAAAGATGGGAACTTGGTCTCTTTCTACCACTCTGACGGTTCATATCCTATCCGTTCTTAGAGACACATTTCCAAACCCTGTTCCTCTTCTCTGCCACATACTCATCTGCTGCTGTTTCTCTCCTCCGCTCAGCGTCCTTCTTTCCCCCCTTCATAAACCCCGCCACTCTCTTCTATTCACTCCTTTCCTCGCGCCCGCTCCTCCTCGCATTCCAGTTTGCAGAGAGGTGTCTTTCTAATACAGTAGAAACTTAATCTGTAGATTCGGGGCATCCGTCCCTTCCATCCGGGAAGATTTGGATTTTCTCCCTCATATCTGGATTAACAGTCACACCACATCAGGAATTTGCGGATTTCTCCAGGCATAGGGAAAGTTTATAAAAAGTGAATTTGTTTTGAAGGTTGTGCCCAGCTCGTAAAGCGCTTCTCTTGTGCTTTCCTCAGTCAGGAAATAATCTGGTGTAAAAGAGACGTTTTAACGACTGAAGCGTCCATCTTTCTCCTCTCTCTTCTCTAACTACTGACTTTCAGCTCTTCAAAACCAGAGCTACAGCATCGCAGGGGCAAAACTACCGTTTCCAAACCCAAGTGCTGCACGCAGCCATTTGCAAGAGTATGACTGTACTTGTAGTTCCTAGTTTCGGTCTGATTAACCCATTGCTCTTAAGCAGATACCGACCCCATAAGGTTTCCAGCCAAGGAGCGAAATGCCGACTTATGGGTTAGCAGCCATAGCTTTTAACCCCGCGCCACCAGGCCTCTTGTTTCCGTGAAATACTGTGAATTAATTAGCCTCTAATCTTCTCTCTCCACCTGAATCTTCATTCCTTGGAAACATTCACGGAACCCATCTTTGTATCCCACTGCACTATTGCAATGGTTAAGATTGTGTGTCAACTTGGCTGGGCCATGATTCTCGGTGTTTTAATGTAATCACTCCTATGACTGAATATACTATGAGTAGCCAATCAAATGAAAAGGAGTCTCCTTGGGGGTGTGGCCCGCATCTGTATATCAGCAGACGTTGTGGCTTTTTGCTCTCTCTGGATCCTGCGGCTGTTTCCTGTCGTCTCATCTCCCGTTCTTGGGACTTGAGCTGTCAGCTTATCTGCCAAACCTGAGATTCACCAATCTGCACAGCCTGTGAGTGGGAGCCCTGCTCTCAGACTTTCCGATCTTGGGCTTGCCAGCTTCTGCAGCTGTGTGCCTTGGGAGAGGCCTCTACCCTGATCTTGGGAGGTTCTAGCCGTTACAATCACATGAGCTGTTTCCTTGATATAAACTCTTTCTATATATTTATACACTTTACTGGTTTTGCTTCTCTAGAGAACCCAGCCTAAGACATTTGGTACCGGGAGTGGTTCTAGAGAAACAAAATTGTGAGGATGAGTTTTCTAAATTGGTTCTCAAGTCTGGTTAGTCATAAAGACAATGATGATTCTGCTTCCAGCAGTAAAGAGGTCACTGCTAGTCCATGGAGCTACATGGCGATACAAATACGCAAAATATCACCACAGGTAGATCAGGTATTGGTGAAAGGTGAGGCTCAGAGTGAACACATGTGTGATATCTTTCTACAGCTTTGTCCGAATGAGAAGTATAAGGAAGCTGGTTGGTTTGTCCTACCTTGGCTAGACAAACTGATGAAGGAAAAAGACGTGATCAGGGCTTCAGAGTCAAGACAAAGGTGTCACATACATGACTCAAGGCTTCCACTAGTGCTTTGAAAGAAAGCTTTATTTCTTGTAGTAACAGAGACGAAATTGCTGAAAACCAAACCCAGAGTCTTATTGTAAGATTGGCTGAATTACAATGCCAGCTCAATTGCAAACCGTGAGAGATATCTGAGGTTAAAGTAAGGGCATTGACTGGGAAGAGATGGGATCCTGAGACTTGGGATGGGGACATATGGGCAGATAATCAGGAAGCTGGGGACACTGAGCATGTAAATTCCGTTGAATCACTCCTGCCAGCAGAACCAGTCCCATCTGAAGAGATTACTTCATGTTTGTCTGCTACACCAGGCTGAGGAGAAAAACCATTAGCCCCTCCACTCCCATCTGAGGAGATTAGTCCTAGCCCAGCTGCCTCTAAAGAGCACTTCCCTGAGTCATTGCCTGGAGCATAGCCTGAGGCAGATGCTTTACAAGACAATGCTGAAAGTTCTCAGAACAATTTCACACTACCGATTCTGACTTCTAGACCTATAACTAGGCTTAAGTCCCAGTGAGCCCCAAAAGGTGAAGTACAAAGTGTGACCCCGGAGGAGGTACGCTACTCCAAAAGAACTACTTGAGTTTTCTAATATGTACAAACAGAAACCTGGGGAGTATGTGTGGGAATGGCTATTAAGGGTGTTGGATAATGGTGCAAGGAACATAAAGATGGATCAGCCTGAATTTATTGATATGGGTCCAATGAGCACAGACTGTTCCTTCAGTGTTTCAGCTAGAGAAGTTAGGAAAGGATCTAATAGTTTATTTGGTTGGGCTGCTGAAGCATGGATTATGAGGTGGCTGACACTAAATCAAGTTGAAGTACCAGACCTGCCTTGGTATACTGTAGAAAAATGTATCCAAAGGCTTAGGGAAATTGGCATGCTAGAGTGGATTTATCAAGTTAGACCCACAGACCCACACATGGAGTGCCCAGAGGACGCACCTTTTACCACAACTGTAAGGAACAAATTTTTGAAGGGAGCGCCAGCATCCTTGAAGACTGCTGTGACTGCTGTTTTATGTAAATCAGATTTGACAGTGGGAACTTCCCTAACTGAACTAATTAACTACAATGGGGCTGATTGGACCCCGTGGTAGTAGGGGCCAAGTGGCTGCACTCAATCGACAAAGACAAGTTGGGGGGGGGTGGTTACAATAATGGACAGAGGAGTCAAAGCGGTAATCAGAATAGTCTGACTCGCATGGACTTATGGCGTTGGGTACTTAGTCATGGTTCCCTAGAAGTGAAATAGATAGGAAATCTACTAAAAATTTACTTGATCTATACTAACGGATGAATTCTAGGTCAGGTGAACAGCAGTCTAACTCAAATCACTGGAATAGAGAGTCATGGTCCCTCAATCAATTCCCAGATTTGAGAGAATTTAAAGACCCACAACCCGTTGAATGAAGGAAAGGCAAGATCCCATTGAGGAAGGACTCCAATACACTGCCAAAAATTTTTACTGTTAATCTTTCTCCCAGACTTCCCCAAAGGGATCTACGGCCTTTTACGAGAGTGACTGTTCACTGCGGAAAAGGAAATACTCAGACTTTTCGGGGATTACTGGATACTGGCTCCAAGCTGACACTAATTCCAGAAGACCCAAAATGTCACTGTGGCACACCAGTCAGAGTGGGAGCATATGGAGGTCAGGTTATTAATGGAGTCTTGACTCATGTCCATCTCACAGTAGGTCCAGTGGGTCCCCGAACCCATCCTGTAGTGATTTCTCCTGTTCCAGAATGCATAATTGGAATAAGTATACTTAGCAACTGGCAGAACCCCCACATTGGATCCCTGACAAATAGACTAACGGCTATTATGGTAGGAAAAGCCAAAGGAAGCCATTAGAACTGCCTCTACCTAGGAAACAGTAAACCAAAAGCAATACTGCATTCCTGGAGGGATTGCAGAGATTACTGCCACCATCAAGGACTTGAAGGATGCAGGGGTGGTGATTCCCACCACATCCCCATTCAACTCGCCTATTCGGCGTGTGCAAAAAACAGATGGATCTTGGAGAATGACAGTCGATTATCAAAAACTTAACCAGGTGGTGACTCCAATTGCAGCTGCTGTTCCAGATGTAATTTCACTGCTTGAGCAAATTAATACACCTCTTGGTACCTGGTATGCAGCTATTGATCTGGGTAATGCCTTTTTCTCCATACCTGTTTCAAAGGACCACCAGAAGCAGTTTGCCTCCAGCTGGAAAGACCAACAATACAGCTTCACGTGCCTACCTCAGGGCTACATTAACTCTCCAGTCCTGTCTCATAATTTAGTCCTCAGGGACCTTGATCACTTTTCCCTTCCACAAGACATCACACTGGTCCATTACATTGATGACATTATGCTGATTGGACCTAGTAAGGAAGAAGTTTCAATGACTCTGGACTTACTGGTAAAACACTTGCGTGCTAGAGCATGGAAGATTAATCCCACAAAAATTCAGGCATGTCATGGTTTGAATTACGTCCCCCCAAAAATGTGTGTATCAGTTTGGCTGGGCCCTGATTCCTGGTACTGTGTGATTTTCCTGTACGTTGTAAACCAGCCTTTATGATGTTAATGAGGGAGGATGGGTGGCAGTTGTGTTAGAAAGGCAGAACCTGATCTACAAGACTGGACTGTGTTCTGAGACGATGTCTTGAGATGTAAAAGACAGAAGTGAGCAGTGAGACGGGGACCTCATACCATCAAGAAAGCAGTGCCAGGAGCAGAGCGCTTCCTTTAGACAGGGGTCACTGTGCCGAGAAGCTCCTAGTCTAGGGGAACACTGATGAGAAGGCCAAGAGAGAGAAAGCCTTCCATGAAGCTGACACCCTGAATTTGGACTTTTAGTCTACTTTACTGTAAGGAAATAAATTTCTCTTCATTAAAACCATCCACTTGTGGTACTTCTGTTATGGCAGCACTAGATGACTAAGACAAGGCACCTTCCACTTCAGTGAAATTTCTAGGGGTCCAGTGGTGTGGGGCATGTTGAGACATTCCTTCTAAAGTGAAGGATAAGTTATTGCATCTTGCTGCTCCCACAACTAAAAAGGAGGCACAACGCCTAGTGGGCCTCTTTGGATTTTGGAGGCAATGTAGTCCTCCTCATTTGGGTGTGCTACTCCGGCCTATTTATCAAGTGACTCAGAAAGCTGCTAGTTTTGAGTGGGGACCAGAAAAAGAGAAGGCTCTGCAACAGGTTCAGGCTGCTGTGCAAGCTGCTCTGCCACTTGGACCATATGATCCAGCTGATCCAATGGTGTTTGAAGTGTCAGTGGCAGATAGAGATGCTGTTTGGAGTCTTTGGCAGGCCCCTATTGGTGAATCACAGCGCAGACACTTAACATTTTGGAGCAAAGCTCTGCCATCTTCTGCAGATAACTACTCTCCTTTTGAGAAACAACTTTTGGTTTGTTAGGGGGCCTTAGTAGAGACTGAACGCTTAACCGTGGGACACCAAGTCATCATGAGGCCTGAGCTGCCCATCATGAACTGGGTGTTGTCTGACCCACAGAACCATAAAGTCGGACATGCACAGCAGCACTCCATCATTAAATGGAAGTGGTATATTCGAGATCGGGCCCAAGCAGAACCCGAAGGCACAAGTAAGTTGCATGAGGAGGTGGCCTAAATGCCCATGGTCTCCACTCCTGTCACATTACCTTCCATCTCCCAGTCTGCACCTATGGCCTCATGGGGAGTTCCTTATGATCAGTTGACTGCAGAAGAGAAAACTCGTGTCTGGTTTACAGATGGTTCTGTGCGATATGCAGGCCACTGTCGAAAGTGGACTGCAGCAGCACTACAGCTCCTTTCTGGGACCTCCCTGAAGGACAGTGGTAAAGGGAAATCCTCTCAATGGGCAGAACTTTGACCAGTGTACCTGGTTGTTCATTTTCCTTGGAAGCAGAAATGGGCAGATGTGCGATTATACACTGATTCATGGGCTGTGGCCAATCGTTTGGCTGGAAGGTCAGGGACTTGGAAGGAACGTGATTGGAAAATTGGAGACAAGGATTTATGGGGAAGAGGTATGTGGATAGACCTCTCCGAATGGGCTAAAGATGTTAAGATATTTCTGTCTCATGTGAATGCTCACCAAAGGGTAACCTCAGCAGAGGATGATTTTAACAATCAAGTAGATAGGATGATGCGTTCTGTAGAAACCACTCATCCTCTTTCCCCAACTACTCCTGCTGTTGCTCAATGGGCTAATGAACAAAGTGGCCATGGTGGTAGGGATAGAGGTTATGCGTGGGTCCAGCAGCGTGGACTTCCACTCACCAAGGCTGACATGGCCACAGCCTCTGCTGAGTGCCTAATCTGCCAGCAGCGGAGACCAACACTGTGTCCCTGATATGGCACCATCCCTCGAGGTGATCAGCCAGAAATCTGGTGGCAAGTTGATTACATAGGACCACTTCCATCATGGAAAGGGCAGCATTTTGTCCTTAAGGAATAGACACTTACTCTGGACATGGATTTGCCTTTCCTGCACACAATGCTTCTGTTAAAACTACCATCTGTGGACGTACAGAATGCCTTATCCACCATCATGGTATCCAACACAGCATTGCCTCAGATCAAGGGACTCACTTCACAGCAAATGAAGTGCAGCAGTGGGCCCATGCTCATGGAATTCACTAGTCTTACCATGTTCCCCATCATCCTGAAGCAGCTGGCTTGATAGAAGGATGGAATGGCCTTCTAAAGACACAACTACGGTGCTAGCTAGGTAGCAATACCTTGCAGGGTTGGGGCAATGTTCTCCAGGAGGCTGTATATGCTTTAAACCAGCGTCCAATATACGGTTCTGTTTCTCCCATAGCCAGGATTCACAGGTCCAGGAATCAAGGGGTAGAATTGGGAGTGGCACCACTCACTATTACCCCTAGTGACCCACTTGCAAGATTTTTGCTTCCTGTCCCCTTGACCTTATGCTCTGCAGGTATAGAAGTCTTAGTCCAAATGGAGGAATGTTCCCACCTGGAGACACATTACTAATTCCATTGACCTGGAAGTTAAGAATGCCACCTGACCACTTTTGGGCTCCTTATGCCTCTGGATCAACAGGGAAAGAAGGGAGTTACCATACCGGCTGGTGTGATTGATCCTGACTACCAAGAGGAAATCAGATTGATATTGCATAGTGGAGGTAAAGAAGACTATGTCTGGAATGCAGGAGATTCCTTGGGGCGTCCATTAGTATTACCATGCCCTGTGATTAAAGTCAATGGAAAACTAAGGCAACCTAATTGTGACATGACTACTAATGACACAGAACGTTCAGGAATGAAAGTTTGGGTCACCCCACCAGGCAAAGAACCACAACCAGCTCAGGTGTCTGCTGAGGGTAAAGGGAATACAGAATCAATGGTGGAAGAAGGTAGTTCTAAATACCAGTTATGGCCACGTGACCAGTTGCAGAAACGGGGACTGTAATTGTTATGAGTATTTCTACTTTGTATGTGTGCATCAAATATTTTTGTTTTCTTCACATATAAAATATAAAATGTAAACAAGGCTAGTGCGTTTTTGATTATACGTGTGTTAGTTGTATCACGTTAGGCGCAAGTATGACTTTCTAATTGTGTTTATTCGGAGATTATGTATGGTTTAAGGAGATGTGCACGCGTGCCAAGTTGACAAGGGGTGGACTGTGATGGTTAAGATGGTGTGTCAGCTAGGCTGGGCCATGAGTCTCAGTGTTTTAATGTAATCACTCTCATGATTGAATATACTGTGAGTAACCAATCAGATGAAAGGGGGTCTCCTTGGGGGTGTGGCCCGCTTCTGTATATAAGCAGACTTTTTGGCTTTTTGCTCTCTTTGGATCCTGTGGCTGCTTCCTGTTGTCTCACCTCCCGTTCTTGGGACTTGAGCTGTCAGCTTATCTGCCGAACCTGGGATTCATCGATCTGCACAGCCTGTGAGTGGGAGCCCTGCTCTCTGACCTTCCGATCTTGGGCTTGTCAGCTTCTGCAGCTGTGTGACTTGGGAGAGGCCTCTACCCTGATCCACGGACTTGGGACATTCTAGCCTCTACAATCACATGAGCTGTTTCCTTGATATAATCTCCCTATATATATATATTTATACACTTTACTGGTTTAGCTTCTCTAGAGAACCCAGCCTAACACAGCTATCTTTTGTGTCTTTCTGCAAGCTTCATAGACAGAGAAGAAGGACTTTTCAAGAAGACAATCAGAAGATTTAACAGAACGTCACCCTGCGACTCTCCCTAGTGGTGGACTGGAACTGACACTCAGGAAGTTGGCTAAAAGCAGTCTTTGAAGAAGCCAATGACTGCTGGCAGATCTCCAAGTCTTTTGGTCTGGGAAGGGTTTTTCTCCTTCTCCTGGCATAGCTGCGAGGCAAAATCCAACCTAGGAACACAAGAATTGAACATAATGGATTTTGACTTCTGAAAATTTACATTTGAAAACTCCTGCAGACCATGCTGGAAGTCAGTATTATGGAGCAGTCTCACAGTTCTGCCTAACATGGGGGTGCAGCTCAGTGGTAGAACATGCACTTAGCATGCAAGAGGCCCTGGGCTCAATCCCTGGAACCTTCAGGTATCATTTTCTTTCTTCACTGGGACTCACAGCTAAATACTGGCAAATTTGTTTCAGACTTGCCCTATTTTTCTCTTTGTGAATACCTTTACTTGTGTTTTTCCTACTCACAGAAAGGATAAATTGTTTGATAGTTACTTACTTGGAAGATACTCCTTGACACACTTTGGGCCTCCCAACTTTACTGCTTAAGTACAATAAAGTTAGGAGGAACTGGAATAAAAGAAGGTGCTCACTCAGGATCTGCTGATGGTGAAGCAACAAAATTCCACCACATCATAGACAGCCTGGTCTCCTTTATTACAATTTCTCATTATTATTAAGAAGTAAGGAAGAAAAAGACAGATGGAAAGAGGGAGGGGGAAGCCACTGTTGGGCAAATTCTTTTTGAGTGTTCTTCTTTATTTCCCCCCTCACCTGTGCCTGTGTCAATGGACAGATAACAGGTTCAGGAGAAAAGTTTCCTTCTGATTTTCTTTTTCCCATTCCTCCTACCCTTCCACGCCCATCCAGATAATCTTGGTCAGCAAAAGGTCACAGAGATCTGTGATCCCAACCACAGAAATCTGTGATCCCAACTCTTTGTTAACGGTGAAGAAGTGTTTGGATGCTGTCCAGAGGAAAGGCATTTCTCAGGAAACCCTGAGTTTTCCAGCATCCACAGCTGAGAAAATTATTTCCAGAGATGGAAAGAGCTGTTAAGCTTTCTTAAAGCAACAAAAGTCTTGGGCAAAAAGAGCTGCATCTACCTAGGGGAAAAACACCTTGAGTCCATTTTCCTTCGAAGGAAGGAAACTTTCTGACTTCCTGCATTGTAGAGAGAGCAGAGAAGACATAAGCAACCCTGACAGGCTAAAACTACCTCCTGGGCCAACAAATTCTATGCATCCTAAAGACCTACTTCTAAACCTTCTTTCACCTTCTCTTCTTCTAGCTCTTCCACACTCACACCTATCTCCCTCCTCCTATCTTCCCCTTCATTTTCTTCATCACATAATGTGTCACCTTCACCTTCACTTTCCCTCTCCCAGCCCCCTTTTTTCCTGTCTCCAGCACTTCCTCCTAACGAAAGTTTCCCAGCAGCTCGGTTCACACCAGTTCCCTCAGTACAACTGCTTAGGCTAGCAGTTCTCAAACATGGCTGAAAGTTGGAAACATCTGTGGAGACTTTTCAATGATATAGATCCCATCCTCTCCCTTCCCTGTGATTCTCAGTCCATTCAGGATCTATAGAGGTGGAATCAAGAAAACGTATATTTACAAAGTTCTGAGGCAGTTCTCCAGATTTGGGAACTTCTGCATTCTGATCTAAGAGATTTACTTCCCTTTTAACTCTGTATTAGACTTTGTTACTCATCTTGTTACCTTATATTGTCTTCCTGCCTCTAAGTGCCCATGTCACTTACTTCCCTGCACCAACTGAGCCTCAGTCGGTTATTCACGGGAGACCAGTGTAAGGGAGACTTTTGATGCTGGGGAAGAACCGAGGAGTTGATATGTAATGTATCCCAATATTCAGGAAGATACAAACCTCTCACTGGGGAAAAAAATATCAGAATGAAAATTAAAGTAAAAGAGAAGACATAATGATTAAGGATTACCTCCTAAAACACATATGTGGGTTGACTGACACCACAAATTTTGGCAGGAGGCTGAAGCTTCTATTCTTTCAGCCTCTGTGATGGCTGAGGTTTGAATGCCTATTCAGGAGTACAAGTGGGCTGTTATAAAAGGTTAATACGCTTGTAGTTCTTGCTCAGCCCCGAACATGCCTGCTTCAGAACCCTAGTTGCAGCTTCACAAGACAAAGCCACTGCTGGATTTCCTGACCAGGGTTTTGGACTCCAGGGTTTGCTACAACAGTGACTGTCCATGACACCATATACTTACTGTTTGTCACATAGGACCTGTTTTTTATTTTCATTTGGATCTAAGTTTCCCAAGCCAACTTTCAGGTTCTGCACTTTTGTATCCTTGGCCTACAATTATCTGCTGTGGCTCTGATAGCCAGAAATAGTGGAAGTACAGGACCCTGGTGTGATGATTGGCAGATTCATTATACCACAAACACTGTGTGGAGAAGGAACAACTAAGTTGGAGTTTCAAGCTGAAGTCACTTGAATTAACACTGGCTATGGCTCAGTGATTAAGGCGATAGACTGTTCACTGGAAGGTTGTGGTTTGAAACCACCATTGGCTCTGCTGGAGGAATATGTGGCACTTTCCCTAGTTTTACAGACTTGGAAAACCTTTGGGGTTGCTATGAGTCAGAATTGACTCAAAGGCAGTGGGTTTTTCTGGGTTTTCACGCCTGCCTTTGGCTGAGACTTCTATGTCCTAAGGTTTAATTGCTCCCTCTCCCTGGACGGAGTCCTGATGGCACAGTGGTTAAACGCTTAGCAGTTCAAATCCATCAGCCATTCTCTAGAAACCTTGTGGGGCAGTTGGATTTAGGTTTTCCCCTGGGAATGGAGTCTCAAAGTGGACTTAAATAGTTAACACTTGCTTGCTGCTAACTGAAAGATTGGAGGTTCCAGTCACCCAGAGACGCCTGATTGATCTGCTTCCAAAAAATCAGCCATTGAAAACTCTGTAAAGGATAGTTCTACTCTGACACACAGGTGGTGGCCATGAGTCAAAATTGACTTAATGACGACTGATGTTCGCTAGGAAAACATGTCCAGATACGGATTCCCGTTGCTTTATGGAGACTTCTTATCTCTTATGGCTTTTGCCTGCCACCAGAAAGTTTCTCTGAGACAATATCGGAGCTCCATGCCAAATATACTGAGGTTATGAAGAGCAACAGGAAAACGATATCTGTGCTTGGCTGAATGGAAGATGATAGTCCAAAGTTGTGTTTCACTGCTTGAGTAACACTGCCCACTTGTCAGGAGTCAAGGGAATGAGAATCAAAGAAAAGGAAAGCTTATGCACTCAGTCTTTGCCCTGAAATCATTTAGACATTAGCATATCCGGAGGTAGACCAGCAGGAAGCCTCACTAGAGGCTTTGTGGTTTAGTTGGTTAAAAAATAGAACAAAAAACTGTCCTTAGGGCCCTTTCAAACAACCCCTGCCCCCCGCCCCAGTCTTTTTTCTGTCTTTTTAATAATAGTACAAAAAGGGAGCTTAATGTGCACTCTTTTGTTTTCGGTGATTGAAGAGATTCTGTCAGAATCTGGTTCTTCTTTTCCCCCCTTTTTGGTGTCTTCCTTCTGCTGTTGCAGTCAGCTTAAGGGATATGGAAGCTCATAGCATAGAAATGGAAGAGCATTCAAAGAAGTCTACTGAGTTATGTTTTTGCTGCCTATGTGCTCAGGAATTGAATGGAAAATTTTAGGAGAAGTGAATTTGTATTCCTTCAAGATTGGTTTTAAGTAGT
Organism: Dugong dugon; assembly: GCA_030035585.1. Taxonomy (NCBI): domain Eukaryota; kingdom Metazoa; phylum Chordata; class Mammalia; order Sirenia; family Dugongidae; genus Dugong; species Dugong dugon. Next base: position 39,346,506 of record CM057464.1, on the reverse strand, counting down.
GTTGGAGCAGAGAAAAACTATAGAGGTGCGGAGGTTGGAAGCCATGGCCTCATACATGCAAAGCATGTGCTCTACCAATGAACTACATACACCTCTTTCCTGAAGTGCTGCTGGCTAACTTTTATCTAGAACTAAGTGTTATTTCCTGAGATTCATGCTCCTGGAGCTTTGCGGTAGTGTTGCTCAGTATTAAGAGACATCAGTAACTGCTTTGGTGGGAGGTTCTTAGGAACCAGTGAAGGATACTGATTCTTGATAGAGCTTGAAAGTGAAGACAGAGGACTGGAAACATGCGTCAGATAAATAGGCACAAGAGGTTTCCATTGTGGTTTCTTACAACCTTGAGTTGTTAAAAGTCTCTGTCCTCTGTTATGGGTGGCAAAGAATCAACTCCCCATTTTTAGCTCTTTTGATTTCCTCTACAATTGTCTTAACCTGAGGAACAAAACAAAAGAAACTCATCTTTTCACTGGTAAACATCTTCACTATATTTGCTGTTTGCTCAGTCAGAACATATGCGCCGGAAATAATGGAGGAAGGCAATGGCAGAAGAAAACCTGATAATGATGCACTCTACATTTCATTATAAGGGTCTTTTCTACTGGAGATATCAGGTAACTCAGGGGCCCTACCAACGGTCCAGTAGGCGAAATTATAAGGCATGAATGAAACAGCAACTTCAGGATTTAGAGAAAGGTGAATTATAAGAGTAAGAGAAGGTAAATAGACAGGATTTAAAGGTCAAGAACAAACGTGATTAATGCATTTATTCATTAAAAGAAACATTTTTTAAAGTCATTTCCAAACTGAAGGAGGTACAGAAAAGGGATTTTTGAAAAATTGGGGGAAGAGGGACATGGGAGGAAGCTGGAAGAGGGAGAAGATAAACCCATATGGCATTCAAGATGTAACACGCTTCTGAGAATGTTACACAGTGACAGGGTAATATGCTGGTCTCCAGCTTTAGATTTGTGAGTGATCAGCAATCCCAAGCATATGGAGGATGGATAAAGACTGAAAAGTGTTCTTTGAGATTTGAGGATTAGAAATTCATTTGTGATATTTGTGGAAAACAAATAAACTTGCTCCAAGACTCTTTTAGAACCCTGAGATTTATCATGGTTAAAACTCATTTCTTTGAACTGCATAAGAAGTCTAAGAGAAAACTCACTTCCTAGTACTAGATTTCTAGTGCCTATTAGCTTTTTGTCATCCTGGTTTGCACGTATATGAGTCTTTGCCAATATTCATAAAAAATAACCTGGAGCATTTTTTGAAATTGGCAGAACATGATTTGTCTGTCCTGGGCTCCATCTATTCATCACTCCCAACCTCCCCAGAATTGCTGGAAGCCACTGATCTGTTTGCTGTCTAAAATTTTACCTTTTCTAGAATGTTCTATTTTTGGAATCATACAATATGTAGCTTTTTCAGACTAGCTTCTTTCACTTAGCAATATGCATTTAAAGCGCCTCCATGGCTTTTCATGGCTTTTTCACTTCTTTTTGTTGTTGAGTAATACCACAGCTTGTTTCTTCATCTGTTGAGGGGCATCTTGATGTTTTCCAGTTTTGGGCAATTATCAGGAAAGGTGCTGTAAACGTTTGTGTGCAGGTTTTTGGGTGGACGTAAGTTTTCACTTCAGGTGGGTAAATACCTAGGAGCACAGTGGCCGGATCATATGTTTATGTATGTCTGTGTTTATGTTTGGTTCGTACTTTGGCTCTTGGAGACTTGTTCTGATTTTCTTCAACTTCGTTTTGAACTTGCATGTGAGCAATTGATGGTCTGTTCCACAATTGGCCACTGGCCTTGTTCCGACTGAATATATTGAGGTTTTCCACCGTCTCTTTCCACAGATGTAGACAAGTTGATTCCTGTGTATTACATCCGGCGAGATCCACATATCTAGCTGCCATTTATGTTGTTGAAAAAAGGTATTTGCAATGAAGAAGTTGTTGGTCTTGAGAAATTCGGTCACTTGATATCTGGCATCATTTTTATCACCAAGGCATATTTTCCAACAACCATCCTTGTTTGCTTCCAACTTTCACATTTCAATCACCACTAATCATCAATGTGTCTTGACTGCATGCTTGATCAATTTCAGACTGCAAAAGTTGGTAAAAATTCTCAGTTTCTTCACCTTTGGCCTTAGTAGTTTGTGCCTAAATTTGTGCAATAGCCCTATTAACTGGTATTACTTGTAGGCCTATGGATTTTATCCTATCACTGACAATCCTGTAATTCAGGATAGATCTTGAAATGTTCTTTTTGTCGATGAATGCAACATCATTCCTTGTCAATTTGTCTTTCCTGGCATAGTAGACTGCATGATTGTCTGAATCAAAATAACCAGTACTAATCCATTTCAGCTCACTAATGCCTAGGGTAATGATCTTCATGCATTCCATTTCATTTTTGTTGCCTTCCAATTTTCCTGAATTCATACTTTGTACATTTCCACATTGCGATTATTAACGGATGTTTGCAACTATTTCTTCTCATTTTGAGTAGTGCCACGTCAGTAAATGAAGGTTCTGAAAGCTTGACTCCATTCACGTTCTTTAGGTAGACTGTACTTTGAGAAAGCAGCTCTTCCCAGTAATATTTTGCATGTCGTCCAGCCTGAGGGCCTCATCTTTTGTCACTGTATTGACAATGTTCTACTGTACTTCATAAGGTTTTCACTGATCAATTTTTTCAGAAGTAGATTGCCATGTCCCTCTTCTTTGTCTTAGTCTGGAAACTCCACTGAAACCTGTCCACTGAGGGTGACTCTGCTGATATAGTAAATACCAGTGGCGAAGCTTCCAGTATCACAGCAACACGCAAATCAGATATATGATGGACCATCTCAAAAATAGATTTGACACATTAAACATTAATGACCGACCGAACACTGGACAAGTTGTGGGATGATATCAAGGACATCATACATGAAGAAATCAAAAGATCACTAAAAAGACAGGAAAGAAAGAAAAGACCAAAATGATGTCAGAAGAGACTCTGAAACTTGCTCTTGAACATAGGCTATCTAAAGCGAAAAGAAGAAATAATGGAGAAGATTTCAAAGGGCCACTAAATAAGACAAACTAAAGCATTATAATGAAATGTGAAAAGATCCAAAGTTAGAAAACCAAAAGGGAAGAACAAGCTTGGCATTTCTCAAACTGAAAAAACTGAAGAAAAAATTCAAGCACACTTAATTGTGCTTGTGAGGAACCTGTACATAGACTAAGAGGCAGTCATTAGAACAGAAAAGGGGGATACTGCATGGTTTAATGTCAACAAAGGCGTGTGTCAGGGTTGTATCATTTCATCATATTAATTCAGTCTGTATGGGGAGCAAATAATACGAGAAGCTGAAATATATGAAGAAGAACACAGAGTCAGGATTGAAAGAAGACTCATTAACATCCTGCCATATGCAGATGACACAACATTGCTTGCTGAAAATGAAGAGGACTTGAAGCACTTACTAATGAAGATCAAAGACCACCGCCTTCAGTATGGATTACACCGCAACATAAGGAAAATAAAAATCCTTACAACTGGACCAATAAGCAACGTTATGCTAAACTGAGAAGAGAGTAAAGTTGTCAAGGTTTTCATTTTACTTGGATCCACAATCAACGCCCATGGAGGCAGCCGTCAAGAAATCAAACAATGCATCGCATTGGGTAAAGCTGCTACAAAAGACCTCTTTAAAGTGTTAAAAAGTAAAGATGTCACCTTGAGGACTAAGGTGCACCTGTTTTCAGTCACCTCATATGCATGTGAAAGCTAGACAATTAATAAGGAAGATCAAAGAAGAACTAATGTCTTTGAATTACGGTATTGGCGAAGAATATGGAATATACAATGGACTACCAGAAAACAACGAAATCTGTCTTAGAAAAAGTACAGCCAGAATGTTCCTTAGAAGTAAGGATGGCAAGACTTCGTCTCACATACTTTGGATCTGTTACCAGGATGGACAAGTCCTTGGAGAAGGACATCATGCTTGATAAAGTAGAAGCTCAGCAAAAAAAGAGGAATACTCTCAACGAGATGAATTGACACACAGGCGGCGACAATGAACTCAAGGATAACAATGATTGTGAGGATGACACTGAGCAGTGTTTCATTCTGTTGTGCATAAGGTCTCTATGAGTCAGAATCAACTCCATGGCACCTAACAACAACACGTTTATGTAAGCCTATGTTTAGCTTTGTAAGAAACTGTTAGACTATCTTCCAAAATGACTCTACTCTTTTGCATTTTCCCAGCAATGAATGAGAGTTCCTGTAGCTCCACATCCTTGCTAGCATGTGGTGTGGTCAGTATTTAGGATTTTAGCCCTTCTATTAGTCGCATAATTGTATCACGTCATTGTTTCAATATGTAATTCCCTAGTGCCATATGAAAGGCCCTGGGTGGTTTAAATGGTTAACTTTTTGGCTACTAACTGAAAGATTGGTGGTTTCGTTCTACCCAGAGTTACCTCAGAAGAAAGACCTGATGACCCACTTCCACTAAAAACCCTATGAAGCCCATTCAACTCGTGGGGCGACTGGTTGTTGTTTTTTTTTGTTTTTATTTTTTCATTGTACTTTAGATGAAGGTTTACAGAACAAACAGTTTCTCATTAAACAGTCAGTACACATATTGTTTTATGACATTGGTTAAGAACCCCACAATGTGTCAACACTCTCCATTCTTGACCTTGAGGACTTTTTTTTTGGTGAAAATGTACATAGCAGAAGTTATACCATTTGGAAAGTTTCTACATGCACAATTTAGTGACATCGATTACATTCTTCCAGTTGTGCTGTTAGTCTCACAATCCTTTTCCAAATTATTTCGTCACATTATCTTCAACTCACTGTCCCTTATGCTTCCCATCAAACTTTAAGAGTTGCTGTTGTCAGTATGATCTCACATAGATACTTAGATAATTCTTTTTTTTTCTTTTTTTGTACCTTAGATGAAGGTTTACAGAACAAAAAGCTTCTCATTAAACAGTTAGTGCACATACTGCCCTATGACAATGGTTAACACCCCACAACATGTCAACACTGTCGATTCTCAACCTTGGGTTCCCTATCACCAGCTTTCCTGTCCCCGCCTGCCTTCTAGTCCTTGTCCCTGGATTGCTGTGCCTCATTACTCCTTTTTTGTTTTATGAGGCTCTCCAATCCCCCGCTGAACGGTGAACTTCAGGGGAGTGGTTCATCACTGAGCTAAAAGGGTGTCCAGAGGCCATACTCTCGGGGATTTTCCAGTCTGTCAGGCCAGTAAATCTGGTCATTTTGTGGATTAGAATTCTGTTCTACATCCTTTTCCAGCTCTGTCCAGGCCCCTCTATTGTGATCCTGGTCAGAGCAGTCACTGGTGGTAGCCAGGCACCATCTAGCTGTACTGGACTCAGTCTGGTGGAGGCCATGGTAGCTGTGGTCCGTTTGTCCTTTGGACTGATATTTTCTTTGTATCTTGTTCTCTTCGCTCTCCTTTGCTCCCTAATGGGTGAGACCAGTGGAGTATCTTAGATGGCTGCTCACAGGCTTTTAAGACCCGAGATGCTACTCAACAAGGGAGAATGTAGAAAGTTGTCTTTATAAACTGTGTTATGCCAATTGAGCTAGATGTTCCCCAAGACCATGGTCCCCACAACCCTCTGCCCAGCAATTCAGTCCCTCAGGGAGTTTGGAAGTGTCTATGTAGCTTCCCAGACCTTTCCTTGTACAAGTTGTGTTGGCTTCCCCAGTAGTTTGTACTGCCTTACACTTCACCAAAGTTACCACTTATCTATTTAGTTCCCCCCCAACCCTCCCATCCCTCATAACCAACAAAGATTGTTTCTTTTTGTGTGTAAACTTTTACATGAGTTATACAGTAGAGGTCTCATACAATATTTATCCTTTTGTGATTGACTTATTTCACTCAGCATAAAGTCTTCCAGTTTCATCCATGTTATGAGATGTTTCACAGATTCATCATTGTTGTTTATCTTCGTATAGTACACCACTGTGTGTATGTACCATAGTTTTTTTATCCATTCATCTGTTGATGGGCATCTAGGTTGTTTCTGTCTTTTTGCTATTGTGAACAGTGCTTCAATGAATATGGGTGTGCTTATGTCTTTTAGTGTCACGGCTCTTATTTCTCTAGGGTATATTCCTAGGAGTAGGATTGCGTTTTGTAGTGTTTTTGTGTGTGTGTGTGTGTGTGTGTGTGTGTGTGTGGTGTTGACGTTTTCTTTGTTCCTCTTATTCTCCAGTGCTGACTTCCTTGTGTTTGTGGATTTGTTTTTACATTTCTTTTGTTTTTGTAGGTTTTGTTTTTACTGAGACTTTATGTTTTTCTTCTTTATTTTGATGAGTTGCTTTGTTAACTTTCTTTGTGGTTAACTTGAAGTTTACCCTTATCTTCCCGGGTTTGTACCAGTCTATTATTACTTGGTATCACTTGACTTCCTCTCCACTGGAAGGTTCTATACCTACACAATTTATTCCCTCTTTTATTGTTCTGATGCTGTTGGCATTTACAGATTAACCTCTCTTGTTCCCCTTTGTAATTCTTTTGGTTTTGCATAGTCCTTAAGAGTTCATTTCCTAGGTTGGTATCTGGCTAGTACAATCCTGTGTCCTATATTCAGCCTGTGGTCTGATATTGCTTGTTCTCAGATTGAAGGACTTCCTTCTGTAAGTCTTGTAAATTCGGTTTGGATTCAACATAGTCCCTGACCTAATTTCACCATTGTATTTGAATGAGAGCTTTGCAGGATATATTATTCTTGGCTGTCAATTTTTTTCTTTCGAGGTTTTATATATGTCATCCCTTTGCCTTCTTGCCTGCATGGTTTCTGCCGAATAATCCGAGCTTAGTCTTATTGTTTCCCCTCTGTATGTGACTTTTTGTTTTTCTCGAGCTGCTGTCAGGATTCTTTGTTTGTGTTTGATTTTAGCTAGTTTGATTATGATATGCCTTGGTGATTTTCTTTTGGGGTCTATCCTATATGGGTTTCTTTGAGCTTCTTGGATGGTCAGCTTTTCATCTTTCATGATATTGGGGAAGTTTTCTGGCAGCAATTCTTCAGTGATCCTCTCTGTGTTTTCTCCCCATTCTGGAACTCCAATAACTCAAAGATTTTTGCCTTTGATTGTATCCCACGTAATTCACAGGGTTTCTTCATTTTTCTTTGTTCTTCTTTCTGATTTTTCCTCAAACAGTGCTATATCCAAGTGTTTGTCTTCACTTTCACTGATCCTACCTTCCACCGTTTCAAACCTGCTCCTCGGCCTTTCTATGACACTGTCCATTTTTGAAATCTTGTTGTTTATCATTTGGATTTCTAATTGTTGTTTTTGTAAGATTTCTAGTTGTGAATTTATTTTAGCATTTTGTTCCCGTATTATTTTCTTGAATTCTTCCATTTTTTTGGCTGTTTTTTCCATGACTTAGTCTGCCTTTTCATGAATTTGTCTATTTTTTCTTCATTGTTGTCTGTTGTTTGCTTTAACTCTTGGATAATTCTGAATATTAGTGATTTGAATTCCCTATCAGTTAGAGCTAGTGCCTTTTCTTCTACTGGATGGTCATCTTGTGTTTGATTTTGGATGCCCACTGGAAGAATCCTGTCTTGTTTTTGTAAATGTTTTGATATTGTCTGCTGTCTTCGGGACATTCAGTGTTTATTTTCCTTGTCTACTGATTTTAGATTTGTTTGTTTCATCCTGCTTTTTTGTTTTGTTTGGTTATGTCTGAGCAGGTGGGCTGTGCATTCTTTGTTGTTTGCTCATCTGTGGGCAAAATACTTTTCACCTCCTTCTCCAACGGACAGGGTCAATCACTGAGATACAGTACAGCAGGCAGGTCCAGCTGAAGGGGAGTTGCTGGGATAGTTTTTTTGTGGCACTTAACAGGGCTGACAGTGTGACTGGGAATCAGTGCAGGGCAGGTTGCAGTAGGCCATGCCTCTGTTGCTTGGGAGTGTGATGTTCAGCACAAGGTGCAGTTAGGTAGGAAGCAGGGGGTAGATTTTAATGTGTGGAGCTAAAATGGGTATGGTAAAGATGAGAGAGAGGAGAGAGGAACAGGAGCCAAAGACATACACACACACACACACACACACACACACACACAAAGAAAGTGCTAAGGGAGCTTGCTATTGGAGTAGAGAGATGAAAGACTGAGAACTGGGGAAAAACAAAAGTGAAAAAAAACGAAAAAGGGTAAAAGAAAAAATGAATAAATTGTGAAACTGGAAATGAAGAAAGACAAAAAGGGAATAATAAGAGAGAAGAAGACTAAACAAAGAAATTAAAGAAAAAAAACACACCAAAAAGAAGAAAAATGTAATGCCCCCAGGGATGTCCCTGTACATCTGTGCAGAGGAAGTGACTAGCTTCCAAACCACGTGGTACTGCCCAGCTAGAAGGGGCTCCCAAGCTGAGAAAAGAAAAAGAAAACAAACAAATCAAAACAGAACAAATCAGAGCGTACAAACAAAAAAGTCCTGCATGTCGCACCACTGTGGCAGCATGGGCAGGGAAGCAGTTTCACAATCCAGCGTTGTTTTGCAGCCTCTCAGGAAGAAGCAAAGATGGCACATGGAGCCAGGTATTTGAGAGAAAGGAGTGGGAGGTGGTGAGAGATAAAGAAGAAACCTAAAGAAGTGGAAAAAAGCAATGCCAGCAGCCAACAAATGGCACTCAGGCAGCTGGCCAGTGTGGACAGGTGGAATCCAAGCAGCAGTGGGGGGAAGGTCGTGCTTCCCGGCCAATAGACGGTGGCTGCAGGAAGCAGAGGAGGCTAAATGGGCTAAATGGGGGTGAAGAAGTGTGGGGGTGGGAAAGCCTACTTCATGAGTTAACGGTTGTTCTGTCTCCTGCTGGAAGGTCTGTGAAGCTACTTTCTCTTACTTACTGTTCCCTGATCTCGGATAGGAGTCCAAGATGGTGGATCTGTGCTGCAGTAGCTGATAGGGGACCCCTGCATGTATCTCTCCTCGCACTCTATTCTCAGTCAGTTTTTTATTCTGTTCAGTGCTTGGCTGAGTTCTTTATCTCTTCATTTGATGGTTAGGGTTTCAGGATTGATGTATGACTCTGTTTGACTTAGTTTTTCTGATCTTTGCTGTGGAGGGATGTCGTGATGCTTCTGACTATAGCACCATGTTGCCCAGAAGTGTTTTTATTTATTTATTTATTTTGAGTGGCAGATGTCATCTGTATATCTTCTTCGCTGAGATATCTCTTCAGATATTTTACCCACTTTCTAATTGGGTAGCTCTTGTGTTTTTATAGGACAGGGTAGAAGCGTCCTATACAGTTTCCAAGGCTATATATCTTTACTGAAGCTGACCACCACATCTTTCTCTCCCTGAGTGGCTGATGGGTTGGAACAGCTGACCTTTTGTTACTAGCCAAAAGCGTAGTGACTGCACCACCATGGCTCCTAGACAGATATAGGCTGTTTTTTGTGTTGTTTTTAGAATAGTTCTGCGTTGGATAGCTGTACTGTTTAGTTCTATTAGAATTCAAAGACTTAGAATGCAAATGTTTTTTAAGAAAGTAATTATGGAAAACTGACTTAAGCTCCCGAAACCCGCGATCGAAACAGGGACCTTCAGATCTTTAGTTTAACGTTTTGGCAACTGAACTGTTTTAGCAACGTGAGGAGGCTTGTTTTAGTCGTTCCTTCAGAAATATTATCATGGCTGCTATGTTTTCAAATATTTAGTCTTAATTTACTCTACATTATGCACTCACTCAGATAAAATTAGAAAGGCTCTACTGCCGTCCATGTCTGAAAATGGGATCCAATTTTCGGAGACTGTGGATGGGTTGGTAGAGGACGAAGAGGGTGACAAACGGCAGCAACAGGTAAAACAGGGCATGCTTTTCTGCTTGGCAACCTCTGGCTCTTCCATGCTCCAAAAACTGCTCAGAAAACTAAGGGAATTTCAAATGAAATGACGGAGTCTGTTCTTTTTCTCTTCTTTCAGTCCTTCTTTTTCTGTCCTGCTCTTCAATGACACTGGAAAAGGGAAAAGAGGATTAGTGAGCCAGTTAATTTGGTGGTGGGCTCCTTGCTTCGAATTGAGGAAAGCTTAGCAAGACAATTCTCTGTTTTCACTGTTTCCTTCCTTTTTCCTTGTATTCCTTGTGTTGACACAGGCGCCCTGGGTGGTAAAGAGACCCAGGGCGTATAAACTGGGAAACATATCAAAGTAATCCATTGGATAATGTGTCTAGTAACTATGAGCACACCAAACGTGTTTTAAAAAGGAGAAAAGTACAGAACTGTTGAGAATTGTAAAAAGCAGCTGAGTGTGCATGGTTTTGAACCCTCTCAAGGAAAGGACATCCTCCTTTTGAGCCACACCTCTCTCAGGACAGAAACCTCATGAAGATCCTCCTTGAAATATTAGCCATATTTCTAAGAGATTTTGGCAGATCCAACATTTATTTGACCAGAGAGAAAATCCACTGTTTCAAATCTCACTATTTCTAAACGTCTAAACTACAGCAGGAAATACATAAAAAGATTATAGACCAAAAAAACACTTTCTGCTCCTAGGACCTTCCACCCTTTATCCCTCTCCAAGGTTCCCATCCTAGTAAACGGACTTGCTCATTTTTTCCTGCAACCACCAGGAAAAGTGCATGACGGAACTTCCTCTTGTTTTTTCAACTTCTCTCACTAGCTACTGTTTCTTTTTTTCTGTTCTTACAAAGTTTTTTTAAGTCCCCTTCTCCTTAAGAAGAGGGGACTAACCACAGTCTAGGAAAAGGTATTTCAATACTTACATTTGACAAAGGACCCTTATGTGGAATATATGAAGAACTTCTATGAAACACTAAGAAAAAAGACTGAACCTCAAGGAGAAAGAGTAAAGACTAAACACATATTTTACTAAAGAATATACTTAAACGCAGATTAACAAACACAATGAAATAATACTACCTTTCACCAAAATTGCTTTAGCTAAAATAACTGAGGATATCAAGTGTTTCTGTTGATATAGAACTGGAACTTGCATACATTGTTGATGAGACTATCAACCGGTACATCTACATTGGTACACTATTTGGAAACATTGCCTCAAACAAAATATGAATACAATCTACAACCGAGAAAGTGCACAGCTGCAATTACACCCATTCTTATTGCCCTTGAAAGACATATACAAGAATGTTCATAGCAGCATAAGCCACAGTAAATGTATACCAGCCGAAAAAATGAATGAAAAAGTCTGATGTCCAGAATTCATACAATGGAATATGACAGAATCATAAGAAAGAAATATTGCTACTAGAAACAGTATGGATGTATCCTACCAGCAGAAAAAATGAATGAAAAAGTCTGATGTCCAGAATTCATACAATGGAATATGACAGAATCATAAGAAAGAAATATTGCTACTAGAAACAGTATGGATGTATCTAATAAAAAAACAAATTGAGAGAAAGAATCTATCCTCGAATAAGCAGCACATACTATATGATTTCATTTATTTTATTTCAAAGCACAGGAAAAACTAATCTATGCTAGTAGAGGTCAGAAGATTGGAATTGATTGGGATCAGGTACAAGGGAGCTCCTGGGAGGTGAAAATTTCTTTATCTTGCTCTATATGTTGGTTCCATGGTGTATAATATGTATTATTCATGAATCTGAATACGTTTTATGCATTTCACTCTATGTGAATCTAGCCTCAATTTAAACAGAAAAGAGGAGGAAGAAGGACTTCCTTGGTATATTCTCACCTCCCAAAAAAAGCCAAACCCCTTGCCATCGAGTGAATTCAGACTCATAGTGACCCTATGGGACAGGGATAGAAGTGCCCCTTAGGATTTCAAAGGAGCAGCTGGTAGATTTGAACAGCCAACCTTTCGGATAGCAGCTGATCTCTTAACCACTGCACCACCATGGCTCCACTTCTAGTACATCCTATGTCCTCGTTGTTGTTGTTGTTCTTAGGTGCTGTCGAGTTGATTCCGACTCCTGGTGATTCCATCAGTGCTGTTCAGATTGTGGTCTGCTGACTGGTGCCTGACTAGGAACTGTTTCCTACCTGGCTGGGAACATTAGAAAATTTTGTATCAATTTGATATGACAGCACATTGAACTTGTCTTATTAATTAAGATATAAACAAATTTGTATGTAAATTGGAACAGTTAGGTATGGTTCATATCTAACGTCAGTTAGTCAAGTGTTTCTCTTGTATACAGTACAGTATATAGTGTACCTTTCTATGTGTAAAAAACATTAAACATTTCCAGATGCACTAAAACATATTTAACGTAATAATAGTGTAATAATAGTACTTTTTGACGCAAATCGCGAAGTATTGCCTGTTTGTTACTATGAACCATTGTATGTACTTCAGATTTTTAATGCAATAGGTTTTACAGGGGATAGTTCATAACTACAGGTTGTATGTTAAGTTGGACTTTGGTAACCTGGGGCTGCTTGTAATTAGAAAATTATCCCCCAACTATGTCGAGACCTCACCTTGCTCATTTTGAGTAAGACCATGTTGAACTAGGTCACACCGCCTGTATTCATCCCTCAGCTTCTCTCCTTAATAGCTAAGGGAACTTTGATAAGCTGCTTTAGCTCACTGGGCCTCAATATCCAGTATGGGAAATGGCAATAGTAATAAGCCTATGTAATAGAATTGAAGGGAGTACTTAATGAGTAAATATACGTAAAATACTTTAGAAAGATTTCTGGCACATAAATCAGCAATCATTAAAGTTCACGATTGTCATGGATTAAATTGTGCCCCCCACAAATAAGTGTATCAATCTGGCTAGGCCATGATTCCCAGTATTGTGTGATTGTCCACCATTTTGTCATCTGATGTGATTTTTCTATGTGTTGTAAATCCTAACTCTATGGTGTTAATGAGGTGGGATAGGCAGCAGTTCTGTTAAAGAGGCAGGACTCAGTCTACAACTGGATTGTGACTTGAGCCAATCTCTTCTGAGATATAAAAGAGAGAAGTGAGCAGAGAGACAGGGGGACCTCATTCCACCAAGAAAGCAGTGCCAGGAACACAGAGCCTTCTTGGGACCCAGCGTTCCTGCAGTGAGAAGCTCCTGGTCCAGGGGAAGATTGATGGCAATGTCCTTCCTCCAGAGCCAACAGAGAAAGCATTGCCCTGGAGCTGATGCCCCAAATTTGGACTTGTAGCTTACAAGACTGTGAGAGAACAAACTTCTGTTCGTTAAAGCCATCCACTTGTGGTATTTCTGTTACAGCAGCACTAGATGACTAAGACAACTACCATCATTGTTTTTATCATTGTTGTATTTGTTAGTTGCCAGGGAGTCAATTCCAACTCATGGCCGTCCCATGTGTTACAGACTAGAACAGCCCCATAGGGCTTTCTTGGCTGTAATCTTTATGAAAGCAGACCACCAGGCTTATCTTCTGAGATTGCTGGGTAAGCTGGAACCTCCAATTTTGGGCTAGTAGTGCAGCACAAACCAAATGCCCCACCTAGAGTCCACATTTTTATCATTATGCTCATTATTCTTATCAGTGAATAATTGTTTTGTGCCAAGTACTTAATCCTTTCAACAACACTAAGTGTTATCCAAAATCTACAGATAAAAGTCCTAAGCATTAAAATCAGTGATTTATACTAGCAAGTAAATAGAATCTGTTCTTTTTCCTAAATTAAGAGTTGCTATACGGGACATTCACACTTGAATTGTAAAATTACACACCTAGAGTATCTTCCACTCATCTAATTGTTTTACAATACTGTATAATCTTAGTACCCCACCAACTTCTTTTATTTTTCCACTTTCTTTTTACAGTCACTGCACCCAATATCCCAGTGGTTTATCCCTGTGACCTTCTACAGTGATTCTCCCTTCGATTGAAGACACCTACCAGATTATGCCACCACTCTATTCCTTGCAGCAGGCAATGACTGACTAGAGGAGGTAGAAAATGCAAAAGTCCAAACCTCTTGACTCAAGGTCAACTCTGCTTTGCGATTTACACCCCACACTCTTGTCATATGAGTCACACAAAATCTAGACTATCTGAGAACACATTATTCCTTGGCTACTTTCTCTTTCCCCTCAATAAATCATACCCCTGAATCCCTGTCTCACATTCGTAAGATTCTACAGACAGGAAGCAGGCTGACAAAAGTACTCAGCTACAAACACATGTTACCCTTTTTGGAAATGGAAGGATGACTCTGAGAGGATAATCCTATGGCAGAGCCATTAAACCACGGAGCATCAATTCCAGGCCTTGAAAGCTAATGTTTGCCTGCCTGGATTTAGACATTTCTTGGGACCAGGACTCCTTTTTTTTCGTTCAGTTCCGTCCCTTTTTTAACTGGAATGTCTGTAACTCTTATCTTATACCCATCCCACCATTGGGAGCAAATAACTTGTTTTTTGAATTTCACTGATTCATAGATAGAAGGGAATTGTATACAGGATGGATTATACCCAGAACCTCACCCACACCAAATTTAGAGAATTTAGATGATAAGATTTGGGACTTTTGAGCTGATGAGATTTTTGAACTTTGAGTTGATGCTGTACTAGGTTGAGATTTAGGGGGATGTTGAGATGAAATGAATGTTTTTTGCATGTGGGACATATGTGAATCTTTGGAGACCAGAGGACAGACTATGTTAGGTGTAATAATGCACCAGCAAAGATATCCATTTCATAATATCCAAATAAACTTAATAAGTGATAAAGTTTGATGAATTATCTTCAGAGAAATAAATATAGCTTGATATTTCAGTTTGTCTGTTATTCCACTCCTGATCTTTCTCATAGAGATTAGCTAAGTATTGTTTTAAGATACATCTCTCAAACAGATGGAAAGTCTGTATTTTATCATATTTACTAGCTTAAAAAGTCATACCAGTGAAGACATTGCAAATCAAGTGCTTCTATTTATGTGAAGTTTGCAAAACTGATGTTTCTAAGTGCAGAGGCCAGTCCTATGACAATGCTGCCAGTATGTCAGAGTGGTAGAAAGGCATGCAAATATATAGGGGCAGAAGATTTTAGAATGTAAAGAATATGCCATTTTTATACCATGTGCTGCACATTCAATTCATCTTGAAGGATGCAGCTGCAGTCGATTGTTGTCTGAAAGCAGCTGACTTTTTTTTTCTATTGTTCAGTTATTTTACATGTTTTGCCGCCTCTGCTCACCAATGGGCAGTTCTTAAAACATCCTTAGGCAATGACCGTGTATTAAATTGTCTTTCTAATACACGTTGTGAAGTGCATGCTGCAGCAATGAGTGCAGCCCTGGAATCCTGCACTCAGATTCTCGATGGCTTAGAAAATATTGCTGAGGACCAGACACAAAAAGGAGATAACAAAAGAGAAACTGAAAACGTCGCCAACAAAATGGAAATACTAGAGTATGTATTGATATGTTGGTTATGTGGAATAACATATTGCAGCATTTTCAACAGACGTGTCAAGCTCTCCAAGATTCAGAAGTAAATTGAAGGTATGCATGGATCTCTACCAGTCATTAACAGGGTATTTACATAATTTAAGAGAAGATTTTGAAAAATATGAAAACACAGCAATACAAATACTGCCAAATACTGATTATCAAGCAGTTCTCCATCACAGATGCATTAGAAAGAAACAAGTAAAATGATGAAAGTGCTCCAGAAGTATCATTGAGTGCCAGAGGTCAATTTCCCCTAACCACATAATACACCATCATTGACACACTTGAATCTTGCATGAAGAGGACAGTGAACGCTTATGAAGTTCTTTCAGATAAATTTTCCTTCTTAAACAATGTGGATATACCTAATGAAGAATGTACGAAGACATCCGAGAAATTAGTGCAGGCTCATCCCTATAACTTAAATACAAACTTTCGTGAAGAAGTACCACTATTTGATTCTTACATGAGACCTAAGTTTCCAGATTCAGGATAAACAAATTTTGCTCATGTAGGCATATATAATTCCATAATAGAAGATAAAATAAAATGTACATTTCCCAATGTTGAAATTGCTTTAGCCATATTCCTAACTTTAATGATCACAGACTGCACAACAGAATGCTCATTTTCGTTCCTAAAGAGGCTCCAAAACCCTAATCAGACAACAATGATTCCAGAAAGACTCTATCCATTATCCTCATTATATGTGGAAGTAGATCTTTTTCAGCAGCTTAATTGTGATTAAATCATTGAAAAATTTATAAGAAAAAAGTAGAAATATTTTTAATTATAACATGTTAGAGATGAAAGATCACCTAAAAATAAAATATAGTAATTTGTTTTCTGATCATTAAATTTTCTTTTAAGAAATTTTTCATTTGTTCATTTTTAATTGCAGCTGTTATTATGAAACAAGCATCCAAATTGAAGTATGAGCCTTTAAACGGTGAAAGTCGTGTTTTTGTTGTGGGAGATCAACAAAAGTTTACATTGATTGTTGAAACATCTAAGTTCACTGACTCATTTTATTTGTAGTAGAATATGGAGAATATTCTTTTGTAGAAAATTAGTATATAGTAAAAAATGTTAGTACCCCACGTCTGCTGAAATTTTTAGAGTCCAGTTCATCTCATTCTGCTAAAAGGGCATATGCCACTTTTGTGTTCAATGACTAATATTATAGTCATATTTAAAAAGAAGTTACATCATGGATAACTAAGACACACACACACATATACACACATGTATATATGTAACTGACATGTCCCATTGGAATGCTTGAGTCAGCAGAGGAGGGGACACCACTGATTATTAGTGTTTAAGGCTCTCACATGCCTTAATCCGGCCCTGCACAGAACCCATTTCAGACTTCTGACCTATAGAAATGTAAAATAATAGACTTGTGGGGTTTTTTTTAAGCCATTAAATTTATGGTAATTTGGTACATAGCAGTAGGTAATTAATCCAGAGTTTGGTATTAGGTTGTGCTGTAGTCAGTGCATTGAAAAGCTGTCTTTTTACCAAGGGAAATGGATAAAGTTCTTGAAGGATTTCTTAGCAGAGTGTTTAAAAATTCACAGTTTGTACAGGTCCACCTACAATAACATCACATGAAATTGATTGGGAGTTAGTTCTGGAATCTGCGTTTCATACTCAAAAACTTATTCAGTGGAATAATTTTCCCTACTAGCAAGTTTCTTCTTCAAGTGAGCTTATGAGAAAAGACAAAAGCATCTGGTACCCTTTCTGAGGCTCAAACTCAGGACCTTTAGATTATGAGACTGATGGGCGGCTTACTGCGCTAAAAAAGCACCTACAGTGACACATTTAAGCAAAACTCTCAATACGAACGAAATCAAGTCTCAGTGAAATTTCTGAAGCATTAGGTTCCATGCCCTAAAAGGAACTGATGCTACGTCATACGTAAGTTTGCTGTTGCTCTGAGTTTGTCACAATAACCTTGATCAAAATCATTTCAGGATTTTACCCTGGAGTAGGTAAATACACAAGAGTGAAGTTTTCCGCTCCACTTTAAACATTACTTTCTGCTGGGTGACATCTAGCAAGTTACTTATCATCTCTGTGCCTCATATTGTCCAGCAGGAAAATGGAGATCATAGTAAAAGTACTTATCGTTTGAGGCAGTTAGGAGAACTAAATGACGGTAATGTAAGGAGAGTTCATGGCACATAATAAATTCCTAATAAATTTTAGTTGTTATTTATCGGTGTTTTGGACAACTAGCGTGTAGAACTGTTGTGAGAATAGAATAACGTGTTGGGAAACATTCTTGATTCTTTCCAAAAACAAACGTTTGAAGAACGTTAGAGATTGTGGTAGCGTGGCCGAGCGGTCTAAGGCGCTGGATTAAGGCTCCAGTCTCTGCGGGGACGTGGGTTCGAATCCCACCGCTGCCAAACCTTTTGTAAGTTGAATCCATATAAGAGTAGAATTTGCAGGTCTTGATTGAACAGTTGCCTGGGGCTGGTAACATAAAGAAGATATTTCTCTTCCTAACACTATGTCAGGGCGACGGTGGCGCAGTGATTATGGCGGTTGTCTACTAATCCGAAAGCTCCGCGGTTCTGAAACGCCCGCACCGCAGCGCGTATGACGTTTGGCTTAACAGTAAGTTGAGACCAATTGTGGAGTTGTAAGTCAGACTATCGTCATTTTTCTGTCTGTTCTTTATATCTAAAAACAGCATTGCGTGCCCAATGGCACAATTTTTTAGGTTTTTAAAATGTTTATATTGAAAAAAAAATATAACTTTCACATATTTACAAATTACAAAACAAGAGTTTATATACAGTGAATATCTTCCCATGCCATCGCCTTCCCTCCCCAGTCCACCTGCACCGGATTCTGCCTACCCAAAGCAACTGTATTAGTATGGGGTAACCTGCAGGGAATATTACTCGCATAAACAAGCAAATAACAAGTTGCCATGGACTCAACTCTGACTCATGGAGACTCCATGTGTGTCAGAGTAGAACTGTACTTCCGTAGGGTTTCCGATAGCTGATTTCTCGGAATTAGGTAACGAGGCTTTTCTTCTGAGATGCTTCTGGGTGGACTAAAGCTTGCAATCTTCTGGCTAGCACCTAGGGACAAAAAAGCCAATAGGAATCTCTTATTCTCCCCGCATTTTACACTTTTCAACTCTACTCCATTGTATATTACATATTAGGGAACTTAATATTTCCCTATGGTGGCATAGTAGTTAAGTGCTACGGCTGCTACCCAACAGGATGGCGGTTCGAATCCACTAGGAGCTCCTTGGAAACTGTATGGGGCGGTTCTACTGTGCCCTACAGGGTCGCTCTGAGTCAAAATCCACTGGATGGCAACGGGTTTACTTGGGTTTTGGTATTACATATTAGGGAAATTACAAAGATTTTCCCATAGATGGTTTTTTTTTTTTTTTTTCCTTCCACTTTGCTTATGTGTTTTTTGTTTGCCGTTTTGGTGCTGTTTTATCTTGTCTTTCTTTTTTATTGTGCTTTCGATGAAAGTTTACAGAGCAAATCAGTTTCCCATTAAACAAGTAATATATAAATCATTTTATGACACTGGTTGTAAACTCCATGGTTTGTCAACACTCTCCTCTTCTAGACCTTGGGTTCTCCATTTCCATTCGTCCAGCTTTCCTGTCCCCTCCTGCCGTCTCGGTACTTGCCCTGGGCTGGTGTGATCATTTAGTCTCGTATACAAAGCTGAACTACGAGTATATGTTGCTGTTGTTGTTGTTGTTAGGTGCTGGTGAGAGGGTTCTGACTCAGAGACCCTACGGACAACAGAATGAAACACTGCACGGTCCTGCGTCATCCTTATGATCATTGTTATGATCGAGGCCGTTGCTGCAGCCACTGGGTGAATCCATCTCCTTAAGGGTCTTCCTCTTTGTCGCTTATCCTGTACTTTACCAAGCATGATGCCCTTCTACAGAGAGTGCTCCTTCCTGATAACATGTCCAAAGTATGTGAGATAAAGTCTTGCCATCGTCACCTCTAAGGAGCATTCTGGCTATACTTCTTCCAAGACAAATTTGTTCGTTCTTTTGGCAGTCCGTGGTATATTCAATATTCTTTGCCAACAGCACAACTCAAAGGCATCAATTCTATTTCAGTCTTCCTTATTCTCTGTCCACCTTTCAGCATCCATATGAGGTGACTGAAACCACCATGGCTTGGGTCAAACACATTTTAGTCTTCATGGTGGTCTTTGCTTTTTAATACTTTAAAGAGATCTTTAGCAGCTGATTTGCCCAATGCAATGCATCCTTTGATTTTTTGACTGCTGCTTCAATAGGTGTTGATTGTGGATCCAAGTAAAATGAAATCTTTGATGACTTCAATCTTTTCTCCATTTATCATGATGTTGGTCCAGTTGTGAGGATTTTTTATTCTTTATGTTGAGGTGTAATCCATACTGAAGGCTGTGATCTTTGATCTTTATCATTAAATGCTTCAAGTCCTCTTTACTTTCAGCAAGCAAAGTTGTGTCATCTGCATATCACAGGTTGGTAATGAGCCTCCCTCCAATCTTGATGCTGTATTCTTCTTCATATAAACCAGCTGCTTGGGTTGTTTGCTCAGCATATAGACAGAATAAATATGGTGAAAGGATACTACCCTAATGCACACCTTTCCTGATTTTAAACCACTCAGTATCCCCTCATTCTCTTCGAAAGACTGCCTCTTCATCCCATTCTTCTCAATGTTATTCATAGTTTCTTATGATCCACACAGTGGAATGCGTTTGCATAGTGGATAAAAAACAGGTACACATCTTTCTGGTATTCTCTGCTTTCAGCCAGGATCCATCTGACATCAGCAATGATGTCCCTCATTCCATGTCCTCCTCTGAATTCAGCTTGTATTTCTGGTAGTTACCTGTTTGATGCACTGATGCAGCCGCTTTTTTTTTTAAATTTTTATTGTACTTCAGGTGAAGGTTTACAGAACAAATAGTTTCTCATGAAACAGTAGTACACATGTCGTTTTATGACATTGGTTAACAACCCTACAACATATCAACCCTCTAACTTCTCATCCTTTTTTTTTTTTGGTGAAAATACACATAGTCAAAGATATACCATTTCAAAAATTTCTACATGCACAGTTCAGTGACATTGACTACACTCTTCCAATTGTGCTGTTATTCTCACTTAAGATGAAGATGTACAGAACAAAATAGTTTCTCATTTAACAGTTACCTCAAATCTTGCCCTATGACAATGGCTAACAATCTCACAACACATCAACAATATCCTTACTCAACCTTGGGCTCCCTATCACCAGCTTCCTTGTCCCCTTCTGCCTTCTGGCCCTTGTCACTGGACTCCTGTACCTCATTATTTTTATTTGGTTTTACGGGGCTGTCCACTCCCAGGCTGGAAAGTGAACCTCGGAGGTAACTTCACCACTGAGCTCAAAGGGTGTCTGGGGGTCATACTCTTGGGGTTTCTCCAGTCTCCTTTAGGCCAGTAAATCTGGTCTTTTTTTTGTGTGTGTGAGTTAGAATTATGCTCTACATCCTTCTCCAGCTCTGTCCAGAACCCTCTGTTGTGATCCTGGTCAGAGCAGTCAGTGGTGGTAGCCGGGCACCATCTAACTGTACTGGACTCAGTCCGGTGGAGGCCTTGGTAGCTGTGGACAATTAGTCCTTCGGACTAATATTTTCCTTGTATCCTGTTCTCTTCATACTCCCTTGCTCCCGAAGGGATGAGACCAGTGGAGTATCTTAGATGGCTGCTCACAGGCTTTTAAGAACCCAGACACTACACACCAAGGTAGAATGTAGAACTTTGTCTTTATAAGCTGTGTCATGCCAAATGAGCTAGATGTTCCCCTAGACCATGGTCCTCACAGCCCTCCACCCAGCAATTAAGTCCCTCAGGGAGTTTGGATGTGTCTTTGGGGCTTCCATGACTTTTCCTTGTCCAAGTTGTGCTAGTTTCTTCCCTGTATTGTGTACTGTCTCACCCTTCACCCAAGATACCACTTATCTATTGCCTATTTAGTATTCCACCCCCCGCCTGATCCCTGGTAACCAACAAAGATTGTTACATTTTGTGTGTGAACTTTTTCATGGGTTTTTACAATAGAGGTCTCATACAATATTTGTCCTTTTGTGATTGACTTATTTCACTCAGCATAATGTCCTCCAGTTTCATCCATGTTATGAGATGCTTCACAGATTCATTGTTGTTCTTTCTCGTTGCATAGTACTCCATTGTGTGTATGTACCATAGTTTGTTTATCCATTCATCTCTTGATGGGCATCTAGGTTGTTTCCATCATTTTGCTATTGTGAACAATGCTGCCATGAACATAGGTGTGCATATGTCTATTTGAATGACGACTCTTATTTCTCTAGGATATATTCCTGGGAGTGGGATTGCTGGATTGAATGGTATGCCTATTTTTAGCTTTCTGAGGAAGTGCCATATCATTTTCCAAAATGGTTGTATCATATTGCATTCCCACCAGCAGTGCATAAGAGTTCCCATCTCCCCGCAGCCCCTCCAACATGCAGCCGCTTTTGAATGATCTTCAGCAAAATTTTACTTATGTGTGATATTAATTATACAGTTTGATAATTTCCACATTCTGTTGGATCTCCTTTCTTCTGAATAGGCTATATATATAGATATCTTCCAGTCAGTTGGCCAGGTAGCTACCTTGCTAATTTCCTCACATAGACTAGTGAGCCCTTCCAGTGTTGCATCCGTTTGTTGCAACATCTCAGTTGGTATTCCGTCACTTTCTGCAGCCTTGTTAATCTCCAATGTCTTCAGTGCATCTTGGACTTCTTCCTTCAGTATCATCGATTCTTGATCATATTCTACTTCCTGAAATGCTTGAACCAATTATTTTTGGTACAGTGACTCTGTGTATTCTTTCCATCTTCCTTTGCTGCTTCCTGAGTCCTTCAATATTTTGCCCACAGAATCCTTCAGTATTGCAGCTTGAGGCTTGAATTATTTCTTCAGATCTTCAGCTTGAGAAATGCCAAGCTTGTTCTTCCATTTTGGGGAAGTCCAGGTCTTTGCGCATGTCATTATAATACTTTGTCTTCTCGAGCTGCCCTTTGAAATCTTCCGTTTGACTCATTTACTTCATCATTTCTTCCATTTACTTTAGCTACTTGACATTCAAGAGCAAGTTTCAGAGTCTCTTGTGATATCCATTTCTATTTTTTAAATGACCTGTTGTTTTTTTCATGTATGATGTCCTTGACGTCATTTAACAACTCGTCTGGTCTTCTGTCATTAGTGTTCAATGGGTCAAATATATTCTTGAGATGATCTCTAAATTCAGACGGGATATACTGAAGGTCATACTTTGGCTCTTGTGGACTTGTTCTAATTTTCTTCAGCTTCAACTTGAATTTGGATATAAGCAATGGATGGTCTGTCCCACAATAGGCCCCCAACCTTGTTCTGACTGATGATACTGAGCTTTGCCATTGTCTCTTTCCACAGATGTAGTCGATTTGATTCCTGTTATTCTAACTGAGGAAATCCACCTGTATAGTTGACATTTATGTTGTTGAAAAAAGGTATTTGCAATGAAGAAGTCGTTGGTCTTGCAAAATTCTATCATGAGATCTCTGGCGTCATTTCTATCACCAAGGCCATATCTTCCAACTCCTGATCCTTCTTCTTTGTTTCCAACTTTAGTATTCCAATCACCATTAATTAGCAAGACATCCTGATCACATGTGCGATCAATTTCAGACTGCAGAAGTTGGTAAAAATCTTCAATTACTTCATCTTTGACCTCAGTGTTTGGTGCACAAATTTGAATAATAGCCGTATTAACTGGTCTTCCTTTTTGTGTATGGATATTATCCTATCACTGACAGTGTTGTACTTCAGGATAGATCTTGAAATGTTCTTTTTGATGATGACTGCAATGCCATTCATCTTCAATTTGTCATTCCTGGCATAGCAGACCATATGATTGTCCAATTCAAAATGGCCACTACCAGTCCATTTCAGCTCACTAATGCCTAGGATAGTGATGTTTCTGTATTGCATTTCATTTTTGACAATTTCCAATTTTCCTAGATTCATACTTCATACATTCCACTTTCCGATTATTAACAAATGTTTGCAGCTGTTTCTTCTCATTTTGAGTTGTGCCACATCAGCAAATGAAGGTGCCTATTTCTTAATTGGATTATTTGTCTTTTTTTCACAGAGGTGTTCAGATTTCCGATAGATTTTAGGGACTAGAACTTTGTCAGATATAGCCTAGCCAAAACTTTTTTCCCAGTCTGTAGGATTTCCTTTTACTCTTTTGGTGAAGTCTTTTGATGAACGTAAGTATTTAATTTTTAGAAGGTCCCAGTGATCTAGCTCATTTCTGGTGTTTGTGTATTGTTAGTTATGGTTTGTATAGCCTCTAGCATTTACCCTATTTTTTCTTCCATGATCTTTATGGTTTTTGGTTTTATATTTAGATCTTTGATCCATTTTGAATTAGTTTTTGTGCATGGAGTAAAGTATGGGTTTTGTTTCATTTTTTTACAGATGTACATCCAGGTTTGCCAGCACAATTTGTTAAAAAGACTGTCTGTTCTCCATTTAATAGACTTTGGTCCTTTGTCAAAGATAGAGTGACCATAGGTGGATGGGTCTTGTTTTTTTGTAAAGAGAATATAAGCATGTCCAGGAAGAAGTTTTTCAATGTAGTGAATTATGTCAAACATTCATTGTTTCTAAGTTTTATGTAACAATTGGTTTTCTACCCCAAAGTTATACAACCTTTCAGTTTTGGCATTTCCAGTGATTATATTTGGTTTTATTTTTCATTTTTTACTTTTAAATTTTATATGTATTTAAAACTTAGTGTCACTGGCACTGGTGATACATTAATCTAAGGTTTTATTTTTCTAAATGGCTACCCAGTTAGCCCAACACCATTTGTCCAAATCCACCCATTTCTATTGATTTGGGTTGCTACCTCTATCATATTTTCATTTATATATTTGTTTTCTTCCCTATCTGGTGTTTTAGTTTTGCTGCATCAGTTATAAGTGGAGTCTTAAATAGCTATTTATTTTCCAATTTCTGCATGGCTCCATTGGACTACGTATGATTTGGGTGGTCTAACAACAGCTTGTTTACTCTATGTTAATATCTGAATATATCATTTACCCAAGGCCTATATTGATACAAAGGTTCCTGTGTGGCCAATACGGTTTTCGCTGAACTAGCAAACTAAAGGTTGATGGTTCCATCCTACACAGTGGCAATGCAGAGGAAAAGCCTACAATCTGTTTCTGTGAAGAATACAGCAAAGAGAACTCTGTGAAGCAGTACTAATCTGTAACACATTTGGTCACCGTAGGTCAGAATTAACCCACTAGAAGCCAATGGGATTGTTATTTTTGTTATTGTCATTACTGTATTTTAATACAAAGTGGTTGCAATAGTGTGTGTAGAAAGACCATTGTGGCATGCTGTTGGGAATGTATATTTGCCAAGATCCGTCAGAATTACCATCTCATGTAACATACATTGCTTCAGCAATTCCATGTATAGAAAGTACATCTATTTGAAATGTCAGATAGGATATTACTTATTGCAGGATTATTTGTATGAGCAAGATATATGTTATGATATATCCGTACAATGGAATTCTTTGCTGCAAAGCAAAGAAGGAAGAAGCTCTTTCTTTATTGATCTGGAAATCACTACAACATACATGAAGTGAAAAATCCAAGATGCATTGGAATGTATTTGGAATTTCCTTATTTGTATAAAAAGTGGAGGAAATAATATCCCTGAGAGGATACCCCAGAAACTATGCTTGCCTGTGCAAGGAGGACTGGGAAGGTTGTGGGACAGTCAGGGATGAGACTCATACTTTTGTGGTGGCAACAAGTTTGGTTTTTGGTCCATCAAGCAGGGACGCTAAAGAACTAAGTGTTGTCTCTTTCGCTGTCTCTTTATGACATCCGGGTATCATGAAGTGCAAAGACAGCCAAGGAACAAAATCTACTAGAGACCACGTGTCCTGCCTGCTCTCACCTCACCAAGGCGGCTTGGGGGGTCCTTGGGTCTCCCCCTCGCCTGCCCCGCTCCCCCTCCCTTACACTCATCCCCTCAGAGGTTTCCGTCACCGCGTGTCCCAGGCGACCCGGGCACTGCTGCCCCACTCCGACTCCCACTGCCATTCTACAGTCAAACGCGGGACCTTCTGGGGCGCAGAGCTGTGTTTAAGTTCATAGCCAGCAGTCCCGGCTCTCTGAGCTTCCTGAGGGGATGCAACATTGGCATTGTGGGATTTTAAGGGAATAACGATATTAGGGGAGACTCTAGCTGAATTCGACCCTCCTAGCCCTCTCTTCTGCTTTCCCTTTCCTCCCCTCCAAATGACTACTTGCTGTGAGTGCAAGTGATGGCGTACTTGGAGGTCTGAATCTCTTAATGGAGTTTCATTGCTTGAAACCCTCTCTTATGGCATTCGAATGAAGAATCTAAGTTACAAAAGATGAAAACAGCGAAATTTGTTTTTAGAAACCTTCATCTTATTTGGAAGAACTGGGTTGCATCAACTTTTACTGACCCCTTGCGGGCAGTGTAGAACTTCTCCATAGTGTTGTCAAGGCTTTCACCTTTCAGGAGCAGATTACCAGGCCTGTCTTCTGAGGTACCTCTGGGTGGGTTCAAATCGCCAACCTTTTGGCTAGTAATTGAGCGCTAAACTCTTCGCTTTCCCTGCTCTCGTTGCTCTGTTCCGATGCTTGAGCAAAAAGCAGGAAGAGATGAGTGAAGAAGCCTATAGCAAATGTTGGGGTGGGTTTCTCTATGTCAATCGGCTTCTAAAAGAAATAACTAGGGTAAAATGAGGATAAGCCTGAACAGGGACTTCAACCCTGAACCCTCGGATTAAAAGTCTGCTGCTTTACCAACTGAGCTACCGAGTACCCTGCTTCTAATTTCTGCTGACTACCTAGCATAGGTTTTATGCAGATCAATTGCTTTTATATTTTGCGTCCTGGTTCCCAAATAGCTTTCTTGTAATTCCTCTGCTTGCCAAGAAGATTCAGTTTCAAACAGATGTTATAATCACTAGGAGAATTTCCCTTCCTTCTATCTTGTCTTCTGTCCCTTTAGACTTTCAGAAACGGACTTGGTTGCTGGACAAAGCACTGCTGCTTTTCAGATCACATTTCAGACCTAGAGGGCTTCATATCCACCTGCATGTATTTTTCTCAAAACAACACTCATGCTACTCTTTTTCATATCCCTCTGCCTTAGCTCATACATCTTTCTTGCAGCTTTGGAAGGTGGAGGAGAAAAGAGTTGAAAGAGCGAAAAAAACGGAAGACCAATGAGAGCATTCCATAATGGTGGGGCAAGCAGAGGTGCACAGGTTTAATCTTCTGCATCTCTATGCTTGCTTTTCTTCATAATGCAACTTCTCTACCGCCTGTGAGCCACTCTTCCTACTTTTCATTTTCTTCCTCCTGTTTGTCCTCCTCTTCCTCCCTCTCTTTTGTCTCCTTTCTCTCCTCCTCTTTCAGGTCTTCATGTTATGAATACTGTTTGCTACTCACATCAAAAGAAAAATAATAATTGTCTTGATGAATTAATGTACATTAGGAAATACTATCCAGCATATGACCTATGATTCTTTTTGAGTTTTGACCTAAACTTGGAGAAAATACTGTGCAAGGGATATGGGAACAAATGGGGAAGTTTTGGAGTAAGGGAAAGTTTAACCTCTCTGCGGAGGAAAGACATGGAGGAGAATGGGAAAAAACTATTGTTTATTTCTTCCGAATAACTCGACACTTCCAAGAAAACAAGACTATGTGAAAACTGTATTTGTGATCACTTAACTTTAGAAACTTGTGGATTTCTCATCTCTTCTACCCTGCCAATATACAAGGCAGAGTTGGGGATGGGTCACACAAAATCACCTTGTTTTGTGGATCAATCCACAGGGAAACTAGGGAATGACTTTTAGGCAAAATACTTTGGGGTTAGTTAACATTTCAATGAGACAAATGTCCCTCTGAGCTATTTTGGCCCTCTTCTCTGCATTTGAAATAGCTTGGAAGTCACCAAACTGCACCTCACACAACAGGACCACTCTCCCAGGGAGGTTTGGGATCCACCACCTAGTCCCACCTCTGTATCAGGTGATTCTTTTACTCGTTGGGTAGAGTATCAAGTTGTTAAAACCTATGTTGTGAATGGACTACAATAAAATATTTTCCTGGCATTAACAGCAGGCATTTTCTACAAAGGGAGCTCGTGTTTGAGCTTCCAGATCTTTCTCCCTGGAGCAATGCTGTATTGTATTTGAGACAGAAAAAGTCCGAACATAACAACTTCTGGTGATCCCTCTCCTCATGCTGTCATCTGCCCGCCTTCATTGCAGAGTTTAGTTCTTGGTTCATAATTCTCCACCCAAATGCATCATCATTATAAGTGACTTAGACCAGAACAGCCTCGAAGAAATATGTCACTTCTGTTCATCTCACAATCTCAGTCTATTAGTTCTAAGTAATTGTTTTCAGAGGTTTCAGATGATATTTGGTTCCTTTTTTGAATGTTGTTAAAATTTATTCTGATTGCAAAGTCAAAAATTTGAAAACAGAAACTCAGTGTTCCCTTATCAACACTTTCACTTACAGGCTTGTACAGCATCCTCACAGCACTGGCTGTGTGGCCTAATGGATAAGATGTCTGATTCCAGATCTAGAGGACTAAGGGTTTAAGTCCCTTTATGGTGGTCTTATTGTGCAACAAGTGGAAAAGTCATGAATTGACTTCCAGGGACTAATTCCTGAGGTGTTGCTGGAAGGGGAAGTGATATAGGCACAGTTTATTCTTTCATAAATCAATAATTAACATTAAAGAGACTTTGGAAATCTAAAATGGGCTGAGACTCAAAAAGACATGGGAGCAAATCTGTGCACCCACCAATGATCATCATTCTGTCCTCTCAGTTTATTACTTCTTTGTAATGATTTTTGAAGATTTCAGTGGGTGTTTATTTCTTTTCTTCAAGATATTAGTGAATCTTACTCTAATTGCAAGGAACTTCGAATCACAAGTTCTCGTTATGTTCCTTTCTTTTTACTTGTATAGATGTCTTATCTTCTCCATCAATCCCAGGCCCTTCATAGTTACTCTTCTTCTCCACCCACATCCCCCCTTCTCCTCCTATTTCAATTTTCAGGAATGATAAGAGCAATCTGATTTAACATCTGGAAACTAACCCATGATGTGATAGTTACGGTTTTTCTGCCAAAGATTCCACACAGATGCTAGATAATGTAAGAAAATGCAGTCTGGAAAATTCCGAACATAGTATATAACTCTTTATCTTCAAAACATTTTCTGATACCCTCATTTTTGAGAATCCTTCCAAAACCTTCTGACTTCTATTCTTCCCAGGACCTACGTGGATTATACGTATAATTTAAAGGTATTAGATTTCCTGAATAGAACACAGAGAGCTTATATATGTTTCTTCTAGTAAGATCAACTTTAATATCTCATAGACTCTTATACTTTAAGAATTATTACCAAAGTCCCTCCTTTGAGGAGATGTCCAAACAGTGCTGTAAACAGTAAATTGGACCTTCTCCCAAATAATACATAAAATACACCTTTCAGACTTTCAAGTACAACTTGATTTAACAAGAATGCATCCCTGCATCCCTCCATATCAAGAACTTACAAGGATATATTTGGAATCCAGGTTGCTGTAGCCACAATATCAACCAATAACTTCATAGTTACCCCCAAACAATCTTAATTGTACCTCACAAGACTCAGAGCCAAATTAATCCCTGCTCTATCATTCTGCCTGTACTCAATTCACTGCATATCTTTGTGTCTGACATCTGTCTAATGGTCTCTTTCAAGGAGGCCTTTGCTTCTCTTTACTCTTCTCACATTCTATTGCTCTGATGAGCTGCCTTCTGGGTCAGCTGGGAGGCAAGTTCTGTGTGAAAAATGGGGTCCTACCAAGTTATAAGGGGACTTCATGTGATTTCCGTGAACATGGAGAAGATTCTTATTGGGGCAGAAGGTGGCAGAGAAGAGATACAAGTCGTCTCACCTGGAGGTTGCTCTTTCTTAGGTCTTCTAAGAAATTTCAAGAAGATAATGGTAATCAGTATGAACTCCAGAGTCCAAGATCACTCTAGAGGCTAAGCTTATCCCTTGGTTTTCAACGAATACCATTAACAAGCTCCAAATCTTCAAATTGTAATGGACTCTCTTCAAGGCTCACTCTACCTCTGTGCAGACTCACTCCTCTACAGCCACATGCTTTATACAAATCTCCAGGTAAGAGATTTTTGTAACTTTCTAGTCTCAGGAATCACTGCGCTTATAAAACATTAACATGAATTTGTACCTTAAATTCATAAGTATCCCAAATAATGAAGTCCCAAATCAAACTCCTTCTCTCCCTTTTCCAATCCTATCCAATGTCCCCAAAGAAGAAGAAAACAACCTAACAACAAGTGGTAAAATCCACTCCTCTTTTCCCAAAATGAAAGGACATAGCATCTCCAGAATCCAGAGAATTGGAAATTTTTCTAAAAATTTCCAAATTTGAGTTGCATCATCAACCTTGACCTCTCAATACTGTGCCATCCTTTTCATTCCTTAAGTCACTATTTCACTCATCTATTTGACAGTAGGCCAGAAAATAAGGTTGCTGTGCACATTGAATGAATATCTCTTAAATAATATTGCAAGTCTGACTTTCCACATTTGAAATCTTGCTCTTCAGACTCCCACTGAGAAAACAGAGTATGTGAACGCACTGTAAATATTTCCAGAGCTGCTCCAGGAGAAAGTTGGGCTCAGTAGCCTTTTGCGTATGAGTTAGAAAGAAGTATGGGAGAACTGAACTATGTACCCCAGAACAAGATGGTGAATCCTAGATCCTCAGACTAGAGGCCTGGTGCACTGAGCTCTCCAGCAGTTTGATGGGTTCAAACTTGACCTTTCTTTCTCATTCTTTCCCTCGAATTTTAAGGCCAAACACGATAAAACTAAGTGGCTGCAAATACAAGATATTCTAGCCCACAGCCATGAGGGGATTCCACTTCTAAGCTCCAGTTGCTGTGCTCTCACTTGGGGTCAGGACAACGACGTCTCCTTGTGGCTTTTTCCAAAGCCTCCAATACCAACAACTGCTATTCCAGACACACTCAACCACACAAGCGCTTTCCAACATGCTCAGAAATGGAAAGAGCAGCGAGGCGCTCTCAGTCACGAAATTTTGGACGAAATGAGT
Organism: Dugong dugon; assembly: GCA_030035585.1. Classification (NCBI taxonomy): domain Eukaryota; kingdom Metazoa; phylum Chordata; class Mammalia; order Sirenia; family Dugongidae; genus Dugong; species Dugong dugon. The sequence goes on along the minus strand of CM057464.1, from coordinate 39,315,762 downwards.
CGTATCTTTTTGGGGGACATGCACTCTGAAAGCACTTACTTTAGCCGTTGTCTTCCCAAGGGCCTCCAGAAAGCATAGTAAAGATGGGAACTTGGTCACTTTCTACCTCCACAACAGTCCATATCCTATCCATTCTTAGAGACCCATTTCCAAACCCTATTCCTTCTCTCTGACATGTACTCCTCTGCTGCTTTTTTTCTCTGCTGCTCAGCATCCTCCTTTCCCCCCTGCTATAAACCCTGCCACAGTCTCCTATTTACTCCCTTCCTCGCGCCCACTCTTCCTACATTCCAGTTGCCAGACAGGTGTCTTTCTAATATAGTAGGAACTTAACCTATATATTCTGGACTACCAACCCTTCCATCCAAGAAGATTTGGATTTCCTCCCTCATGTCTGGACTAACAATCGCATCACTTCAGGAATTTGCAGACTTCTCCAGGCGTAGGGCAAGTTTATAAAGAACAAAATTTGTTTTGAAGGTTGTGCCCAGCCCGTAAAGCGCTTCTCTTGTGCTTTCCTCATTAAAGAAATAATTTGGTCTAAAAGAGACGTTTTAAATGCAGGCGCGTCTGTCTTTCTCCTCTCTCTTCCGGCTTCTGACTTCCTCTTCAAAACCAGAGCTACAGCATTGTTGAGGCAAAACTATGTTTCCAAACCCAGGTGCTGGACGCAGACGTTTGCAAGAGCATAACTACACTTTGTCGCTCTTCTTTTCAGTCTAATTAACCCGCTTCTATCCAGTAGATCCCGATCTAGTCAGGTTTCCAAAGAGCGGCTGGTGGATTGGAACTGCGAAGCTTTTGGTCAGCAACCATACCTCTTGACAGCGCCACACCCTGTTTCTGTCAACTATTGTGATTTAATTAACCTCTAGTCTTATCTCACCACCTGGATCTTCATTCCTTCCCAGCGCTGACTGAACTCATCTTTGTATTCCCCTGCACTAGCTTTTGTGTCTTTCCGCAAGCTTCATAGACGGAAGAAAAGGACTTTTCAAGAAGACTTAACAGAATGTTCAATCCTGGGACTCTCCCTCTTGGTGTACTGGAATTGACTGACACTCAGGAAGTTGGCTAAAAGCAGTCCTTGAAGAAGCCAAGGACTACCGGAAGATCTCAAACTCGTTTGGTCTGGAAGACTTTTTTTTTTTTTCCCCATCACCTGGCATGGCTGCAAGGCAGGATCCAATCCAGGAACACAAGAAGTGAACATAATGGATTTTGATTTGTGCAAACTTATGTTTTAAAACACTTGCAGACTATGCTAAAGCAAAACAAACAAACAAAAAAAAACCAGTTGACGCTGAGTCTCTAAAGGATAGAGTAGAACTTGTATCCAAGGAGTGCCTGGTGGATTCCAGCTACCAATGTTTTGATTAGCAGCCATAGCTCTTAACTGTTAAGCCACAGATCGTGCTGGAATTCAGTATTATATAGTAGTCTCATAATGGTGGTTAACAGGGGGGTGTAGCTCAGTGGTAGAGTGTGTGCTTAGCACACACCACCCCCTGAGTTCAAGCCCCAGCACCTTCATGTATCACTTTCTTTCTTCACCTAAATATTGGCAAATTTGTTTCAGACTTGCCCCATTTTTCTCTTTGTGAATACCTTTACTTATGTTTTTCCTACTTACAGAAAGGATAAATTGTTTGATAATTACTCACTTGGACCACAGTCCTTGACACTCCTTGGGCCTCCCAACCTATTGTGCTTAAACATGATAAAATTAAGAGGAACTGGAGTAAAAGAAGGTGCTCACTCAAGATCTGCTGACCGTGAAACAACAAAATTCCACCACATCATAGACGGCTTGGTCTCCTTTACTACAATTTCTCATTATTATTAAGAAGTAGGAAAGAAAAAGATAGATGCAAAGAGGGAGGGGAGAAGTGACTGCTGGACAAATTCCTTCTTAGTCTTCTTTTTCTTCTCCTCTACCCCGCCCCCACCTTCCACCCCCCACCCCCGCCTTGTGCCTGTGTCAATGAACAGCAGTTTCAGGAGAAAATTTACTTCTGATTTTCTTTTTCTCATTTCTTCTACTCTCCAGCACCCACCCACTTAATCTTGCTCAGCAAAACGTCGGTCCAATCACCAGTCATGGAGATCTGTGATCCCAACTACAAAGATCAGTTATCCCAACTCTTTGTTAATGGTGAAGAAGTGTTTAGATGCTATCCAGAGGAAAGGCATTTCTCAGGAAACCTTGAGTCTTCCAGCATCCACAGTTGAGAAAATTATTTGCAGAGATGGAAAGAGCTGCCAAGCTCTCTTAAAGTCACAAAAGTCTTGGGCAAAAAGTAGCTGCAACTTCCTATGGGAAAAACACCTTTAGTCCATTTTCCTTAGGAGAAAGGGAACTTTCTGACTTCCTGCATTGTAGAGAGAGCAGAGGAGACATAGGCAACCCTGGTGGTCTGAAACTACCTCCTAGGCCATTCAAATTCTATGCATCCTAAAGACCTAGTTCTAAATTTTCTTTCACCTTCTCTTATAGTTCAACCACACCCACATCCACCTCCCTCCTCCTATCTTCCCCTTCATTTTCTTCATCACATAATGTGTCACCTTCACCTTCACTTTCCCTCTCCCAGCCCCCTTTTTTCCTGTCTCCAGAGCTTCCTCCTAACTAAAATTTCCCAGAAGCTCAGTTCATTCCAGTTCCCTCAGCACCACTTCCTAGGCTAGCAGTCTTCAAACATGGCTGAAAAATGGAAGCGCTTATGGAGACTTTTTTCAACCATATAGATCCTATCATCTCCCTATCCAGTGATTCTCAGTCCATTCAGAATTTATATAGGTGGAATAAGAAATACGTACATTCAAAAAGTTCTCAGGCAGTTCCCCAGTTTGGGGAATCACTGCATTCTGATCTAAGACATTTACTTCCTTTTTAACTCTGTATTGGACTTTGTTACTCACCATGTTACCTTGTAATGCTTCTGGTCTCTAAGCACCCATGTCAGCTACTTACAAGCTCCAACTAAGCCTCAGTCAGTTGTTTGAGGGAGGTAACGGTAGGGGAGAAGACTAGTGCTGGGGAGGAACTGAAGTGCTGATATATAATGTATTCCAATATTTAGGAAGATACAAACCTCTCACGGGGGGGAAAAAATCAGAATGAAAACTAAAAGCAAAAGAAGACACAATGATTAAGGATTACCTCCTAAAACTCTTATGTCGATTGACTGACACCATAAATTTTGGTAAGAGGTTGAAGCTTCTATTCTTTTAGCCTCTGTGATGGCTGAGGTTTGACTGCTTGACCAGGAACATGAGTGGGCTGTCACAGAAGGTTAATATGCTTGCAGTTCTTGCTCAGCCCCCAACATGTCTCCCTCATGCTTCTGTGTGGTTCTCAGAACCCTAGCTGCAGCTTCACAAGACAAAGCTACTGCTTGCTTTCCTGACCAGGGTTTTGGACTCCAGGGTTTGCTAGATCAGTGGCTTTCCATGATATCATATACTTACTGCTTTTCACCTAGGATCTATTTTTCTTTCCATCTGGATCTAAGCATCCCAAGCCAACTTCTCGGGTTCTGCTCTTTTGTATCCTTGGCCTAGAATTAACTGTTGTGGCTCTGATAGCCAAAAGTAGTGGAGGTGCAGGACCCTGGTGTGATGGTTGGATAATTCCCAATACCACAAAGACTGTGTGGAGAAGGAGCAACTAATTTGGAGTTTCAAGCTGAAGCCACTTGAATTGACACTGGCTATTGCACAGTGGTTAAGGCAATCGACTGTACACTGAAAGGTTATTGGTTTGAAACCACCAGAGGCTCCACGGTAGAAAGATGTGGCAGTTGGCTTCCTTAGATTTACAGCCTTGGAAACTCTATGGGGACGCTATGAGTCAGAATACAACTCTATGGCAGTGATTTTTTGGGGTTTTTATGCATGCCAGTGGCTGAGAATTCAATGTCCTAAGGTTTAACTGCTCTCTGTCCCTGGAAGGAGTTCCGGTGGCTCAAGTGGTTAAAAGGTCAGCAGTTCCAATTGATAGCTGCTCTCTAGAAACCCTATGGGGATGTTGGATTTTGGTTTTTCCCTAGGAGAGGAGTCCCTAGGTATACATAAATAGTTAACACTTGCTTGCTGCTAACTGAAAGATTGGAGGTTCCAGTCACCCAGGGGTGCCTGGTGTTCTACTTCCAAAAAATCAGCCATTGAAAACCCTATAGAGGACAGTTCTATTCTGACACACATGAGGTCGCTATGCGTTAGAATCGATGACAAGTGGTTTTCCCTGGGAAACATGTTCAAATATGGATTCCTGTTGCTTTATGGAGACTTCTTACCTCTTATGGCATTTACCTGCAACCTGAAATTTTCTCTGAGACAATATCGTGGCTCCAATCCAAATACAGTGAGGTTCTGAAAAGCAAGAGGAAAATGATGTCTATCTTGAGAATCTGTGTTTGGCCAAATAGAAGATGATAGTCCAAAGCTGTGTTTCACTGCTTGGGTGATGCTGTGCACCTGTCAGGAGTCAAAAACAAAAAAATCAAACTCGTTGTGGTCGATTCAATCCCGACTCACAATGACCTTAAGGAACAGAGTAGAACTGCCCCATATGGTTTCCAAGGAGCAACTGGTGCATTTGAACTGCCTACTTTTTGGTTAGCAGAAAATCATTGTGCCACAAGGGATCCAAATGTCATTCCCATGACGCAGCAAGAAAAGGAAGGAACAACGAGGACAGGATTCAAACCCACATGTGCAACCCATAGTGGATTAGCAGCCCATCGCCTTAACCACTCAGGCACCTCGTCAGGAATAATGGCAAAAAGAATCTAAGAGCAGGAAAGCTTATGCACTCAGTTTTGCCCTGAAATAATTTTGACATCAGCACAACTGGAGGTAGCCCAGCAGGGAACCTCACTAGAGGTCTTCGTGGTATAGTTGGTTTAAAAAAAAAAAAAAAACTGTCCGCAGGGCCCTTTCAAACCCCCCACCCCCATCTGTCTTTCTGTCTCTTTAGTAATTGTACAGGATGGGATTTTAAGGTGCACACTTTTGTTTTGGGTGATTGAAGAGATTCTGTCAGCATTTGGTTTTTCTTTTCTCCCCTTTCTTGTCTTCCTTCTGCTGTTGTAGTCACCTTAAGGGCTATAGAAGCTCATGGCACAGAAATGGAAGAGTATTGAAGGAAGTCCATTGGGTTATGTTTTTGCTGTCTATGTGTGAAGGAATTGAATGGAAAATATTAGGAGAAGTGAATTTATATTCCTTTAAGGTTGAGTTTAAATCGTGTTGGAACAGAGAAAAACTGTAGTGGTGCAGAGGATCGAAGCCAGGGCCTCATACATGCAAAGCATGTGCTCTACCACTGAACTACATGCACCTCATTCCCGAAGTGCTGCTGGCTAGCTTTTATCTAAAACTAAGGGTTATTTCCTGAGATTCACGCTTCTTTGGCATTGCAGTAGTGTTGCTCAGTGTTACGAGGCATCAGCAGCTGCTTTAGGCAGGAGGTGCTCAGGAGCCAGTGGGGGATGCTGACTCTTTATAGGGCTTGCAAGTGAAGGCAGAAGATTGGAAACATGTGTCGGAAATATAGCCACAAGAGGTTTACATTGTGGTCTTTTACAACCTTGAATTGTTAAAAAGTCTCTGTCTTCTATTATGGGTGGCAAAGAATCAAGTCCCCATCTTCAACTCTTTTGATTTCCTCCATAGTTGTCTTAACCTGAGGCACAAAGCTAAAGAAATTAATCTTCTGGATGCCTAAAAGCCTTCACTATATTTGCTATGTGCTCAATCAGAATGTATGCCCTGGATTTGATGCAAGGAAACTAACGGCAGAAGAAAACCCAATAGTGATGCACTCTGCATTTCATTACAAAGTCTTTTCTCTTCTACTCGAGATATCGGGTAACTCAGGGGCCCTACCAACAGTCCAAAAGAGGAATTCATAAGGCATGAATGAATCAGCAACTTCCAGATTTAGAGAAAGGTGAATTATAAAAGTAAGATAGAAGATAAATGGACAGGATTTAAAGGACAAGAAAAAAAGTGAGTGAAGCATTTATTCATTTAAAAAATTCTTAAGTCATTCCCAAACAGAAGGAGGTACAGAAAATGGAGTTTTCAAAAATTAGAGGTGGAGGGACATGGGAGGAAACCCGGAAGAGGGAGAAGATAAAAATGTATGGAATTCAAGATATCTTGGAACACACTTGTGAGAATGTTACACAGTGAACTCAGGGTAATACTCTGGTCTCCAGCCTTGGATTTGTGAGTGATCAGTAAGCACAGTCATGTGGAGGGTGGATAAATACTCAAAAATGTACTTGGAGATTTGGGGATTAGAAATTCATTTGTGATATTTGTGGAAGACAAATAAGCTTGCTCCAAGACTCTTCAGAACCCTGATATTTATCAGGATTACAACTCAATTTTTTGAACTACATAAGAAGACTAAGAGAAAATTAATTTCCTGGTGGGTCCTTTTCTGGTGCGCTAAGACTTGCCAATTATCTGGACCCTGGCCTTTGGGAAAGTAGCTTTACTGCAATGCGCACAGCAAGGAGCCGGGAGGAAGCTCCTCAGATCCAGCTCCCTGAGCTATGGGGAAGCAGGGTTTATATGTGATTTGGGCATCAAGGTGGTGTTCGTGCAAGTGTACTGGGGAAGGAAACTTCTAGAAGGAAACTGGAGGTGACATGGTTCTTGTCGGACCTCTTGCTTTGGAATAGGGTCTGAGTGATGCTTTTCCTTCTGATTCATTCCACCTGTTGCTGCATCCTCTGTTGAGGTCAATTAGCAGTTCCAGCAGGCCCTTGCGCACATGTGGGATGGGACAAATCTGACTTGGGCTAGTTTAAGGACTAATGGAAATTTACTGGCATTAGTAGTGTCAGGTTGGTACCAGATGTCTAGTGTCTATTAGCTTTTTGTCATCCTGGTTTGCACATATATGAATCCTTGCCAATATTCATAAAAATAACATTGAGTCTTTTTTGAAATTGGCAGAATATAATTTGTCTGTCAGACTTGTTCTTTCAATTGGCTCATGGGATTTGTACAGTAAGAACAAGAAACAGTGTGTGGTAGGTTTCACTTAAGGAGAAAACTAGAATGTCACACACAAAACTGACAGATACGTGTATGTATATGTCTGTGTGTATGTGTATGTGTGTGTAAATGCTGGGTGGTATCTTGGCTGTTTGATACTCTAAAAGCAGTATGTGTAATGTCAAGTGTCCACCATTACAGTATCACTCAGAATAGTTTCACTGTCCTAAAAATGCCCTAGGCACCACCTATTCATCCCTCTCAACCCCCCTGAATTGCTGGCAGGCTCTGATGTTTTTACTGTCTAGAATTTTGCCTTTTCTCAAATGTCATGTATTTGGAATTATACAATATGTAGCTTTTTCAGCTAGCTTCTTTCACTTAGCAATATACATTTAAGTTTCCTCCATGGCTTTTCATAGCTTGAAAGCTCACTTCTTTTTGTTGCTGTATAGTACTGCATTATATGGATGTGCCACAGCTTATTTATTCATCTATTGAAAGACATCTTGTTTGTTTCCAATTTGGGGCATTTATCAGTAAAGCTGCTATAAACATTTGTGTGCAGGTTTTTGGTGGACATAAGCTTTCGCTTCGTTTAGGTAAATACCTAGGAGCACAGTGGCCGAATCATATGTTTCTGTATGCCTATATTTATGCATGGGTCATATTTTGCCCCTAGTGGATTGTTCTAATTTTCTTCAACTTCATCTTGAACTTGCATTTGAGCAACTGATTGTCTATTCCACAGTAGATCCCTGGCCTTGCTCTGACTGATTATATTGAGCGTCTCCATTGTCTCTTTCCACAAATGTAGTCAATTTGATTCCTGTGTATTCCATCTGGTGAGGTCCACGTGTATAGCTGCCGTTTGTGTTGTTGAAAAAAGGTATTTGCAATGAAGAAGTCATTGGTCTTGCAAAATTCTATCATGCGATCTCTAGCATCGTTTCTATCACCAAATCCGTATTTTCCAACAACCAATCCTTCGTTTCAAACTTTTGAATTCCAATCGCCAGTGATTATCAATGCATCTTGATTGCATGTTTGATCAATTTCAGACTGCAAAAGTTGATAAAAATTCTCAGTTTATTCATCTTTGTCCTTAGTGGTTTGTTCGTAAGTTTGAATAATAGTCTTATTAGCTGGTCTTCCTTGTAAGCATATGGATATTATCCTATCACTGACAAAGGTATAATTCAGAATAGATCTTGAAATATTCTTTTTCATGATGAATGCAATGTCATTCCTCTTCAATTTGCATAGTAGACCATATTATTGCCCGAATCAAAATGGCCAATACCAGTCCATTCCAGCTCACTAACGCCCAGGATACTGATCTTTATATATTCCATTTCATTTTTGACATCTTCCAATTTTCCTAAATTCATACTTTGTATATTCCACATTCCAATTATTAATGGATGTTTGCTGCTGTTTCTACACATTTTAAGTAGTGTCTCATCAGCAAATGAAGGTCACGAAAGATTGACTCCATTTGTGTCATTAAGGCTGACTGTACTTTGAGGTGGCAGCTATTCCTCAGTCATACTTTGAATACCTTCCAACCTGAGGGGCTCATCTTACCGCACTATATCAGACAATGTTCCACTGCTATTCATAAGGTTTTCACTGGCCAATTTTTTCAGAAGTAGACTTCCAGGTACTTCTTCCTAGTCTGTCTTAGTCTGGAGACTCTGCTGAAATCTGTCCACCTAGGAAGACTCTTCTGGTATTTGAAATACCATTGGCAAAGCTTCCAGTATCACAGCAACACACGAGCCACCACAGTACAACAAACTGACAGATATGTGATGGACCATCTCAGGAAAAGTTTTGAGACATTGAACACTGTTGACCAAAGACTAAACAAGTTGTGGGATACATCAAGGACATCACACATGAAGAAAGCAAGAGGTCATTAAAAAGACAGGAAAGAAAGAAAAGACCAAAATGGACATCAGAAGAGACTCTGAAACTTCTTCTTGAACACAGACTAGCTAAAACAAAAGGAAGAAATAATAAAGTAAAAGAGCTGAACAGAAAATATCAAAGGGGGTCTTGAGAAGACAAAGTAAAGTATTATAATGAAATGTGCAAATATCTGGAGTTAGAAAACCAAAAGAGAAGGACAGGCTTGACATTTCTCAAGCTGAAAGAACTGAAGAAAAAAATCAAGCTTCGAGTTGCAATACTGAAGGATTCTACGGGGAAAATATTGAATGGTGCAGGAAGCATCAAAGAAGATGGAAAGAATACACAGAGTCACTCTACCAGAAAGAACTGGTCAACCTTCAATCATTTCAAGAGGTTGCATATGATCAGGAACTGATGGTATTGAAGGAAGAGATCCAAGCTGAACTGAAGGCAATGGCAAAAAACAAGGCTCCAGGAATTGACAGAGTACTCATTGAGATGTTTCAACAAATGGATGCAGTGCTGGAGATGCTCATTTGCCAAGAAATTTGTAGGACAGCTACCTGGCCAACCGACTGGAAGAGATCCAAATTTGTGCCCATTCCAAAGAAAAGTGATCCAACAGAATGCAGGAATTATCAAACAATGTCATTAGTGTAACACAAGTACAATTTTGCTGAAGATCATTCAAAAATTGTTGGAACTGTACATCAACAGTGAACTCCTAGAAGTTCAAGCCAGATTCAGAAGAGGACATGCAACGAGAATATCATTGCTGATGTCAGATGGATCTTGGCTGAAAGTAGAGGATACCAGAAATATGTTTACCTGTGTTTCATTGACTATGCAAAGACATATGACTGTGGATCATAACAAATTCTGGAGAACATTGTGAGTAATGGGAATTACAGAACACTTAATTGTGCTCATGAGAAACTTGTACATAGACAAAGAGGAAGTCGTTTCAACAGAACAGGGAAATACTGCATGGTTTAAAGCCAAGAAAGGCATGCCTCAGAGTTGTATCCTTTCATCACGCTTATTCAATCTGTATGCTGAGCAAATAATACGAGAAGCTGGAACATATGAAGAAGAACGCAGCATCAGGATTAGAGGAAGACTCATTAACAACCTGCAATGTGCAGATTACACAACTTTGATCTTGGTGAAGAATATTGAATATACCATGGATTTCCAGAAGAACAAACAAATCTGTCTTGGAAGAAGTACAGCCAGAATGCTCCTTACTTTGGACCTGTTAGCATGATGGACCAGTCCCTGGAGAAGGATATCTTCTAAGATTTGATTCTTGGCCAGACAGAAAATCTACTGTGTAAAATCTCACTATTTCTTAAGCCTATAAACTATATTCTCTTATGCTGCTACACAAAAAAATAGGTAAAGGGATAGCAGACCAAATAACACTATTTCTGCTGCTAGGACATTTCGTCCCATCAATAGGCTCTAAAGTTCCTTTCTCAGTAAACCGCCTGGAGACATTTTTTTCACAACCACCAGGAGAGATCTATGATGGAACTTTTGTATTTTCAACTTCTCCTCTCTTTTTCCAACTTTTCTTTTTTTCTCTCTTATTACTAAGGTTTTCAAGGCTTCTTCTCTTTAAGAAGGAGCCCTGGTGGTGCAGTAGTTAAGAGCTCCAGAGCTAACTAAAAGATCTGTAGTTCAAATTCGAAAACACCAAGAGCTCCTTGGAAATCCTATGGGGCAGTTCCACTCTTTCCTGTAGGGTTGTTATAAGTTGGAATTGACTCGATGGCAAGGGGGTTGGTTTGTTTGGTTTTTTCCTTTAAGAAGGGGAGATTGTCACAGTCAGTTGTCATTGTTCTTACATGCTGTCAATTCGGTTCCGACTGATAGTGACCCTATGCACAACAGAATGAAACACTGCCCGATCATGTGCCATCCTCACCGTAGTTATGTTTGAGCCCATTGTTGCAGCCACTGTGTCAATTCATCTCATTGAGAGTCTTCCTCTTTTTCACTGACCTTCCACTTCACCAAGCATGATGTCCTTCCCCAGGAACCGATCCATCCTGATAACAGGTCCAAAGTGGGAGATGAAGTCTCCCTATCCCTGCTTCTAAGGAGTATTCTGGTTGTACTTCTTCCAAGACAATTTTTTTTGTTTTTCTGGCAGCCCATGGTCTATTCAATATTCTTCACCAAACCATAATTCAAAGGCATCAGTTCTTCGGTCTTCCTTATTTATTGTCCAGCTTTCAAATACATATGAGGTGATTGAAAACATCATGGCTTGGGTAAGGTGCACTTTTGTCCTCAAGGTGACAGCTTTGCTTTTTAACACTTTAAATAGGTTTTTTGCAGCCATTCTGCCCAATGCAATGTGTTGTTTGATTTCTTGACTGCTGCTTCCATGGGTGTTGATTGTGGATCCAAGTAAAATGAAATCCTTGACAACGTCAATCTTTTCCCTGTTTATCATGATGTTGCTTATTGGTCCTGTTGTGAGAATTTTTCTTTTCTTTATTTTGAGGTATAATCCATACAGAAGGCTGTAGTCTTTGATCTTCATCAATAAGTGCTTCAAGTCCCCTTCATTTTCAGCAAGCAAGGTTGTGTAATCTGCTGTGTTCTTTTTTATATAGTCAGCATACAGATTGAATTAGTATGGTGAAAGACTATAACTCTGAGACACACCTTTCTTGACTTTAAACCACACAGTATCCCCTTGTTCTGTTCAAACAACTGCGTCTTGGTCTACGTACAGGTTCCTCATGAGCACAGTTAAGTATTCTGCAATTCTCATTCTTCACAATGTTATCCATAATTTGTTATGATCCATACAGTCAAATGCCTTTCCATAGTCAATGAAACACAAGTAAACATCTTTCTGGTATTCTCTGCTTTCAGCCATGATCCAGCTGTCATCCGCAATGATTTCCCTTGTTCCACATCATCTTCTGAATCCAGCTTGAATTTCTGGAAGTTCCTTGTCAATGTAGAGGTGCAATGACTTTTGAATGATCTTCAGCAAAATTTTACTTGCATGAGGGAAGATATTTCCATACTTACATTTGACAAAGGACCCTGATGTGGAATATATGGAGATATCCTACAAAAACTAAGAAAAAGACTGAAAAATTAATGAGAAGGAGCAAAGATTAAACACGTGCTTCACAAAACAGTATACTCAACTGCCCAATAAGCATTCTTAATAGTTACTGACGTGAGGGCGACTAACAATACAAGATGGGTCCTGCCTGCAAAGGACTCTGGGGAAAAACCAGAGTACATGACTGGGAAGTGACCAGGACCAGGAAAAAAACACACCAAACACCTGACTTTGTGGTAACTGTCAACTGGAACCCATTAAGTAGGACAAAAATGACCCTATCCATCATAGATTAGATATGTTTTTCCCTGCTCCCACTGCACATATCGTTGAGCATAAAAACAAGGTATATTAGCCCACAAACCCCAGTGCCTTACATGGACCTCTACCTGGGTGACATTTGATGCTTCGCTGTCCTTCGTGGGAATCTTAGTGTCACCCTCTGTATGTAAGTTCCCTAATAATGCCTTGTCTAATCAAGTTCAGTGGGTTTAACAAATCTACCCCTTCAATTCCTATTTGCAGCACTTAATATTCCTTTGAAATACCAGATAGTAAATCTCAGACCTCCAAAGTTGAAAAGGTCACATTCTCTGAGCATTCTGTATCGCAGTAGCACTTGTCCAGAATTGGTAACTCCCTATAGTTGGGATACTTTATGTACCAGTGAAGAAAGCCTTTCGTCTTAAAGGGGAAGAAAGGAAAAAAAAAAAAAACACTTCTCAAAACCCAATAGATCTGGCTGCGAGGTCTTTCCTCCTGTTGCATCTCTTCAGACTCATTTTTTGCAGTGGAAGAAGAGAGACCAAAACCTAACCCAAGTTACAAAAAACAAGACAATGACAGCTATAAAGGCAGTGACCAGGAGCAACTGAGGTACTCCTTCACCTGCCACATCCAATGTATGTGCTTCACAGGAAAACAACAAAAATAACAAATCCACAAATTGCGGCAGCTAGCTTTACAAAATCCATTCATCCAAGGGTGGAAGTCAGAACAGGGAGATGGGTAGGGAAATGGCACAGGAAGAAAAAGTATTCAAATCAGGCCAGGCACAAGATCTGGCAAATGCTAGAAAATAGCTACAGAAAAATCTGTGGTCCTTTCAGACTTCTGGTATTAAAAATCCACATACTGGTGTCAGGAAGATTCTGCTTAAGTGCACCAGAGACAAAATTCCAATTACTCAGAGAGAAGAGAATATGTTAAAGGCCCTTGGCAGAAAGGGTCCTGCCTTCCCTGGATGGGGGGTGGGGGGCGGTGAGCAGGGAAAACAGCTGCCACGTCCTCCTTCCAATCTCACCCATCCCCTGTAGGTGACAGGTGAAGTCAGTGGCCTGCAGCAGCCTTTAGATTGGCAGTAGTTGGATGTGGTGAAGGGCATTTCTCTGCCAAGATGGAGCAGACTGCAGGTAGATGGTCTTGTGGAAGGGTCTGTTACTTAAGAAGACCACCAGGGAGAAGAGGCTCAACTGAAAAAGATACTCTTTGCCAGGGGTCTTTGCTTCATTGGTGCTGATAATGAATAAAGGAAAGAGGATGGAGAAAAGGCAGCCACAATGTAAAAAGACTGCATTCCTGTGACCAGAGCCAAGGGCAAACCAAATCCAAAGTAGTAGGAAAAATTCCTTTCTATCTTTGACAATCACTAGCATATTTGCATTCCTTTATTGAACCAGCAATATTCAAAGCAGTATAGTGAACATAGAATGAACATATGCAGGAGACTAACCAGCTGACCAACAAGATGGATGGGGAAGAGACTCACAAACATCCCCTGGAGAGGGAAAAGAGCCTGCAGCAAAAGGTTGAAGAGCATATCAGCAATTATTTTGCTGACACTAGGAAATGTGTGAGGTTTCCTCCCTGATGCCTCAAATACCAGATCTGCTATATCTTGGAACCAAATGGCATTGACAGCTTTGCTAAGCACAAACAGGGGAGCACCCAAAGAGCACTGAAAATTGACTTGAGAAAGAATTCCAGCCACAACCAAACATCTCCATAGTGATGGGTCACCAATACTTGGTGCTGTTACTGACTGAAGCACAGGAATAAATACTTGGTAAAACAAGAGGAGACTCAAGCAGAATACTCCTCCATTCCAAGCGCAGCACTGGAAAATTCTACCAACAATACCTGGCTCAGTCTCTTATTTAGGCTATACGCTGGGCTGTCCTCTGTGTCAGGACGCTGCTTGTCCTTCTTGGACGCTGTTCCTCCCTCTTTTGCAGTATTGGAGCCTCCAGCTTAGAGATGGTACAGATACCCCTGATGGAGTCGTTGATTCCCCTGGCAAGGTCCTGGAGAAAGATTTTGACACTGTCAGCCAACTCTTCATCACCCTTCACTATCAACTACACAAGGAGAGAGAAATGCCTCAAAATGTCTCATCATGAAGGGCCAGGCAGCTCTGTCAAGGGCCCGGTTCGCCTCCTCCGTGGCCAAAAAAAAAACCAAAACCGTTGTGGTGGAGCCAACTCGGATTCACAGCGACTGTATAAGACACAGTAGAGCTGCCTCATGGAGTTTCTAAGGAGCCACTCCTAACCAATGCAGCACCCGTGCTCCAAATACTCCGTAGTCGGCAGGATTTGAAACTGCACGGGGAAACCCGGATCGATTTCTAGTCCATCACCTTAACCACTCAGCCACAACTACAGCTGACTTACTTAAGGCCTTTATTTTCTGCCTGGAATCGGAGCTGTGCCCCTGGCAGCCATTCCCACAGCTGGTCTGAAGGAGTGTAAAAGCTAGACATTATTAATTATAAGGAAAATTCAAATTAAAGACAGTGCAATAATACTCCCCTTCACCAAAACGACTGAAGATAAAAGAACTGAAAATATCAAGTGTTGATGATGATATGGAACAATTGAAACTTTCATACATTGCTGATGACACTGTCAAATGGCACATCCACACTGGTACACTATTTAGAAATATTGCCTAAAACAAATTATATATACATATAACCTATAACCCTGAAACTGCACAGCTGCATTTAGACCCGAGAAAAATGAATGTTTATTGCCCTTGAATGATCTCTACAAAAATGTTCATGGCAGCATTAGGTGTTTTATATGTACGTGAACAGTAAAATGAATGAAAAAATTGTGATGTACAGTATTAATACAATGGAATGTGACAGCAATATGAAAGAACTACTGCTACTAGACACAATATTGATGTACCTAATAAAAACTTACTAAGTGAAAGAATTCATACTCAAATGAACAAACATTGTAAGATTACATTTATAGTATTTCCAAACACAGGAAAATGGTGGTAGAGATCAGAATATTGGAATTTTTGGGGATAGACACAAGGGAGCTTCTGAGAGGTGAAAAATTCTCTATCTTGGTCTGGATGTTAGTTATACGAGATACACGTATGTAATAACTCATTAAGCTGAATAACTAAGTTATATGCATTTTACTCTCTGTGAACTAAGCCTCAATTTAAACAAAAAGAAGAAAGAAGGATTTACTTGGGTATCTTCTCACCTCCAGTACATCCTATCTCTTCATCAGTGCTGTTCAAATTGTGGTCTGCAGATTGATGCTTTCTAAGAACTGTGTTTTGCCTGTCTATGGGCATTAGAAACTTTTGTATCAATTTGACTGTTTCAAGACATTGGACTCCTCCTATTAAATAAAGTAGAAACAATTTCAGGAATTGGGTGAATGGAATGTGGTGCTGCCACTTAATGGTCAAGCAGTAGCACTGTGTTGCCGCTTATGATGTTGTAAGATTGGTTGGACTTCTAGAACCCAAGAGAATATACAAATCTGAGGAAATATGATTATTTATTTTTATAATTTATTTTAAAATGATATATATCTTAATCAAGCCTGCTTTCTATATTTATAGTTTACCATTGTTAGCTAAAATAAAACAAATAAAGAAGAAACAGTTGATTCCAGCTGATTCTGATGAATGGTGACCCCACGTGTGTCAGAGTAAAATTGTGCTCCATAGGGTTTGCAATGGCTGATTTTTTTCAGATGTAGATGGTTCAGCCTTTCTTCCCAGGGTTTCTGGGCGGATGCCAACATCCATCTCTTTGGTTACCAGCATAACACGTTAACCATTTGCACCAGTAAGGGATTCCATTAGCTAAACAGAGAAGTAAAATTAATATTATTTTACACGTGTGAGTCAAAGTTAAGAAGGCTAGAGAAGCCAGAAGACAAGTAGTGTACGCGCCAGAGAGTTGTGGTCTAAAAACAGGCCTCGAGCGTGACTGAAAATGCAGAAGGGTGAGGAAAATAAAGAAGAAACTCTCTCTTTAGTGACAGCTTGTCTTTCAGAATCATCTTCTCTGGAATGAATGAGGAAATCTCAGCAGCCGAAGACCATCTGCAAAGCGAATTTTAATAAAAGCCCTCCGTGTGTTTAGACAGGTTCTCAAACCCCAGTCTCCAATGAGCTTTCTGCCTTAACCTCATTTTGGTGCGACCATCATTTTGGATGTAAGTTTTTAAAATATTTCCTCCAAAAAATTTTAATTTTTTTTTTTTTTTTTACAAATTCTTTCTCCCTGGCGTGAGGTCCAAGTCTTCTCAGTCCAGAGGAAAAAATTCATCTACTTTCCATTTCTCCCAGCTCTGGAGTTGGCCTGAATGAGCCGCAGCCTATGCTAGGGAGACGTTACACTGGGCATATAGAGAAGGGAAGAAATTATCAAGCGATATGGTAAATAAAGATATCAACTACACGTGAATCTCAATACAGAGATTAAAATGGGCATGTATGGGACTAACTGCACTGAACTATTGTGAAAATATCATTCTGGAGTGCACAGGAGGGAAGAGGGAGGAGAGAGGAGCATCAGCTGATAGAGGAAAAGGTGGGGTGCAGTGAAATGAAGGAAGAGAAGGAGAAAAAGAAGAGAGAGGAAGGGGGCAAAGAAAAGAGAAGCAGGCTTGTTACAGCAGAGGATTCGGTTCATTTTGCCCAACACTTTCTGGCCTTTGGAAATGCTGGTGTCGTAGTGGTTAAGTGTGACTGCTGCTAACCAAAAGATCGGCATGTTCAAATCCACCAGGTGCTCCTTGGAAACTCTATGGGGCAGTTCTACTCTGTCCTATAGGGTTGCTATGAATTGGAATCGATTCGACTGCAGTGGGTTTCTGTCTTTTTTTTTTTTTTTTTTTGGTCTTGCCTTTGAGAGTGATTCACTACTCTTTCCTTCAGAGTAGACATTCTGAGCACTATGGAGGGCGCACATGAGGTTGAATTTTTGTTTGTGATTCAGACATTGCTATTGGTGGCTTCAGTGGGAGCTGCAGGAATTTCCCAATTTTCTTGGGTGGATGTGATGGAAGCAGAAGAGAAGAAGCGGCATGTGCCATCAGTTTTGAGATTAAGCACCACTGGAACTGGGAAAGTTAACTAGGTTTTGCTTGAAATGTAAATAATAAAAAAGAAAGTTCCCATATGTTTGCTCCATGTATTTCTAACTCTTACATGAAGCCTATTGAAGCCCAACTTTTTCCTAAAGAAATTCTATCTGGCCCTCTACTCTTCACATCCTGCTCTTAGCGCAAAAGGAGTCTAAAGAGGGGACCTGTGACCCCAGAAAGTCAGAGACTCTGTGTAATCGGTAATAACTACATTCTCAGTCACGTTTTCCTTAGTCCTACTATAGGTGCAGAGGCAATGGAGGTTAGTCCCTTGCAAGTCAAGCAGGGGACCTTAAAATTGGCTTAGGGATGGCCTGTGATAGACTGATAGAAGGTGGATAGCTACAACTTTTGGAGAGGAGAGAAAAGGGGATGATGCATCATAAAAGATCTCCAGGTCTCTTGGCTTCTCACCTCTTTTACAGTAATTGATACCCGTTTCCTACAGAGAAACTAGCCTTTTCCTCACCTTCAAGCCTTCCTCTACAAGATCTCTCTAAAAGATTTTCTCCTAGTTTATGTCAAAACACAAAAACCCTTTTAGTTCATATTCTGATTGTATGATCAAATCCACAGTGATTCATCAAGATTGTTATTTTTATTCTCAGGATCAATAATTCAAAATATTTATAGGGAAATGTAGAATTGTTCCACAAGGATGTGGCAACTGTCCTGAAACAATGTAGACCTTACCAGAGGTCTTTGGGTTAATATGTCTGTGCTGTCCTCTTTTGACCCATGAGTGTTTAGGATTTGTGCTTCATTTCTTCTTTGTCAGCCTCTTCAAGAAATGAGACTTTCCCAACCACTCAGAGACTGAGTTCAGGACAGAGGGACAATGACATTGCTATGTTGTTCGATGGCTTCTTTCTGCTTGATATCCATATCTTGATATCTATGTCCGTGAATGAGAGGTAGACAAGGTTTGGCGGTGAGTCTTTGCCTCCTCAGCCCAAACCTGGGTTAAACACCTACTTCTCAATGTTATAAAACATGCTACAGAAGGCGATGAGACAAAGAAATGACTCTCTTCTTTGGCAGGAATGAATTCTTCTTTCCCTGATACTAGATGAGAATCCTGTGTTCTCCATCTCAGAGAAGGAACATTGATTTTTCCCAAGCACTAAAGCAGGTTTTTCTTCTTTCATATTCTCTAGCCTCTTAACACTCAGCTATCTCCCAAGCCCTCTTAAATGGACTGGTTTGTCTTTGGGTGTGCAGACGGTGGCCCATATACCAGTGATTGTTGAGAGTTCTTGGAGAGAATGTGTGGATAACAGATGACAACAAATAACTTTAAGTGAGGACCACTGTCTCAACAAGTTAGTTAAGAAAGAAACACCAAGGCCAAAACAACTCAACTTAAGAAAGAAGTTTCTGAGGGTAACATCTTTGGGTGTGAATTGTGAGGAAAGAAAAGAAGAGATACTGTGAATTGAACCCAGTGCCTCATGCATGCTAAGCGCAAGCTGTACCACTGAGCTATACCCTTGGCAACCCCTTGTTTGAGAGGAATCTTTATGACTAGTATCAGAGTCTTTGAGGACTAAGTCAAGCTAAAATCACTTTATGTTCAATTCTGCTGTTTCCAAACTCCCTACACTGCATTCGCTCAGACATGGACATACCCAGAGAAGAATACCTTAGCGCTAGAAGGAAAGGTATTTTTCCTGGTCGATGCTCTTCCACCAGACTGCCTGGAGCCTGCTTCCATTCCATCACCTGGGTGAATCCCAGGATACAACGTTCCCTTGGAACTTGTCTGAATATAACTTTTGTATTCTTTTGAGTCTTGGAAACATATTAATGTTTTACAGAGGCAAATAAGTAAATAAAACTAACTCAAGTGTTTGTGAAAATACTGTAAAACTGAATACAAATAGAAACAAATAAACCTAACGTATCTCGAAAGAAGAACATATCCACGTAGGAGAAAAAAAGAGAATGGATTCAAGTAAATGTTTTCCATAGCACTTTGTCCTATTGTAAGACAAAAAGAATGGCAAGCAAATATTAAACTCTACATAGTAGTTTTTGTTCCTGTTTTTAAATAATGCTATGGGTGGCATAATGGTTAAAAGCTAAGGCTGCTAACCAAAAGGTCAGCACTTCAAATCCACCAGGTTCTCCTTGAAAACCCTATGGGGCAGTTCTCCTCTGTCCTATCCAGTCTCTATGAGTCGGAATCTACTCGACAGTAATGGGTGTAGCAATTCTGATATATTTTTGTGTAAATTTTAGACTTGAGAAAATGAGTACACATATTGAGGTTGTTGGAAACCAGGGATCTCAATGTGGGAGATAGAAAGAACACAAGAAATTGAAAAAGGGGATGGTAAGAAATTCCCTGTTGGTGCTGGACTGGTATTCTTCTGTTACAGTCAAATCGATTCCAGCTCATGGAGACCCCATGTGTTACAGAGTAGAACTGCTCCATAAGGTTCTTTGACTGTAATATTTAGGGAGCTTCCCTGGTGGTTAAGCACTGGACTGCTAACTAAAAGCTTGGAGGTTGGAAACTACCAGAGGCTATGCGGGAGAAAGAAGGCAGTATGTTGGCTCTGGGAAAGATTACCGCTGTGAGTGGAAGTCAGCTCCAACGCAATGGTTTTGAGTTTTTGGCTTAATCTTTACGGGTGACCAGGGGCACAACTGCATTTGACTGCTAGCCTAAAGACTGGTGGTTCTAGCGAAGTAAAGTTCTGGCCATCTGCTTCATTTAAGATTACAGCCCACACGTGGTGTCACTACATGGGGTCAGCATGAATCAGAATCTCCTGGATAGCAAATTTTTAAGAAAGAGGATTGCCAGAGCATTTCTTCCCTGGTGCTGCCGGGTAAGTTCCAATCGCCAGCCTTTTGATTACCATTAGCTTACTGAGCACAAACCATTTGCGCCACCCGGGCACTTTCCTCCTAGAGTGTAGTAATTCTTTTTCCACATGATTTTTAAACATCTCTTTGCCTCCACCACTCCCACACACTTAATATGTAATATCTGAACAGAAATGTAAATCATAAGTGCAACAGCATGTAGCGCATTGGATTCCTTGCTCCATCAGTTCCTAGGTTTCCACATTGAATCTCAGTTTCTTAGTTTTAAAATTTTAAAGAAAATATGCAAAAGGTCAGACAGCATTTCATGAAAGACCTCAAATCCAAAACAAATCAAACCGACTCATAGAGACACTATGGACAGGGTAGAACTGCTCCATATGGTTTCCAAGGCTGTAATTCTTTACAGATGCTGACCACCACATCTTTGTCTCCCTGAACAGCCGGTAGATTGGAACCACAGATCTTTTGTTAGCAGCCAAACACTTGACTACTGCACAACCAAGGCTCCTAGACAGATACAGGTGTTTCTGTTTTTTGTTTAATAGTTCTGCGTTGGATAACTGTATTATTCAGTTCTGTTAGAATCCAAAGCCTTGGGATGCAAATTTTTTTTAAGAAAGTAATTATGCAAAACTGACTTAAGTTGCTGAAACCCAGGATCACACCAGGGACCTTTACATCTTCACTTTAACGGTCTCCCAACTGAGCTATTTCGGCAATCTGAAAAGATTTGTTTTAGTGTTTCCTTCAAAATATTACCACAGCTGCTGTGATTTTAAATATTTAGTCTTAACTTATTCTATATTATGCAGTCACTCAGAGACAAAATTATAAGGGTTCCATTGCAATCCATGTCTGAAAATGGGATCCAATATTTGGAAACCGTGAATGGGTTGGTAGAGGACAAAGAGGGCGAAAAACAGGGGCAATAGGTGAAACGGGGCAAAGCTTTTCTGCTTGGTAACGTCTGGCTCTTTCACACTCCAAACACTGCTAGGAAAACTAAAGGAATTTCAAATGAAATGATCAAGGCTGTTCTTTTTCTCATCTTTCAGTCCTTTTTCTTTCCTACACTTTAGTGACACTGGAAAAGATAGCAGAGGATTAGTGAACAGGTCTATGTGGTGGCGGGCTTCTTGCTTCGAATTGAGGAAGTCCTGAGCAAGCCAGTTCTGTTTCTCTATTTCCTTCCTTTTTCCTTGTCTTCCTTGTGTTGACACAGGCGCCCTGAGTGGTGAGGAGACACAGAGTGTAGAAATGGGGAAACATTTCAAGGCAATTCATCAGATGTGTTTAATAACTGTGAGACGCAAAACGTGCTTTAAAAAGGAGAAAAGTACAGAACTGTTGGGAACTGTAAAAAGCAACTCAGTGTGCATGGTTTCGAACCCCCTCAAGGAAAGGACGTTCTCCTATTGAGCCACACCTCTCTCATGACAGAAACATCATGAAGATCCTCCTTGAAATATTATCCGTATTTCTAAGGGATTTTGGCAGATCTAATAGTTGACCAGACAGAAAATCCACTGCTTCAAATCACACTATTTCTAAACCTCTAAACTACACCAGGAAATAAGTAAAGAGATTGAAGACCAAAAAAAACACTTTCTGCTTCTAAGACATTCAATCCCAGTATTCCACTCTAAGTTTCCAACCCTAGTAAATTGCCTTGCCCATTTATTCCTGCAACCACCAGGAAAGATCTATGATGGAAATTTCTCTTGTTTTTTCAACTTGTCTCTGTCCACTTTTTCTTTATTCTCTTCTTACAAAGTATTTTAGCGCCCTTCTCCTTAAGAAAAGGGGATTAATCATGGTCTATGAGAAGACATTTCAATACTTACATTTGACAAAGGACCCTTATGTGAAGTATATGAAGAACTCCTATGAAACCCTAAGAAAACAGACTGAAACTCAATAACAAAGAGTAAAGGCGAAACATAGACTTCATTAAAGAATATACTTAAAGGAAAATTAATAAACACTATGAAATACTACTACTTTTCACCAAAATTGCTTTAGTTAAAATAACTGAGGATATCAAGTGTCTCTGACTATATGGACCTGAAACTTTCATACATTGCTGATGAGACTGTCAACTGGTACATCCACATTGGTACACTATTTGGAAATATTGCCTCAAACAAAATATGCATACAATACACAACCCAGAAACTCCACAGCTGCAATTGGACCGAAGAAAAATGCATGACTATTGCTCTTGAAAGACATGTACATGAATATTCTTAGGAGCATTAGCCATTTCAAATGTATACCAGCAGGAAAATAAATGAAAAAAGCCTGATGTCCAGTATTCATACAATGAAATATGACAGAGCAATAAGAAAGAAATACTGCCACTAGACACAGTATGGATGCATCTAAAAATAAACATATTGAATGAAAGAATTCATACTCAAATGAGCGCATATTATACGATTTCATGTATTTATTTCAAAACACAGGAAAAGCTAATCTATGCTAGTAGAGGTCAGAAGATTGGACTTGACTGGGATGAGGTATGAGCGAGCTCCTGGGAGGTGAAAATTTCTTTATCTTGGTCTGGATGTTGGTTCCATGGTGCATACATATGTATTATTCATCAAACTGAATAATTAAGTTTTATGTATTTCCCTCTTTGTGAATCTAGCCTCAATTTAAATAGAAAAGAGGAGGAGAAGGATTTCCTTGGATAGCTTCTCACCTCCAATAAAAAGCCAAACCCACTGCCACTGAGTGAATTCTGACTTATAATGACCCTATGAGACAGAGTAGAACTGCCCCATAGGGTTTTCAAGGAGCAGCTGGTAGATTTGAACAACCAACCTTTTGGATAGCAGCTGATCTCTTAACCACTGCACCATCAGGGCTCCACCTCAAGTACATCCTATATCCCCATTGTTGTTGTTGTTAGGTGCTGTCAAGTTGAATCTGACTCATGGCAATCTCATTAGTGCTGTTCAAATTGTGATCTGCAGACTGGTGCCTGTCTAGGAACTGCTGGTTTTTTTTTGTTGTTGTTGTTTCTTAGTGAAGCAAAAAGTAAGTTTTATTCAGCATATATTCAAAAGGCAGAAGTGGGAAGCAGACAACCATGCTGCTAGAGCCATGTCTGCCCGAATCCAAGGAAATATCACAGAACAGACAAAAGTAGGAAAATGGACAAGCATGCTGCCACAGCCATGTCTGTCCAAGTCCAAAGAATATCACAGAATAGGTAAGAATGGGAAAAAGGCCAAGCATGCTGCCACAGCCAGAATGTTTGCCAAAATCAAAAAAACAGTTAAAGAGCCATCACTATATATTAACATTACAAATGGGCAAAACCATTGAAAGCTTTGCCTTTTCAGATTGTCTAGAAACTGTGATCCTACACTTTGAATTGTCTTTCTTAACAATCATTGGTACAGGTTTCAGTAACGAGAGTCAGGAGGGTCTGCATTAGTCCAACAAATTTCTATTCACTAAATGCTAATAAAAAAAGATAAGAGCGGAAAGTCTTTTGTGTTCTGTTTGACAGGCTTTATGTGAGAGTTTACCTAAAAGATGTTTTCCAAGATTATATTAGCTATTGTCTTTATACCTCAGGGCCCAGTTGATGCGTCCTTGTGAGTCCTTGTGAGCCCACCTCCAGCTAGATCACATTCTATATGCTCAAGGAGAGGGAATAATAACTCCAATATTATTTCCTAAATCAGTCCCTCCTTTTGATAGGAGATTGGAGATAACACATCGATGACCAATACCTGGACTTAGTCAAGCTCCTAGATGGTGGCGATAGCAGGCTCTTTAAACTCATGGTGCTGGTTTTCCACTGGATACCATCTGGTTCTTCACCAGGATCTTAAGTAAGAGCAATGCTCCCATCAATCACATTGCCAGAGTGAGCAGACTCAACGTACATCAACATTTTAGCCTGAGGCCTTCTTTGCCTTTTAGGTGTGTAAGACAATAGAGGATAAATCTTATTATACCTAATACTATCAAGATGTAGACTAAGAATATTACTATTCCTTGTAATAGTGATCTAGCCCATGTCCTTATTCCTGATGATAACCAACCAAACAAATCTTGTGTTTGTAAGGGTGTTACAGTGTGTAACCAAGTAGCGTGTTGTCTAATTCTATGTATATCTTGCCTACAGCACAGACCACACTTTCTTGGACTAATAAAAAAAATCTAAGTTTATTTTGTTATCTTATGTCATCTTGGCTTATGAGATCAGAAATCACTGTTGTGCTTCCATCTCATCAGTTATTTGTCCCATAGTGACTGACAAATTTTCTTAAAGATTTCTCCAATTCAACTATACCACAAGCAGGAATTAAAGCTACCAACCATATCCTGAGTGTTGGACCAATAGGTTTTCTTCTGACTTTCATTTTACAATTTTAACATTACCTTTTCAGTATTTACTAGCATAATTACTATGAATACTTAAAGATAATTCTAAAGTTCTCAGAGTGCATTGTCCACGCATTCATCAGGAATCTAAAGAAGAGATTGCCGACATAAATTCACTATCAGTTGGAAAGGGATCATCTAAATGAGTACAGTTGGATGTATCACACAGAAACGTATATCCATAAGGAGCACACAAAGTTTGTCTACAGAAAACAGAAAATATAGAAAAATTTACATGTGACAACAACTTTTCATTAGAGAACTAATGATTAGCAAGATAATACAGGATAGACCTCTCCTGTAGGAGGTCTTCAGTTAGTCTGTTTAAAACATAGTAAGTGTTCTTCCCCAATGGCAAGCTGTCCCTCCTTGGTTTACCTATTAATAGTCATGGGTCACTTTCTCAGAAGCAGAAATGGAACCTAAGACATAGGAACAGTTTTTTACCTAACTGTGAGTATTAGAAACTTTTGTATCAATTTGACATGCTAGTACATTGGACTTGTCTTATTAAGTAAGGTAGAAACAAATTTGTATGTAAATCGGAACATTAGGTATGGTTTATATCTAAGGTGACTATGTCAAATGTTTATCTTAATATATAACAGTATATAGGGTGCCCCTCTATGTGTAAAAAACATTAAACGCTTCCAGACCTAAAACATCTTTAACATAGTAATACAGTAATAATAATAACATTTTTATGTAAATCTCAAAGTAGTGCCCTTTGTTATTATGAACCATTGTATATACCTCAAATTTTAAAGTGAAATGAGTGTTTTTGCATGTGAGTCAGACGCAAATCTTTGGAGACCGGAGGGCAGACTGTCGTAGGTATAATAATGCCCCAGCAAAGATATCCATGTCATAATAACCAAAAGCTGTGAATATGTTACCTTACATGGCAAAAGGGACTTTGCAGATTTGATTAAGTTAAGGATGTTGCAGTAGAAAAATTAAACTGGATTTTCTGGGCAGACCCAATATAATCAGAAGGTCCTTATAAGAGGGAGACAGGAGGGCCAGAGTCAGAAAAGGAAACGAGACAACAGAAGCAGATGTCAGAGTAATGCAGCCGTGAGCCAAAGAATGTAGGTGGCCTCTAGAAGACAGAAAAATCAAGGAATGAATTCTCCACCAGAGTATCCAGAAAGAATACATCTCTGCCAACATCTTGAGTTTAGACCTATAGGACCAGGGAGAGATTAAGCAATAAACATGGTAAGCTTGTGCTTAGGGCATCACCAGTTTCCAAGGCAAAGACCCATAGATGCCAAGCAGACAGGACACAAGGAAAAGCAAGCACTAGGGTGGAAAGGAACTGGCAGGGAACTAAATGAAATCGATTGCCATTTTATAAATTTTGTGTACAATAACAATTATATTTACCTTTTCACTTCAAGCAGATCAGGTGTAATCTCACATTTATTTATGTCTTGTAGATCACATAAGGACATGCCAGCACCACTATAATCATGTGACTCGTGATGTATCTTGTCCTGCCTAAAGCAAATGAAAATGCATCATCACATTGAGCATACTCTAGTATTTGTATTATGCTCTTTGCCATCATTCTCACCACTGTTCAGTGTCAACAGTAGTCTGATGAACTGTGAAGGTGCAGCATCAAGTGAGTGTGCAAGTTTTTAAGCATGATTTCAAGACAAAAAACACTCGTGGAGATATGCAAAGGGCCCACCAACAAACATCGTACACAAATAAATGAAATTATTTTTGACTACATTTTAAGTACTATTTCTTTTGACTATTTCAGATGTGAAGAACAAAATTACATGTTCTAAATGATTTTTTTACTTACTAATTTTCAAATATAAATTTTTGTGTTAATGTCCAATTTTGAATGTAAATTTCATTTTATAAATTTTACTTGTTTTATAAATTTTATTTATTTTCAATTATTCAAATTTATTTACTAAGGTACAAACAAATTTAAAAATTAAATGTGAACTAAGCGGAGTGTAAAAAAGAAAGCTCACAGAAGATAAAAGGAAAAAGATTTGTGAATTCCTAAAGACAATTCCAAAATTAACTTCCTTTTTAAAATGTAATGAATCAGAAGAGACTTCTTCCATTAAATGCTCCATTTTAATGGGTGCAAATCATTGTACTGGTACCGCTGAAATTATTAATAGCAGTATAAATATAACAGAATTTGTTCCAAATTCTGCTATAGTAAAAAAAAAATTAATAATGGTGTAGAAAGTGAAACTGTTTTTGAATCTGAAATTATTGCATCTGCAGACCCCATAAATATCAGAAATACAGATCCAGCTTTGTGGATAAATTTTTTTCTAATGATGTAAATTACTCCCTGGAAAGAGGGCCAAGTTATTGTCAACATCACAGTGGGCCATTTGAAAATTCATGTCGAAATTTTCTAGATGGTAAAGAAACAAGGTTCTGTAGGCAGAATATATTTCTAGGGTGCAAAGCTAATGGTGAAAATTATAAGAAGGGTTCTCCATCAGTTTTCTCTGTATATTGTTTTGCTTGCAAAGTGTTCAGTTCTAAATCAGTTAATTCTTGATTTGCTATGGATGGATTTAGCAACTTGAATATGATTGATAAACAAGAAAACAGTTCAATTCACAGATATTTTATGTTACCATAATTGAACTAAAGGCATGGTTTTTGCTTAACTCATGAACTGGAAAAACAAATTAATGAAGAACATCAGTATTGGAAAGCCATTTTGCAATGCGCTGGTGCTGTCATTGTAACAATCACTGAATATGGAGTACCTTTTCCAGGAAGAAATGAAGTGTTTGGGTTCCCACAAAATGGAAATTTTTAGGGTTTACTTGAACTTGTTTCTCAGTTTGACTCATTTTTAGCAGGTAACATCTCAAAATATGGTAACACAAGAAAGGGCAACCAATCATATATGTCCAAAACAACATGTGAAGATTAATAAACTTAATAAGTGATAAATCTTGATCAATTATTTTCAGTGAAATAAGTATAGCTTGATATTTCAGTTTTTCTGTAGATTCCACTCCTTATCTTTGTCATACAGATCAGCTAAGTATTGTTTTAAGATACATCTCTCAAACAGATGGAAAACTTGTTGAGCAATTTATCACATTTACTAGCTTACAAATTCATACAAGAGAATAAATTGCAAATCAAGTGCTTCACTATTTATGAGAAGTTTGCAAAACTGATTTTTCTAAGTGCAAAAGCCAGTCCTATGACAATGTTGCCAATATGTCAGGGCGTTATAAAGGCATGCAAATTTATAACTGCAGAAAATTTTAGAACGTAATGAATATGCCGTTTTCATACCATGTGCTGCCCATTCACTTCATCTTGAAGGATGTAGCTGCAGTAGATTGTTGTCTGGAAGCAGCTGATTTTTTTTTCTACTGTTCAGTTACTGTACACGGTTTTTGCTGCCTCTGCTCCCCAATGGGCAGTTCTTAAAACACACTTAGGCAATCATCAAGTATTAAATTCTTTCTGATATACGTTGGGAAGTGCATGCTGCAGCAAAGAGTGAAATCCTGAAATCGTACTCTCAGATTCTAGATGCCTTAGAAAACAGTGCTGAAGACCAGACACAAAAAGGAGATACCAAAAGAGAAACTGAAAACATTGCCAACAAGATGCAAATACTAGAGTATGTACTTATGTTGATTATGTGGAATAACATATTGAAGCATTTTCATCAGACGAAACAAGCTCTCCAAGATTCAGAAGTAAATTGAAGGCATGCACAGATCTCTGCCAGTCATTAACAGGGTGTTTACGTAATTTAAGAGAAGACTTTAAAAAATTTGAAAACACAACAATACAAATACTTCAAAATACTGATTATCAAGCAGTTCTCCATCGCAGATGCATTAGAAAGAAACAAGTAAAATGATGAAAGTGCTCCAGAAGTATCATTGAGTGACAGAGGTCAATTTCCCCTAACCACGTAATACACCATCATTGACACACTTGAATCTTGCATGAAAAGAAGGGTGAACATGTATGAAGTTCTTTCAAATAAATTTTCCTTCTTAAACAATGTGAATATACCTGATGTAGAATGCACCGAGGCATCTGGCTTAGGCTGGGTTCTCTAGAGAAGCAACACCAGTAAAGCATATAAATATATATACCAAGGAACCAGCTCACACAATTGTAGATGCTAAAACATCCCAAGTTCGTGGATCAGGGTAGAGGCCTCTCCCAATTCATGGAGCCACAGAAGCTGGTGAACCCAAGGTCGGCAGATGGGAGAGGGGCACCTATTCACAGTCTGTGAAGGTCAATGAACTCCAAGATCAGCAGACAAGACCACAAGGTTTCTCCTAATTCACGTAGCTGCAGGGGCTGGCGAATTCAAGATCAGCAGGTCGGGGAACTGGACTGTTGCTTGCAGGCTGAGAAGATCGACGAATTCCAAGATCAACAGGTAAGCTGCTAGCTCAAGTCCCAAGAACTGGAGGTGAGATAAGAAGAGGCAGCTGCTGAGTCTGGAACAAGCCAAAAACCTTGCCAAGGTGAGCAGGCAGAAAGTAACCTGCAGAAGGCAGAGAGATGAAACTGAGGGGGCAGTGAGCTGCCACAGACCTGGCCTCCACAAGTGCCACTCAGCAGATTCCATCGTGGGGGTGATCACATAACAAATTTCAACAGGAAAGTGATCATAACATTATACAACTGCTAAAACACTGAGAATAATGGCCTAGCCAAGTTGACATACAATCTTAACCATCACAGCATCCAAGAAATTAGCGCAGGCTCATCCTCATTACTTAAATACAAACTTTTATGGAGAAGTGCCACAATCTCATTCTTACATGAGAACTAAGTTTACAAATTCAGGAAAGACACATTTTATTCATGTAGGCATGTATGATTCCATAATAGAAGATAAAATACAATGCATATTTCCCAATGTTGAAATTGCTTTACCCATATTCCTAACTTTAATGACCACAAACTGCAAAACAGAATGCTCCTTTTCGTTCCTACACAGACACAAAAACCCTCAGCATACAACAATGACTCCAGAAAGACTCTATCCGTTATCCTTATTATGTATGGAAGTAGATGGTATTTGGCAGCCTGAATTGTGATTGAATCATTGAAAAATGTGTTAGAGCAAAAAATAGAAAAAATATTTTTAATTATAACATGTTAGAGATGAAAGATGTATGTAAAAATAAAATATAGTGATTTGCTGTAATATTTGTTTTCTGATCATTAAGTTTTCTTTTAAGACAGCTTTTCATTTGTTCATTTATAATTATAGAATTTATTATGAAAAAAGCATCAAAATTGTAGTGTAAGCTGTTTAAAGCAAAAATAGTGAAAGTCAAGTTTTTTTGTGAGAGATCAATAGAATTTTACATTGATTATTGAAACAACTAAGTTCACTAACTCATTTTCTTTGTAGTAGAATATGGAGAATATTCTTTTTGTAGAAAATTAGTTATATAGTAAAAATCTTAGTACACCACATCCACTAAAATTTTTATAGTCCAGTTCATCTCATTCTGCTAAAAGGGCATATGCCACTTGTGAGTTCAATCGCTAATATTATAGACACATTTAAAAAGAAATTACCTCATGGATAGCTCACACATACACACACACACATACATATAACTGACATGTCCCATTGGAATGCCTGAGTCAGCAGAGGAGGAGACGCGACACGGATTATCAGTGTTTAAGGATCTCAGAGGCCTTAATCCGGCCTTGCACAGAATCCATTTCAGACTTCTGACCTTTAGAACTGTAAGAAAATAAATTTGTTTGTGTGTGTTTTTAATCTATTAAATTTGTGGTAATTTGGTGCAGTAGCAATAGGTACTAATCCAGAGTTTGGTATTAGGTTGTAATGTAGTCAGGGTACTGAAAATCTTTAAAGTTCTTGAAGGATTTCTTTGAGAGTGTTTTAAAAAATCACAGTTTGTACAGGTCCACTGATAATCGCATCACATGAAATTGGTTGGGAGTTAGTTCTGGAATCTGCACTTCATACTCAAAAACTTGATCAGCGAAATAATTTTCCCTACTACCACATTTCTTTTTCAAGTGAGTGTATGTAGAAGAGACAAAAATCTTCAATGCCCTCTCTGAGGCTCAAACTCAGGACCTTCAGTTCGTGAGACCCACAAGCTGCCTACTGTGATAAGAAGGCACTTAATGCCAGCATCTTTTAGCAAAACTCTCAATTCCAACAATTTCAAGCCTCAGTGAAATTTCTGAAGCATTATGTTTTTATATACTATACACCTCCATGCCCCAAAAGGAATTGATGCTACATCAGACATAAGTTTTCTATTGCTCTGAGTCTGTCACAACAACCTTGATCAAAATTATTTCAGAATTTTACCCTGGAGTAGATAAACACACAACAGAGTGAAGTTTTTTGCTCTGCTTTAAACATCACTTTCTGCTGGCTAACATCCAGCAAGTTACTTATCATATTGTGCCTCATATTGTCCATCAGGAAAGTGGAGATCATAGTAAAAATACCTATCTTTTGAGGCAATTAGGAGGACTGAAAGACAGTAAATGTAAGGAGAGTGCAGGGCACTTAATAAGTTCGTAATAAACATTAGTTGTTATTTATCGGTGTTTTGTATAACTAGCATGCGGAACTGTTGTAAGAAGAGAGTAACATGCTGGAAAATATTCTTGTTTCTTTGCAAACAATAGATTTAAAAGCTTTCACGAGGTGTGGTAGTGTGGCCGAGCAATCTAAGGCACTGGATTAAGGCTCCAGTATCTGCGGGGACTCGGTTTGAATTCCGCTGCTGTCAACTCTATTGCAAATTGAATCCATCTTTAAAGAACAGACTTTGCAGGTCTTGATTGGTTGGAACAGTTAGTTGCCTGGGGCTGGTAACTTAAAGAAGGTATATTATCTTCCTAACAGTATGTCAGAGCACTGGTGGTGCAGTGGTTAAAACGGCAGACTACTAACCGAATGCAGCAGCAGTGCAAAAAGATCAGTGGCTGCATATTTTTGGTTTAACAGTAGGTTAAGACCAATTACGGAGTTATAAGGAAAATCAGACTATTGTCATTTCTGTCTGTTCTTAAGAATGGCGTTTTGTGCCCAAGGGGACAATTTTTTATGTCTTTAAAATGTTTATATTGAAATAAATACAACTTTCACATATTTACAAATTACAAAACAAGAGTTTGGATACAGTGAAAATCTTCCCATTCTATCACCTCCCCTCCTTATTCCCCCACCAGCCCTCCCATTCCACCTGCACTGGATTCTGCCTACCCAAGCAACTATATTAGTATGGGGTTACCTGCAAAGAATATTATTTCCATAAACAAGCAAATCACCAGTTCCCATGGACTCGGCTATGACTTGCAGAGACTCTGTGTGTGTCAGAGTAGAACCGTGCTCAATAGGGTTTTCGATGGCTGATTTTTCAGAATTAGATTACCAGGATTTCTTCTGAGGTACCCCTGGGTGGACTACAATTTCCAATCTTCGGGTTAGAACCCAGGGACAAATAAGCCAATAGGAATCTGTTATTTTCCCCACATTTTATACTTTCCAAATCTACTCTATTGCATATTATGTATTTAGGAAATTACAAATATTTTCTCCATAGTTTGTTCTTTTTTTTTTTTCGCTTTGCTTATGTGTTTTTTGTTCTCTGTTTTGGTTGTTGCTGTTTTGTTTTGTCTTGTATTTTTCTTTTTTATTGTGCTTTAGGTGAAGGTTTACAAAGCAAATTAGTTTTTCATTAAACAATTAATACACATATTCTTTTGTGGCATTCGTTGCCAACCCCGTGACATATCAACACTCTCCCCTTCTGCACCTTGGGTTTCCCATTTCCATTTGTCCAGCTTTCCTGTCCCCTCCTGCCTTCTCATACTTGTCCCTCAGCTGGTGTGCTCATTTAGTCTCGTATACATAGCTGAACTACCTGTGTATGTTTTTGTTCTTGTTAGGTGCCTGTGAGTCGGTTCCAACTCATAACGACGTTATGGACAACAGAAGGAAACACTGCCATGTCTATCATCATCCTTGTGATTGTTGTTATGCTTCAGCCCATTGTTGCAGCCACTGCGTGAATCCATCTCATTGAGGGTCTTCTTCTTTTTCGCTGACCCTCTACTTTACCAAGCATGATGTCCTTCTCCAGGGACTGGTCCCTCCTGACAATGTGTCCAAAGTATGTGAGACGAACTCTCTCCATCCTCGCTTCTAAAGAGCATTCTGACTGTACTTCTTCCAGGACAAATTTGTTAGATCTTTTGGCAGCCCATGGTATACTCAATATTCTTCACCAACACCACAACTCAAAGACATCAATTCCATTTCTGACTTCCTTATTCATTTTCCAACTTTTGGCGTGCTTATGAGGCTATTGAAAATACCATGGCTTGGGTCAGGCGCACCTTAGTCTTCAAGGTAACGTTTTTGCTTTTTAACATTTTAAAGAGGTCTTTTGCAGCAGATTTGCCCAATGCAATGTGCCTTTTGATTTCTTGGCTGCTGCTTCCATGGGTGTTGACTGTGGATGCAAGTAAAATGAAATCCTTGATGACTTCAATCTTTTCTCCATTTATCATGATGTTGCTTATCGGTCCAGTTGTGAGATTTTTGTATTCTTTATGTTGAGGTGTAATCCATACTGAAGGCTGTGGTCTTTGATCTTCATCATTAAGTGCATCAAGTCGTATTCATTTTCAGCAAGCAATGTTGTGTCATCCACATATCGCAGATTGGTAATGAGTCTTCCTCCAATCCTGCTGCTGTATTCTTCTTCATATAGTTCAGCTGCTTGAGTTATTTGCTCAGCATATAGATTGAACAAATGTGGTGAATGGATACAACCCTGATGCACACTTTTCCTGACTTTAAACCATGCAGTATCCCCTTGTTCTCTTCGAACGACTGCCTCTCGATCACATAGTTAGTTATGATCCACACAGTGGAATGCATTTGCATAGTCAATAAAACACAGGTAAACATCTTTCTGGTATTCTGTGCTTTCAGCCAGGATCCATCTGATGTCAGCAATGATATCCCTCATTTGATGTCCTCTTCTGAATCCACCTTATATTTCTGGTAGTTCCTTGTCAAAGTACTGCCACAGCCGCTTTTCAATGATCTTCAGAAAAATTTTACTTGCGTGTGATATTAATGATATTGTTTGATAATTTCCACATTCTATTGGATCACTTTTCTTTGGAATAGGCATAAATATGGATCTCTTCCAGGCAATTGGCCAGGTAGCTATCCTCCAAATTTCTTAGCATAGACTAGTGAGCACTTCCAGTGTTACATCTGTTTGTTCAAACGTTTCAGTTGATGCTCCGTCAATTCCTGCAGCCTTGTTATTCTCCAGTGCCTTCAGTGCATCTTGGACTTCTTCCTTCAGTCTCACTGGTTCTTGATCATATGCTATTTCCTGAAATTACTGAACATCAACCAATTCTTTCTGGTACCATCACTCAGTGTATTTCTTCCATCTTCCTTTGCTGCTTCCTGTGTCCTTCAGTATTTTGCCTATAGAATCCTTTAGTATTGCAACTTGAGGCTTGAATTTTTTCTTCAGATCTTTCTGCTTGAGAAATGCAAAGCTTGTTCTTCCATTTTGGGAAAGTCCAGGTCTTTTCTCATATCATTATAATACTTTACTTTGTCTTTTCAAGCTGCCTCTTGATATCTTCTGTTCAACTCATTTACTTCATCATTTCTTCTTCTTTAGCTACTTGACATTCAAGAGCAAGTTTCAGAGTCTCTTGTGACATATATTTTGGTCTTTTATTTCTTCCCTGTCTTTTTAATGGCCTCTTGTTTTCTTCATGTATGATGTCCTTGATACCATTCAACCACCTGTCCGGTCTTCGGTCATTAGTGTTCGATGTGTCAAATCTATTCTTGAGATGGTCTCTAAATTCAGGTGGAATATACTCAAGGTCATACTTCAGCTCTCATAAACTTGTCCTAATTTTCTTGGGCTTCAATTTGAACTTGCATATGAGCAATTGATAGTCTGTCCCACAATCGGTCCCTGGCTTTGTTCTGACTGCTGTTATTGAGCTTTGCCACTGTCTCTTTCCATAAATGTAGTCAATTTGATTCCTGTGTATTCCATCCAATGAGGTCCACATGTATAGTCACTGTTTGTTTTGAAAAAAGATATTTGTAATGAAGAAGTCGTTGATCTTGCAAAATTCTATCATGCAATCTCTGGCATCATTTCTATCACCAAGGCCATATTTTCCAACTCCTGATCCTTCTATGTTTCCAACTTTAGTATTCCAAGCACAACTAATTATCAATACATCCTGATTGCATGTGTGATCAATTTCAGATTGCAGAAGTTGGTAAAAATCTTCAATTAAACTTTGTCTTTGGCATCAGTGTTTGGTGCATAAATTTGAATAATAGTCGTATTTACTGGTCTTTCTTTTTGCATATGGATATTATCCTATCACTGATAGTGTTGTACTTCAGGATAGATCTTGAAATGTTCTTTTTGATGATGAATGCAATGCCATTCCTCTTCCATTCATCGTTCTCAGCATAGTAGACCATATGATCTCCAATTCAAAAGGGCCAATACCAATTCATTTCAGCTCACTAATGCCTAGGATAGTGACTTTTATGCTTTGCATTTCATTTATGATAATTTCCAATTTCCTTGATTCATACTTTATACATTCCACGTTCTGATTGTTAATGGATGTTTGCAGTTTTTCTTCACATTTGAGATGTACCACATCAGCAAATGAAGGTCTTGAAGCTTGACTCCATCCACGTCATTAAAGTCGACCCTACTTTGAGGAGGCAGCTCTTCCCCAGTCATCTTTCGACTGCCTCCCAATCTGAGGCGCTCATCTTCCAGCTCTATATCAGATAAGGTTCTGCTGCTATTCATAAGGTTTTCACTGGCTAATTTTTTTTTAGAAGTAGACTGC
The DNA here is from genome assembly GCA_030035585.1 of Dugong dugon. Taxonomy (NCBI): domain Eukaryota; kingdom Metazoa; phylum Chordata; class Mammalia; order Sirenia; family Dugongidae; genus Dugong; species Dugong dugon. The sequence goes on along the minus strand of CM057464.1, from coordinate 39,280,155 downwards.
CAGGTTCTCTTCCTAGTCTGTGTTAGTGTTGAAGCTCAGCTGAAACCGGTCCACCATGGGTGACCCTGCTGGTATTTGAATACCAGTGTCATAGCCTCCAGCATCACAGCAACACACAAGCCCACACAGTATGACAAACTGACAGATGCATTGGGCAACATGTGTAATTCATATCCTTTGCCCATTTTTTAATTGGATTATTTGTCTTTTTGTTGTAGAGGTGTTGGATTTTCCTACAGCTTTTAGAGTCTAAACCTTTGTCAGATATGTCATAGCCAAAACTTTTTTCCCAGTCTGTAGGATCCCTTTCTATTCTTTTGGTGAAGTCTTTTGATGAACATAAGTGTTTAATTTTTAGAAGATCCCAGTTATCTAGCTTATCTTCAGGTGTTTGTATATTGTTAGTTATGGTTTGTATCCAATTTATGTCGTATATTAGGGCCTCTAGCATTGAAGCTATTTTTTTCTTCCATGATCTTTATAGTTTTTGGTTTTATATTTAGCTCTTTGATCCATTTTTAATTAGTTTTTGTGTATGGTATAACGTATGCATCTTATTTCATTGTTTTACAGATGGACATCCAGTTTTGCCAGCACAACTTGTTTAAAAAAACTGTCTTTTCCCCATTTAATGGACTTTGAGTCTTTGTCAAAGATCACGCGACCATAGGTGGGTTTTTTTTTTTTTTTTTAAGAGAATGGACATGTGTCTAAGAAGAATTTTTTAGTGTAGTGAATTATGTTGAACTTTCATTGTTTCTAAGTTTGGTATAAAAATAGGTTTTCTACCCCAAATTTATACAAACTTGCTGTTTGGGCTATTTCCAGTAATTCTATTTCATTTTTTACTTTTAAATTTTATATCTGTTTGAAATTTATATTACTGTCACGGGTGATATATTGATCTAAGCTTTTATTTTCCTAGACGGCTACTCAGTTAGCCCAACACCATTTGTCCAATAATCCACTCATCTCTATTGATTTGAGTTATTACCTCTATCATATTTTCATTTATATGTTTGTTTTCTTCCATATCTGAAGTTTTAATTTTGCTGCATCAGTTATAAGTGGAGTCTTAACTAGCTATATATTTTCCAATTTCTGGGTGGCTCCATTGGACTAAATGTGATTTGGGTTCTCTAACAATGGCTTGTTTATTCTATGTTAATATCTGCATGTGTCATTTACCCAAGACCTGTGTTGATATAAAGGTCCCTGGGTGGTCAATAAAGTTAGTCCTTGACTAGTAACCTAAAGGTTGGTGGTTCAAACCCACACAGTGGCAGTGCAGAAGAAAGGTCTAGCACACTGTTTCCATGAAGATTACAGCCAAGAAAATCCTGTGGAGCAGTTCTGCTCTGTAACACATGTGGTACCCATGAGTCAGAATCAACGCACTAGAAGGCAATGGGTTTGTTATTATTGTTATTCTCATTATTGTATTATAATACAAAGTGGTTGCAATAGTGTGGGTAGCCAGACCATTGCGGCATTCTGTTTGGAAATGTATATTTGGCAAGATCCATCAGAATTCCCATCACACATCACATACACTCCTTCAGCAATTCCATGTATAGAAAGAACTCACATCCATTTGAAATGTCAGATAGGGATATTACTTACTGCAGCATTATTTTTATGGGCAAGATATATGTTATGATATATCCATACAATGGAATTCTTTGCTGCCAAGCAAAGAGGGAAGAAACTTTCTGTATTTATCTGGAAATCACTACAGCATACATGAAGTGAAAAAACCAAGATCCAGTGGAATGTATTTGGAACTTCCTTATTTGTATAAAAACTGAAAGAAATAATATCCCTGGGAGGATACCCAAGCAACTATACTTGCCTGTGCAAGGAGGAAATGGGTAACTGGAAAGGTTGTGGAGAATCAGCGATGAGAATTTACACTTTTGTGGTGGCAGCAAGTTTGGTTTTTGGTCCATCAAGCATGGACGCTAGAGAACTAAGTTTTGCCTTTTTTGCTGTCTCTTTATGGTACACGGATATCATAAAGTGTAACCACAGCCAAGGAATAAAAGCTATTAGAGAGCATGCGTACTGCCCGCTCTCACCTCACCAAGGTGGTTTGAGAGGAATCGCTGGGATTCCCCTCTCCTGTCCCGCCCCGCCCCCACACTCATCCCCTCAGACATTTCAGTCACCTCAAGTCCTAGGTAGGGGACCCGGGCCTGTTGCCTGACCTCGACTCCCACGGCTCTTCTACAGTCCCATGCCGGACCTTCTTGGGAGCAGAGCTGCGTTCAGGTTCACAGCCAGCTGGCCCGGCCCTCTGAGCGTTCCGAGGGGAAGCAACCCGGGGGGTGGGGTGGGGGGGAGGCAGGTGTCATCTCAGGGTGCAAGGGCCAGGTAAAATGCGAGAAGATGTTACATTCTTTTCCTGTCGAAGACCTACTGCTCCTGAAACCAGGCCTTGGAGGAGTAGCGGAGGCAGCAGTGGTTCGCTGCAGCCGTAATGCTTTTCACCTTAGGATGACTGTGCCTGAATCAGGGACCCTGTGTGGCCAGCTGGACCCACTTCGCCTCCCCCTTCCTCCAAGAAGCTCTACACCTCTGGTTGTATGGTTAGAGTCGTTACAGCGCTCGACATTGGCATTGTGGGATTTTAAGGAAGCGACGATTTTAAGGGAGACTGTGTACCTAAGTTCGACCCCCTTAGCCCTCTCTTCTCCTTTCGCTTCCATACCCTCCAAATGAGTACTTGCTGTGAGTGCAATTGACGCATATTTGGCGGTCTGAGTCTCTTAATGGAGTTCCTCTGTTAGCAACCTTCACTTCTGGTATTCAAAGGAAGAATCTAAGTTACAAAAGATGAGGTACTTTAACAGCGAAGTTTGTTTTTAGAAACCCTCAGCTCATTTGGAAGATTTGGGCTGCTTCGACTTATACTGACCCGAGGTACGCAGTGTAGAATTGCTCCATAATGTTTGCAAGACTTTCACCTTTCGGGAGCAGATTACCAGGTCTGTCTTCTGAGGCATCTCTGGGTGGGTTCAAACCACCAACCTTTTGGCTAGTAATTGAGCGCTTAACTCTTTTTGCTTTCCCTGTTCTCCTTGCTGTATTCCAATTCTTGTTGAGCAAAGAGCAGGAAGAGAGGAGTCCAATGCCTATAGTAAATGTCAAGACGGGTTTCTCTAACAAGAAGCAGAATGTCAGTAGACTTCTAAAAGAAATAACTAGGGTAAAATGAGAACAACGCCTGAACAGGGATTTGAAACCTGGACCCCCAGATTAAAAGCCTGTTGCTCTACCGACTGAGCTACTCAACCCACAATGCCTATCTTTTCCTGACTACCTAATGTAGGTTTTTGCAGGTCAACTGGTTTTTATGCTCCGTGTCCTGCTTCCCAAATAGCTTCCTTGTAATCCCCCTACTTGCCAAGGAGATTCTGTTTCAAATAGATGTTGTAATCACTAAGAAGAATTTCCCTTCTTCTGTCTTGTCTTCTGTCTCTTTAGATTTTCAGAAACAGACTTGGTCGTCTCGACAAAGTACTGCCGCCTTTCAGATCACATTGCTAGACCGAGAGGGCTTCATGTCCACGTGCATGTATTTTTCTCCAAGCAACACTCATGCTACTCTTCTTCATATCCCACTGCCTTATCTTATATATTTTTCTTACTGCCTTGGAAGGCAGAGGAGAAAAAAGTTGAAGGAGAGACAAACTGAAGACCAGCAAGAGTGTTCCATAATGGTGGGGCAAGCAAAGGTGCATGCGTTTAATCTTCTGCGTCTCTATGCTTGCTTTTCTTCATAATGCAACTTTTCTACCATCTGTGAGCCACTCCTCCTTCTTTTCATTTTATTTCTCCTATTTCTCCTCCTTTTCCTCCATCTTTTCGGTCTCTTTTTTCTCCTCCTCCTTCAGGTCTTCATGTCATGAATACTGTTTGCTGCTCACATCAAAAGGAAAATGGTAATTATCTTGATGAATTAGTGTACATTAGGACATACCATCCAGAATATGACCTAAGATAGTTTTTAAGTTTTGACCTAAACCTGGAGAAAATCTTGTACAAGGGATATGGGAACAAATGGGGAAGTTCTGGAGTGAAGGTAAGTTTAACCTCTCTGGGGAGGAAAAGACATGGTGGGGAATGGGAAAAAACTATTGTTTATTTCTTCCAAATAAAACAAGACTACGTGAAAACTGTATTTGTGATTACTTAGCTTTAGGAACTTGTGGATTTCTCATCTCTTCTACTCTACCAATATACAAGGCAGAGTTGGGGATGGGTCACACAAAATCACCTTGAATTGTTTTGTGTATCAATCCACAGGGAAACTAGGGAATGACTTTTAGGCAGAATACTTTGGGGTTAGTTAACATTTCAATGAGACAAACGTCCCTCTGAGCTATTTTGGCTCTCTTCTTTCCATTTGAAATAGCTTGGAAGTCACCAAACTGCGCCTTACACATCAGGACCACTCTCACAGGGAGGTTTGGGACCCACCACCTAGTCCCACCTTTGTATCAGGTGATTCTTCTACTTGTTAGTAGAGTAACAAGTTGTTAAACCTATGTTGTGAATGGATTATAATAAAATATTTTCCTGGCATTAAAAGCAGGCATTTTCGACAAAGGGAGCTCTTGTTTGAGCTTCCAGATCTTTCTCCCTGGAGAAATGCCATATTATCTGTGAGACAGAAAAGGCATGAACATACCAACTTCTGGTGATCCCGCTCCTCATGCTGTCATCTGCCCCCCTTCATTGCAGAGTTTAGTTCTTGGTTCATAATTCTCCACCCAAATGCATCATCATTATAAGCGACTTAGACAAGAATGCCCTTGGAGAAATATGTCACTTCTGATCATCTCACAATCTTAGTTTATTAATTCTAAGTAATTGTTTTCAGAGGTTTCAAATGATATTTGGTTCCTCTTCTGAATGTCGTTAAAATTTCTTCCAATTGCAAAGTTAAAAAATTTGAAAACAGAAAACTAACGTTCACTTATCAACACTTTCACTTACATGCTTGTACAGTGTCCTCACAGAATTGGCCACGTGCTCTAGTGGATAAGCTGTCTGATTCTGGAACTAGAGGATTGAGGGGTCGAGTCCTTTTGTAGTCATTTATTTCTTATTGTACAGTACGTAGAACGTTCTTGAATTAACTTACAATGACTAATTCCTAAGATGTTGTTAGAAGGGAGAAGTGACATAGGTGACATTTCTTCTTTCACAAATCAATAATTAACATTAACGAGACTTCAGAAATCTAAAATAGGCTGAGCCTCAAAAAGACACGGGAGCAAATCTGTGTACCCACTAATAATCATCATCTTGTGCTCTCAGTTTATTACTTTTTTGTAATGATTTTTCAAGATTTCAATGGGTGTTTATTTCTTTTCTTCAAGATATTAGTGAATCTTACTCAAACTGCAAGAAACTTCGAATCACAAGTTCTCACTGTGTTCCTTTCTCTTTATACAGACACCTTATCTTCTCCATCAATTTCAGGCCCTTCATGGTTACTCTTCTTCTTCTTCTTTTATTCCTGGTCTCTTCCTGTTTCAATTTGCAGGAATGATAGGAGTGATCTGACTTAACTTCTGGAAACGAACCCATGTTGTGATAGTTATGGTTCTTCAACCAAGGATTCTGCATGGATGCTAGATCACGTATGAAAATGGAGTCTGTAAAATGCAGAACTTAATATATAACTCTTAACCTTCAAAATATTTTTCCATACCCTCATTTTTGAGAATCCTTCCAAAACAGATTGACTTCTATTCTTCCCATGACCTATGTGGATTATACACACAATTTAAAGGTTTTGCGTTTCCTGACTAGAACACAGAGAGCATATGTATGTTTCTTCTACTAAATTCAACTTTAATATCTCATAAAATCATATAATCTAAGAATTCTTACCAAAGTCCCTCCTTTGAGATGTTAAAACAGTGCTGTGCACAGTAGATTGGAACTTATCACAAATAATACATAAAATACACTTTTCGGACTTTCAAATACAACTTGGTTCCATATCAGGAACTTACAGGAGTACATCTGGAATCCAGGTTGCTGTAGCCACAATATCAACCAATGACTTCGCAGTTACCCCAGAACTATCCTAATTGTGCTTCACAAGATGCAGAGCCAAATTAATCCCTGCTCTCTCATTCTGCCTGTACTCAAGTCACTGCATATCTTTGTGTCTGACATCTGTCTAATGGTCTCCTTCAAGGACACCTTTGCTTCTGTTTACTCCTCTCACATTCAATTGCTCTGATGAGGTGGCTTCTGGGTTAGCTGGGAGACAAGTTCTATTAGAAAAATGGAGTCCTACCAAGTTATAAGAGGTCTTCATGGGATTCCTGTGAACACGGAGAAGATTCCTATTGAGGCAGAAGCCAACAAAGAAGAGATACAAGTCATCTCACCCGGGGGTTGCTGCTTCTTAGGTCTTCTGAGAAATTCCAAGAAGATAATGGTAATCAGTATGAACTCCAGAGTCCAAGATCACTCTAGAGGCAAAACTTATCCCTTGGTGTCATGGTTTGAATTGTGTCCCCCCAAAACATCTGTCAGCTTGGCTAGGTCATGATTCCCAGTATTGTATGATTGTCTACCATTTTGTCATCTGATGTGATTTCCCTATGTGTTGTAAATTCTATCACTATGATGTAATGAGATGGATTAGTGGCAGTTATACTGACGGGATCTACAAAAGCAGTTCGAGGAGAAAGCTGGGCTCAGTGGGCTTTTGTGTATGAGTTAGAAAGAAGCAGGGGAAAACTGAAAGTACCTACACCAGAACAGGGTGGTGTGAAATCTAGATCCTCAGACTAGAGGCCTGGTGCACTGAGCTCTCCAGCAGTTAAATGGGTTCAGTAAGAGTGTCTATTCCAACCATAAACACTGGGTCACTGTTTGATCTTTCTTTCTCATTCTTTTCCTTAAATATTAAGCCCAAACACACTAAAACTAAGTGGCTGCAAATACAAGCTACTCTAGCCCAAAGCCATGGGGGAGATTCTGCTTCTAAGCTCTACCCTGCTGTGCTCTCACGTGGGATCTGGACAACACCACCTCTCTGTGGCTTTTTCCAAAGCCTCCAATACCAACAACTGCTATTCCAGAAACACACACTCTTTCCAAATGCTCAGCGATGGAAAGAGTAGCTAGGCGCTCTCAGTCACGAAATTCTGGTTAAAATGAGTTGTATCTTTTTGTGAGACATACGCTTTGAAAGCACTTACTTTAGCCTGTCTCTTCCCGAGGGCCTGCATAAAGTGTAGTAAAGATGGGAGCTGGGTCACTCTCTACCTCTGTGACGGTCCCTGTCCTATCTGTTCTTAGAGGCCCTTCTCTAAACCCTATGCCTCTTCTGTCTGCCTTCTACTCCTCTGCCACTGTTTCTCTCCTCTGCTCAGCGTTCTCCTTTCTCCTGCCATAAAACCGGTCACTCTCTCTTATTCACTCGGTTCCTAGGGCCTACTCCTCTTCGCATTCTGATTCCCTGGCAGGTGTCTTTCTGATATACTAGTAACCTAATCTATAGATTACAGGTACCTGTCCCTTCCATCCAAGAAGATTTAGATTTTCCCCATCATATCTGGAGTAACAGTCGCACCACATAAGAAATTTGCAGACTTCTCCAGACATACGGAAAGTTTATAAAGAGAGAATTTGTTCTGAAGGTTGTGCCCAGCCCATAAACTTCTTCTCTTGTGCTTTCCTCATTAAGGAAATAATTAGGTCTAAAAGAGATGCTTTAACGAAAGGAGCATCTATCTTTCTCATCTTTCAAAATCAGAGCTACAGCATCTTGGTGGCAAAACCACGTTTCCAAACCCAGGTGTTGGACCCAGCCTTTTGCAAAAGCCATGGCTGTACTTGTCGCTCTTCAGTTCCATCTAATTAATTTGTTGCTATGGAGCTGATCCAACCTCCTAAGGTTCCCAGTGAGGGCTGGTGCATTCGAACTGTTAACCTCCTTTATGGTTAACAGCCATAGCACCTAACCAGCTTGCCATCAGGGCTCCCATTTCCATCAAATACTGTGAATTAATTACCTTTAGCCTTTATCTCCCCACCTGGATCTTCATTCCTTCGCAGCACTCACGGAACTCATCTTTGTATTCCCTTGTACTATCTTCGGGGTCTTTCTGCAAGCTTCACAGGCAGAGAAGAGGACTTTTTCAGAAGAAAATGAGAAGACTTAACAGAATGTTCAATCCCGTGATTCTCCATGGTGGTGGACTGGAACTGACTGACACTCAGGCAGTTGGCTAAAAGTCTTTGAAGAAGCCAATGACTACTGGAAGATCTCAGAGTCATTTGGTCCGGAATATGCTTTTTTCCTTCTCCTGGCACAGCTATGAGGTAGAACTCAATCCAGGAATACAAGAATTGAACATAAAGTATTTTCACTTGTGAAAACTTACATTTTAAAATGCTTGCAGACCATGCTGGAAATCCGTATTATGGAGTAGTCTCATAATTCTGCCTAGTAGGGAGGTGTAGCTAAGTGAGAGCACGTGCTTAGCATGCAGGAGGCCTTGGGTTCAATCCCCAGCACCTCCATCTATTGCTTTTTTTCCTCACCAAGTCACAGTAGAATACTGGCAATTTTTTCATACTTTCTCCATTTTTCTCCTTGTGAATAATTTTTCTTGTGTTTTTCCTATTCACAAAAAGGATAAATCATTTGATAGTTACTCACTTGGACCTTGGTCCTTAACAATCCTTGGGCCTTCCAACCTGACTGCTTAAGCACAACAAAGTCAAGAGGAACTGGAGTAAAAAAAGTTGCTCACTCAGGATCTGCTGATGGTGAAGCAACAACATGCCACCACGTCATAGATAGTGTTCTCCTGTACTACAATTTCTCATTATTAGTAAGAAGTAGGGAAGAAAAAGACAGATGGAAAGAGGGAGGGGGAAGTGACTGTTAGACAAATTCTTTTTGACTCTTCTTTTTTTTTCCCTTACTTGTGCCTGTGTCAATGGGCAGATAGCAGGTTCAGGAGAAAAGTTTCCTTCTAATTTCCTTTTTTCCATTCCTCCTACACTTCCACAGCCACCCTCATAACCTTGGTCAGCAAAATATTGGTCCAGTCAACAGTCATGGAGATCTGTGATCCCAACCACAGATATCTGTGATCCCAAATCTTGTTAATAGTGAAGAAGTGTTTGGATGCTTTCCAGAGGAAAATAATTTCTCAGGAAACCCTGAGTCTTCCAGCATCCACAGTTGAGAAAATTATTTGCAGAGATGGAAAGAGCTGCTAAGCTCTCCCAAAGCCACAAACGTCTTGAACAAAAAGAGCTGCATCTTCCTACGGGAAAAAACACTATTAGTCCATTTTCCTTCGGATAAAGGGAACTTTCTGACTTCTTGCATTGTAGAGAGAGCAGAGGAGACTTAGGCAACCCTGGCAGGCTCAAACTACCTGCTGGGCCTTCCAAATTCTATGCATCCTAAAGATCTAGTTCCAACCCTTTTTCACCTTCTCTTCTAGTTGATCCACATCCACACTCATCTCCCTCCTCTTATCTTCCTCTTCATTTTGTTCATCACATAATGTGTCACCTTCACTTTTCCTCTCCCAGCCCCCTTTTATCTTGTCTCCAGTGTTTCCTCCTAGCAAAAATTTCCCAGCAGCTCAGTTCAATCCACTTCAGCACCACTTCCTAAGCTAGCAGTTCTCAAACATGGCTGAAAAATGGAAACATCTGTGGACACTTTTCAACGATCTAGATCGAATCTACCCCCATCCCGTGATTCTCAGTCCATTCAGGATTTATAGAGGTGGAATCAGGAATACATATATTCACAAAGTTCTCAGGCAGTTCCCCAGGTTTGGGAACCACTGCATTCTGATCTAAGACATTTACTTCCCTTTTAACTCTGTATTGGACTTTGTTACTCACCATGTTATCTCGTAATGTCTTCCTGCCTCTAAGCACTGGTGTCAGCTACTTACCAGGGCCAACTAAGCCTCAGTCAGTTGTTTGAGGGAGGTAACGGTAGGGGAGAAGACTAGTGCTGGGGAGGAACTGAAGTGCTGGTATATAATGTAGTCCAATATTTAGGGAGATACAAACCTCTCACGGGGGAAGACGACATCAGAATGAAAACTAACAGCAAAAGAAGACACAATGATTAAGGATTACCTCCTAAAGCTCTTATGTCGATTACTGACACCACAAATTTTGGTAAGAGGTTGAAGCTTCTATTCTTTTAGCCTCTGTGATGGCTGAGGTTTGACTGCTTGTCCAGGAACATGAGTGGGCTGTCACAGAAGGTTAATATGATTGCAGTTCTTGCTCAGCCCCCAACATGCCTCCCTCATGCTTCTGTGTGGTTCTCAGAACCCTAGCTGCAGGTTCACAAGACAAAGCTACTGCTCAATTTCCTGACCAGGGTTTTGGACTCCAGGGTTTGCTAGATCAGTGACTTTCCATGATATCATATACTTACTGCTTTTCACCTAGGATCTATTTTTCTTTCCATTTGAATCTAAGCATCCCAAGCCAACTTCTCGGGTTCTGCTCTTTTGTATCCTTGGCCTAGAATTATCTGTTGTGGTTCTGATAGCCAAAAGTAGTGGAGGTACAGAACCCTGGTGTGATGGTTGGATAATTCCTAATACCACGAAGACTGTGTGGAGAAGGAGTAACTAATTTGGAGTTCCAAGCTGAAACCACTTGAATTGACGCTGGCTATGGCGCAGTGGTTAAGGCGATCAAGTGCTGTCCAAAGGTTGGTAGTTTGAAACCACCAGCAGCTCCGCGGGAGAAAGATGTAGCAATTGGCTTCCTTAGATTTTCAGCCTTGGAAATGCTATGGGCCACTCTGAGTCAGAATTTACTTGAAGGCAGTGGGTTTTTTGGGGTTTTATGCATGCCTGTGCTGAGAATTTGATGTCCTAAGATTTAACTGCTCTGTATCCCTGGAAGAAGTCCTGGTGGTGCAAATCGTTAAAAGCTTAGCTGCTAAGCAAAAGATTGGCAGTTCCAATCCATCAGCCCCTCTCTAGAAACTCTATGGGGCAGTTGGATTTTGGTTTTTCCCTGGGAAAGGAATTCCTATGTGGATTTCAAGAGGTAACGCTTGCTGCTAACTGAAAGATTGGAGGTTCCAGTCACCCAGGGGCGCCTGTTGATCTACTTCCAAAAAATCAGCCATTGAAAACCCTAGTGGATCGTTCTGCTCTGACACAGGTGAGATCGCCGTTAGTTAAAATAGACTCAATGACAAGTAGTTTTCCTTGGGAAACATATTCAAATATGGATTCCCGTTGCTTTATGGAGACTTCTCATCTCTTACGGCTTTTGTCTGCCACCTGAAAGTTTCTCTGAGACAATATTGCGGCTCTGAGGTTATGAAGAACAAAAGGAAAATGATATCTGTCTGGAGAATCTGTGCTTGACTGAATGGAAGATGATAGTCCAAAGCTGTGTTTCACAACTTGAGCCACGCTGCGCACCTGTCAGGAGTCAAAAACAAAAAAACCAAACCTGTTGCCATGGAGTCAATCCCAACTCACAGCGACTCTATAGGACAGAGTAGAATGGCCCCATGGGGTTTCCAAGAGCGGCTGGTGGATTCCAATTGCCCACATTTTGGTTAGCAAAAAGCACTGTGCCACCACAGATCCAAATCTCACTCCCACGACAAGTGGGAACAAGAAGCAACGATGAGGATGAGATTAGAACTCACGCATGCAAGGCAAAATGGATTAACAGTCCATCATCACCTTAATCACTCAACCACCTCATCAGGAATAATGGAAAAGAGATCAAAGAGAAGGAAAACTTATGTACTCAGTTTTGCCCTGAAATAATTTAGACATCAGCATATTCAGAGGTAGCCCAGCGGGCAAACTCACTTGGGGTCTTTGTGGTTTAGGTGGTTAAAAAAAACTGTCTGCAGGGCCCTCTCAAACACCCTCCCACCTTATCTTTCTGTCTCTTTAGTAATAGTACAAAATGGGAGCTTAATGCGCATACTTTTGTTTTGGGTGATTGAAGAGATTCTGTGAGCATCTGGTTCTTCCTTTCTCCCCTTTGTCATTTTCCTTCTGCTGTCATAGTCATCTTAAGGGATATAGAAGTTCATAGCACAGAAATGGAAGAGCATTCAAGGAAGTCCACTGGGTTATGTTTTTGCTGTCTGTGTGTGCAGGAATTGAATGGAAAATATTAGGAGAAGTGAATTTGTGTTCCTTCGAGACTGGCTTTAAACAGTGCTGCAGCAGAGAACAAGTGTAGAGGTGCAGAAGATCCAAGCCAGGGCCTTATACATGCAAAGCATGTTTTCTACCACTGAACTACATACACCTCATTCCTGAAGTGCTGCTGGCTAGCTTATCTAGAACTAAGTGTTATTTCCTGAGATTCAGGAAAGTGCGGTAGTGTTGGTCATTGTCAAGACGCATCAGCAGCTACTTTAGGCAAAGGTGCTCAGGAACCAGTGGAGGATACTTGGAAGTGAAGGCAGAGGACTGGAAACATGTGTTGGATAAACAGCCACAAGAGGTTTCCGTTGTGGATTTTTTTTTTTTTTTTTTTAAGAACTTGGGTTGTCTTTTATTATGGTTGGCAAAGAATCAAGTCCCCATTTTCAGCTCTTTTGATTTCCTCTATAGTTGACTTAACCTGCGACACAAAGCTAATTAAATTAATCTTTTGGCTGCCTAAAAGTCTTCACTATATTTGCTGCATGCTCAATCAGAATGTATGCCCCAGATCTGATGGAGGAAAGCAACGGCAGAAGAAAACCTGATAGTGATGCACTCTGCATTTCGTTATAAGGGTCCTTTCTCTTCTACTGGAGATACCAGGTAACTCAGGGGCCCTACCAATAGTTCAGAAGAGGAATTCATAAGGCATGAATGAAACAGCAGCTTCAGGATTTAGAAAAGGTGAATTATAAGTGTATGATAGACAGTAAATAGACAGGATTTAAAGGACAAGAACAAAAGTGAGTGAAACATTTGTTCATTAAAAAAAATTTTTATTAAGTCATTTCCAAACAAAAGGAGGTACAGAAAAGGGAGTTTTGAAAAATTGGGGGTGGAGGGAATGGGAGGAAGCCTGGAAGAGGGAAAAGATAAACTCATATGGAATTCAAGATATATTGGAACACACTTATGAGAATGTTACACAGTGAACTCAGGGTAGTACTCTGGTCTCCAGCCTTGGGTTTGTGAGTGATCAGTAAGCACAGGCATGTGTAGGGTAGATAAAGACTGAAAAATGTACTTTGAGATTTGGGGATTAGAAATTCATTTGTGATGTTTGTGGAAAACAATTATGCTTGCTCTGACTCTTCTGGAAACCATGGTGGTGTAGTGGTAAAGTCCTATGGCTGCTAACCAAATGACTGGGAGTTTGGATCCACCAGGAGCTCCTTGGAAACACTATGGGGCAGTTCTACTCTGTCCTATAGAATCACTGTGAGTCGGAATTGACTCGATGGGTTTCTTTGTTTGTTTCCTTAAGACTCTTCTAGAACCCTGAGATTTATTATAGTTAAAACTCAGTTCTTTGAACTACATAAGAAGGCTAAGAGAGAATTTGTTTCCTGGTCCCAGATTTCTAGTGCCTGCTAGCTTTTCCTCTTCCTAGTTTGCACATATATGAATCTTTGCCAATAGTCATAAAAACAGCATTGAGTCTTTTTTGAAATCGGCAGAACATGATTTGTCTGTCAGATTTGTTCTTTCAGTTGGCTCATGGGATTTGTACAACAAGAACCAAAAAAAAAAGTGTGGTAGGTTTTATTTAAGGAGATAAATAGAGTATCACACACAAAACTGATGGATATGTGTATACATTTGTCTGTGTGTATGTGTGTGTAAATGTTGGGTGTTATCTTAGTTTTTTGATGCTGTAAAAGCATTATGTGTAATGTCAAGTGTCCACCATTACAGTATCATTCAGAATAGTCTCACTGTCTTAAAAATACCCTGTGTTCCACCTATTCATCCCTCTCAACCTTCCCTGAATTGCTGGAAGCCACTGATCTTTTTACTGTCTTGAATTTTGCCTTTAGTAGAATGTCATATATTTGGAATCATACAATATGTAGCTTTTTCAGACTAGCTTCTTTCACTTAGCAATACACATTTAAGTTTCTTCCATGGCTTTCCATAGCTTGAAAGCTCACTTGTTTTTGTTGCTGAATAATACTCCATTACATGGATGTGCCACAGCTTGTTTATTTATCTATTGAAGGGCATCTTGATGGTTTCCAGCTTTTGGTAACTATCAGGAAAGCTGCTATAAACATTTGTGTGCAGCTTTCACTTCATATGGGTAAATACCTTAGAGCACAATGGCCAGATCATATGTTTATGTATGCCTATGTTTATGTATGGGTTGTACTTTGGCCTTTGGGGACTTGTTCTAATTTTCTTCAACTTCGTTGTGAACTTGCATATGAGCAATTGAGGTCTGTTCCATGGTTGGCCCCTGACCTTGTTCTGACTGATGATATTGAGCTTTTCCATCATCTCTTTCCAGAGATGTAGTCATTTTGACTCCTGTGTATTCCATCTGGCAATATCCGTGTGTATAGTCATTTGTGTTGTTGAAAAAAGTATTTGCGATGAAGAAGTTGTCAGTCTTGCAAATTCTGTCATGAGATCTCTGTCATCATTTCTTTCATCAAGGCCATATTTTCCAACAACCAATCCTACCAACTTTTGCATTCCAATGGCCAGTAATTATCAATACATCTTGACTGCTTGTTTGATCAATTTCAGACTGTAAAAGTTGGTAAAAATCCTCAATTTCTTCATCTTTGGCCTTAGTGGTTTGTGGATAAATTTGAATAATAGTCATATTAACTGGTCTTCCTTGCAGGCCTGTGGATATTATCCTATGACTGACAGCATTGTACTTCAGGGTAAATCTTGAAATGTTCTTTTTGACGATGAATGAACTGTCATTCCTCTTCAATTTGTCATTACCAGCATAGTAGACGATATGGCTGTCTGATTCAAAATGGCCAATATCAGCCCATATCAGCTTACTAATGCCTAGGATATCGATCTTTATGCATTCCATTTCATTTTTGACATCTTCCAATTTCCCTAAATTCATACTTCGTACATTTAACATTCTTATCATTAATGGATGTTTACAGCTGTTTCTGCTCATTTTAATTAGTGCCATATCAAAAATGAAGGTACCGAAAGCCTGACTCCATTCACATCATAAAGGTTGACTCTACTTTGAGGAGGCAGCTCTTTCCCAGTCATATTTTGGGTGCCTTCCAACCTGAAGTGCTCATCTTTCAGTACGATACCAGCCAATGTTCTCTGCTATTCATAAGATTTTCAATGGTCAATTTTTTCAGAAGTAGACTACCAGACCCTTCTTCCTAGTCTATCTTAGTCTGGAAGCTCTGCTGAAACCTGTCCACTGAGGGTGACCCTGCTGGTACTTGAAATACTGGTGTCACAGCTCCCAGTATCACAGCAACATGCAAGCGACCACAGTATGACAAACTGACAGACATATGATGGACCATCTCAAGAATATATTTGACACATTGAACACTAATGACTGAAGACTAGAAGTTGTGGAATGACATCAAGGACATTATACATGAAGAAAGCAGAAGGTCATTAAAAAGACAGGAAATAAAGAAAAGACCAAAATGGAGGTCAGAAGAGACTCTGAAACTTGCTCTTGAACATAGAGTAGATAAAACAAAAGGAGGAAATAATCAAGTAAAGGAGCCGAACAGAAGATTTCAAAGGGGGTCTTGAGAGTAAAGTATTATAATGAAATGTGCAAAGACCTGGAGTTAGAAAACGAAAAGGGAAGAACAGGCTGGGCATTTCTCAAGCTGAAAGAACTGAAAAAAAATTCAAGCCTCAAATTGCAATACTGAAGGATCCTATGGGGAAAATATTAAACTGTGCAGGAAGCATCAAAAGAAGGGGGAAAGAATACACAAAGTCACTGTACCAAAAAAAAAATTGGTTGACCATCAACCATATGATCAAGAACCCATGGTACTGAAGGAAGAAATCCAAGCTGCACTGAAGGCATTGGTGAAAAACAAGGCTCCAGGTGTTGACGGAATACCAATTGAGATGTTTCAACAAACAGATACAGCACTGGAGATGCTCAGTCATCTATGCCAAGAAATTTGGAAGACAGCTACCTGGTCAAATAACAAAACACGCATTTGTGCCCATTCCAAAAAAAGTTGATCCAATAGAATGCAGCAATTATGGAACAATATCATTAACATAACACACAAGTAAAATTTTGCTGAAGATCCTTCAAAAGTGGTTGCATCAATACGTCAACAGGGAACTGGCAGAAGTTGAAGTCAGAATCAGAAGAGGACATGGAAAGAGGGATATCATTGCTAATGTCAAGTGGATCTTTGCTGAAGGTAGAAAATACCAGAAAGATGTTTACCTGTGCTTCATTGACTATGCAAATGCATTCAACTATGTGGATCAAAACAAATTATGGATAATACTATGAGGAATGGGAATTCCAGAACACTTAATTGTGCTCATGAGGAACCTGTCCATAGACCAAGAGGCAGTCGCTTGAACAAAACAGGGGGATACTGCATGACTTAAAGTCAAGAAATGTGTGTGTCAGGGTTGTATCTTTTCACCACACTAATTCCATCTGTATGGTGAGCAAATAACACTGAGCTATACCCCCAAGTAAGCCTAGAGTTTCACAGGAATCTTCCTGATGATTCCTCGAGTCTTTGAGGACTAAGTCAAGATAAAATCACTTTATGCTCTATTCCGCTGTCTCCAAACTCCCTACACTGCACTCTCTTGGACACGGACACACCTAGAGAAGGATACCTTAGTGCTAGAAAGAAAGGTATTTTTCCTGATTGAAGGTCTTCCACTAGATTGCCCGGAGCCTGCTTCCATTCCATCACCTGGGTGAATCCCGGGATACAATATTCTCTTGGAACTTGACTGAATAAAACTTTCCGTATTCTTTTGACTCTTGGAAAAATACTCATGTTTTACAGAGGCAAAAAAATAAATAAAACTAACTCAAGTGTTTATTAAAATACTCTAAGATTAAATACAAATGGAAATAAATCAAACGTATTGGAAAGAATAGCATATTCACAAGTGAGAAAAAAGAGAACAGATACAAGTAAATGTTTTCCACATTGCTTTGTCCTCATTGTAAAAGAATAAAAACGGCAAGCCAATATTAAACTTCACGTAGAAGTTTTTTGCTTATGTTTGTTTTTTTAAATAATGCTATGGATGTAGAAATTTTGATATTATTTTGTGTAAATTTTAAGCTTGAGAAAATGAGCACGCATATTGAGGTTGTAGGAAACCAGGGCTCTCACTGTGGGAGACAGAAGGAAAACACCAAATTGGGATGGAAGATGATAAGAAATACGTGTTGGCGCTGGATGAGTATTCCTCCATTGTGGTCAAATCGATTCCAACTAATGGAGACCCCAAGTGTTACAGCGTAGAACCACTCCATAACGTTTCTTTGGCTGTAATCGGTAGGGAGCTGCCCTGGTGGTTTAGCGATGAACTGCTAACCAAAAGCTTGCTGGTTCGAATCCACTAGCCGCTAGGCGAGAGAAAAAAGGCAGTCTACCTGGAAAAATAACAGCTGTGAGTTGGAAGCGACTCCATCGCAATGGTTTTGGGTTTAATCTTTACGGATGACCAGGGGCACAATTGCACTTGACTGCTAACATAAAGATTGGTGGTTCTAGTGGAAGAAAAGTCCCAGCCATCTGCTTAATTTAAGATTCCAGGCCACACATGGGGTCACCATATGGGGTCAACATGAGTCAGAATTGCCTGGATAACAACCAGTAACAATTTTTAAGGAAGCAGATTGCCAGGACTTTTCTTTCATGGTGCTGCTGGGTAAATTCCAACTGCCAATCTTTCTGTTACCATTAGGTTACCAAGTGCAAACCATGTGTGCCACCTGGGGACCTTCCTCATATAGTGTAGTGATTCTTTTTCCACAAGATTTTTAAACATTTCTTGTAATTAAAAATATCCCTTTCCCCCCATCACCCTCATACATATAATATGTAGTATTAGAACAGAAATGAATCATAAGTGCAACAGCATGTAGCATATTGGATTCCTTGTTCCATCAGTTCCTAGGTTTCCTCATTGAATTTCCATTCCTTATTTTTAAAATTTTAAATAAAATATGCAAAATGTCGGTTAGCACTTCATGGAACACCTCAAAGCCAAACCAAATCAAACCCATTGCCGTCCAGTCGATTCAGATTCATGGTGACCCTTTAGGACAGGGTAGAACTGCCCCACATGGTTTTCAAGACTGTAAATCTTTTATATTATTTTATTGTACTTTAGATGAAGGTTTACAGAACAAATAGTTTCTCATTAAACAGTTAGCACACATATTGTTTTATGACAATGGTTAACAACCCCACAACATGTCACCACTGTCCCTTCTCAACCTCGGGTTCCCTATTACCAGCTTTCCTGTCCCCTTCTGACTTCTCGTCCTTGTCCCTGGACTGTTGTACCCCATTAGTCTTGTTTTCTTTTATGGGGTTGTCTGATCTTTGGCTGAACAGTGAACCTCGGGAATGACTTCATTACTGAATTAAGAGGGTGTCTGAGGGCCATACTCTCGGGGTTTATGGTCTCTGTCAGGTGAGTAAGTCTGATCTTTTTTTGTGACGTAGAATTTTGTTCTACA
This sequence comes from Dugong dugon, assembly GCA_030035585.1. Taxonomy (NCBI): domain Eukaryota; kingdom Metazoa; phylum Chordata; class Mammalia; order Sirenia; family Dugongidae; genus Dugong; species Dugong dugon. The sequence goes on along the minus strand of CM057464.1, from coordinate 39,261,450 downwards.
TTTTTCTCCACCTCTGTCCGGTACCCTCTGTTGTGATTACCATCAGAGCAGTCAGTGGTGTAGCCAGGCACCATCTAGTTGTACTGGACTCAGTCTGGTGGAGGCCGTGGTAGTTGAGGTCTATTAGTCCTTTGGACTAATCTTTCGCTTGTATCTTGTTTTCTTCATTCTCCCTTGCTCCCAAAGGGGTGAGATCAGTGGAGTATCTTAGCTGGCTGCTCACAGGCTTTTAAGACCCCAGAGGCTACTCACCAAGGAAGAATGTAGAACATTTTCTTTATAAACTGCGTTATGCTAATTGAGCTAAATGTTCCCCCAAGATCATGGTCTCCACAGCCCTCAGCCCTGCAATTTAGTCCCTCAGGGAGTTTAGAAGTGTCTATGGAGCTTCCATGACCTTTCCTTGTACAAGTTGTGCTGGCTTCCCCAGTAAAGACTGTAAATCTTTACCAAAGCTATCTGCCATGTCTTTCTCTCCTTGAGCGGCTGGTGGGCTGGAACACCTACCTTTCGTTAGTAGCCAAACAACCACAGCACCACCAAGGCTCCTAGACAATTATAGACGTTGTGTTTCATTTTGTTTTTCTTTGTTTGTTTGTTTTAAGGTTTTCATTTTTTTTATTGTATTTTAGATGAAGATTTACAAAACAAATAGTTTCTTGTTAAACAGTTAGTACACATATTGCCCTATGACAATGGTTAACAACCCCATGACATGTCAACACTGTCCCTTTTCAACCTTGGGTTCCCTATTACCAGCTTTCCTGTCCCCTTCTGCCTTCTAGTCCTTGTCCCTGAAGTGTTGTGCCCCATTAGTCTCGTTTTGTTTTATGGGGCTGTCTAATCTTTGGCTGAACAGTGAACTTCAAGAGTGACTTCATTGCTGAGCTAAAAGGGTATCCGGGGGCCATACTCTTGGGGTTTCTCCCATCTCTGTCAGACCAATAAGTCTGGTCTTTTTTTGCGAGTTAAAACTTTGTTCTACATTTTTCTCCAGCTCTGTCCGGGACCTTCTGTTGTGATCCCAGTCAGAGCAGTCAGTGGTGGTAGCGGGGCACCATCTAGTTGTGCTGGACTCAGTCTGTTGGAGGTCATGGTAGTTATGGTCTATTAGTCCTTTGGACTAATCTTTTCCTTGTATCTTGTTTTCTTCATTCTCCCTTGCCCCCGAAGCGGTGAGACCAGTGGAGTATCTTAGATGGCTGCTCACAGGCTTTTAAGACCCCAGACACTACTCACCAAGATAGAATGTAGAACATTGTCTTTATAAACTGCGTTATGTCAGTTGAGCTAGATGTTCCCTGAGACCATGGTCTCCACAGCCCTCCGCCCAGCAATTCGGTCCCTCAGGGAGTTTGGATGTGTCTGTGGAGCTTCCATGACCTTTCTTTGTACAAGTTATGCTGGCTTCCCCAGTAAAGACTGTAAGTCTTTATCGAAGCTGTCTGCCATGTCTTTCTCTCCTTGAGTGGCTGGTGGGTTCAAACCACTACCTTTCCTTAGTAGCCAAACATTTAACCACTGTACCACCAAAACTTTTAGAGAACTGTAGATGTTTTGTGTTGTTTTTTGCTAGTTCTGTGTTGGATAGCTGTACTATTCAGTTCTATTAGAACCCAGTTTAGGAATGCAAATTTTTTTTAAGGAAGTAATTATGCAAAAGTGACTTACGTTGCCAAAACTGAGATTGGACCAGGAACCTTTAAACTTTGAGTTCAGCGCTCTCCCAACTTCTATTTTGGCAACCTAGAAAAGTTAGTTTTAGTCGTTCTTTCAAAATACTTTCATAGCTGCTGTTTTCAAATATTGTGTTAACTTATTCTATATTATGCACTCACTCAAACAAAACATAAGTGCTCCATTGCAGTCCATCTCTGAAAATGGGATCCAATATTCAGAGACCGCGGATGGGTTGGTAGAGGATGAAGAGGGCAACAAAGGGGAGCAATAGGTAAAACAGGTTGAAGCTTTTCTGCTTGGTAAGAGCTGTTCCTTCATGCTCCAAACACTGCTCAGAAAACTAAGGGAATTTCAAATGAAATGATCAAGCCTGTTCTTTTTCTCTTCTTTCAGTCTTTCTTTTTCTGTCCTGCTCTTCAATGACACTGGAAATGGGAACAGAATATTAATGAGCACATTAACGTGGTGGGGGCTTCTTTCTTCGAATTGAGGAAATCTTGAGCAAGCCAATTCTGTTCACTATTTCCTTCTTTTTTCCTTCTCTTCCTTGTGTTGACACCCTGATGTGAGGAGACACGCAGTGTATAAACAGGGAAACATTTCAAGGCAATCTATCAGGTAATGTGTTGAATAACTATGACCACGCGAAAAGTATTTTAAAAAGGAGAAAAGTACAGAATTGTTGGGAATTGTTAAAAGCAGATGAGTGTGTATGGTTTGGAACCCTCTCAAGGAAAGGACACTCTCCTACTGAGTCACACCTATCTTAAGACAGAAATGTCATGAAGATCCTCCTTGATTCACAGATAGAGGGGAATTGTATCTCAGGATGGATTATACCCAGAACCTCATCCATACCTAATTTAAAGACTTTAGATGATAAGATTTGGGATTTTTTTAGCTGATGAGATTTAGATGAGATTTTGGACTTTGACCTGATGCTCTAAAGGGTTGAGCTTTGGAAGGATGTTGGGATGAAATGAATGTTTCTGCATGTGAGTCAGATGCGGATCTTTGGCGACCAGAAGGCAGACTGTGGTAGGTGTAATAATGCCTGAGAAAAGATATCCATATCGTAATATCTAAAAGCTGTGAATATGTTCCCTTACATGGCAAAAGGGACTTTACAGATTTGATTAAGTTAAAGATGTTGCAGTGGAAAAATTAATCTGGATTTTCTTAGTGGACCCAATATAATCACAAGTTCTTTATAAGAGGGAGACTGGAGGGCCAGAGTCAGCAAAAGAAAGGAGACAACAGAAATAGAAGTCAGAGTGATGCAGCCGTGAGCCAAAGAATGTGGGTGGCCTCTGTTGCTGTTGTTAGATGACATGGCGTTAGTTCGGACTCATAGCCACCTTATGTACAACAGAACACTACCTGGTCCTGCACCGTCCACACAATCACTGTCACGCTTGAGCCCACTGTTGCAGCCACTGTGTCAATCAATCTGGTTGAAGGTCTTCCTTTCTTTCCCTGACCCTCTACTCTATCAAGCATGATGTACTTCTCCAGGGACTGATGCCTCCTGATAACACGTCCAAAGTATGTGAAATGTAGTCTTGCTAGCCTTTCTTCTAAGGAGCATTGTGGTTGTACTTCTTCCAAGACAGATTTGTTCGTTCTTCTGGCAGTCCATGGTATATTCAATATTCCTCACCAACACTACAATTCAAAGTCATTGATTCCTGTTCAGTTTTCCTTGTTCATCATCCAGCTTCCACATGCAAAAAAAGTCAAGGAAAGAATTCTCCACCAGAGTCTCCAGAAAGAATGCAACTCTGCCAACATCTTGAGTTTAGACCCATAGAACCAAGGACAGATTACCCAGTAAGCATGGTAAGCATGTGCTTAGAGCATCAACAAAACAGGGGCAACAGTTTCCAAAGCCAAGATCCACAGATGCCAAGCCGACAAGATACAAGGAAAAGCAAGTGCCATGGTGGAAGGCAACTGGCCGGGCACTAAATGAAATTCATGCCATTTTATAAATTTTGTATACAGTAACAATTATATTTTCCTTTTCATTTCAGACAGATCAGGTAAACCCTCACATTTAGTTCTCTCTTGTAGATCACATAAGAACATCCCAAGAGCACTATAATCATGTGACTCGTGGTGTATCTGGTTCTTCTGCCCAAAGGGAACCAAAATGTATCTTCAGATTGAGCATACTCTTGTATTTGTATCATCCTCCTTGCCATCATTCTCATCCCTGTCCAGTATCAGCAGTAGTCCGATGAACTGTGAGGGTGCAGTATCAAGGTACAGAAAGTGAGTGTGCAAGTTTTTAAGTATTATTTCAAGATCAAAAACACTTGTGGAGATATGCAAAGGGCCCACCAACAAACATTGTACACAAATGAATGAAATTATTTTTGACTACTTTGTAAGTACTATGTCTTTTGACTATCTCAGACCCGAAGAACAAAATCACATGTTTTCAATGAATATTTTTTACTTACTAATTTTCAGATATAAATTTTTGTGTTAACTTCCAAATGTGAATGTAAATTTCATTTTATAAATGTTACTTGTTTTATTAATTTGTATTTATATTCAGTTATCCAAATTTATTTGCTATAATACAACCAAATTAAAAAATTAAATTCAAGCTAAGTAGAGTGCAAAAACAAAAGCTCGAAGAAGATAAAAAGAAAAAGATCTGTGAATTCCGAAAGACAATTCCACAATTAACTTTCTTTTTAAAATGTAATGAATCAGAAGAGACTTCCTTGGTTGAACGCTCGAATTTAATGGGTGCAAATGGTTGTACTGGTAGGTACCACTACTGCTGAAATTACTAATAGCAATATGAATATAACAGAATTTGTTCCAAATTCTGCATCTGTTCTTTGTTGTAGTAAAAAAATTAATAATGGAGTATGTATTTATGTTGGTTATGTGGAATAACATATTGCAGCATTTTCATCAGATGAGTCAAGCTCTCCAAGATTCAGAAGCAAATTTAAAGGATGCACAAATCTCTACCAGTTATTAACAGGGTATTTATACAACTTAAGAGAAGATTTTGAAAAATTTGAAAACACAACAATACAAATGCTACCAAACACTGATTATCAAGCAGTTCTCCATTGCAGATGCATTAGAAAGAAACAAGTAAAATGATGGAAGTGCTCCAAAAGTATCATTGAATGCCAGAGGTCAATTCCTCCTACCCACATAATACATCATCATTGACACACTTGAATCTTGCATGAAAAAAAGGGCGAACACGTATGAAGTTCTTTCAAATAGATTTTCCTTCTTAAACAATGTGGATATACCTCATGAAGAATGCATGAAGGTATCCAAGAAATTAATGCAGGATCATCCCCATGACTTAAATACAAACTTTTATGGAGAAGTGCCACAATCTCATTCTTACACGAGAACTAAGTTTACAGATTCAGGAAAGACAAGTTTTATTCATGTAGGCATGTATGATTGCATAATAGAAGATAAAATACAATGCATATTTCCCAGTCTTGAAATTACTTTACCCATATTCGTAACTTTAATGATCACAAACTGCACAACAGAACAGTAGTTTTCATTCCTACACATACTCAAAAACCTCATCGTACAAGAATGATTCAGGAAAGATTCTGTCCATTATTCTTATTATGTATGGAAGTAGATGTTGTTTGGCAGCTGAGTTGTGATTAAATCATTGAAGAATTTGTAAAAGCAAAAAATAAAAATATTTTTAATTATAATATGTTAGAGATGAAAGATCTACCTAAAAATAAAATACAGTAATTTGTTGTAATATTTGTTTTCTGATCCTTAAATTTTCTAAAACATCTTTTCATTTGTTCATTTATGATTGTAGCATTTATTATGAAACAAGCACCCAGATTGAAGTATGAGCCATTTAAAGCAAAAATGGTGAAAGTAGATTTTTTGTTGTAGGAGATCAACAGAATTTTACAGTGACTGTTGAAACAACTAAGCTCACTGGCTCATTTTCTTTGTTGTAGAATATGGACAATATTTTTTTGGTAGAAAATTTGTTATATAGTAAAAATATTAGTACCCCACATCCACTAAAAATTTTATGGTTGTGTTCATCTCATTCTGCTAAAAGGGCATATGCCACTATTGTGTTCAATCACTAATATTATAGTCACATTATAAAGAAGTTATATCATGGATAGCTAAGACACACACACACACACCCATATATACGCACGTATATATGTAGCTCACATGTTCTGTGGGAATGCCTGAGTCAGCAGAGGAAGGCATACCACAGATTATCAGTGTTTAGGGCCCTCACATGCCTTAATCTGTCTCTGCACAGAACCCGTTTCAGACTTGTGACCTCTAGAACTGTAAGAAAATAAATGTGTGTATGTTTTTTTTAATCCATTAAATTTGTGGTAATTTGGTAGAGTAGCAATAGGTAACTAATCTAGAGTTGGTATTAGGTTGTACTGTAGTCAGTGTACTGAAAAGCTGTCTTGTTGCCAAGGGAGACGGATAAAGTTCTTGAAGGATTTCTTGGCAGAGTGTCAAAAAATTCACAGTTTGTACAGGTCCACTTATAATTGCATCACATGAAATTGATTGGGAGTTAGTTCTGGAATCTTCATTTCATACTCAAAAAATTGGTAGGTGGAATAATTTTCCCTACTACCAGGTTTCTTTTTCAAGTGAGAGTATGTAGACGAGATAAAAAATGGCTTTACCATTTTATGTAAATAGACATAAATTTACAGATTCAAGAAACTTAGTGAACTACAAATAGAATAAGCTTGAAAACACATACACACACACAGACACATCATTATCCAACTGCTGAAAACAAGACATATAGAAAAAAAAAGTTAAAAGCAGATACAATATAATACATTATCTATACGGAAACAATTCCCAAAACTGCAGACTACTTTGCAGAAACTATGGAAGCCAGAAGACAGTGAAATAGCATCTTTAAAATGATGAAAGAAAAAAAAACTCTGCACAATTCTATATCTAGAGAAAGAATCCCTCAGAAGTAAAGGTAAAATAAGAATATTCTCCAAGAAGAAAAGCTAAGAGAATTCATTAACAGTAGAATTTTTCTTCAAGATGTATTAAAGGAATTCCTTTAGGCTAAAGGGAAATGATACCAGAGGCAAACCTGAATCCTCAGGAATGAAGAAAGAACAAATGCAATGGTAACTATCTGTATAAATATAATGGAGTATTTTTCCTCCTAAATTTTTAAAAAATATATGAGTGTAGAAAGCAAAAGTTGCAACATTATCTAGTAGAATTGTCAAGGAGTGTAGGTGTAATACACTCATTGATAGGTGCATATGTAAGTTTATATGACAAATATAACATAAAGTTGGTGGAGGTGTAAAGGGTCCTATATAGTTACCAGGATTCTACACTTACTTTAAGTGATACGATAGCAACTCTAAGTAGATAAGTGAAATGTTAAGTATGTATATTGTAATTTCTAAAGCAATCATTAAAGGAACAATGCAGCCAGATACAGAAAAAAAGCCAATAAGTAAGTTAAAATGGAATACTGAATGTATTGAAAAAATCCTAAAAAATGCAACAAAGGGTAACAGAAGAACAACAAAACAACAACAAAAACATCAAAAGAGACAAAACAGAAAACAAATAATAAAATGGTAGCTCTAAATCCAATCATACCAACTACTATATGAAATGTTGATGATCTAAACACTCCAATTAAAAAAGCAGAAACAGGAGACTGGATTTAACTACAAATCTATGGTATATGTTTTCCATAAGAGCACACTTTAAGTATAAAAACACAGATAGCTTGAAATTAAACAGACATAAGAAAGTTGTCATGGCTTCAAGACAAAGATTAAAGAGGGATATTTCTTAATGAAAAAGGGACAACTCATCAAGAGAAAATAACAATTAGATATGCATATGAACTTAATAACAGGGTCTCAAAATATATGAAGCACGAAATACACAGAATTAAAGGAAGAAATAGACAACTCCACAATTACAGCAGGAGAGTTTAACATCTCTCTCTCAGCAAGTGATAGAAAAACTAAATTAAAAATAAGCAAGAGCATAAAAGAACCAAACAACACTACCAACCACTTTGATCTGACATTTATAGAATACCAAATCTTCAAGTATATTCTTTTCAAATGTTTGTAACACATTCACTAAGACAGATCACATACGTTGGGCTATAAAACAAGTCTTAATAAATTTAAAAGGATTAAATTGAAGTCAATAAAAACAAAATATCTAGGAAAAGACTAAAAAATATGGAATTATACAACACACACAAATTATGAGTCAAAAATGAAAAGACAGAGGGGACAAGAATATATTTTAAAGTGAATGAAAATTAAAAGACAACATATCAAAATTTGTAAAATGTAACTAAAGAAGTGATTAGAGGGGAACTTATAAACACTTTTATTAAAAGAGCAGAAAGATCTAAAATCAATGACAAAAGTTTCTGTCTTAAGAAACTAGAATGAAGTAAACCCAAAGTAAATAAAAGGAAAGAAAGCATAAAGACAAGAGCAGAAATCAACAAAATAAAGATAAACAACAGAGAAATTTATAAAACTCTAGCTAGTATGAGCAATAAAAATAAAAGAGAACACAAGTTACCAATATCAGGAATGGAGAGTGGTTATCACCAAAAACCCTACATGCATTGAAAGAATAATAAGATAACACTGTAAACTTTATGCCAGCAAATATGAAAATTTAGATGAAATGAACAATTTTTTTAATACAATTTACTATAAACTGATGTTAGAAGAAACAGAAAATTTAAATTGTTCTATGCTTATTAAAGAAATCTAATTTGTTATTGTAACTTTCTACAAAGGAAACTCTAGGCCCAGATGATTTTTCTGGTAAGTTCAAACTTTTTAAAAAAATACTGAATTTGTTTTATGAGGTCAGGACATCCCTAATACCAAAACTTGACAAAGACATTTCAACAAAAGTTTACAGATCAATATTCCTCATTAATATAGATGCAAAAATCCTTTACAAAATGTTAACAAATCAAATCCAAAAACATATAAAAATCATAAACCATCATGACCAAGTTGTGCTTATCGTAGAAATGCAGTTTGTTCCATCATTCTAAAATTAATCATGCAATTCACCATATTAACAGAATAAAGAGAAAAACCATATTATTTCAATAGATGTAGAAAGATATTTGACAAAATTTAATACCCATTTGGAAACCCTGGTGGTGTAGTGGTTAAGAGCTACAACTGCTAACCCAAAAGTCAGCAGTTCGCATCTACCAGGTGCTCCTTGGAAACTCTGTGGGGCGGTTCTGCCCTGTCCTATAGGATGGCTATGAGTCCAAGTTGACTGGACAGCAACAGGTTTGGTTTTTGTTTGTTTTTTAATACCCATTTGTGATTTTAAAAACGGAAAACTCTTAGCCAGGAATAGTAGGAAACTTGGTATTACAGGTAAAGGGCATCTATGAAAAACCTTAAGGTAACATCATATTTAATGGAGACAGATTGAACTAATTCCTTCTGAGATTGAGAACAAGGTAAGGATGTCCACTCTCACCGCTTCTATTCAACGTTATTCTGGAGAACCTAGTCATTACAATAAAACAAGAAAAAGAAATTTTAACAGTCTAGATTGGAAAGAAAGAAGCAAAATTTTCTCTGTTTTCATATGGTAAGATTATTTACCTAGACAGTTCTACCAAATCGGTAAACAGATACTAAAGCTAATAAATTAATTCCTCAAGGTCACAAAATATAAAGTTAATGTACAAAAATCAATTTAATTCTTTACATATTAGCAGGAAAAATAGGAAAGTGACGTTTTAAAAATCTCATTTACAGTAGTGCCATAAAATACAATAAACAAAAAACCAAAACCATCGTATGGGTTCCAACTCATAGCGACCCTTCAGGACAGAGGAGAACTGCCCCACAGGGTTTCCGAGGCTATAATCTTTATGGAAGCAGACTGCCACATCTTTCTCCCCTTTCTTTGTTCTGTGGATCAGCTTGTGGGTTTGAACCATCATCTTTGGGTTAGCAGCTAGTGCTTAACCCCTGTGCCACCACGGATCCTCATAATATGTAATACCTAGCAATAAATCTAACAAAAGATATCGAAGTCTAGTATACCGAAAACTACAAAACATTGCTGTGAAAATTGAAAGAAAACCTAAACAGATGGAAATATATTTATGTTTGTGAAATGGAAAACTCAAGATAAAATTCTCCCAGAATTTATCTATATATTCAATGCAATCCTAGCAGACTTTTTGTAGAAATTGGCAAGCTTGTTCTAAAATATATATGGAAAATGCAAAGAACCCAGAAAAAGAAACAAAGCAATTTTAAGAAGAGTAAGGAAGATAAGGGAGAAGAGGAGAAGGAAGTAGGTGGACTTCCAAGACCCAAAAAGAAACCTTATACCCTTTAGCCATTATTCCTCAATCCCTATATTTCCCCATCAGTTAGATGGTATAAAACACAGACTCTTCAAAGTAATGGCTGTCATAAAACCTGCTGCCGTCGAGTCCATTCCGACTCATAGCGACCCTATAGGACAGAATAGAACTGCCCTATAGGGATTCCAAGGATCTGCTGCTGGTGGATTCGAACCACCAACTTTTTGGTTAGCAGCTGTCGCTCTTGACCACCACTTTCTCACTTGAACTTTGAATGAAATGTACATTTTGGTTGAAATAAATTTTACTTTCTTAGTGTTTATTTGCAAGTCTCCTCATCTTTTCTCATGCACTAGATATCATTCAAAAGCACAGTAATCAAATTAAATAACCATGTTGTATGTATAATAATGACTGTGTATTCCTTCCATCTTCTTTTGATGCTTCCTGCGTTGTTTGATATTTTCCCCCATAAAATCCTTCACTATTGCAACTTGAGGCTCGAATTTTTCCTTCAGTTCCTTCAGCTTGAGAAATGCTGAGCGTGTTCTTCCCTTTTGGTTTTCTATCTCCAGCTCTTTGCACTTGTCATTATAATACTTTATCTTCTCAAGCCACCCTTTGAAATCTTCTGTTCAATTCTTTTACTTCATCATTTCTCCCTTTTGCTTTAGCTGCTCGACTTTCAAGAGCAAGTTTCAGAGTCTCTTCTGACATCCATTTTGGTCTTTTCTTTCTTTCCTGTCTCTTTAATGACCTTTTGCTTTCTTCATGTATGATGTCCTTGATGTCATTCCACATCTCGTCTGGTCTTTGGTCTTTAGTGTTCAAGCCATCAAATCTGTTCTTGAGATGGTCTCTAAATTCTAGTGGGATATACTCAAGGTCATACTTTGGCTCTCCTGGACTTGTTCTAATTTTCTTCAGTTTCAGCTTGAACTTGAATATGAGCAATTGATGGTCTGTTCCACAGTCGGCCCCTGGCCTTGTTCTAACTGATGATATTGAGCTTTTCCATGGTCTCTTTCCACAGACGTAGTCAATTTGATCCTGTGTATTTCATCTGGCTAGGTTCACGCGTATAGTCGCCATTTATGTTGGTGAAAAAACGTATTTGCATGAAGAAGCCGTTGGTCTTGCAAAATTCTATCACGCAATCTCCAGCATCGTCTGTATTACCAATGCCATATTTTCCAACCACCGATCCTTCTTCTTTGTTTCCAACTTTCGCACTCCAATCACCAGTGATTACCAATGTATCCTGTTTGCATATTCGATCAACTTCAGACTGCAGAAGCTGGTAAAAATCTTCAATTTCTTCATCTTTGGCCTTAGTGTTTGGTTCATAAATTTGAATAATAGTCATATTAACTGGTCTTCCTTGTAGGCCTATGGATATTATCCTATCACTGACAGCATTGTACTTCAGGAGAGATTTTGAAATGTTCTTTTTGACGATGAATGCAATGACATTCCTCTTCAAGTTGTCATTCCCAGCATAGTAGACCATATGATTGTCCAATTCAGAATGGCCAATATCAGCCCATATCAGCTTACTAATGCCTAGGATATCGATGTTTATGCACTCCATTTCATTTTTGACGATTTCCAGTTTTCCTGGATTCATACTTCGTACATTCCACATTCCAACTGTTAATGGATGTTTGCAGCTGTTTCTTCTCATTTTGAGTCATGCCACATCAGCAAATGAAGGTCCCAGAAGCTTGACTCCATCCACATCATTAAGGTCAACTCTATTTTGAGGCGGTAGCTCTTCTCCAGTCATCTTTTGAGTGTTTTCCAACGTTTCACCTTACCTATTCTATCTGTACGCTGAGCAAATAATCCAAGAAGCTGGACTATATGAAGAATAACAGGGCATCAGGATTGGAGGAAAGCTTATTAACAACATGAGTTATGCAGATGAGCCAATCTTGCTTGCTGAAAGTGAAGAGAACTTGAAGTACTTACTGATGATGGTTAAAGACTACAGCCTTCAGTATGAATCACACCTCAACATAAAGAAAACAAAAATCCTCACAACTGGACCAATAAGCAATATCATGACAAATGGAGAAAAGATTGAAGTTGTCAAGGATTTCATTTTACTTGGATCCACAATTAACACCCATGGACGCAACAGTCAAGAAATCAAAAGATGCATTGCATCGGGCAAATCTGCTGCAAAAGATCTCTTTAAAGTGTTGAAATACAAGGATGTCACCTTAAAGACTAAAGTGTGCCTGACCCAAGCAATGGTGTTTTCAGTGCCTCATATGCATGCCAAAAGTTGGACGATGAATAAGGAAGACTGAAATAGAACTGATGTCTTTGAGTTGTGATGTTAGCGAAGAATACTTAATATGCCATGGACTGCCAAAAGAACGAACAAATCTGTCTTGGAAGAAGTACAAACAGAATGCTCCTTAGAAGCAAGACTGGGGAGACTACATCTGACATACTTTGGATATGTTGTCAGGAGGGCTTAGTCCCTGGAGAAGGATATCATGTTTGGTAAAGTACCAGGTCATCGGAAAAGAGGAAGACCCTCAACAAGATGGATTCACACAGTGGCTACAACAACGGGCTCAAGTGTAACAGTGATTGTGAGCATGGTGCATGACTGGGTAGTGTTTCATTCTGTGGTGCATAGGGTCGCTATAAGTTGGAGCTGACTCGATGGCACCTAACAACAACGACATGTTGTACGTATTCAATAAAGGATTAGATGACAATAATAAAATGCAGAGCACTACATATAGTAAATGACAATATTTACTGGTTGCTTGTTTATACCAGTCATGTCTCCTTTTACCAATGTAAGCAAAATGCATATCTAATCTATTTCTAACCACACCCTTTTAGGTTTATCTAATCTAAGATCATCCACATAGAGATAACTGGTATAAGCCTGTCATTATTTTAAATAAAGATTTTTTAAATTTTAAGGGAAAAAAACTGAAACTATGAAAACCTAGAATGTTTGGAAGGTAAGGAATTCTAATACATGCTTGGCTAGTGCTGTATTGGAAGCATGTCATCTGCAGTGTCATGTGTGTGTTGCCTTTGGTCACAAGACATGTGAAAACAACCTGCGGGAAAACAAAGTTATCTACTTGCCAAAATTCAAAATGAAGCCATAGATGTTTAACCAATTTGATTATGATGTGCCTTGGTGTCGTTTTCTTCGTGCTCCTCGTGCCTGGAGATTACTGAGATTCTTACATCTGTGGGATTATACTTTCATCAAAGTCAGAAAATTTTCTACAATTATTTCTCCAAATATTTTGTTCTTATTCCTTATACCACTTTTGAGATTCCAATTATACATATATTAGTTCACTTAAAGTTGTCCCACAGCTCACTGATGCTCTATTTTTTAAACTAGTCTTTTATATCTTTATGTTTCATTTTGGATAATTCCTATTGCTATTTCTTCAGGTAAGCAGCTCTGGTGGTACAGTGGTTAAGCAGTCAGCTTCTAACTGAAAGGTGGATGGTTCAAACCCACCAGCTAATCCATGGGAGAAAGTGGCACTCTGCTTCCATATACATTTACAACCTTGGAAGCCCTATGGGGCAGTTCTACTCTGTCCTGTAGGGTCACTATGAGTTGGAATTGACTCAATGACAAAGAGTTGGCTTTTAGGTTTTATGTCTTCATGCTCAATACTCTTTTTATCTGCATTGTTGAATGTGATGTTAATCCCATCCAGTGGAATTTTTATCCCAGACTTTGTATTGTTTTCTCTATAAGTTTTACTTGGTTCTTTTCTATATCTTCCATAACTACATTTTCCTTCACCTTCTTGAACATATGGAATATATCTATGACAGCTCTTCAATGTTCTTATCTACTAATTCTATCACCTATGTAATTTGAGGATTTTTTTTTTGCACAAAATATAAATATAATAATATGTAATGAACTCATACAAACTTATCAGACCCTTGTAGATAGGAGCAATGGACATTGATGATCCACAAAATAGGAAATATAGCTGCTTAACATGAAAAGATGTTCTACTTTGCTAGAAATCAAATGAAATGCAAACTGAAACACAATACTATTCTTCATTACCAAATTAGCAAATCTTTAGCCAGATGATAATAACCAGTACTGGCAAAATGGTGAGATGCACACATTCATCCTTGATGATAGCAGTGGAAATTGATGCACACATTTCTGGAAACTGATTTTTTGATATGTAGCAAGAGCCTCAATAGTGCTTATACTCTTAATTCAATAATCCCACCACTGGGAATCTATCCTAAGGAAATAACTTGACATTAGGAAAAAGCTTTAAGCACAAAGATAGTCATCTATTTATAATAGTGAAAACTCAGCAACAGCACTGGAATCTAGTGCTGCTCTAACAGAAATACCACAAGTGGGTGGCTTTAACAAACGGAATTTATTTTCTCACAGTTTAGGAGGCTAAAAGTCCGAATTCAGGGCACCAGCTCTAGAGGAAGGCTTTCTCTCTGTCAGCTCTGGGGAAAGTTCCTTGTCTCCTTTCAACAACTGTGGGAAGGTGTTCCTTGAAGGTCTCAGTGTGTCTTGGCATAAATCTTCCCCTGAGCCTAGGAGGATCTCAATACAGGGATCCCAGGTCCAAAGGATGTGATCCACTCCTGGATCTGCTTTCTTGGTGGTAGTGAGGGCCCCCATCCCTGGGTTTCAGCTCCACCCTACAGGCCCAATGGAACAGCATCTCTGCTTCCTAGACTTTGGGCTGCCCCATTCTCCTAGTCCACTGAGTGGCAACCCCACTCTGTTGCCCCAGCAGGCCCCATTCTTCAGTCCCTTGAACATGGCAGCCCTATCCCCTAAGTTTTGGGCATCAGATCTGGCCACATCCCCCGGCACTTGTGAATGGCAGCCCCACACTCCAGAACCAAGTTGGTGAAGATCTGACTCTTTGAAACATAGGAGGCTGTGGCCCCACCCTTTGGAACTCAGCAGGCCATGTGTCGTGGATTGAATTGTGTCTTCCAAAAATATCTGTCAACTTGGCTAGGCAATGATTCCCAGTATTGTGTGAATTGTCCACCATTTTGTCATCTGATGTGATTTTCCTATGTATTGCAAATCCTATCTCTGTGAAGTGATGAGATGGGATTATCAGTAATTATGGTAATGAGGCAAAATTCAATCTACAAGATTAGATTGTGTCTTAAACCAAACTCTTTTGAGATATAAAAGACAGAAGTGAGCAGAGAGACAGGGGGACCTCATACCACCAAGAAAGTAGTGCCAGGAGCAAAGTGTGTCCTTTGGACCCGAGGTCCCTGTGCTGAGCAGCTTCTAGACCAGGGAAAGATTGATGACAAGGACCTTCCTCCAGAGTGGACAGAGAGAGGAAGCCTCCCCCTGGAGCTGGTGCCCTGAATTTGGACATCTAGCATACTAGACAGTCACTTGTGGTATTTCTGTTATAGCAGCACTAGATAACTAAGACACAGAAGTTGTGACCCTACCCTTTGAGACCAAGGCAGCTCTGCTTCCTGTGCTCCATGACTCTTCAGCTTCTGCTTCCTGGTTCCTTGACCTCTCAGCCCCTCAGCCCCTCAGGCCTCTTTAGGCTGTCCCGGCCTCTGCCCTGCTCAGGCAAGTGTTGCAAAGCTCTTTAACGTTACTAATAAATGCCCAGAGGCACCCCACTCCACTAGTAAGCCTCAGATGGAAGGCGCTTGGCTCTCTTGCACCATGGGTCAGCAAGCCTAGCTCCACCAGTAAATGCCCGGAGACACCTCACTCCGCCAGCAAGCCTCTTGCCTGAAGGCACTCAGCTCTCTCCCTCTGTGGGTCAGCTCCTGCTCCGTCTCACGCTGGTCTCCTGATTCTGTTGTCACCATTTCTCTGCTGCTGCTTCTCACTTTCTGTGCCATCTCCAGTGTTACAGCTCTCCTCACTCCCTGCTGAGCCCTCAGCAAAATTGCCTTTGTTGTCCATAATTTCATCAATAGTCTCTTCAAGGCAATATAGGCTTTTATTATTAGGAAACTGTCATGGACTGAATTATGTCCTCCAAAAAATGTGTGTATCCATTTGGCTGGACCATGATTCCTGTATAGTGTGATTTTCCTATATGTTGTAAATCCTGCCTCTATGATGTTAATGAGGGAGGATGGGTGGCAGTTGTGTTAGTAAGGCAGGACTCAATCCACAAGACTGGATTGTATCCTGAAGCAATCTCTGGAGATATAAAAGAGAGAAGTGAGCAGAGAGACAGGGGGACTTCATACCATCAAGAAAGCGGTGCTGGGAGCAGAACACGTCCTTTGGACCTGGAGTCCCTGCATGGAGAAGCTCCTAGTCCTAGGGAACACTGATGAGAAGGCCAACAGAGAAAGCCTTCCCCTGGAGCTGACATCCTGAATTTGGACTTTTAGCCTACTTGACTGTGAAGAAATAAATTTCTCTTTTTTAAAGCCATCTGCTTGTGGTATTTCTGTTGTAGCAGTACTAGATGACTAAGACAGCACCTTAAAACTCTTCCAGCCTTTACTCATTCAGTTTCAAAACCGTTTCCACATTTTAGGTATCTGTTAGAGCAGCACCCTGCTCCTGGTACCCAATTCTGTCTTAGTTATCTAGTGCTGCTATACCAGAAATATCACAGGTGGATGGCTTTAACAAACAGAAGTTTATTCTCACATGGTTTAGGAGGCTAGAAGTCCAAATTCAGGTTGCCAGCTCTACGGGAAGTTTTCTGTCTCTGTCAGCTCTGTTGGAAGGTCTAGGAGTTTCTCAGAGCAGGGACCCCGGGTCTAAAAGACATGCTCCACTTCCAGTTTTTCTTTCTTGGTGGTAGTGTCTGCTCGCTTCTCTCTCCTTTTATCTATTATAAGAAAAAGATGTGACTGAAACAACGGTGGTGCTTCCCACCCTATCCTCATTAGCATAACAGACAATTCACTCCCAAACAGGACCATAACCACAGGCGTAGAGGATAGGATTTACAATACATAATTACATCAGATCACAAAATGGAGGAAACCACACAATACAGGGAATGATGGCCTAGCAAGTTGACACGAATTTTGGTGGTGACTCAGTTCAATCCATGACAGGAGGCTAGACGTCTGAATTCAGGGTGCAGTCTTTAGGGGAAGGTTTTCTTTCTCTGTTGTTTCTAGAGGAAGATCCTTGTCTCTTTTAGCGTCTGCTCCTGGGCGCTCTTCATGTGGCTTGGTATGTGTCTTCCCTATCTCTGCTCCTCTTGCTTGTTTAATCTCTTTTATATCTTAAAAGAGATTGAACTTAATATACATCCTACACTAATCTCGTCTTACAGTCACAGGCATAGAAGTTAGGATTTACAACTCATATTTTTTGGGGACATAATTCAATACATAACACCATCTAGCCATTCCAAAATAAAATCAGTAACAACATGAGGGAAATGCCTGGGGTGTGTTAACAGAAAATAGCTAAGCTAAATTACAGAAGGTAGTATCACAGCTATGGTAGAACAATAAGCAAAATATGGAATGCTTCGTGAATTTGTATATCATCCTTGCTCAGGAGACATGCTAATCTCTGTATCATTCCAATTTTAGTATATGTGCTGACAAACAAGCACTTTGTTGGTTTTTCTTTCTTTTTTTGCCTCATTTTAAGTCATAATTCCCTGCTTCTTTGCATATCTAAAATATCACCAAACTCATTGCTGTCTAGTTGAATCTGACTCATAGTGACCCTGTGGTCAAAGTAGAGCTGCCCCATAGGGTTTCCACGGAGGGGCTGGTGGATTCACTGCCCGTTTGGTTAGCAGCCGAACTCTTGACCACTTCCCCACCAGGGTTCCTTTGCATGTCTAGTATATTTAATTTTCATGCCTGACAGTGTGAATTTTACATTGTTATGTGCACTGTGTTTTTTTTGTTTGCTTTATTTGTTTTCGTATTGTTTTAAATAATTTTGAGCTTTATTCTGGGACACAGTTTGGTCTCTTTAAGGCTTGCTTTTAGGTTTTATTCGGCAAGACCAGAGAAAATATTATATAATATTTGGTCCCATTACTGAGGCAAAATTCCTTTCTGAGTACTCTACTCAGTGCCCTAGGTATTACAGGTTTTCTCCACTCTGGCTGCTGGAGACATAAACTATTCCAAATCTTGTGTGAGCTACAGAAATGGTTCTACCTCCCCCTTTCTGGTGGTTCTTTCTCTGATTTTGAGTAGTTTCCTCACATACGTGCACTGAACTACTTAGTTCAAACTCCAGCATTAGCCACCTATGATAAACTACTTAATGGAGTGAATTTCCATCATTCCTTCCTTTGTAGAAATAGGATTGATGAAGGAATTTTATATTGAACTTGTTAAATGTCCCTGGTTTAATCTGGAGCTTGGCAGAAGATTTACTCTAGTCCTACCTGATGAAGTGAATTCCACCCCAGGACTGATTGGATGCTTCACCGTCATCTGTGCTCCTGCTGACACTCATTGCTCATTCACACCATCTGAGATTGTCCCCAGTTCCTTGATCCTCACCTTCATCTGCTTGATTTCTTTTAGGTTAGGTGACCAGAGTTTTATAATAAAAGATTAAAACTATAATAGATTTAAATAGACTAATCATTTCCAAGTGTGGGGATGGTGGTAGACTGACTAATGACTCCCAACGATATCCAGGTCCTGATCCCTGGAACATGCGAATGTTACCTTATATAGAAAAAGGAATTTTGAAGGCATAATTAAATTAAGGATCTTAAAAATGGGAACATTATCCTAGATTATCAGGGTGAGCCCTAAATGCAATCATAAGTGTCCTTATAAGAGAGAGGCAGAGGGTATTTGATACAGAAGAAGCAGGCAATGAGACCACTGGAACAAGATGCTACATTTCTGGCTTTGAAGACGTAGAAAGGGGCCACCAACCAAGAAATGCAATACAGTTTTAGAAACTAGAAAAGACAATAAAACAGAATCTCCCTTAGAGCCCCCAGAGGGAACTTGGCCCTGCCAACCCCTTGATCTCATTCCAGTGAGACTAATTTTGGACTTCTGACTTCCAGAACTGTAAGAGAATAAATGTGTGCTGTTTTAAGATACCAGGTTTGTGGTAATTTGCTACAGCAGTCATAGGAAACTAATCCAGAGGTAAAGAGGGCATGGACAGACACAGATGGAAGGAGTAAGGATGGTAGACCAAGTAAAAGCTCCAAACTCACCTTTATCCCCCAAAATGCATTAACAAAACAGAAGAGATTCATATGGATATAGGTATTTGAAATAATGCAACCAAATAGCCTGGGAATACTTTAAAAGTTACCATCTTTGGGCATCAGTTTTGAGGAGTTCATGGATAATAAAATATAGATAGTATTCGATTGACCTAGAAATAGCAAAGGCAATGGCTATTCTCTCACCAAGGTGAACGAGTCCAGCACTCCTGTGATTAGCTCCCCCTAATCTATGCAGCTGGTATTTTCCCTTTATACTCCAAAAATATACCCTCAGGTGTTTCAAGCAGGAGTTCATTTAAAGATTCCAAAAAGAATAATCGGAAATGCGTTACGTGGGAGCCAGTGAATAATGGAGAGCATTGAATTCTGTTTCTCTCTGTGGCATTGCTTTGTGGATGCAGGAGGGTGTCTGTAGTCAGGTGACTGTGTAAATGATTTGCTAGTTAATAATTCATTTTTACAAAAACAGACAATCTTTCATAGGGAAGACTGAGAACTGACTGGGAACTTGTAGGTCATCCACCAAAATCTCTCCCAAATGAGCTATTTTAGCACACCAGGATACTTTTACAAATAATTTTCTCAACTGTCCAGTTTGGAAGACTTGAGAATCACTGAGAGAAGTCATTGCCCATGCAGTGTTCACCCACTCTCTCTCTGAGAAGGAGGAGCAGGGATCACAGCTCTCCATGAAACATACTTTTTCAGGCCAGGAGTGTGGATAGTAGTGCAAAGGTAAGGAAGAGCAGGAAAAAGAAAGGAAAGTGAAGTTTTTCTCTTCCTAAGTCATTCAATTGACACGGGCACAGCACAGAAAGAAAAAAATCTAAAGGAAATTGTCCACCGGATTCTTACTGTTTTTTCTCTTTCCATTGGTCTTTTTCTTTCACAGCTGAATATTTAGTACTAATTCATATAGACTCCAAAGACCTTGCTCCTCCCAACCTGGCTGCTTCAACATAGCAATAATACTTAGAAATATCATCAAAAGAAAGTAGGCTGTTCATATGCTGTTGGCAGGCTTGTGAGTTAGCATTCAGGAGATGCTGAGGGAACAGTTTCTTTTTTTAAGTTTTTTTTATTATACTGTAGGTGAAGGTTTACAGAACAAATAGTTTCTCATCAAACAGTCAGTATGCATATTGTTTTATGACATTGGTTAACAATGCCACGACATGTCAACACTTTCCCTTCTCGACCGTGGAGGACATTTTTTATGTGTGAAAATATACATAATGAAAGATACAGCGTTTCAGAAATTTCTACATGTACATTTCAGTGACATCTATTACTTTCTTCTAGCTGTGCTGCTATTCTCACTATGCTTTTCCAAATTATTCTGTCACTATTATCTTCAACTCACTGGCCCCTAGGCTTCCCATCAAACCTTTTGAGTTGCTGTTGTCAGTTTGATCTCACATAGATAATTCTTTTTTTTTTTTTTGTACCTTAGATGAAGGTTTACAGAACAAATAGTTTCTCATTAAACTGTACACACATTGCCTTATGACAATGGTTAACAAACTCAGGACATGTCAACACTGTCCCTTCTCAACCTTGGGTTCCCTATCACCAGCTTTCTTGTCCCCTCCTGCCTTCTAGTCCTTGTCCCTGGACTTCTGCACCTCATTAGTCTCTTTTTTTTTTTTTATGGGGCTGTCCAATCCCCTGCTGAACAGCAAACCTCGGGAGTGACTTCACCTCTGAGCTAAAATGGTGTCCGGGAGCTGTATTCTCGAAGTTTCTCCAGTCTGTCAGGCCAGTAAATCTGATCTTTTTTTGTGCGTTAGAATTTTGTTCTACATCCTTCTTCAGCTCTGTCAGGGACCCTCGGTTGTGATCCCAGTCAGAGCAGTCAGTGGTGGTAGCCAGGCACCATCTAGCTGTACTGGACTCAGTCTGGTAGAGGCCATACTAGCTGTGCTCCATTAGTCATTTGGACTAATCCTTTCCTTGTATCCTGTTCTCTTCATTCTCCTTTGCTCCCAAAGGGATAAGAACAGTGGGAAACTGTTGCTTTTACTCAGATTGGATCCTGACTTTGTTGTGCGGAGGCAGCCAGCTTAGGAGGAGTCAAACCCATGGGATAAGAATAAGTTAGTAATGGAGGTACTGGGGATAGAACCCAGAGCCTCGTACATGCACACGCTCTGCTACTGTGCTATGCCCCCTGCCTATTGGGCCCCAAAGTATCCTATACAATTGGTGCCTACTATTATCTACAGGTGTTCAGAGGTTTTAATTGGCGGTCAAAGTCTATTTGGTTCAATTCTGCTGTTTCTAATACCCTCAAGAGAAGAGGTATTGCATTCTAGGTTGAAAGACACCATTCCTGCCACTAGGATCTTTCCACAACTGTTGACATTTTCAAGGACTGCTCCAAGTGGACTTCCTGACTGGCAGTTCCAGTTTACCACCAAAGATGGTCCCAGGACAGACGAGTCTCTTAAATCAACTTCCTTCCTTTCTACCAAGAAACCTTCCAGAAAATACAAAAAGTAGTGCCCGGAGATACAAAGACCAGTACTGTGAAAGTTGTTCAGGAAATTTAGGTCCAGGTGGGGAGATAATACTGACGTGTAATTAATTCACAATTCACCCCCGGGGATGGAAGATAGGGAGGAGGAAGTTAGAAAAGACGCATCTGCCGATATAGCACCTCTTTCAGACAGAATCTTTTCAGCAGTGAGGCAAGTACAAGGGAAGTCAGAGAAACGAATTTGCTCTTTATAAACCCTCCCTACGTCTGGACAGGTCTTCTAACCCTGTCTCTGAGGCACAAAAGTAGAAATTTTTGGCTTTATACAAAATGTGTGCAACATTCAACCTAAGCACATCTTTTGGAGGAAATCTTGTCATGGGCAGGGGCAGGAATATATATAATTTAAAATTTCCCCAGGTGAGTCTAAAAATCAACAAGGTTCTGTTACTAGTAGACTACAAAGTCAAATCTTTGAGAACTGGAGAGAACTGAAGAGGAGAAATGGAGAGGAAGGAGGGGATAGAGAAGGGAGAGTATTGTGATGAGAGAGTGGGGAAAGGAAGGAGGCAGGTGGGGGAAAAGAAACATCAAAAGAGGAGCAGGATGTAGGAAGGGAGACGGGAAGAGATTTGGCAATGGTACTTGAAACACTGATATTTGGATAGACGAGGATGTTTGAGACATACCCAAGCTCCTCATCTCTCCTGTGCTTTCATCAGGTTCATGGTAAGAGAGAAGCCTCTTGTATTTCTCTGTTGAGACTTCCTAATTTTTTATTTGTTTCAATTGTGTTCACATACTGTTGAAGCATTTTTACAATGGCCTTTTGAAATATCTTTGTCAAATAATTCTACCGTCTTCTTGGCAGAAGGTAATAGGGATATATTGATTGTCTTTTTTCATTCAATTCAAGGTCTTCCTTGTTCTTAGTTTATGACCAGTGATTTTCAGTTGAAACAGATATTTGGCATGATGTGAGACTCTGGATTTTATTTAAACATGCTGTTTTAGGTGGCTACCTCTGACATTGCTCTCACCTGGTTACTGCACAAAGGGGTAGATGTCCAAATTCCCCAGTCAGCCTTTGTTGATATCTGTAAGGGGTGGGTGGCGGGGCCTGCTAGCAGCATCTCCTTACTGCTCCTCATATGGCTTCCACTAACAAGACCCGGGTTGGATTGTTCATCTGGGTGTTCTTGAGAGTCAAGATCTGAAATCTTCTCTTCCTGCAGGGGATCATAGCGCATTTTGTTTTACACAGAAGACCTAAATGCTTGGTATGTTTTATAAAATGTCCCTGATCAATAGAAGGAAGTGTTCTTTATGTTTTCAAAAAGAGTTTCTGTTCTGCCAGCCTGGCCAAAATTGGCCCCATCTGACACCACACACAAGAGGAGAATCACCTTACTGGGCCCTGCACAAATTTCTTATCCCCAGAAATTTAAACCAATAGAATGGTTGTTGTTTTCAACTTCTAAGTTTTCTAGCAGTATGTTACCAGAAATAGATAAATAATGGTCTTCCCACTCTCTAATCTTTCTCATCCTTTGCTTTGCATTCCAACCACAAGGCTCTAAAATTCAACTGCCCCCACCAAAACTAGAGATGCTCAAACCCAGAGTTACCAGGCCCATTCTGCGTTCACACGGGGCCCTGCTTCTACCTCAACTGCGTTGGAATTGGGGCAATCGGGTTTTCCTGCGGCGCTTTTGGAGCCACCAGAACCAACG
This sequence comes from Dugong dugon, assembly GCA_030035585.1. Lineage (NCBI taxonomy): Eukaryota > Metazoa > Chordata > Mammalia > Sirenia > Dugongidae > Dugong > Dugong dugon. Next base: position 39,237,969 of record CM057464.1, on the reverse strand, counting down.
GCTACATTACGCAGAAAAAATCGAAATCACAGGAGCACGCTTCAGAATGCTCAGTTTGTCTATTCAGTGACGGAATGAAAGCAAGACGCTTTCAAATCCAAGAAAGTCTTGGGGGAAATTTCCCAGGTTTATTTATTTATTTATTTTGGTGGATCAAAAGCCTTCATCCGACATTTAAATTCTACATATTTTCAAAATCACAGGTTCAACTCTGTTTCCCTTTTTCCTCCTCCACCGCAGCCACCTCCCTCCCTTGCTGCCTACTTTTCCTTAAGACCCAGGGGATCTTTCGGCCTGCCCCTCTCCTTCCCAGTCACCTCTTCCTGGTGACGTTTTCCCAGCAGGTTATCTCACTCACTTCCCTCCACTCAACTTTCTAGATCAGTGCTTCCGGAATCAGGCTGACCATCAGAATCAATCTGGGGAGCATCTTAAGTGATAAATAGTCCTGTCTTCCTATCTTATTTTTAATTCATTAAGGAGTAGCGAAGTGGGCCTAGAAATCCATATATATAGTTCTCAGTCTATTCCCCAAATTTGACATTTTCTACAATATTTACGTACCTCTTTATCCCTACATTAGGCGGTCGATTGTGGTTAATTTCTTCATAACACTTTGTTAATATATTTTAATATTTATTTACTACATTTAAGTATAGTTTAATAATATCAATATACATTTTAGTAACATCCTAGCTCCAGCTGAGCTTCTGTCGTGTCTTACTGGCCTGGTCGGGGAGATGATCTGCGCTGAAGAGAAACCAGAGAGTTTACATGTTTTTTTCGTCTTTCAGAAGATACAGGCTAAGAGAAGTTCGAATGAAACTTCAAAATAAGGCAGAAGATAAAATCATTTAGAATCCCCTAATACATAAATAAACTCATGTCTGGGTTGACTGACATGCGCAAATTAGACTAAAGGCAAACGGTGTTTACTCTGTGCCTCGATGGTGGAGGAGGTTTGAGGACCTGTCCAATTGTACGAAGGATGTGACAAAAATGTTAATTCGCTTCTCAGGTCGTGCCCACGGCCACAGATCATCTCCTTCATGTTCTTTCTGGAGAACTCGGCTGAAAATACTCAGTGTTCTATGGGAAGGTCTCAGTCTTGCGTCTTTGGGGCTGCGGCTGTAACAGCCAGGAGCACTTGAGGTGCAGGGATCTTGGTGTCAGGGTGTGGAAAATGCCTGGTACCGTGAGTGGGGCCCTTTCTGGAGAAGGAGTAGTCAACCCAGATGTCCAGGGTGAAGCCTGTGGGAGTCTCGCTGCCCATCATTAGGCACTGGTACCGACAAGTTGAGGTAACCCTGGCTACAAGTGGACAAAGTGGAGAGTTTGAAGCCTTTAAGGTTTTTCTAGTCCCTTCCTTTAGGGAAAATAGTCAATCAGAATATTGATTCTCTTGCAAGTTACCGTGGCCACTGTTCCAATGTTCTCTGAGGGAATCTGCGCATAGTTTCTTCCCTTCGATCTTGCTTGGATTTTGCCTTCTGTCTGCGTTTTCTAGGCAGTTTGGAAACTCCAAGCCAAATACAGTGAGGTTATGTAGAGCAAGGGAAAAAAAGATGACTAGTGAATAAATGCTTGGGTCAAAATTATTGATCACTGCCTGGGTGGCTCTAAACCCAGTCAAAAGCCAAGTGAATAAAAGTTCAAGAGAAGAGCAGTGTTTCTTTTCTATTAAAAAGAGGTGAACGTACGGTTCTTGTCTCAGGTTCCATTCCGAAATAGACGAGCAGGACAAAAGTACTCTCTGATAGAAAGAAAGCGAGACGACCCGTGCTGAGGGCTCTGTGGCTTAGTTGGTTAAAGCGCCTGTCTAGTAAACAGGAGATCCTGGGTTCAAATCCCAGCGGAGCCTCTCTCGCTGGTATTTGAGTAAGTGAATGGTTGTTCACCCGCCTGAGGGGGGTGGTTTTTTTTCCCTCTTAAAATTTAACCTTTACTGATTCCCACCGCCCTTCCCTGTTCGAATGTAACAGGTAGTATCCAAAGGCTCTGGAAACAAAATGGAACTCGTTTAGGTAGATTCGCACAGCGCAGGATTCTCTAAAGAAAGCAGAATAGGACTGTAATTGCACTGCACTATCTACTCTGGTGGCATAGCCCCTAAAAGTTCGGCTGCCAACCGGAAAGGTCGGCAGTTTGAATCCACCAAGCTCTCTTTGGAAACCCTAAGGGGCAGTTCTACCCTTCCCTATTAGGGTCCTTATGAGTTGGAATCGACTCCACGGCAACGGATGTGGTGTTTTTTCTCTACTGTCTGGGATCCCTGGTGGTGGAGTGGTTAGGAGCACATGTGTTAAACAAAAGGTCTACAGTTCGAATCCTTCAGCGCCTTCTTGGAAATCCTGTGGGGCAGTTCTGCCTTATCCTGTAGGGTCGCTATGAGATGCAATCGGATTTGGTTTTGTATCTATTGTCTTGGTATTTCCTTTTGGAAATACAGTAAAACCTGCGAAAGCCGGAACGTGGGAGAAACGTGTTAGAGAACGAAAACTCAAATTTTATTTTCCACTAAAAGGAGCAATAGAAAAGCGGTAAGACCGCACCTTGTCAAAGGCGGAAAACCTGTGAGACTCGGAAAAACAATAGTCCCATCAAGTTCCAGCTCTCCCAGGTTTAAGTGTACAAACCACATCTTCCCTTGGAATTTTTCGTGCAGTGTTATCTCAGGTATTTCGATCCTGATTTCATATAAAGATTTAAGAACAACTAATTGAAGTTCAGAGAGGGAGTGTAGAACGTGGGCGTGGAATTTAATAACATACTCCCCAGTCTTTCAAACACAGGTGTCTGTGTGGAATGAAGCGCTGAGTTGGTAGTGGATGTCTTCAATCCAAGAAATTTGTGGAATCATCCAATGAATGTCTATTAATGTTGACCAGGGCCAGCTACAAAATGTACGGCCACAGTGCAAAGTGAAACTGTGGGGTCCCTTATTCAAAAAGCAGGGGGAAACGCTGATTAATAAAGTACTGAACTATAAAACTTTTTCCTTCCTTCCTCGATGTCTCTCGAGATTGTCATAGTGTTTTTTATTTGCCATTTCGTGTCGTTCTAATGAGAGAAAAATAATATTTTAAATTATTAGCATGCATTTTACTGTTTGTCTTTATTTTGTGTAATAAGGGCATCTCTAACACTGCATGCAAATAGAGAGGCAAGGAACGGCCAGCGCTCATTTGCTCTTATTTCTTCTGCTCATGCGCTGTGCTCCGTTGTCCCGCTGGACATCAGTTAGAAAATACAAAGGCTAAGATACAATTACAAAGAGTTTCAGGAATAGAAAAGTGGAGCACGGGATGGTACGGGTCGCTCCTCCTTAATGCTGACTAAAACAGCTGGAATGCCAAAACCTGGGTTCAAAGTAGGGACTTTTAGATTTTCAGTCTAACACACTCCCAGCTGAGCCATTTCAGCTACTTGGTAGAACTTATTCTTTACCTTTTTTTTCAATTCTTCGATTGTTCTCAACTTCTGTTTTTGTAAAGTTTCAGATTCCTAACTGTTGCACTCTGGTTGTTCAGTATACTTGCCCATTCAAGAAGGCTTGGAATCTACTGCCTTCCACGTTGGTTGGGTTTAGTTGATGTAATCCAATTCCTGGCAGCGTGGGGTGTATATGTGGAGGAAGGAAAGAAGGAAGGAAGGAATGAAAGAACGAAGGAAGGAAGGAAAGGAGGGAGGAAGGAAGTAGTTTGGGGTGGGGATTAATCTTACAGGATACTTAGATGTGAAAGGAAGCGAAGAGACGGGATACTCTGGAGGAGAGACAATGTCCAGAAAGGGTTTTCTTTCTTCCTCTCTGGTTTTCATTTTAAATTGATTAATAATTACATACAGTTATGTATGCTAGATGTAAGTGTACAGTTTGATAAAATTTGTATACAAATATAATGTTACAGCGACCCTATAGGACAGGGTCGAACTGTCACATAGGGTTTCCAAGGAGTGGCTGGTGGATTCAAACTGCCAATCTTTGGTTAGCAGCCAAGCTCTTAACCACTGTGCTACCAGGACTCCATATATATGTATACATGGAGCCCTGGTTTTATATATATATATATATAAAATCACCCAGATCAAGATACAGAACATCCCCCAACATCCTACCAAGATCCTTTGTGGTCCCTCCAGTCTATAACCTCCTCCGAAGATAACCACTATTCTGTCCTCTATCAACATAGGTTAGTTTTACCTGTTTTTAAACTTCATATAAGTGAACTCATACACTGGGTACTGTTTTGTGTTTGCCTTCTTTTGACCAACAGTGTGTCTCTGAAATTCATCCAGATTGTTGCATGCAGCAGTAGTTTGTTCTTTTCCATTGCTGTGAATATTCATGGTATGAATATACCACAATTTATCAATATATATATACTATATTGATGAATATTTGCTTCATTTTAAGTTTTTAGATTTTGTGAATATTCTTGTATATGCTTTTATGGAAATAAACCCACATTTTTCTTAGGTCAAATCCAGAAGTATAATTGCTGTTGTACAAATTTATATAAAAATTTAGGTTTTTTTTTTTTCAAAGTCGTTGCCCCAATTGAAACATTTTCTGACAATATATGAGTGTTCCTGCTGCTCTACATGTTTCCCAACACTTGGAAATAACAGTCCTTTTAATTTTAATCATCCTGGTGAAGGTGTGGTAATATTTTATGGATTTAAAAGTGCGTTTCTGTGATGACTAATGGTAGTAAGCGCCTTCTCATGTGTTTTTTGGCAACTCAAATATCCTCTTTTGTAAACCACTCATTCAAGTCTTTTGCCCACTTAGGGGAGTTACTTTTTCTTAATTGATTTGAAAATCATCTTCTATATATCAAATACATGTATTACAAATATCTTTACACAGTCTGTTGCCCGTCCTCTTTTCTTAAGGAGAATGGTGGCTAGAGGAGCGTTATAAGCAGAAAGGAAAGGAATAGTGGAGAGAGAGAAATTTAAAGCACAAGAGAAAATTCTGTTCTGAGGCTTTTCCTTAGGGAGTCAAGAAAAGACCATTCAGGCATTCTACTGGCAAAAAAGACCTTGAAGTAGCATGGAAAATTCCTAAAAGCAGAAACGTTGTCATTTGGTCTATAAGCTAGTTACATTGCTCAGAGTATAGATGGTTGACAGAATGAAATTTGGTAGTTTCAAACAGTGGAATTTAATATGGTGGAAAATCTATATGTCCAACAAAATGTGTTCTAAATCCCACCAAAAAAAATATAATTGTATCTAATGAAAGAGCTCCAGAAAAAAACACATTGTCAGGGGAGTGTAACTCAGTGTTAAAATGTAGCATTACAAAATGCTTCCACCTCTATTCTTCACAGATCAAATATTATTTTATTTTCCCATTCCATTACATGCTTTTTCCTGCGCACATAGAAATAAATTGCAACTCCAATAGATCACTTTTAACCCTGCTAGTTTCTACTCAGTTGTCCTTGGGATAATCCATGGTGGTTATATGAGGAGAAAGAAGGAAACTTAGAAAGGGAGTGGGGAAAGAATAAACATTCAAGATCACTGAAGCCTGAGGCAACAAGTATTTCACTACAGCAGTGGGCTCACTCCCATTATTTTTTGTTTTTCGTGTTAGCTTGTTTTTAGTAGTATCATTTTTTATCAGGATAGAAAATAAAGTACACAATGAAGAGAAAAATATGAGACATCACAGCAATTTTATTTTCAGTTTGCTTTGTTTTTGAGTGCTGTCTAGGACTCCAAACAATCTAAAAGTGGAGGCCAAGAAAACCTACCCTCTGATTTACAGATCTTTGTCCTCCTCCAACCCCTTAACCACCACTCCCTAAAATTAGTTTCAGTCAGAAGTCAAAGACAGCAGTGGATAACTTTGACTGAGGGGAGAGAATAAGCTGAGAACAAAATTTGGAAAAACACATGAGAACATCCTCTCAATTGGGAGAATGTTAAAGTAAGAATCTAAGGCCTATTAACGGTTTCCACTTCTGGCCATGATGGAGTAATAGGGACAAAATTTACCTTGCTCCTTTAAACAATTAAAAAACAGGATAAAGTAAATAAAACTGTAGAAAATAAGCAAAACAAAACAAAAATACGTAACAATAGCCAGTATAAGACAATGATCCCTGAGGGAAGGGAAACAAGTGAGAGCCCTACAATTGCCCCAGCTTACCACATGAAAGGGATTCTGGGCTATGTCACAGGGAGGAGGAACTCAAACATAGTCCAGCTATTTCCTTTAGTGGAAGACAGAATTGAGAATTCAGGGAAGACAAAATAGGTAGAATTCATGGTGCAGAGTACTGAAGGGAAGAGAGCTGCACAGAGAGAGAGTTCCAGATATCTGCAGGGGGTTCTGTTTAAATTTTCAGCAGAGTAATGTTTGGCATATGGATGTGAGGAAATGACCCAAAGCCATAAAAAAAATTTTAAAAAAATTACTGGAAAGAGCATGTAAAGCAATTCCAAGAGCTCCTCTGGTATTAGGAGCAGTTCACATACCCAACAGTCAGAGTGCAGAATTTCTAACAACATGGAGCATCAAGTAGAGGGGAAGAAAGTTATCTCGTTAGTGGGGCCAAATTAACACTAGACTAACGGCTACTCTGGTCCTACCTAGTAAAGTTTTAAATGAAACCTCAAAAGGATTGAACTGTTGTCAAATAATTTCACTGTTTCCCAGGGGGAGAATAAAAAACTCAAAATAGTTTCAAGGAATACACAAAATAATACAGCCCTTCTTGTTGTTATTAGGTGCCATCGAGTCAGTTCCTACTCATAGTGACCTTATGTACAACAGAATGAAACAGTGCTGTATCATGTGCCGTACTCACAATCGTTGCTATCTTTGAGCCAATTGTTGCAGCCACTGTGTGGTTCTCTTTTTTGTTGACCCCTTACTTTACCAAGCATGATGTCCTTCTTAAGCAACTGATCCCTCCTCATAACATGTCCAAAATATGTGAGATGAAGTCTTGCCATCCTTACTTCTTAGGAGCATCTGGCTGTACTTCTTATAAGACAGATTTGTCCATTCTTCTGGCAGTCCATGATATAGTCAATATTCTTTAACAACATTATAATTCAAAGACATCAACTCTTCTTCAGTCTTCCTTATTCATTGTCCTGATTTCTCATACATACGAGTCAGTTGAAAATACCATGGTTTGTGTCAGAGCACCTTTGTCCTCAATGTGACATCTTTGTTTTCTAACACTTTAAAGAGGTCTTTTTCAGCAGATTTGCCTGATGCAATAATATGTTGTATGATTTCTTAACTGCTGCTTCCATGGGCATGTATTGTGGATCCAAGTAAAAGGAAATCCTTGACAGCTTCAGTATTTTTTCCGTTTATCATGATGTTGAATGCCTTTGCATAGTCAATAAAACAGAGGTAAACATCCTTCTTCTATTCTCTTCTTTCAGCCAAGATCTGTCTGACATCAGCAATAGCATCCCTAGTTCCATGTCCTCTTTTGAATCCTGCTTGAAATCTGGCAGTTCCCTGTCGACGTACAGCTGCAATCATTTTTGAATTATCTTCAGTAAAATTTTACTTGTGTTTGACATTAATGACATTGTTCGATAATTTCTGCATTCTGTTGGATCACCTTTCTTCAGAATGGGCACAAATATGGATCTTTTCCAGGTGGTTGGCCAGGAAGTTGTCTTCCAAATCTCTTGGCATAGATGATTGAGCACTTAGGCAATGTGAATTTTACATTACTAAGGTCTGTATTTACATTACAGTATTTACATTACCAAAAGCCAAAGTACTACACTGAGTATATCCCACCTAAATGTAGAGACCATTTCAAGAATACATATGACTCACTGAACACTAATGTTTGAAGACAGATGAGTTGTGAAATGACATCAAGGACATAGATGAAGAAAGCAAAAGGTCATTAAAAGAACACAAAAGAAATAAAAGAGCAAATGTCAGAAAAGACTCTGAAACTAGCTCTTGAACATAGAGTAGCTAAAGCAAATAGGATAAATGATAATGTAAAAGAGCTTAACAGAAAATTTCAAAGAACAGCTCTAGAAGACAAAGTAAAGTATTATAATGAAATGTCCAAAGACCTGGAGTTAGAACACCAAAAGGGACAAACACACTCAGCATTTCACAAGCTAAAAGCACTGAAGAAAAATTTCAAGCCCGAGTTGCAATTTTGAAGGATTCTATGGGCAAAATATTGAAAGATGCAGGAAGCATCAAAAAAAAAAAGATGGAAGGAATACACAGAGTCTGTACCAAAAAAGAATTAGTCAATGTTCAAACATTTCAGGAGGTAGCATATGATCAAGAACCAATGATAATGAAGGAAGTCCAAGTGGCACTGAAGGCATTGTTGAAAAACAAGGCTCTAGGAATTGATGGAATATCAACTGAGATGTTTCAACAAACAAATGCAACGCAGAATTCAATAAAAACTACCAGGCATGCAAAGAAGCAGGAAAATAGGACCCAAATTAAATATAAAAATCAATCAACGAAACAGACCAAGAAATAACACATGATAGGATCAGTAAATAAGAATTTTAGAGCAGCTATTATAAATTTATTTCATATATTCAGGAAGGAAGAGGAAAGCATGAGCATGTTATAGAGAGACATGGAATATTATATTTTTTAAAAGACCGCCTTAATTTGCTAGTGCTGCTGTTATGGATTGAACTGTGTCCCCTAAAATATGTGTTGTAAATCCTAACCTCTATTCAATGGCAACAGATTTAGTTTTTTGTTTGATGCCTGTGGTTATAATCCCATATGGGACTGGTTGTGTTTGGTACGTTAATGAGACAGGAGAAGTGTAGGGTGAATCTTGAGTCAATCGCTTTTGCGATATAAAGAGATTCAACAAACAAGCAAGAAGCAGAGACAGGGGAAGAAAGATGCCAAGCTACATGAAGATCTCCCAGGAGTAGAAGCTAAAAGAGACAAGGACCTTCCTGAAGAGATGACAGTGAGAGAAGGCCTTCCTCTAGTATTGCAACCTTGAATTTGGACTTCCAACCTCCTTAACTGTGAGAAAATGAATTTCTGTTTGTTAAAGCCATCTACTTCTGGTATTTCTGTTACAGCAGCACTAGATAACTAGTATGAAATTTGTTACTAAGAAATAGGGTGCTGTTCTAGTAGATACCTAAAATGTGGAAGTGATTTTGGAATTGGGTAATGGATAGAGGCTAGAGTTTTAAGGGGCCTAATTGTAGAAGACTAGATTGCCTTGAAAAGAGTGTTGGTAGAATTATGAATGTCAAAGGCAGTTCTCGTGAGGGCTCAGAAGGAAGTAAAGAGCAATATAGAGAAATTCTCTATTGTCTTGGATAATACGTATGGCACCAGCACCAGAATGTGGGCGATAAATGTGCTTCTGATGAGGATTTAAAAGAAAATGATGAACAGGTGATTGGACAATGAAGGAACGTCCATGCCTTTTATGAAGGGACAAAGAACTTGTTTACATTATGTTCAAATGTTTATTGGAAGGTAGAACTTGAAAGTGATGAAGTTGGATATCTGGTTGAGATTTCTAAGCAAGATCTCAAAGGAGTGGCATGGTTACTCCTTGCCGCTTACAGTAAAATGCTAGAGGAAAGAGATGGATTTAAAAATGAACCGTGCAAAATGAAAACAAATCTTAAAGATTTTAAAAAATTCCATTCTACAAACTAAGGACCCATGTCCTATAATTTTCATCAAGGACATGTATACACAATCTTTTTTTAAAGAGATTAAGCCTGTGACTGATGGATCTAACCAACTACCACAACAGAAAACCCATCAATTTAGTCTGAAGGGAACAGAGAGAAAGAAAGGAAAGACAGCTGTCTGCCTCTTGGAATTCTACAGACAGGAAACAGGTCAAAAGAGCTATGTCTATTGTCCTCCAAGAAAAGAAAAAAACCATCTTTGAATAATCTGTTAGATCAAAAGAACTATCAGAAAAAGTACAGGAAGCAGAGGTGCCTCGGTCTCAAAGAGTACAGTCACAGCCTCTGGAGTCTCAATGTGTAGGGCCATAGCCTCTGGAATGTCAAAGGGTAGAGCCATGGCTTACTAGGTTTCAAAGAATTAGTTCTTCATCAACTCTGTTCCAGAGTGTGGGGCTGCCGTTCACTTTGGCCTAGAGGATGGGGCCAGCTCTCTAAAGCTGAGGTGGCAGGGCTGCCATGCCCAAAGGGCAAAAGGATGGGGCCTTTCAGGGCTGAAGGTATGAGATTACCACTCAGATGGACCTCCCAAAGCCAAGGAAGCAGAGTTGATGTCCCGGTGGCCTGGAAGGTGGAGCTGAAGCCCAGGGCTGAGGAGCCTCCACCCAGAATCCAGAGTCTGGAGGGCAGGGCCTGTGCCCAGATGGCCCAAAAGAACAGAGGAGTATTTTCAAGCCTTGAGAGCTAATGTAAATTGTTCTGCTGGGTTATGGACTTGCTTAGAGCCTGTTATCCCTTCTTTCCCTCCAATATCTCCCATTTGTAACTGAAATGGTTACCTTGCTCTTGTTCCACCATTGCCCTTTGGAAACAGGTAACTTGTATTCTAGATTTCACAGGTTCACAGATGAAGAATTTTGACCCAGGATGGAATACACCTGAAGTCTCATCCATATTTGATATAGATGGTTCAGAAGATGAGATTTTGGACTTGGACTTGACTTAAGACTTTTGGGATGAAATGAAGTTATGATGTGAATGTGTTTTGCATGTGGCAAAGACATGAATTTTGGGGGCTAAAAGATGGAATGTTATGGATTGAATTTTGTCCCTGAAAAATATGTGCTGTAAATCCTAACCCTATGGTTGTGGTTATAATCCAGTTTAGGAATGGAGTGTGTTTGTTATGATAATAAGGCAGAATTAGAGTAGGGGTATATCTTGAGTCAATCTCTTTTGAGATATAAAGAGATGAAAAGAGCAAGCTAGGAGCATCGATGGATGAAGAGAGATGACAGGCTACATGAAGATAGCCTAGGAGCAGAAGATAAAAGAGACAGTGAATTTTCTCCAGAGCCACCCTGAATTTGGGCTTCTAGCCTCCTATACTGTGAGAAAATAAATGTGTTTGTTAAAGCCATCCACTTGTGGTATTTCTGTTATAGCAGCACTAGATAACTAAGATAGCTGCCATAATGTAAATACTGCAAGTCGGCAGTTCTAGAGGCTGACTGGTGGTCTGAATTCAAGGCATGGCTTTAGGGGGAGGTTCTGCCTTGTTGTATCACAATGATTTCCCAGGTGTTCCTTGCATTCCTTGACATCTTTCTTTGCTATATGTGTTTCTCTGTGTCTATTCTTCTCTTCTTTTGTAACTCAAGAGTGATTAGGTTTAGGGCTCACCTTGTTGGGTATGATCTAGTTACAATAACAAAGAAAACTCTATTTCTAAACAGGATCATACCTACAGGTTTAGGGGCCAGGAATTCAATACATATTTATTATGCAATTCAGTCCCTAACAAAAATCCAACTGAATTTCTAGATGGAAAATATGATATCTTATATGAACAAATATACCAGCTATGTTTACCAGCAAATAAGACGCTATAGAAGAAAAGATGAGTCTACAATAAAATAAAAACTACCCAAAATGAAATGCAAAAACATTTTTATTTTTAAACAAGAAGAACAAAGTGTCAGTGAACCATGCAGCTTAGTATATATGTAATTACAGTCCCTGAAGGAGAGGAGAAAAAGGATAAGATAGGCAAAATATTTGACAAAATAAACGCTGAAATTTTTCCAAATTTTTTGAAAACAATAAACACACAGGTCCAAGAAGATTAATGCATCCCAAGCACAAGAATCATGAAGATAACTACACCAAGGCACATCATAATCAAATTGGCAAAAACCAGTAATAAAGAGTAAATATTGACTTCTATTTCTCAAAAGATGAAGTAATGGGGACTGGATTAACCCTCCCACCTGAAACAACCAAAATGCAGACAAAATATGTCAAATAAAGGTTTTCAAGACACTACATATGAGGCAATGAAAGAGAATATTCCTAAAAAGACAGGAAGCAAATGAGGTGATCCTCATGACTGTCCAGCTTAATGCCTTGATAATTACTTGATTAAAGGTAATGATGATGTGGTTCCTGACCGGAAGGAGTTGAGACTGGAGGAGGTCAGAACATAAATGCACCAAAATCCACAAGACTATCTGCTTACTGGGAGAAACACTAACACCTCCCTGGACTTGCCATTTTTCAAGACATGGAATTTAGGGAAACAGCACAATAGAAAAAAAAAAATAATGATTTTCACGCTGCACATATTGATAACAAGGTGCTTTCTGGATTTTTTGGGGGGAAGGTATCCTGGAGTTTACTTATAGATACAGCTTGCAGTATGCAGATGACACAACCTTACTTGCTGAGAGTGAAGAGGACTTGAAGCACTTACTTATGAAAATCAAAGACCACAGCCTTCAATACGGATTACACTTTAAAGTAAAGAAAACAAAAACTTTGACAACTGAACCAAAAAGCACCATCATAATAAACGGAGGAAATATTGAAGTTGCTGAGGATTTCATTTTACTTGGATCCACAATCATGCCCACGGAAGCAGCAGTCAAGAAATCAAATGATGTATTACATTGGGCAAATCTACTGCAGAAGACCTCTTTCAAGTGTTAAAAAACAAAGATGTCACTTTGAGGACTAAGGTGCACCAGACCCAAGCCATGGTATTTCCCATCACCTCATATGCATGCCAAAGCTGGACAATAAATAAGAAACATCAAAGGATTGATGTGTTGGTGGAGAATATGGAATATACCATGGACTGCCAGAAAAACGAATAACTCTGTCTTGGAACAAGTACAGCCAGAGTGTTTCTTAGAAGTGAGAATGGTGAGACTTCATCGCATCTACTTTGGATATGTTAGCAGGAAAGACAAGCGCATGGAGCAAGACATCATGCTTGGTAAAGTAAAGGGTGAGCGAAAGAGTGGAAGACACTTAACGAGATGGATTGACATAGTGGTTTCAACGATTGGATCAAGCATAGCAATGATTGTGAGGATGGGTCAGAACAGGGTAGTATTTCATTCTGTTGCACACAGGGTTACTATGAGTCGGGACAGACTCAACCGCATCTAACAGCACTTAGCGATTGATGATGAGAAAGGCAAGGCTGAGTATAGAAAGTGAAGAGACAGGCTGACTAACTGCAGATCGAAGATACTTAAAAACATGAGTAGAACAAGATCTCCGAGACAGACTACGTACAGTGGTCTATGCGAGAAAGAAACGTAGAAAGGAAGAGAATGAAGACAAAAGAAAATTCCATCCTAGGACTTTCCGTGAAAGTGGTTTAAAAAAAAGAAAGAAAAGCAGGCATTTGGATGGAGAGTAGATCTTGGAGAGGACTGACGGAGATAGAAGGAACCTGGGAGCTGAAACAGTACCATTTAGTCTACAATTCAGTTAACTTTCTTGAGCATAGCTGCAAGAAAAGGATACAGTTTAAACGTTATAGAAGTGATGGAGTTAACAGAATGGACTTTCTACTCACCAAAAAAAAAAAAAAAAAAAACTTTTCAAAAAACTGCAGAAAACATGCATCATATTTCCTAGTGAAAGGTAAAACAACCCAAAGTATTGCCTGGGGGTGTAGCTCAGTGGTAGAGCACATGCTTTGCACGTATGAGGTCCCGGGTTCGATCCCTGGCACCTCCATGGCTCTTTCACATTTTTGATCTGCAACACTATTTCTACTGGAGCAAAACTTCGACAATACGGAGTTGGCTCGCCTACTTTTCCACTTTTTGTTATCTTCCGCCCCTCTACTAGTTTCTTGCTCACAAGGAATATAAACATGGCTGCTGCGACAGCAGAAGGAAGAAATTAAAAGAACAATCTTACCCACATCCCCAAATGCCACCAAGCGAGCCACCTTTTTCACCTAGACTACGATTTTGCAATATTACTGAAAAGAAAAGGACACAAACGAAAAGAATCATAAGCACCATTTCTTTAGTCATAATAATTAATGCAGAAGACACTAATCCTTGGGGGAAATTAAGAGTGTTGTGAGATTGCAAAAATAGTAGAAGTGATTGTCCTCTGAGGAGCTGGTGTCATTGATGCTGTTTCCTTTCATAGATAGCCTTAAGAGATCTACAGTTGCTGCTTCTTCTTCTCTTAGAAAACTCCACCTTGGAAACTGCCATGTGAGAAATCCAACTATTATAGGACTACTGTGCTATGAGAAAGCCCACACTATCAACATGGAGAGAGAAGGGTTAAGAGAAAGCCACAACAAAAAGACAAATAATCCTATTAAAAAATGGGCAAAGGAAATGAACAGACACTTCACCAAAGAAGACATTCAAATGGCCAACAGACACATGAGGAAATGCTCGCGATCACTAGCCATTTGAGAAATGCAAATTAAAACCACAATGAGATACCATCTCACCCAGGCGTTACTGGCACGAATCAAAAACAATGGAAATAACAAATGTTAGAGGGGCTGCGGGGAGATTGGAACTCTTACGCACTGCTGGTGGGAATGCAAAATGATACAATCATTTTGGAAAATGATATGGCGTTTCCTTAGAAAGCTAGAAATAGACATACCCTACGATCCAGCAATCCCACTCCTAGGAATATATCCTAGAGAAATAAGAGTCATCACTCGAATAGACATATGCACGCCTATGTTCATGGCAGCATTGTTCACAATAGCAAAACGATGGAAACAACGTAGGTGCCCATCAACAGATGAATGGATAAACAAACTATGGTACATACACACAATGGAGTACTATGCAATGAGAAAGAACAACAATGAATCTGTGAAGCATGTCATAACATGGATGAAACTGGAGGACATTATGCTGAGTGAAATAAGTCAATCACAAAAGGACAAATATTGTATGAGACCTCTATTGTCAAAACCCATGAAAAAGTTCACACACAAAATGTAACAATGTTTGTTGGTTACAAGGGATGGGTGGGGGGGGGTATTAAATAGGCAATAGATAAGTGGTATCATGGGTGCAGGGTGAGACAGTACACAATACAGGGGAAACTAGCACAACTTGTGCAAGGAAAGGTCATGGAAGCCCCATTGATACATCCAAACTCCCTGAGGGACTGAAATGCGGGGCGGAGGGCTCTGGGTACCATGGTCTCGGGGAACATCTAGCTCAATTGGCATGACACAGCTTATAAAGACAACGCTCTGCATTCTACCTTGGTGAGTAGTGTCTGGGGTCTTAAAAGCCTGTGAGCGGCCATCTAAGACACTCCACTGGTCTCATCCCTTCCAGAGCAAGGGAGAATGAAGAGAACAGGATACAAGGAAAAGATTAGTCCCAAGGACTAATTGTCCACAGCTACCAAGGCCTTCACCGGACTGAGTCCAGTACAGCTAGATGGTGCCCGGCTACCACCACTGACTGCTCTGACCAGGATCACAACAGAGGGTTCTGGACAGAGCTGGAGAAGGATGTAGAGCATAATTCTAACTCACAAAAAAAAGACCAGATTTACTGGCCTAAAGGAGACTGGAGAAACCCCGAGAGTATGGCCCCCAGACACCCTTTTAGCTCAGTGGTGAAGCTATCTCTGAGGTTCACTGTTCAGCCTGGGAGTGGACAGCCCCGTAAAACAAATGAGAGTAACAAGGTACAGTAGTCCAGTGACAAGGGCCGGAAGGCAGAAGGGACAAGGAAGCTGGTGATAGAGAACCCAAGGTTGAGTAAGGATATTGTTGATGTGTTGTGAGATTGTTAACCATTGTCATAGGGCAACATTTGTAGTAACTGTTAAATGAGAAACTATTTTGTTCTGTAAGCCTTTATCTTAAGTGAGAATAACAGCACAATTGGAAGAGCGTAGTCAATGTCACTGAACTATGCATGTAGACATTTTTGAAATGGTGTACCTTTGGCTATGTGTATTTTCACAAAAAAAAAAAAAGTTTGAGAAGTTAGAGGGTTAATATGTTGTGGGGTTGTTAACCAATGTCATAAAACAACATGTGTACTTCTGTTTCATGAGAAACTATTTGTTCTGCAAGCCTTCACCTGAAGTACAATAAAAAATAAAAAAATAAAAATCTATAGTAAAAATTTCCAAACTGGAGCACACGTGCTTTCAGGGATACATGAAGATTTTCCAAGGGGTAGGCAGGCATGAATAAGCTTAAGGGAAGCAATTTCAAGAGCCTCATCTGTCACATGTACTATTTCCTAAAGCTGATACTCTGGAGAACCCACCTGCCATCTCTTTCCTCTCTCAAAATTGCCCTGCTTTCACTGTACAAAAGAAAAGCATACTTATCATTCCTCAAAATCTGACTATGGTGCATTGCCAAGGAGAACGAACAGCCTCCTGTGGGGGTCCAAGCAAGAGGAGATGATTTCAGATTGTGAAGACTGCTATAAACAAAAACAAAAAAAAAAAAAGGCAACATAATAGAGAATGGTGTGGCGGGGGGAGTTACATTAGATGGGGTGAGCAGGGAGCCCCCTCTCAGTAGGCACCACTTGGATGGAGACCTAAATGATGAACAAGAAGTTTGTCATTCAAAGATCTGGTGTCCTGGCCAATGACATTAGCAAAGTTCAAAGCCTTTGAGGAAGAAAAGAATCATGAACATCTAAAGGTCATTTATGTTTTATTATTTCAGGAATTTCAGATTTCTGAAGAGTGTATTCCTTTAAGTAGAGTTTACATCTTCTCTGCCTTGCCCTGTGCTAACTCAGAGGGTAGTTGTTGCGACATAGACTCTGGCAAGGAGGCAAAAGTGGATTGTTCCAGAAACGACCACTGGATTTCATTTACGGAGGGTAGATAACCTCATGTTTGTGGTGGCTTAAATGGATTCTAAGAAGGCCTTCTTGAGTCATCTGTCTCCCAGGTTCGCTGCCTCTGGCATGTCTCCCCAGCCCTGCCCTGAACCTGTGTTCTAAGCAAGTACTTCTGGATCTGCCTTGATTTTGTGTGTGTGTGTGTCTATGTGTGTGTGTGTATGTAGAGGAGAGGGGCTGAGGCATACCAGGGGTCATTTAAAATCCTTTGCAGATTCTCAAAACCCTTAATATTTAAAGGCCCTGCCCACCACCACCACCCCCCATCATATCACAGTCAGCATGTGTAATTTTTTCTATAAAAAGTTTGAATTTTTGTAGTTGCTTTTGAAAATATTTGACTACCAGCAGCTCATTTGATTATGATGAGGTCTGATAACTTGACAACTTCAGGCATATTTGACATTACTGAAAAATAAGGTAATCTAACCTACAAGTTTTTTCAAATGTAATAAAATTTTTGTGAATTCAAAATCTTATCAATTAAGGAAGTCGATATGGCATCCATAGTGTCCACCGGGTGAAACGGCCCCGCCCCTTCAGCCTGGGAACTCTCAGAAAGTGCTCCCCTGCTGGTTCTTCACCCGGGCCCAGCGCAGAGCTCCGCGTGGGCTTGCGGGGATCCACTTGCTGGGGAGATTAGACACAATGACCTCGGAAAATGTGGGGAATCCTGAATGAAAATTCGACCACGGTATCTGAAACACAATGCAGTTTATTGAAGATACAGAAGACAGAAGTCCTTTCTTGGAGCCAAGAATACCACACATGGGAATTAAAGCGCCAGCATGAAGTGGGGACAAGGGGAGCCCCTGGCTACAAGGGTAGAGAGAGGCGTCTGCCCAGGGCTGGCTGGGACTTTCCCATAAGGCAGAGGAACATGGAGCCGGGGCACCTGCGGAGCAGAAGCGATGACATAGCCGAGCTCCTGGCACTGCCCTTGTGGCCTGGCCTTGAAGGGGTAGAAGTTTTTTCACCTTAATTTTCCTTCCCAGCAATGCTAGCCGTCTGAGATGGTGGGGCTCCAGGTAGCAGGCCAGAAGACGCGAGGGGAGAGTCCCACAGGGGAGTGGGAGAGCACGCAGAGCTGGGGTGTGCCGGGATGAGGGAGGCTGGGAGCCCAGAGATACCTTGGGCACCCCGTTCAGAATTTGTGGTGGGGCCGCTGGCTCTGGGAGGAGCTCTGGGAGACGCGGGCTGATCAGCTGCTGCTGCTGCCGCCGCCGCAGCCCCCGCTGACCACACACAAACCCCCGGAATTGGAGAAGTCCCCGAGCACCGCGGAGCTCCCTGCTGTGCCCAGGCCACTGCGGGCGCTCCCGCCGCTGCGCCCCGCGCCACCCAGGCCCCCACGGCCTCCGAAGGAGCCACGCAGGCCCCCACTGCCTCCGAAGGAGCCACCCCGGCCTCCTCGGCCCCCGGCGCCTCCGCCCAGGCCGCCTCCCAGGGCGCCGCCGCCGCCGCCGCCGCCGCTGCTGCTGTTGCTGACCATCTCTGCAAAAAGTGTTAGGGTCAGGGAGCCTCCGGGGTATCCACCCGCAAGTCCGCCCCTCCAGCCCACAGTCTGCCCAGCGGTCTTCCCTGGGGTAATGTCACTCTGAGATTCCGCCTAGTGTGGGGAGGGCAGGTCTCGGGAAGGGAGCAGAGGTTGGCTCCTCTGGTACCCAGAGGCCCAGGGTTACTCCTGTCACCACCAGACAGCTCCTCCCAGCTTGTGGGTCGGATGAGCTCACACCAGCTGCTGGCCCACAGTTTGAGAAACATTATTCCAAGATGTCCAGCCCCTTCCCAGAGAAAGCCACCCTGCTCACCGATGCTCAGGGCACTCTGGCACTCCCCAGACATCCTGTTGGAGAAGACCAGAATTCAGTGTTAGCCATCTGCTCTCAGGTCCTCCCTCTCCCCAAATGCACCTTTCTTAGGTCAACAGCAAGGAAAGTCTTCGTCCTCCCAACCCCTGCCTAATTCGTGCAAGAATAAGAAATAGGCTGGAAAGGTGCACAAAATTTCATGAAATGTATTCCTCTTTCCGTTGGATAAAGCTGCATCTAAATTGTTACCCTTTCCATAAACATTCTCCCAGAGAGTAACAGACTGTAGGATTATTCCTAGACCTTCCTATCCACTCCCTAATTCTCAGGATCCTCTTTCAGCAACAAATATTATTTGAACCCAAATGGGGACAGAGCCATGAGCCAGCCTACAGGAACCCACCCTTCAAAAACTGCAATTAAGGCAACAGTAAAATTTAAAAAAAAAAAATAAAATGACCTGGAAATAATAATTGTGCCTATAATTTCTCCTCTTTGGAGACACATTTTACAACTAAAACATAGGGGTATGAAGAGTGTGGAAATCTACCCAAGATAAGGCTCTGATGGTTCAATATTGCATAGGAAACACAGCACTCTTGAAGGTCTGGCAGCATCTTACAGCCTTAATAGGAGGAGGCTGTGCCTGCCAAAGGCCACCACCACTTCCAATAGCACACGTGTAAACACACACATACATGTATACACACACCATGCCTGGGTACAGGCTCAGGCAGGTAAGCCTCTAGGCCTCTGGGCCACCTGAGAACCAGGTGGACTCTTGCTCACCTGCACTCCTCACCCTCCAGAAGAGTACGGTAGGTGGCTATCTCCACATCCAGGACCAGCGTGACATTCTTGAGCTCCTGGTACTCATGCAGCAGCTGGGCCAGCTCCTCCTTGGCCTGCTGCAGGGCAACCTTGACGTCCTGGAGCTTGCCATTGGCTTCCTTGAGGGCCGTCTCCCCTCGCTTCTCAGCATCAGCAATGGCCGTCTGTAGACTGGCATTCTGGGTATGGGGGGACAGGAGTTCAATTTAGATTCAAGTGGCCATCACTGAAGGCCTGCCCTGTGTGCTTGGTGTTTGCACATGCATTACCTTACACTGGGCTAATGAGAAACGTACAGCTCAGGAAGGTTGGAAGTTTTACAGTTGGTTGGTAGTGGAGCTTGGAGTTGGATCCTAGGGCACCGAGGTGTGAAATTAGCAACACCTGGTCCAAGGACCCATTCCCGCTCAGGAGGAGTCAGACCATTCCTGTACCTCTCTCTTCTTTTATGGTGACTGAGCATCTTCTAAAAATTTATCTCCTTCAGGAAGTCTTCCTGAATTGCTAGAGAAACCTACTCCCTACCTCAGCCCATCAAATGTGGGCTTCCTTGGCTACTCTCTCAACTCAGTCTTCACATAATCGGCTTCTTTCCCTAACCTCCCTAATCATGTCTGTACTCGGTATTTCTGGCCCACATCAGCCTTCATGCTCCACAGAGGCAGGACCTGGGTTCACATAACAATCTTTGTTCAGGGCCCGTTCTAGAACTGCACTGGTAAACTTTCATAGAGCATATGAGTTGGAACATGAGTTCAGTTTTAACAAGTGCTGAGCCCTGAGCTTTATGGTACAAGCACAAGCCCTCAGTCTTGTACGTGTGCTTTTCCTCCTCATTCCCACCTGCTTCTTGACACTGTCAATCTCTGCCTGTAGCCTCTGGATCAGCCTGTTGAGCTCCATAATCTCACTCTTGGTGTTCTTCAGGTCATCCCTGTGTCTGCTAGCCATGTTTTCCAGCTCTCCCAACTGTGTCCAGAAAAGAATCACACCTTCAGAAAGTCAGCAGGGCCCTTACAGATTGCCTAGTCCAACCCCTTCATGTCGCAAATGGGAAAGCCAAGATACAGACTGTGACTTGTGCTAGGCCACCCAGTTGGAGGCTGGGGTGAGGAGCGAGGTATTCTGCCCCTGATACTCTTTTCCCTGCATCAGGTGGCCTGTTTCCTAGCCCAGTAGCTGCTGTTTGTTGAGCAGCCACTCTGTGCCAAGTCTTGCTCTTTATCTCATTAATGCTCACAACTGTCTGAAGGCATTATTATCCCCATTTCACTAATAAGAAAACCAAGACACACATTGCCTGACCATGAGCAGAGTCATCCAGCTATCTACTAACAGTACCAGGGCTTAAGTAGAGACATTTCAACTGCTGGTGCCATCTTCTTAATCAGTAGACTACACTCTCTTGAGCAGAAAAGCCAGAAAAAGAGTCAGATGTAGATGGGCCAACTGTGTCTGGCTCAGATTTTGGGAATGAGAAGGTAGTGGACAGAATTCCCTTCACCAGTAGTCTAACTTTTCTCAATCTCCCTCCCTCTCCCCTCCTTCCCTTTGCTATTCCAGACACCATGTTCAACATCTCAGTGTTATCACATCAGAAAGCACGCATCGGCATGGGACCAGATTGGTAAAGGAGAATTAGAAGATCTTTTAGCGTTAAAAAAACAATGAAGAGAATGCAGCTTGAGGGATGTAGGTTAAGAGTTTCTCAACCTTGGCGCTATTGACATTTGGGGCAGGATAATTCTTTGCTGGGAGTGGATGGCTGTCCCATGCATTACAGAATGTTTGCAGCATTCCTGGTCTCTATCTACTAGATGCTAGTAGCAAACTACCTCCCAGGTGTGACAACCAAAATGTCTGCAGACCTTGCCAAATGTCACCAGGGGCAGGGGGGATTATGGAGGGGGGAATCATACCTCCCATCCCTGTTGAGAAGCTCCAGGTTAGAGCAAAGCAGAGCACTCTGATTAGGAAGGAAGAGCTCTATTAGTGAGAATAGACCAGTGGGAAGGTCATGGAACCTCCATGCTGGAGATTTAAAGAAGAATGGCTCAGAAGCAGGGTCTGACCTGCATGCCCCTCTAGGTAGGTTACTTGGGGAAACAAGAGTCTCCACAGTTACGTAATAGTATCACTCACCTTGGACTGATACAGGGCCTCGGCCTCAGCCTTGCTCTTCTGGGCGATCTCCTCATACTGGACACAGACCTTGGCAATGATGCTATCCAGGTCCAGGCAGCGGTTGTTGTCCATGGACAGCACCACAGATGTGTCACAGGTGTCTGACTGCATCTGGGACACCTCCTGCAGAGCCAGGCAGACATGCCCACTTCTGAGAAGACCCACCCTGGGGCTCTCCAGAGTACAGCAGGCCACCAGCCCAGGAGGGAGGACGTGGAACTGACTGAAGAACAGGCCTTGGTGGCAATGGCCACTTATTTCACTAAAGAAGGAAGAAGGTGAGGCAGAGGTTTAAACTGCCTAGGTAGAGAGCAGAACTACCCACCAAGGTGGACAGCTGTTCTCTTTTTTTCAGAAGGACAGACAGGACCCAAACTCTTGCTGGTGAGCCTCTGCAAGCCATCTCCTCACAGAGGTCGGAGGCAGGTGGTCACGAGGTTAGGAGATGAGGAGCACACTTACAGCATTGTAGAGGGCCTGCAGGAAGTCAAACTCATCCTTCAGGCTCTCCACCTTGGCCTCCAGCTCCACCTTGTTCATGAAGGTGGCATCGACATCCTGGAAGAGAATTCAGCCATTGTCCCCTAAGCATGTTCCTTCACCTCCCCTATCTCATGGGCTCAGTGCTGTCCTGGGCATGGATGCAAGAGGCAGAAGGAAGGAGCCACAAGGCCTGCCCCCAGAGAGCTCCCACTCAGGGGAAATGAGACACCCATCCAGGCACAGGCAGACAAATGCCAACAACACTACTAAACTGGGTGTTTAGTAAGCAGGCTGAACCAGAGAGCACACATCAGGGAAGAGCAAAAAGAGACTTACACCAGGGTGAGATGAAGGATGTGGGCTGGGCTGGGGCCATTACACGGAGACTAGGCGAAAAGAATTTGTGAGGAGAAACAGAGGAAGAACTTTCAGCTTGTTGAAGAGAATTCTACCACACAAAGACTCTCTTTAAACAGCTCCTGGGAATGCACTCCTGAAGAAAAATGATTTCTTCTCTTCGTCCATTTTTCAATCACAACTCAAGGCCTAATCTGATTCATAAATCCCACATACCTACCAGGAAGGGCTATGGCAAATGTCTGGTGGGCCTTACATACCCTCCTCCAAGGAAGTAGGGAGACAGCTAGTGCCTGAGCCACAGGCCCTGCCCACTGCTCAGGTGACTGACTCCCTCCCTGTTCCTGGCCCTTACCCACATGGTCTCAGGACAACCCTCCAATTAACAGGTCCAGCTGCTGCTCCCCTCAGCTAATAGGCACCACTCTGCTTAGCAAGGCTCTGGGATGGGAAGTGGGGGAAAGGACCCCTCACCTTCTTTAGGACCACAAAGTCATTCTCTGCAGCTGTGCGCTTGCTGATCTCCTCTTCATACCTGTGAGAGAAGAGTTATTTCCCATAAGTAACTTGGACTTGGGGCTTCCCATAAGTAACTGCCAGACTAGATCAAGGTCTGTGTCATTACAAGGCATGGTCTGCAGCCTTCTGGGTTTCTGTTGGACCCAGTCCACTCAACAGGTATTTACTGAGCACTGACTATGGTGAAGGAGCCATGGTGGCGCAGGGGTTAAAGCACTCAGCTGCTAACTGAAAAGTCAGTGGTTCAAACCCACCAGCCGCTCTGTGGGACAAAGATGTGACAGTCTGCTTCCATAAACATTTATAGTTTTGGAAATCCTATGGGGCAGTTCTACTCTGTCCTATAGGATTGCTATGAGTCAGAATCAACTCGATGACAATGGGTTTGGTTTTGGTTTGGGACTACGGCAATGGTGATGGTGATTATGGGGCACTGGAGTAGAAGCCCCTTCTTTGTGGGGTTCTGTTTGGATTAATCCTGGAAGTCTTCCTGGAGGAATTTGGGTTTTTAAAAACTACTTATGTGATCAGAGGGAGATGGCTGAGCTGCCAGGAGTTTTGGGGGGAAGTGACTGGTGCTGACCCTGTGGACAGCAAGTACTGTAGTACCATGGACTCTTGTAGATATTTGTTGGATGAATGAAAACCAAGAATGGGTCACTGAGGATATGCCAGTTCCTGCTCCATGGATTATACTTATATTAAAACATTCAGTCCTCATAACAACCTATAAGATAAATACTATCACTTTCTCCATTTTATAGATGAGGAGACTGAGGCACAGAGAAGGTAAGTGGCAGAATGCAGCTTTATCAAGACACTCGCAATCCAGAGTCTGTATTCTTAACCATACAGCAAGTTGCTTCTTATTTAGAAGTATATTGCCAAGGAAAACAAATTTCATAGATTACAGAGTTGTAAGGGAACTTCAAGATTATCTATTCCAGAGTGGGTGGGAGTGTTATCTTGGCCTATAAGGTTCACAAATGAATTTCAGGATGTCTTGAAACCCAAAAATTATATTTACATATAACTGAGTCAGTTCTGACTCATGGTGACCCCACGTGTGTCAGAGTAGAACTGTGCTCCACAGAGTTCTCAATGGCTGATTTTTCAGCAGTAGATCACCAGGCCTTTCTTCCGAGGCACCTCTGGGTAGACTCGAACCTCCAAACTTTCAGCTAGCAGCTAAGAAAATTAACCATTTGCACCACCAAAGGACTCCATATTTACATATACTTATAAATTCTTTCATTAAATTCCAATTCCCAAAACTGTTTCTGCCACAAATAAGCCATGAGCCACTCTTTTAAAGACTGGGATATTGAAAGTCATTGAGGCAGGAGGTGAATTCCTACAAGCCCACAACCAGCTGGAACAGAGCTAAACTGGAGGCCAGGCTTCTTAGACCCTAGGCCAGGCCTTCTGTCATCGGCCCCCTCCCACCCCTAGCAACTAGGCAGCACGCACTTCTTCTTGAAGTGCTCCATCATCTCCTCCATGCTCCTCAGCTCCCCCTCCAGCTTGCTTTTCTCACTGAGCAGCCCATCCAGAAAGGCCTTGAGGCTGCTGATGTAGTTCTCAAAAAAAGGGTCAAGGTTGTGACTGTCGGTGTTAGAATTGGAGCCCTGATCTTGCAGGAGGCTCCACTTTGTTTCCAGGACCTTGTTCTCTCCAGGAATCGCACCTGCAGCCCAATAAGAAAAGAGCATCAAGGAGCTGTGTGGGGCCATCTCCAATCACGACAGCCCATGGCTTCCTCAGTGTTCTTCCTGCTCCTCCTGCAGGGCTGCATTTTTAATGCTGCAGTAGTTTAATTCTAACCACAGACGAACAGCAGCGTTCATGTAAAGCAAGGGAGGTGGAGCCCTATTTTGCAGATAAGGAAACTAAAGCCGAGAGATAACCAAAGTCACACAATAAGTTAGTAGCAAAACAGTAGCAGAACTGAGGTCTCCTGATACCCAGGCACAATGATCTTCCTACTACATTGTTCGTTCATTCATTCATGGATCAAGTACTACTCAATAAACAGCAGGAGATTTCAGCATCCGACAGCAGATACAGTCTTCAGGAAGAGTTTACAGTCCTGGGTATACTGCTCTAAGACAGAGAAATAGAGAAAACCATGGAGAAATGGCTCTCAGGCAGACCTTTTCCCAGGCAAAAGGGTCCTGGATGCACATAGGGTTGGCCTTCCTCTGCCAAACCGAGTTTCAGCCCAGTATTTAAACTGAACCACTGGTTTAAAACGTCTCAACCTTCATTTGCCGCAAAACATTTCTGTGCACAAGTTAAAAACCAAATATGTAGGTAGATTGGTCATTCAACAAACATTTGCAGAGAACCAAGCATGGGCCAGGCTTTGTGCTGGACCCTCAGAAAGGCAAAACCTTGGAATTCCCCTTTGAGAATAATAAGCACAGTGACGAGAAGGCCTTGGGCAGCCAGACCCCACCTTCTGTGGAGAAGCAGTATTTTCAGCATCACTTTTTATCTGAATGAGTTTATTCAGAGAACCAGGTGTCTGCTGAGAACAAGATAGGCACCTCTGGAAGGTCACTTGACTTTCAAGAGCTTCGCCTCTAAAAGAGGTGTGATGTTCTGATGTTAAGACCAACTTCTCCTTCAGCTTTGCCTAGGATGCTTACAATTGTGACAGGATGCCAAAGAGTCTGTACAAAGCTTTTCCTTAAGGCCTGATATTATCCCAGGGTCACAAAGAAATCTCCACAGATTGTACCCAAGGGTACTGATGAAACTTTCAGTTAGGAGCTAACCAAGCCTAAATGCCATATAGGCACCATGATAATCGTCATGGTTTTCCTTGCATGGAATATCCAAAGCACAGAAATTCCTGTATAACATCTCTTCAGCCTTGCCCTCACATGTATAATGTATACAGATATCAAATGACCTCAACATCTGCAGCTCCTCACACTAAAGCCTTCCTGTGAGAACCACCCACCACACCACCCCTCAAAAAACTCTCTCCTTCCTTCTCTTTAGGCTGATGACAGATTAACTCATCTCTCAAACACGAATTCCAACTTTGGCAGAATTGGCATCACTTTCAAAGACAAGCAGCTCATAATCTCCGTGAGGTGGAGAAGGAATTCTGTGTTTGGGTTTCAGAGGGCAACGGTGAGGGAACAACAGTGATGGCAACAAACAGTCCCAGGAGCTAGCTATCAGCAGTGCCTCTGATAAACCACAGTGATGGGGAAATGGAGTGAACTGTAACTCCAGCCAGTGAGGGACTGGGCTATTTTGATCATCTGCTACCAGGTTTAACAGATCTACCTACCACCTGCCGATATACCACAGAGGGCTTAAGGTCTAGGATGAACCCACTATTTTTCTTCCTCAGATTTACAAGGAAAAGAGGAAAGAGAACCAACTCAGTTAGGCCAGATTTTCTCTCTGTCCAGTTAGCCTGAGATGGACCCACCTTGTCAATGAAAGAGGCAAACTTGTTGTTGAGGGTCTTGATCTGCTCCTGCTCCTGGGCTTTTACTTGCCCAAACTGAGGGCCAGTCTCCACACTGAGGGGCTGCAGGGGGCTCTGGTTAATGGTCACTTCATGAATTCCACCTGGGAAGCCACCTGCACCACCGGGACCACCAAAGCCACCAAGGCCACCAAGGCCCCCAGGGCCACCAAAGCCACCAGGGCCACCAAAACCTCCAGCTCCTCCTCCAAAGCCTCCAGCTCCTCCACCAAAGCCCCCAGCTCTTCCACCAAAGCCCCCACCCATCCCTCTTCCACCACCTCCAAAACCACTGCCTCCAAAGTAGCCCCCACTGGCACCCCCAAACCCTCCAGCACGGGTGCTGCCTCCAGCCATGCTGATGGAGATCTTATTGGTCCCCCCAAGGCCGTAGGGACTCCTGCTGCTGAAACCTCCTCTCATCATGGCACAGGCAGAAGACCCACTGCCATCCCCTCCTGAGCGGGAACCCGATAAGGACTTGGTGTAGCTGATCCGGCTCTGGCCTGACACCACAGCTGAGCAGCCAATGAAGCCCTGGTGGCAGCCCCCCCCCCACCCCCCCCACCCCCCCGCTGGAAGACCTATAGGACTGTTGGCTGTAGCTGGCCTGGCAACTCACGGTGGACAGCAAGGTATTCCAAGGGAAAGGTGGACCCAGGAGTTGGAGGAAACTCAGAAACCCTCTGAAGTTTGGGATCAGGGATGGCTCTTATACAGGGCTGGCGGGCTTGGCTGGCTGCATGATGCCAGCCAACTAATTGAGGTATTATCAGCTTTGGTTTGTCTGGCAGCAAGAGATCGAGTCTAAAACTCACAACATACCTTGATAATCACCCCAAATTTCCAAATTCTTTTGTTTTCCCAGGGTTACTCACCTAAAATAAGCTTAAGTTGGGAGAAGGGCCATCCTGCAGGGCTGGACACAGCCCCTAATCCCTGGGAAACTTACGCTCCCATCATGGGAATGACAGGTCAGCATTTCTCCTCTTCTCCTGTGTCCCCATGGCCACTCTGCCAGCCTATCTGGCCTCAGCAAGACACTGGGATAGGTGCAGAACCCCAGAAAATGTAGGACCCCAGGCAAGGACCTTGGGAGAGAAGAGAGAGGAAGGAGGGGGGCTGTGAGGGAGAGAGACTGATGAGAAGATTCAGAGGTTAGAGAAAGTACAGGATCTCCCTTTGGGATCCTGCCATCCAGGGAAGAGAAGACACACATATGAGATACATTAAGGAGCAAGTTCTCCACTACAGGTGCCCCTGAAACCTGGGGTCTGAGGGGCCTTGGAGGGAGATTTAGGGTGCAGAAGGAGGAAGAGGTCAGTCTGAGAAGACTCCCTGGAAGGATGGGAATGAGTGGCTTGAGAAGAAGTAAAGGTTACCCCAAGAACTGTGGAAGGGAGTGAGCAGTCAGGGCAAGGGGTGGGTAGGGAGGGGAAAGCTGGAAGAACCCCATCCTGGCAGGGAACAGGCTGTAGACCAGCAGGTCCAGGCCAGAGGGACTACTGCCTTTCCTCTTCCAAGCTCACCCTAGGAAAATGAATCCAGGATTTCCAAAGCATCCTTTCCTCCCAACTTGAGGACATAACCTACACCACCTAGGAAGCTTGAATTCCTCACCACTAAAATTCAAGAACGATAATGCCTTATTCCAAAGGTTGTTGAGAGAATTATGCATGAGGAAAGTTCTCTGTAAAGTGTAATGTGTGCTGTGGATGTTAGTTTCTCTTATTAAAACTTGCCTCCTCCTCCCCTTTGGATGAGACATTTGGGAGAGCTCCCGAGGAAAGGTCTACGAAAGGTCAGTAAATTTGGTCAAAACAATTCTCGTTCCTGCAGCAAGTCACCGAACAACAAACACCCTGCTGCACTCACTTTCTCAAGGAGATTTTCTAGAAGTCTAAGGCAAGGAGAATTGGAATTACACGTCTTCAATCTTCCTTGTCTTCGCCAGTAAACATTTGTGTTCCATATTTTGTTCAGCCTTTAAATGAAAACCTGCTGGAATACTTCCATCAGTATCAAACGGAGGATCCTGATAAAAAAGCAGCGTGAAACTTTGAACTCAAAATGGAGATCATCAGTGCTACACGCTGATCTGATGGCATCCCAGTGAGGGAACAACCATTATTACCTCTCCCGGCCAGTTCAACCCAATCCACTCTGCAGTATCCAGGACATCCTCCGGTTTATCAATTCATTGATGGCAGGCAGTGTTTGAAGGTTTCCCGGGCTCTTTGGCTTTACTTTTAGAAATATCTAGATCTATAGCAGCCTTTCCCGTTGTGATAATGGGTTGTTGGAAGGAAGGCAGTTTGACGACTTCGCTGGGTGCCCCATATGCTTGCTCCGCCGCCCTGAGTTTGCGCTTGCCCTATTCATTCTCCTACCCGGGAAAAAAAATCAGTTAGTTAAAATTGATGGAATCTTGAAAATGTTTTCGGTTGTTCGTTTGCTTTTTCCTAAATTCCTTTGTGGACACCATTCTCAAATGAGAACCAGAGATGGAAGTGTGAAACCAGAACTGAGCGCAATCACAGAATGTCTGACGAGTGAATGGGAGTAGAGCGTCAGCTGGAAAATGGATGGTGGTGGGGCATCTGACTGACGCAACTTGATATCGAGTTGAATTCTTTGGTTCAACTAAAGCTGGCGGTTTCCTTTGGACTAAGGAGCACTTCATTTGAGCTAGTATGGCTGGAGATTTGTGTTGGAAATCTGTGATTTTTCTGGTACTTTTCCTGGTGGAGTCAAGTAACTTTCACCCAGTTTGCTGGTGAGTGGACTTTAGAGCAGACTAACAGGAGCGGGAAGATCCCAGGATCACAAAAGGTGTCATTCGGACTACAATCCAGTTGCCCTTCTCCTCGTGAAGCAGCTAGAGAGAATCCAGTTAAGAAATTTCACAAAGAGTGGAATATAATCCCGCGGGTTTTCTCTAGCGACCAGAGAAGAAAACACAACTAAACCTTTATAAAAGATTCCGAAAAACAGTTGGCCTGCGTGGGGGTGTAGCTCAGTGGTAGAGCGCGTGCTTCGCAAGTACGAAGTCCCGGGTTCAATCCCCGGTGCCTCCAGCTGAGCTTTTCACAACCATCTAATTCACACCCCCGTTCTTTCCATCTGAGTTCCACACCTGTTCTTTCCATCTCATCCGTTCTGCTATTCTTTCGCACATTTTGACACTCTTTTTCCTGCTCACATTTAAAAAAAAAATACAATGAATTGCTGTTAACTGTGTACCATTCCCGTCCCAAGGGCCTTAGAGTCACCCAAACTACAGGCATCGACAAAGGGAAGAAGGATGGAAGAGAAGAAGGAACCACACCCATCAGAATCTTGTCAACCCAAAGTATGAGGTCTGCAACCACGTAAATGGACCCATTAACTTGAGTTCCATTTGGCAGTATCATTAAAGAGCAATACAGAAAAAGCAGACCAGAAATGAGAAAAACTAAGCAGTTCTGCGAAAAAACTTCATGTGTTTCCTTAGTCTTATGAGCACTGGGTCGTCTAAGGCGGAAGAGCACTGGTCGTCTAACGCCTCGCTTGTCTGCTCTCCCTCAGTCGCCTCCTCAGAGAACTGGATCCAATAAGCAGAAGTGCTGGGCCTTAGGTCCCAAGTTTTTCTGAGTAAGTGCGTAGACGTTGGACAAAAGTACGGTGGCACTTAGCTAAACCTTTGCCACACGAACATTTAAAACATAATTTGAAAGACTGTAGGGAGCCAGCTCTCAGGTTCCCCAGAATAGCTTAGATGAGCGAGCATTCCATCAACAGATTTTCAAGGTTCCATCCCTTGTTTCCGAAGCACAGGTAATTTTGATCCATATGGACTCGAAGTTCACAGGAAGTTTACGCACAATACATCCACCAACGCCCCACTACCTCCTAAGCCAAAACACCAAGCTAAAATAAAATTGCAGGAGCAACTCCGTCTAGTCGATTCCAATAGAGGATTTAAATTTCTTGCCTTCTACATTTCCTCACTGAACTTCAGTTTTTGCTCTAAAAACTTTAAATGATTTCATAACTGCTAAAGTAATGTGGAACCCTGATGGCGAAATGGTTGAAAAACTTTGCAGTCAACCAAAAGATCAGCAGTTCAAATCCACTAGTGCTCCTTGGAGATCCTATGGGGCATTTGTATCCTGTCCTATACGGTCACAATCGACTCGATAGCAATGGATATTCAAGTACAACGTGGCTCTATGGTTTAATTGGTACAAAGTGTGTGTCTTGTAAACAGGAGATCCTGGGTTCCACTCCCAGTAGGGCCTTAAAGTTTTGGCGCCCTGGTCGCCCAGTGGTTTTAAGAGCTCCGCTGCAAACCAAAGAGTCTGCAGTTCGAATCCACCAGCCACTCATTGGAAACTTTGTGGGGCACTTCTACTGTGTCCAATAGGGTTACTATGAGTTGGAATCAACTAGATGGCAAGAGGTTTTTTGTTTTGTTTTGTTTTGTTAAGTGACACCACTGTCTGTTAGTTTGTCCTACTGTGGTGTCTTGTGTGTTGCTATGATGCTGGAAGCTATGCCATTGGTATTTCAAATATCACCAGGGTGAACCGTTGTGGACAGGTCTCAGCCGAGCTTCCAGACTAAGACAGAGTAGTAAGAAAGGACTTGTGATCTATTTCTAAAAATTAGCCAACGAAAACCTTATGAATCAGAACAGAATATTGTCCTACTCGCTTGCTTTGGCCATGCCATCTGGAGAAATCAATTCCTAGGGGAGGACATTATGTTTAGTAAAGTAGAGGGCCATCGAAGGTGGGGGAGAAACTCGATGAG
This sequence comes from Dugong dugon, assembly GCA_030035585.1. Taxonomy (NCBI): domain Eukaryota; kingdom Metazoa; phylum Chordata; class Mammalia; order Sirenia; family Dugongidae; genus Dugong; species Dugong dugon. The sequence continues at coordinate 39,206,674 of CM057464.1, read as the reverse complement.
ATGGATTGGGACAATAGACTCAATAATGAACCTGAACGTGCTGGCGATTTCGAAGATGATACTGGTCAGGAAACATAACCTTCTATTGTAGGTAAGGACACCATGAATCAGAGTCAGATTGAAGGCTTAGGCAGGTAACAAGAACAAGGTAAAACCTCATCAAGTGTCCCAGAGGGAGATGGGGCTAAAAGTGTTTGGGGTAGGGTGTGATCGTTAAGGTTGTGTGTTATCGCAGCAGCAGTGAATGTTGGGGCAGTGGAGACAGTAGCCAAACACAACTCTTACAGAGAAGTGGGGCCAGGAGGGTCACTCTGAGGAGTCGACCCCGGCTTCAGTCCCAGAAGTTTATTTATACTCAATACAGCAAGCAGTGAAGCAAATAACAGAACAATGGGCTTTGGGTGTGGGCAAGGGAGAAGGAATTCAGGTAAACAAGCCAATCAGTAAAGGGACAATCGGTTTGGGAAAACAAGTCATGACAAGTCTCAACATGTTGGGGACAAGTCTCAGCATGCTGTGCAGCATAGAGGCCTGTGGGGGCTGCAGTTGTCAATAGTGCAGCCATGTTTAAATGGCATATATCCCCACATTTCCCCCTTTTTGTTTAGTTAATGAAATAAGAATCAAGAGGGTTTCCACTGGTCCAGCAAGTGTCCAGTAGGATAAAGTAAAATTTTCTCTAAGAGATAAAGTCTAAGATTATCTCAGCTACTGTCTCCACACCTCAGGGCCTGGGGTCTTAGTGAGTCCTTGTGAGCCCAGCTATGGCTGGGGCACACTCCATATGTTTAAGGAGGAGAAGTAGCATAGCTATGAGTAACACCTGGACTTAGTCTCCTAGATGGCAGCCATAGCAGGCTCTTTAAACTCACAGTGCTGGTTTTCCACCAGATACCATCTGGTTCTTCACCAGGTTACTAAGTAAGAGTGATGCTCTTATCAATTGCATAGCCGGAGTGAGCGGACTCAATGTGCCTTTTAGGTGTGTAAGACAATAGAGGATGATCTTATGAGGATAATATAATCCTCTGCACTAGTAATATCCTGATTGTTGGACCCATGGGTTTCCTCTGACTCTCACTTTGTCAGGTAAACACTAACTTTTAACATCCACTGAAATTATTATTCTTAAAGGCTTAAAGATTTATAAAGGCTCAAAGATTCATTAACAATCAAACAAGCAATGATTTACACAGCTTCACTATTACTTGGAAGGAAATCACTAAAAAGGGCAATTTACACAGCATAACAGGTTTAACAATCAAACAAACACTGATTTACACAAATTTACTATCAATTGGAAAGGAATCATCTAACTTAGAAATCTATCTATACAGAAGCATCTAACTACGAGAAGCAGAAAATATAGAGGAATTTACGAATAACAAATTTTCATTGGGAACTTACTGATTAACCAAATACAGGTAATTACTGATTATCAAAATAATAACATAGGAAGGGCCTTCTTAAGAGGAGGTCTTTATTTTTCCCGTCTCCTGTTTAGGTAACTGGTAGAGAATGATCCAGGCATAGAAGGCCGACTTCTACTGGTAATGGGAGATCTTCAGGGAGTAGAGACATCAGATGACTATAAGGAGGCACAAGACTATTAAACATCCTATAGCAAAAAGGATCCAGACACGGAGATTGAGTCCAGAGAACCAATGTGTGGGATTGAGCGAGTAGGCAAAATCATTAAGTGTATTATGTGTAGCCTTATTAGACTCTGATTGTAATCTCAAGAGCCGTTCTTGTAATTGAAATTGTAATTTTTTAATATCATCTTTCAATGGAGAAGCGAAGCTAGCCAGAAGATTATTTTTAACATCCTTCCAGGACTCATTATATGGAAGGGTTGTAACACAGAAGTGAGTGTATTCAGCATCACAGGTTAATTGAGAATGTTCCCATAAGGCTTCTTGTCGTTCTCCAAGCCAAAGGACTGAGGCTTCTAAAGCACCCAGACGCTTGAGGATCTCTTGATCAATATGTGCCATAGTTTGCATTTCAGAAGTAACAGTTTGCATATAACTGTTAAACTGCTGGGCGGTCTGAATAGATTGGGAGAGAACTACAGCGGCGGTAGCTGCTGTAGCGGCAATAGCAGTTTCTGTGATAATAGAGGTTATGAGAATTCCAAGAAGCCTTTTAGTTCGTATATTCTGTAATGCATTAACAACCTGAGCGAGGGGAGAGCTATCTTGCCAAGGGCGTGTAAGGTTAATGGGCAGCCAAAGGTGACTTTTTTGTTGAAGAACAAATACAGAATTGATGTTAAGAGTGGAGACATTTTGCCTGGACAGACATGGAGTACTCCAAGTAGAGCCACTGGATAATGTTAATTGAAAAGAGGCATTTATTTTAATGATATCCAGAGGACTAGAAGTTACAGCAAAAACCTATGGTCAAGATGTGCATATAAGCACAGAATCGTTATGGTCGTGGAGGGTCCATTGTAATTTGGGGAGTGGGTTCTTGGCATCCTTTGTCTCCCTCAGAAATGTTCCTGAACGGAGAGTTCTTTCATAAAAAGGGAGACCTAATCACCAAGAAAGGATTTTTAATGGGGAAAAATGAGTAGTTGAATAACGTAAGCGAAGAATGGGTCTGGCTAGGCCAGGGTTCCAGGACTTAGAATGTCCTAGGTAATGGTATGGGGTTTCCCACTGCAAAGTAGAGCGATTTGGTAATAAAATTAAACCTTGAGGGCCCTAATTTTCTAGTGAAATGTTGAAAGGGAGAGAATATGAATAAAAGTTAGTAGTTCGACAAGTAACCCAAGTATTATCAATAGGGTCTGTAAGAGATAGCTGTGGTGTTGACATACAGGGATGGAAGGAGGTGAGTGAGTAATATAGGCACTGAACATGCCGTTAATGCCTATGGCTTTAATGAAAAATTACTTAGAATAGGCTGGTTGCTTATAGGTGCCATAGTAGTAAATGTAATTCATATACCATTGTTCTAGTATAGGCACGCATGCAGAAGCTGTGCGTGGCTGGGTAGTGAAACACAAAGGAAGGGCGTCAGCATAGAGTGTCCAATTTGTAGACAGTACAAACCATCCCTCTTCAGGGGAGTTAGTAAGTGGTTTGGAATAGGCCAAATATTGTCACCCAGTAACGACAGTATCATTGGAGGAAATAGGGGGCTGTGGTTCTTCCCAAGTAACCAGGTAGAAGACAGGAGGGCTAAGAACATGAGCCCAATAGGTGGTTGGGGCAGAGGTTGCTGGTATCTGAGAAAGGAGGAGGAGAACACATACCAAAGTTAGGAATAGATTTTTAGGTGTAGGTGGGGCACCTGTAGTTGAGAGGATATGTTCGGCTTTTGAGGAGAGGGCTTTCAGACCTCCCCATGTTACCGGTATTGCAGAGCTCTGTAGTTCATTCTCCTTCCCCGGCGGAGGGGGTGATGATGTCAGTTGTGGCTCTGGAGTCGGATCGGATGGCGGCTCTGGCAGCCGCAGCAGGGGTGGTGGCAGCGGTTCACAGCAGAAGGGTGGTGGCTGTCGCTGGGTCATGATATAGTTTTACTAATCAGGCAGGAATTCAAAGTGGACCTGTGGGAGACAAAACAGCCACAAACCCTCGCCCCCAGGTTAATAATTCTACAGGTCCTTGCCAGACAGAGGGATTTTGAGGTTCTTTATAGAGAACCTGTGGGCAAGGTCGGGTGTCGGGGGGGTGGTAAAATGTCATTCTGCAGCAGTACGACCATCTTTGGCAACTGATAAAAAGTTAAAAGTAAAGAGAGCTTTGGCAAGTCTTTCATTCTGGTCACATACTCTAGACCCGTCATGTCCCCCCTTTTGTTTATTTAAGAGCTGTTTGAGAGTATGATGGGCACGTTCAATTATGGCTTGCCCTTGAGGGTTATAAGGAATGCCAGTGGAATGAAGAATATTCCAAGTGGCACAAAATTGTTGAAATTTAGCCGAAGTATATGCAGGCCCATTATCAGTTTTAAGAGCTTGGGGACATCCCATAGTCGCAATGGCTTGGGTGAAATGATGACGGGCATGAGTAGTACGTTCCCCAGAAAGGGCTGTGGCATAAAGAAACCCAGAACATGTATCTATGGATACATGGAGATATTTAAGTTTCCCAAAGGGAGGATAGTGTGTTACATCCATTTGCCACAATTGATTGGCTATTAGACCACGTGGGTTGACACAAGCAGAAAAGGACGTGGAATAAAAGTGTTGGCAGTCAGGACAGGTGCGAACAATATGTTGTGCTTCAGTAAGAGAGATAGAAAATTGTTTTTGAAGTCCCCGTTCATTTTGATGAAAGAAATTATGAGAAGTTCGTGCATTAGAAAAGGCAGAGCCAGCAAGTAAATTGGTGTGAGAATTGCAATCAGAAAGAGGCCCCAAAAGGCAGAGCCAGCAAGTAAATTGGTGTGAGAATTGCAATCAGAAAGAGGCCCCAGCAAGGGTGTATGGGAGCGCACATGTACCACAAAAAAGGGAGAGTTACGGCTATTAAGCAAGGTTTGAAGCCTTTTGAATAAAGTAAATAACTCATAATTGGGACTAAGTTGAAGAGTTACATCGCTAATATGTTGAATAGTGTGAACAACATAAGCAGAATCAGCAATTAAATTGAACAGCATTGATTTAAAAATTTCAAAGGCAGCAACAGCTGCTGACAGCTCAGCACGCTGTGTAGTGGAAGCCTTTTGTGTAATGAAATGTTGCCAGGCACCGTCTGTTTGCCAAGTGACCGTTCCTTTTCCAGTTTTTCCTGATCCATCTATAAAGGTGGTAGGAGTGTTAGCAAGAGGTGAAGGAGAGAGCATAGTAGAAAATTGTAAAGGAAGAAGCTGTAGGGTAGAGAGTGGCTTTGAAGTGGGATAAGAATAAATTACTTGCCCAGTAAAATCAGCCAAAGCGATCTGGAGCTCTTCAGAATTAAGAAGAGCATGATCCAAAGCTGTTTTCGTTACCCCAAAGTATATAAAATGAGGGTCAGAACCCAACAGCTGTTGAGTGTGGGTGTTTCCTTGCATTAATAAGTTAATGTGCTGAGAGAAGCGTGTAAACAACTGTTGCAGAGGGCGATAAGGAAGAAAAAACCACTCAAGTGCTCCGAAGTCAGGAGTAAATTGACAGAGCACGCCTGTAAGACTATGAGGAGTATTTAATAGGAGAAGGTAAACAGGATGATTTATCTGAAAAACTGTCAAAAATTTCTCTTTAATGGCATGGTTAACAAGTGTTAATTCATGGCGTGCCTGGGGAGAGAGTGTCCTCATAGAGGTTAGAGCAGGGTCACCCTTAAGGGTCTCAAATAAGTGGGCTAGTTGAGAGGTTGTTATGCCGAGTGAAGGTCGCAGCCAATTAATATGACCAAGGATCTTTTGGAGGTCATTTAGAGTTAAAGCCTTGGGAATTATAATTTCCGGTGTTTTAGGGCGAACGATATGGGTGTCAAGACAGTATTCCACATACCAGATACTGCCACGGGGTGAAAGACTGAACCTTTTCAGGGGCTACCTGTAAGCCAAAGCCTTGTAACACGTGTTGAACAGAGACAAGAAGCGAATCAAGTTGTTCAGGTTTGGGATGGGCTAGGAGAATGTCGTCCATATAATGATATATAAGACATGAGGGAAAGGCCCTTCGGACTGGCTTAAGAGCCTTATCAACATAATATTGACAGATAGTTGGACTATTGACCATGCCCTGTGGGAGAACAGGATGACAATTATTCATAGAAGGAACTGAGAGGGCAAATTTAGCACAATCATCGGGATGGTGTGGGATGGTAAAAAAGCAATCTTTAAGATCAATAATAATAATATTAGACATTTGAGGAATACAGGCCGGATTGGGAATTCCTGGTTGGAGAGGTCCCATAGGGACAAGACGTTGATTAACAGCCCGTAAGTCATGAAGGAGCTTCCATTTTTTGGATTTCTTGGGGACTCAGAAAATAGGTGTATTCCAAGGGCTGCAGGAAGGCCGGATGTGTCCAGCCTCTAACTGTTCCTGGACAAGTTTTTTAAGGTGTTTTAATTTTTCTTCTTTAATGGGCCACTGTTCAGCCCAAACAGGAGGGCCACGTATCCAGGTTAATTTTAGCAGAGGGTCTGTTTGAGCAGTGGCCCCTATGAAAAATCCTGAGGGGTGCCAATTTGAACATTCCACAGGAAGAGTAAATCTCATCCCCATAATATAGTAGGTAAAGGACTGATAAAGGGACAGATAGAAGCGGGCTGTCCATCAGGGCTATAGCAAACAATGGGAAGTGTACTTTGAAAAGGGCACTGTGCTCCTCCAACTACTGTGAGGGTTTCAGCGGTTTGCTTGTTGGGCCAAGAAGAGGGCCAGGAATCAGAGGTGAAGATAGTTACATCTGCCCCAGAATCCACGAGCCCTTTAAACATGCAATCATTAACCTGAACAGTAAGATATGGTTGGGAAGATTGTAACTTAATAACCCAAAAAGCGTCTGTACTGCCGAAACCCCCAGCCCGTCTGGGGGTAGCGCCAGCGGAGGAGACTACAAAGGGAAGTAAAATTAGCTGTGCTATCTTATCAGAGGGAGTAATGTTCCAATAAGAGAGACTGGAAACCATTATTTTAATTTGACCTTCATAATCGGAATCTATTACACCAGGATGAACAGTTAGACCTTGAGATGTAATACTAGAGTGACCCATTAGGAGTCCTAAATATCCTCGAGGCAGGGGTCCCCAAACCTGTGCTGCTATAAGAAAAACTTTTCCTGCCTCATCTATTATAGCCCCTTCTGCTAAGGGTAAATCTAGACCTGCACTCCCTTCCATGGCTGCCTTTAAATCATTGACTCACAAACGTTGCTGTTTGGAGTCTATGCTGTGGTCTCCACACTCCACACTCGGGGGCTCCCTGGATTTTTCCGGGCGTGAGAGCTCTCGCCCCTCTTCCCGTTTCCCGACATAGGGTTGCCTTGATTGTTAAATTGAGATCTGCACTGCTTAGCCCAATGACCACCTTTACCACAGCGGGGACACTTTTGGGTTGGAAATTTAGTGTTGGCATTTTTGTTTTTTAAACTGTGACAGTCCTTCTTAAAATGTCCAGGTTTACCACGCCCAAAACAGGTGGCAGTGGATGGACGGAGAGCTGCCACTAATACTTATGCCTTATGAGTTTCTGTGCCAACATTTTGACATGCTGTAATCATTTCAGTTAAATTAAGATTCTGTGCCTTAAAGGGGGCTAAAACAGCTCAACAGCATTAGCATTTTTGTAAGCAAGCTGGAGACAAAGAACTTTAGCCGCTTGTTGATTATCTACCTGTCAGGAAATGGCCATTTGGAGGCAGTTGATAAAATCAATGTAAGGCTCGTTTGCCGCTTGGCAAATAGTGGCGAATGAGCCGGTGGGTGTTCTGGAGTCAGGGATTTCACGCCAGGCTTTGGTGGCAGCATCGGAGGCTTGACTGAATGCTTGCCTATTCATCTGACTCTGGGCCTGGGGAGTGAAATGATTCCCAAAGCCAGGAGCATGTCAAGACTAACAGGGATGTTATGGTTAAGATTGTCCATGGCATAAAGGTTACAATGTTCCTTGTATTCTTGACTCCATACGCTAAATTGAGCAGGGGTTAAGACTGTTTGCATCAAAACGTTCCAATCCCAGGGGGTCATCTCATAGTTTTGTCCTATAGCTTCTACAATTCCTTTTGTAAAGGAACACTGTAAACCATTCTCTAACATGCTTTTACGGAGTTCTTTGAAAACTTGAAAGTCAAGGCCATCCTGACGGGGCGGTCCTGATCTCCAAATGACAGGATAAGCAGAAAACCCCTCTTTCTCACAGCCCTCCCTCAAACATCTTTCCATAAGAGACTCATGTTGAGAGAAATCAGCCTTGGGAGGCGTGGAAAGAGGAGGGTCATAAACATTTCCTTTACTAGGGGAGGGAGCAGAAGGAGCTGCCTGTAGGGGCTGTAAAGCAAGGCAGCAGTGATGCCAAGCAATAAGTACTGAAGCTGGGATGTTCATGTCACGAATGGTGTTACCGATAAGTTCCCGTGCTTCTACATCAAGGTTTTCCTGCAAGGTATACCAAGGACAGGCAGACTCAGTTAAAAGCAGAAGTTGGGTAAGGGCTTCTGACACCTTAAGCTTAGAGGCCTTTAACAATCCCAACAACTGGGTTTTGTGTTGATGTTGTTCAGGAGAAAGGGAATTCCCCATAGCAAGGAGAAATAGGAAAATGAAGAAAAGAATGATAGGAAAGCTCCTGGCCCAAAGCCTGAAATCCCTTGAGGGAGCGTACGAGAAAGCCCTGCCGCTCCCGGAGCTATAGCAGCCCGAGATGAGAACATCCGGGAAAGTTCCCCCCGCGGAAAAACCCCACCGCTCCCGGGGCTTTAAGAGCAGCCCGAAATGGTCGCATCCTATACTTACCACCTTCAGGGATTGAGTGCGTGGATGTCTACAGCACCCTCACATGGGGCACCATCTGTCTCAGCGGCGGTGAATGTCGGGGCAGCGGAGACAGTAACAAAACGAAGTGGGGCCAGGAGGGTCACTCTGAGGAGTAGACCCTGGCTTCAGTCTCAGGAGTTTATTTATAGTCAATACAGAAAGCAGTGAAGCAAATAACAGAACAATGGGCTTTGGGTGCGGGCAAAGGAGAAGGTATTCAGGTAAACAAGCCAACCAGTAAAGGGACAATAGGTTTGGGAAAACAAGTCATGACAAGTCAACATGTTGGGGACAAGTCTCAACATGCTGTGCAGCATAGAGGCCTGTGGGGGCTGCAGTTGTCAATAGTGCAGCCATGTTTAAATGGCATATATCCCTACAGTGTGTCAGCTTGGCTGGTCCGTGATTCCCAGTGGTTTGGCAGTTATAAAGTACTTTGGCAGTCGTATAATGATGTAATAACCTCCATGGTGAGATCTGATATAACATGATCACCTCCATGATGGGATCTGCTGTGAGTAGCCAATCAATTGAAAGGGAGTTTCCTTAGGGTGTGGCCTGCATCCAGTATATGTGGACTTTCTCACAAAGCTCAATGGCTTTTGCTCTTCTTTGAATCCTGCATTCAACTTTTCAGCATCTGACTTCCAGTTCTTGGACTTGGGCCAGCAGCCTGCCAGTCCTACCTGCCGATCTTGAGTTCATCGGCTCCTGCAGCTACCTGAGTCAAGGGAAGCCTCCAGCCTGATGCCTGACCCACAGATTCAGGACTTACCAGCCTCTACAACCACTTGAGCCATTTCCTTGAGATAAATCTCTCTGTATATATATATATAGAGAGAGAGAGATTGAGAAACAAATCTGTTTCTGTAGAGTCAATTCCAACTCATAGCAACCCTATTATATATATACATATATACACACTTCACTGGTTTTGCTTCTCTAGAGACCCTAGCCTAAGATATTTGAATTTAGAGTGGGGTGCCTTCAGGTACTTACTGGTGGAGCTAAAGAGCTTTGTAACACTTGCCCAAGCAGGGTTGACTCTGGGCTGGCCCAAGAGGCCCAAGGGGATGAAAGGCCAAGGAACCTGGAAGGAGAAGTTGAAGAGACAAGGAACTTAGGCAGCAGAACTGCCTCAGTCGCAAAGGGTAGGGCCACCATCCTGGGGTCTCAAAGGGTGGAGCCATGGCTTCTGGGGTTTCAGAGGGTGAGGCCATGGCCTCCTAGGTTTCTAAGAGTCAGATCTTCATTAACTCAGCTCCGAAGCGTGAGACTGCCTTTCACAAGAGCCAGCAGGATGGGGCCAGATCCGCTGCCTAAAGCTGAGGGGGGAGGGGCTGCAATGCCCAAGGGGCAGAAGAACAGAGACTGTTGAGGCTGAGGGAGTAGGATTGCCATTCAGATTGACTAGGAAAATGGAGCCTCTCAAATGTGAGGGAGCGGAGTTGCCTTTCCAGTGGAATTGGAAGGTGTAGCTGAAGCTCCTGTAGCTGAAGTCCAGGGTCGGGGGCTACCACCCAGAATCCAGACAGTGGCAAACACCAGAGTCTGGAGGGCAGGGCCATTGGCTAAATGGTCTCAGAGAACAGAGGAGTATTTTCAAGACTTGAGAAATAATGTAAATTGCTCTGCTGGGTTTTGGACTTGCTTGGTGCCGGTTATCCCTTCTTTCCCTCCAATGTCTCCCATTTGTAATGGAAATGTCTACCTTGTGCCTATTCCTCCATTCCATTGTACTTTGGAAGCAGATAACTTGTATTCTAGATTTCACAAATATAGAGGAATTTTTGGAAGTTGGAGTTGGAGTTGATTTAAGACTTTTGGGGTGATGTGATGGAATGAATGTGTTTTACATGTGGCAAGGACATGAATTTGGGGGGCGCCAAGGGATGGAATGTAATAGATTGAATTGTGCTCCCCAAAAATATGTGTCAACTTGGCTAGTCCATGATTCCCAGTACTGTGTGTTTGTCCACCATTTTGTGAGATGATGTCATTATCCTATGTGTTGTAAATCCTAATCTTTATGATGTTAATAAGGCAGGATTCGAGACAGTTATGTTAATGAGGCAGGACTCAATCTACAGGACTAGTTTGTATTTTGAGAAAATCTCTTCTGAGCTATAAAATAAAGAAGCAAGCAAAGAGGAGAAGGAACTCATACCACCTAGAAAGAAGCACAGGAGCAGAGCGTGTCCTCAGGATGTGGGGTCCCTGTGAGGAGAAGCTTCTAGAGCATGGAAAGATTGATGACAAGGACCTTCCCTCAGAACCAACAGAGATAGAAAACCTTCCTCTGGACCTGGCACCCTGAATTCAGACTTCTAGCCTCCTAGACTATGAGAGAAGAAATTTTTGTTTGTTAAAGTCATCCACTTGTATTTCTGTTATAGCAACACTAGGTAACTAAAACAGTGGGGAATAAGAATAGTTATATAAGTTGCTTATATTTCCAAAAAGAAACCTGTTAAGAAGTAAGTAAAAACTATAGTCTATTATTGTTCTACACTTTGCTTTCTCTGCAAGTCATGTGTTAGGGGAATGTACCAAAATCAGTTCCATTTTCTCACCCTGCAAAGCCTTTGCAAGTTACCACTTATCTTAGAAAAGGTTAAAAATATCAAGTCAAAGTTTAAAAGACTATCTCTTATTTCCAACCTTAGATGAAACTAAAGTAGCCTCATTTTAAGTCTCTCAAGAAACACAACAGGAAATAGAGATCAATCACAAGCTCAGCCACCAACTGAATGAAAATGGAGATCTCCAATTTACTAGGAATTTTTTATGGATTACTTGAACATTGTTATTAAAATACCACTTTAATTTATAGAGTTTTTTATTGTATCTCTTTGAATAGATCTTTTAGTGGTACAACAATATATATACTTATCACAGTGTACTGGTGTCCTCATTTTACCAGTTCAGGTTAAGGTTAGCAACTTTATCTTCCTTTTTTCTCCCCATTACCCTCTCTCATTTATAACATAATCATTTTAGGTATTTCCTCCTCTACATACACTTAGAATCACATCAGATACTGTTACACTTTGTGCTTCAACCTTCGAACATAATTTAGGAAGCTGAAGAGGAGAAGAAAAGCTCATTGTAGTTACCCATATTTTTGCTTAACGTGTTCTTTCTTCGTTACTGATATTCCAAGACTCCTTCTCTTATTATTTCCTTTCTTTCTGGAGAACTTACTTTAGCTATTATTTCAGGGTAGATCTGCGGGTGACAAATTCTCTTAGCTTTCTTTTGTCTGAGAATATCTTGGTTTTTCCTTCAAAAAGTTTGTTTTTGTTTTTGTGGATTGTAATTTTTTTTCTTTCAGCACTTGAAAAATGTGCTACTTCCTTCTGGCCTTCATGGTTTCTGATGAGATATCCTTGTCATTCAAATTGTTTTTCCCATACAGGTAAGTTGTTATTTCTCTCATTGCTTTCAAGATCTTTTTGTTTTGCTTAGTTTTTAGAATTCAGAGGTTTTAATTGACTTTTTTGTTTGTTTGTTTCATTCAACTGACAGAGGAAACTCTCCTCCAAAAACCACATAAAAAATCCAAATCTCCAAGTCAGCAGTCTCTGTACAGTTTCATATTTGGATATTCTAGTGTTTAGAAAACAACTTTACAAGGCTGTCATTTCGGGTTGAGAAATTCATCATACAAACATCCACACCTGCAAAGCAAAAAGTAAACAAAATTTCAATAAATGTACAAGCAGAGCTTCATGAACCTCTTTCTGTACTTTCTATATTCAGTGAAAGATATTACATCCTTTTTAGCTCCCCAAATCCAAAACATCCCTAAATACTGATCTTATCTTTCTCCTTACTATCTCCTACTTTTCATCCTCTATATCCTTCCTCAGAATTACCAAAAGGGTTATTTTTCTGCCTGGAAATAGACGAAGGCTGTTGTTAACTGCTGTCAAATTGATTACAACTCATGGTGACCTCATGTGTGCAGAGTACAACTGCTCCATTGTGTTTTCAAGGCTTTCACCTTTCTGAAGCAGATTGCCAGGCCTGTCTTCTGAGGCACCTCTGGGTGGATTCAAACCGCCAGTCTTGTGGCTAATAACCAAGTGCTTAAGCCTTTGCCCTTCCTCTGCTGTCCTTGTTCTATTTCTTTTTTAAAAAAATTATTTTTTTTTATTGTTGTAGTTTAAATGAAGTTTACATTTAAAGTTAGTCTCCCATACAAAATTTTATACATACATTGTTATGTGACCCTAATTGCTCACCCCTTTCTGCAACATCACACTCCTCCTTTCAGCCCCTGATTCCACATGTCCATTCAACCAGCTCCTAACCCTCTCTGCCTTCCCATCTCACCTCTGGAGAGAAGCTGACACTTTGGTCTCTTGTATCTACTTGAGCTAAGAGGCACACTCCTCACGAGTATCACTTTATGTCCCACAGTCCAGTCCAATCCCTGTCTGAAGAGTTGGCCTCGGAAATTGTTTTAGTTCTGGGCTGATAGAGAATCCAGGGGCCATGCTATCCAGGGTACCTCCAGTCTCGGTCAGACCATTAAGTCTGGTCTTCTTACTAGAATTTGAGTTCTGTACCCCATCTTTCTGCTGCTCCATCAGGGACTCTCTGTTGTGTCCCCTGTCAGGGGAGTCATTGGTGGTAGCCGGGCACCATATAGTTCTTCTGGTCTCAGGCTGATGAAGTCTCTGGTTTATGTGGCCCTTTCTGTCTCTTGAGCTAATGTTTTCCTTGTGTCTTTGGTGTTCTTCACTCTCCTTTACTCCAGGTGGTTGGGACCAAATAATGCATCCCAGATGGCTGCTTGCAAGCTTTTAAGGCCCCAGATGCCACTCACCAAAGTGGGATGCAGAACATTTTCTTAATAAGATTTGTTATGCCAATTGACCTAGATGTCCCCTGAAAGCATGGTCCCCAGACCCCTACTCCTGCTACTTTGTCCCTCAAAGTGTTTGATTGTATTCAGAAAACTTTTTAGCTTTGGTTTAGTCCAGTTGTGGTGACATCCCCTGTAGTGTGTGCTGTCTTTCCCTTCACCTAAGATAATTCTTATCTACTATCTAGTTAGTAAATAACACTCACCATCCCTCCCCACACTCATAACCATCAAAGAATGTTTTCTTCTGTTTAAACCTTTTCTTGAGTTCTTCTAATAGTGGTCTTATACAGTATTTGTCCTTCTGTGACTGACTAAATTCACTCAGGATAATACGTTCCAGCTTCCTCCATGTTACACAATGTTTCGTGACTTCATGGTTGTTCTTTATTGTTTTGTAGTATTCCATTGTGTGGATATACCACAATTTGTTTATCCATTTGACCATTGATGGGCACCTAGGTTGTTTCCACGTTTTTGCTATTGTGAACAGTGCTGCAATGAACATGGGTGTACATATATCTATTCGAGTGACGGCTCTTATTTCTCTAGGATATATTCCAAGGAGCGGGATAGCTGGATCGTGTGGTACTTCTGTTTCTAGCTTTTTAAGGAAGTGCCAAATCGATTTCCAAGTTGGTTGTACCATTTTACATTCCCACCAACAGTGTATAAGTGTTCCAGCCTCTCCACAACCTCTCCAGCATTTATTATTTTGTGTTGTTTGGATTAAGGCTAGCCTTGTTGGGGTGAGATGATATCTCATTGTAAATTTGATCCGCATTTCTCTAATGACTAATGATCGTGAGCATTTCTTCATGTGTCTGTTAGCCACCTGAATATCTTGTTTGGTGAAGTGCCTGTTCATATCCTTTGCCCATTTTTTAATTGGGTTATTTGTCTTTTTGTTGCTGAGGTTTTACAGTATCTTGCAGATTTTAGAAATTGGACGCTGATCTGATTTGTTGTAACCAAATTTTTTTTCACAGTCTGTAGGTTGTCTTTTGACTCTTTTGGTGAAGTCTTTTGATAAGCATAAGTGTTTGATTTTTAGGAGCTCCCATTTATCTAGTCTCTCTTCTGGTGCTTGTGCACTGTTACTTATGGTTCATATTATGTTTATGCCATGTGTTAGGGCTGCTAGCGTTGTCTCTATTTTTTCTTCCATGATCTTTATAGTTTTTGGTTTTATGTTGAAGTCTTTGATCCATTTTGAGTTAGTTTTTGGGCATGGTGTGAGGTATGGGTCTTGTTTCAGTTTTTTGCAGATGGATGTCCAGTTATGCCAGCACCATTTGCTAAAGAGACTGTCTTTTTCCCAATTAACAGACTTAAGGCCTTTGTCAAATATCAGCTGTTCATAGGTGGATGAGCTTATATCTGGAGTCTCAGCTCTGTTCCATAGGTCTATATATCTGTTGTACCAATACCAGGCTGTTTTGACTACCGTCACGATATAATAGATTCTAAAATCACGTAGTGTAAGGCCTCCCACTTTGTCTTCTTCTTGAGTAATGTTTTATTTATTCGGGGCCTCTTCTCTTTCCATACGAACTTGGTGATTTGTTTCTCCATCTCATTAAAAAATGCCAGTGGAATTCGGATTGAGATTGCATTGTATCTGTAGAACACTTAGGGCAGAACTGACATTTTCACAATGTTGAGTCTTCCTATCCATGAACAAGGTACATTTTTCCACTCATGCAGGTCTCTTTTGGTGTCTTGCAGTAATGTCTTGTAGTTTTCTCTGTATAGATCTTTAGCTTCTCTAGTTAGATTTATTCCTAAGTATTTTATCTTCTTGGCTGCTGTTGTAAATGGTATTGATTTGGTGATTTCCTCTTCGAGGTTTTCTTTGTTGGTGTAAAGGAAACAAACAAATTTTTGTATGTTTATCCTGTATCCTGAAACTTTGCTGAAATCTTCTATTAATTCCAGTAGTTTTCTTGTGGATTCTTTGGGGTTTTCTGTGTATAAGATCATATCATCTGCAAATAGAGATACTTTGACTTCTTCCCTACCAATTTGGATGACTTTATTTCTTTTTCTAGCCTAATTGCTCTGGCTAGGACTTCCAGCACAATGTTGAATAAGAGTGGTGATAGAGGGAATCCTTGTCTAGTTCCCATTCTCGAGGGGAATGCTTTCAAAATCTCTCCATTTAGGATGATGTTGGCCATTGACTTTGTATAAATGCCCTTAATTATATTGAGGAATTTCCCTTCTATTCCTATTTCTTTAAGAGTTTTTATCATGAAAGGGTGATGGACTTTGTCAATGCCTTTTCTGCATCGATTGATAAGATCATGTGGTTCTTGTCTTTTGTTTTATTTATGTGATGGATTACATTGATTGTCTTTCTAATGTTGAACCACCCCTGCATACCTGGTATACATTCCACTTGATCACGGCGAACTATTTTTTTGATATGTTTCTGAATTCTATTGGCTAGAATTTTGTTGAGGATTTTTGCATCAATGTTCATGAGAGATATTGGTCTGTAATTTTCCTTTTTTGTGGTGTCTTTACCTGGTTTTGGTATCAGGGTTATGCTGGCTTCATAGAATGAGTTTGGGAGTATTCCATCCTTTCTATGCTCTGAAATACCTGTAGTAGCAGTGGTGTTAACTCTCCTCTGAAAGTTTTGTAGAATTCTCCAGTGAAGCCATCCAGGCCAGGGCTTTTTTTTTGTTGGGAGTTTTTTAATAACCCTTTCAATCACTTCTTTTGTTATGGGTTTATTTAGTTGTTCTGCCTCTGTTTGTGTTAATTTAGGTAGGTAGTGAGTTTCTAGAAATTTGTCCATTCCCTCTAGGTTTTCAAATTTGTTAGAGTACAGTTTTTCATAGTAATCTGTTATGATTCTTTTATTTTCAGTTGGGTCTGTTGTGATATCACCAATCTCATTTCTTATAAGGGTTGTCTGCTTCCTCTCCTGTTTTTCTTTTGTCAGTTTGGCCAATGGTTTATCAATTTTGTTGATCTTTTCAAAGAACCAGATTTTGGACTTGTTAACTCTTTCAATTGTTTTTCTATTCTCTATTTCATTTAATTCTGCTCTAATTCTTATTATTTCCTTCCTTCTGGAGCTGAGGGCTTCTTTTGCTGCTCTCTTTCTACTTGTTCCAGTTGTAGGGTTAATGTTTTCATTATGGCCCTTTCTTCTTTTTGGATATGTGCATTTATTGCTATAAACTGACCTCCGAGCACTGCTTTTGCTGTGTCCCAAATGTTCTGGTGGGATGTGTTTTCATTCTCGTTTGATTCTATGAATTTCTTTATTCTATGCTTAATTTCTTCTACAACCCAGTAGTTTTTTAGCAAGGTGTTGTTCAGTTTCCATGTGTTTGATTTTTTTTTCCTTGCTTTTTGTGTTGTTGATTTCCACTTTATGGCTTTATGATCAGAAAAGATGCTTTGTAATATTTCGATGTTTTGAATTTTGTTAAGGCTTGCTTTATGGTCTAATATGTGGCCTATTCTGGAGAATGTTTCATGTGCGTTGGAAAAGAAAGTATATTTGGCTGCTGTTGGGTGCAGTGTTCAGTATATGTCTACGAGATCAAGTTGGTTGATTGTAGCATTCAGCTCTTCCATGTCTTTGCTGAGCTTCTTTCTGGAAGTTCTGTCTTTCACTGAAAGTGGTGTGTTGAAGTCTCCTATTACTTTTGTGGAGCTGTCTATCTCTCTTTTCAGTTCTGTTAGAGTTTGTTTTGTGTATTTTGGAGCCTTGTCATTGAATGCGTAAATATTTATTATAGTTATGTCCTCCTGGTGTATTGACCCTTTAATCATTGTATAGTGCCCTTCCTTATGCTTTGTGGGGGATTTTACTTTAAAGTTTATTTTGTCAGAGATTAATATTGCCACTCCTGCTCTTTTTTGAGTGTTGTTTGTTTGATGTATTTTTTCCATCCTTTTGAGTTTTAGCTTGTTTGTGTCTTTAAGTCTAAGGTACATCTCTTGTAGGCAGCATGTAGATGGATCATGCTTTTTTATCCAATCTGCCACTCTCCGTCTCTTTATTGGTGCATTAAGTCTGTTTGCATTCAGCGTAATTATTGATAGGTATAAGTTTAGTGCTGTCATCCTGATATCTCTTTTCGTGTGTTGTTCAGTTTCTTTGTTCCCCTTAATTTTCTGTGCTGAGTCGTTTTTCTTGATGTATTTTTTTCATCTTTTTCATTGTTGTTGATTTTGTGTTTGCTGAGTCTTTATATTTTTCTACTTTTTTATTTTGATTTGTAGGATTGTTAGTTTCCTTTGTGATTACCTTAATATTTACTCCTATTTTTCTAAGTTTATACCAGTCTTTTATTTCTTTATATGGCCTTGACTTCCTCTCCATATGAAAAATCTATGTCTGCCTTTTTTAAGTCCCTCTTTTTTGTTTTAATGTTGTTTTTTTTTTTAAATATTGATATCTCTGTTTCCCTATTTTCAATGTGTTAGCTTTGATGTAATTTCGATTTCCGTATCTGAGTCAATATCTGTTTGCTCTCTCCTGTGTTCTAATCTTGAATTGTTAGCTGGTGTTATTGATTATCTAACGGTAGGACTCCCTTTAGTATTTCTTGTAATTTTGGTTTGGTTTTTGCAAATTCCCTAAACTTCTGTTTACCTGGATATGCCATAATTTCACCATTATATTTGAGAGACATTTTTGCTGGATATGTAATCCTTGGCTGGCAGTTGTTTTCCTTCAAGGCTTTATATACGTCATCCCATTGCCTTCTTGGCTGCATGGTTTCTGCTGACTAGTCCGAGCTTATTCTAATTGACTCTCCTTTGTAGATTACTTTTCTTTTATTCTTAAAATTTTCTCTTTATCTTTGGTTTTGATAAGTTTGATTATAATATGTCTTGGTGACTTCCTTTTGGGATCTACCTTATGTGGGGTTCGATGAGCATCTTGGATAGATATCTTCTCATCTTTCATGATATCAGGGAAGTTTTCTGTCAACAAATCTTCAACAATTTTATCTGTATTTTCTGTTATCCTCCTCTGTTCTGGAACTCCAATCACTCGTAGGTTACTTCTCTTGGCAGAATCCCATATAACTCTTAGAGTTTCTTCATTCTTTTTAGTTCTTTTATCTGTTTTTTCCTCAAACAAGTTGGCGTCCAGTGCTTTATTTTCAGTGTCACTAATTCTAACTTCTACTGCCTCAGTTCTGCTCCTGTGACTTTCTATTGAGTTTTCAAATTCTGAAATTTTATTGTTAATCTTCTAGATATCTGATTGCTGTCTCTCTATAGATTCTTGCAGCCTATTAAATTTGTCATTATGTTCTTGAATAACTTTTTTAAGTTCGGCTACTACTTCGTCTGTATGTTCTTTGGCAATTTCTGCATTTTGATGAATTTCCTTTCTAATTTCTAGAAGAGTTCTGTATATTAATCTTTTGTATTCTGCCTCTGGTAATTGCAAGAAACTCTTTCCTCCAGAGAGTTTATTGATCTCTATTTTGGGAGCTTGCTGAAGCCATCATGGACTGCCTTTTTTATGTGATTTGATATTGACTGTTGTCTCCTCCTGGTTCTATTTTGATCATTGTTGAGCAAACAGCAGGAAGAGAGGTCGAGAAGCCTATAGTATTCATCTTTTTGCTATTGTGACTAGTGCTGCAATGAACTTGAGTGTGCATATGTCTGTTCATGCGAATGCTCTTATTTCTCTAGGATATATTCCTAGGAGTGAGATTGCTGGATCATATGGTATTTCTATCTCTAGCTTTTTAAGGAGGTGCCCTATTGTTTTCTATAGTGGTTGTACCATTTTACATTCCCACTAGCAGTGCATAAGAGTTCCGTTCTCCCCAAAATCTCTCCAACATTTGTTATTTTCAGTTCTGTTTGCTTTTTATTATTGCCGGTATTGTCAGAGCGAGATGGTGTCTTATTGTAGTTTTAATTTGCATTTTCCTCATGGCTGATGATCGCTAGCATTCCTCATGTATCTGTTAGCTGCCTGAATGTCTTCTTTGGCGAAGTGTCTACTGATATACTTTACCCATTTTTTAAATTAGATTGTTTGTTTTTTTGTTGTTGAGGTGTTGAAATATTTTGTAGATTTTGTAGATTAGGCCCTTGTCAGATGTGTCTTAGCCAAAATTTTTTTCCCAGTCTGTAGGTTCTTTTTTTACTCTTTTGGTGAAGTCTTTTGAGGAGTGTAAGTGTTTAATTTTTAGGAGCTTCTGCTTATCTAGTTTCTCTTCTGGTGTTGGTGCATTGTTAGTTATGGTTTGTATTGTGTTTATGCCATGTATTAGGGTTCCTAGCATTGTCTCTATTTTTTCTTCCATGATCTTTATCATTTTAGGTTTTACATTTAGGTCTTTGATGCATTTTAAGTTGGTTTTTGTGTATAGCCCATCAAGAGATGAATGGATAAATAAATTATGGCACATACACACAATGGAAGAGTATGCAACAACATAGAACAATGATGAATCAGCAAAACATCTACAGCATGGGTGAATCTGGAGGGCATTATGCTGAGTGAAATAAGTCAATCACAAAAGGACAAATATTGTATGAGATCACTATTATAAAAACCCTAGAAAAAGTTCACACACGGAAAAAAATTCTTTGATGGTTACAAGGGTGGAGGAGCATGGGGAGGGGAAATCACTAACTAAATAGTAGATAAGTGTCAATTTTGGTGAAGGGAAAGGCAACACACAATATAGGGGAAGTTATCACAAGTTGACCAAGGCAAAGTTATAAAGTTTCCTAGACACATCCAGACACCCTGCAGGACAAAGTTGCTGGGGCTGAGGGCTGGGGATCATAGTCTTAAGGGGCATATAAGCCAATTGGCATAACAGTTCGTAAAGAAAATGTTCTAAATTCTACTTTGGTAGATAGCATCTGGGGTCTTAAAGCTTGTGAGTGGCCATCTAAGTTACAGCAATAAGTTCCATCTCATCCAGACCAAAGGAGAATGAAGAAAACCAAAGACACAAAGACTAAAGGACCACATGAACCACAGCCTCCACCAGCCTGAGCCCAGAAGAAGGAGAAGATGTCAGGCTACCACCACCGACCCCTCTGACAGGGATCACAACAGACAGTCCTGAACAGAGCAGAAGAAAAATGTAGAACAAAATTCCAATTCAAGAAAAAAGACCAGACTTACTGGTGTAACAGAGACTGGAGGAACCCCCCAAGACTATGGTTCCTGAACACCCTGCTAACTTAAAACTACTGAAACCACTCCCCAAGCCCACTTTTCAGACAAACATTAGACAGGCCTATAAAACAAACAATAACACACACAAGGGACATGCTTCTTAGTTCAATCAAATATAAAGACCAAATGGGCAACTCTTGCCCAAAAGCAAGAGGAGAAGGCAGGAAGGAACAGGAATTGGACAAGTGGACACAAGGAACCCGGGGTGTAAAGGAAGAGAATGCTGTTACATTGTGGAGATTGCAACCAATGTCACAAAATAATGTGTATAAATTTTTTAATGAGAAATTAACTTGAGCTATAAACTTTCACGTAAAGCACAATGAAATTTAAAAAAGAAGAAGAAGAAGATAACGATGAAGAAGGCTGTAGTAAACCTTTGGATGAGTTTCTTTCAGCAGAAGTGAATCGCAATAGGATTCCAAGAGAGATACATAGGGTAAAAGCAGGATACTGTCTCAATGGGGACTTAAACCCTAGACCCTCAGATTAAAAGCCCAATGCCTTATCAGTTGAGCTACCCAGGCACTCTCATACACTGGTCCCCAGTACCTAAGATACATTTTGCATAGATCAATTAGTTTTATACTTCATATTATATTTCCCAAATAAACAAAAACAAAAACCATTACTATCCAGTCGATTCCGACAATATTGTGAGCTTATAGGACAGAGTAGAACTACCCCTAGTGTTTCCAGAGGCTTTGGAACTGCCAACCTTTTGTTTACCAGCTGAGTTTTTAACTATTGCGCTACCAGGGCTCCACTTTCCAAATAGCTTCCTTTTAATTCTTATCCTTGCCAGGAAGATATTGTTTCAAAGACATGTTATAAATTCTAGGAGATTTTCGCTTCCTTCTGTCTTGTGTTCTGTCGTTTTAGAATTTCAGAAACAGAGCTGGATTGCCTAGACAAAGTACTGCTTGGTTTTAGACCACATTTCTAGACCCAGAACCCTTGCCCAGAGGGGTTCATTTCTACCAGGTGATGTGATTTTATCAGTTTGTTTCTTGTTTTCTCCCCTGCATCTATTTTTCTCGAAGCAACACTCCTGCTACTCTTCTTCATATCCCTCTGCATTGTCTTGTATCTCTTTCTGCAGCTTTGGAAGGCAGAGGAGAAAAGAGTTGAAGGATGGAAAACTTGAAGACAGATGAGAACTTTCCGTAAGGGTGGAGAAGCAAAGGTGCCTGGGTTTAATCTTCTGTATCTCTGTGCTTGCTTAAGTTCATGATGCAACTTCTATACCATCTATAAGCCGCTCCTTCTTTTCATTTCCTTTCTGCTCTTCCCCCTCTTCTTCCTCCTTCTCTTCTTTTTCCTTTTTCTCTTCCTCCTTAATGTCTTTCTTGACTGTTTGCTGCTCACCTTCAAAGGAAAAGGATAATTATCTCTATGAGTTAGTGTACATTAGGATATTCCATCCAGAGTATGATCTAAGATAGTTCATGAGTTTTGACCTAAGCCTGGAGAAAATACTGTACAGGTGATCCGGGAACAAATGGGGAAGTTCGGGGGTGAAAGAAAGACTAACTTCTCTGGGGAGCAAAGACATTGCGGGAAAAAGGTAAAAACTATTGTTTACTTCTTCCAAATAACTCGGCACCTCCAAGAAACCAAGACTATGTGAAAACTGAGAGACTTTGTAATTGCTTTACTTTAGGAATCTGTGGATTTCTTATCTCTCCTACCCTACCAGTATACAAGGAATAGTTGGGGGTGGGTCACACAAAATCACCATGGGTTGTTTTGTGGATCAATCCTCAGGGGAACTAGGGAACGACATTCAGGCAAAATACTCTGGAGTTTTTTCAATGAGACAAGCTCCCCTCCAAGCTATTTTGGCTCTCTTCTCTCCTTTTGACGTAGCTTGGAAGTCACCACACTGCACCTCCAATATCAGGACTACTCTCCCAAGAAGGTTTGGGGCCCACTACCTCGTCCTACTTCCGTGTCGGGTGATTCTTCTACTTGTTGGTAGAGGATCAAGTTGTAAAAACCTATGTTATGAATGGATTATAATAAAATACTTTTCCCACATAAAAGCAGGCATTTCTGACAAGGGGAGCCCCTGCCATTTTATCTTTGAGACAGAAAAGATCTTAACATGACAACTTCCGGAGTGTCTCCTCCTCATACTGTCATCTGCATGCCTTCATTGCAGAGTTTAGTTCTTGTCTCATATTTCTCCACCCAAACGTGTCATCATTATCAGTGACTTAGACGAGAGCACTCTCGAAGAAATAGGTCACTTGTCACATCTCAGTTTATTAATTCTAAGCAATTGTTTTCAGAGGTTTCAGGTGATATTTGATTCCTTTTTGGAATGTTGTTAAAATATCCTCCAACCTCAAAGTTAAAACTTTGACAACAAAAGCTTAATGCTCCCTTATCAATTATTTCACTTACATTCTTGTACAAGAGAACTGGGGCAGTGGCCATGTGACCTAATGGATAAGGCATCTGATTCCAGATCAGAAGACTGAGGATTCGAGTCCCTTCGTGGTCGTCTGTTTCTTGTTGCACAACAAGTAGAAGCTTTTTGAGCTGACTTCCAGTGGCTGGTTCCTGAGGTGTTGCTGGTCAGGAGAAGCGATACAAGTGACGTTTCTTCTTTCACAAATCAATAATTAACATCAAAGAGGTTTTGGAAACTTAAAATAGGCCAAGTCTCAAAAAGATAGGAGAGCAAACCTGTGTACCCATTAATGTTTATCATTCTGTCCTCTCAGTTTATTACTTCTTTGTGATGATTTTTCAAGGTTTCAGTGGGTGTTTATTTCTTTTCTTCAAGATATTAGTGAATCTTACTCTAATTGCAAGGAATTTTGAATCACAAGTTCTCACTTGCTCGTTTCTCTTTACTCTGTATAGATGACTTATCTTCTCCATCAATTCCAGGCATGGTTACTCCTCCCCACCCCACCCCCCACCCCGTCTCTTCCTATTCCAAATTGCAGGAATGATAGGAGCTCTCTGATTTAACTTCTGGAAGCTGACCTATGATGGGATGGTTATGGTTCTTCTGCCAAAGAACCTACAAGGATGCTAGAACTTCATTAAGCCAGTAACCACTGAATTCCTAAAATGGGAGCCTGGACTAAGAAGGGTTGTGAGCAAAACTGGGTAATTGATGATAATATTATTGATTTAGTGACTGTCTAATTGCATTTTTGGTTTTATCATATGATACGTATAGGGCCTGACACAAGAGGGAAATGCTAAGTGTGTGTGAGAGAGAGATGTGGTATGGAATTATAAGGAAAGAACTCAAGATATGCAGGCATATAATCTTGGTTTGTGTCTTAACCCCTATCCATCAATAAACTTGTGAAATAGGGCAAATTGCATATCCTCTCCATACCTGTAAAGCAAGACCAACAACAACTATATTAAAAAGCTTTTGTAAAAATCAAAGGAGATCATATAGGCAAATGCAGTCTGTAAAATGCAGAACATAGTATATATCGCTTTACCTTCAAAACGTTTTTCTGTACCCTCATTTTTGAGAATCCTTCCAAAACAGATTGACTTCCATTCTTTCCATAACCTACATGGATTATGCACACAATTTAAAGGTTTTGAATCTCCTGAGTAGAAGACGGAGAGCATACGTACATTTTTTCTACTAAGTTCAACTTTTAATATCTCATAAAATCCTATACTTTAAGAACTCTTACCGCAATCCCTCCATTGAGGAGATGTTCAAACAGTGCTGTACACAGCAGATTGGGCCATCTCAAAAATGATACCTAAAACACACTTTTGAGACTTTCAAGTACACCTTGATTTAACAAGAATGCATCCCTGAATCCCTCCACATTGGAAACTTACAAGGGTGCATTTGGAATCCAAGTTGCTCTAGCCACAATATCAAGCAATAACTTCACAGTTACCCCAAAACTATCCTAATTGTACTTCACAAGGCTCAGAGCCAAAGTAATCCCTGCTCTATCATTCTGCCCATACTTAAGTGACTGCATATCTTTTTGTCTGACATCTGTCTAACGGTCTTCTTCAAGGAGACCTTTGCTTCTGTTTACTCCTCTCACATTCGATTGCTCTGATGAGCTGCCTTCTGGGTCAGCTGGAAAGCAAGTTCTGTTAGAAAAATGGAGTCCTCTCAAGTTATAAGGCGAATTCATAGGATTCCTGTGAACATGGAGAAGATTCTTAATGGGGCAGAAGTTGGCAAAGAAAAAATAAAGAAAGATCATCTCACTTGGAAGCTGCTGCTTATAAGATTTTCTTAGAAATTTCAGGAAGATAATGGTAATCGGTATGAACTCCAGAGTCCAAGATCACTCTAGAGGCAAAGCTTATCCCTTGGTTTTCAATGAATACCTTTAAGGATCTCCAAATCTTCAAATTATAATGGACTCTCTTCAGGGTTCACTCTACCTCTGTGCAGAGTTCTCTCCCCTACAGCCACAGGCTTTATACAAATCTCCAAGGAAGAGATCTTTGTAACATTCTAGTCTCAGGAATCACTGTGCTTATCAAACGTTAACATGAATTTGCACCTTAAAGTCATAAGTATCCTAAATAAATGAAGTCCCATATCGAACTCCTTCTTCCCTGTTTCTAGCCCTATTCAATGCCCACCCCCCCCAAAAGAAAACAACATAACAACAAACGATAAAGCCCACTCCTCTTTTCCCAAAGTGAAAGGACCTAGCATCTCCACAACCCTGAGACTTGGGGATCTTCCTAAAAACACTCCACCTTCTATCCAGCTCTCCAAATTTCCGAATCTAAATTGCATCATTGACCTTGAACTCTCAGCCTTGTGTCATCCTCTTCAACACTTCAACCACTTTTCTGCTCATTGATTTGACAGTAGGACAGAGAATAAGGTTGCTGCGCACATTGAATGAATCGCTCTCAAATAGTATTGCAAATCTGACCTTCCACGTTCAAAATCTTACTCTTCAGACTCCCATGGAGAAAAGAGAGTTATGTGAGTAGTAAAATGCACTGTAAATATTCCCAAACTTGCTCCAGTAGAAAGCTGGGCTCAGGAGCCTTTTGTGTATGAATTAGAAGTATGGGAAAACTGAAAGTACCTACACCAGAACAGGATCAGGATGGTGAATCCTAGATCTTCAGACTAGAGACCTGGTATACTGAGCTCTCCAGGAGTTTGATGGATTCGGTCAGAGTCTATTCAAACTGAAAACGCTCCGTGACTGCTTAAACTTTCTTCCTCATTCTTTCCCTAGAATATTAAGCCCAAAGACACTAAAAACCAGTTGCTGCACATACAAGATACTCTAGCCCAAAGCCGTCGGGGGATTCTATTTCTAAGCTCCACGCTGCTGTGCTGGCACGTAGGACTGGGACAACGCTGCCTCCCGTGGCTTTTTCCAAAGCCTCCAATAACATCAACTGCTATTTGAGAAGAGAAACACTCAACCACACTTGTGCTTTCCAAAATGCTCAGTGATGGAAAGAGTAGCGAGGCGCTCTCAAAGTCAAGAAATTTTGGGCAAAATGAGTCGTATGTTTTTGTGGGACTCACGCTTTGAAAGCACTTACTTTAGCCTTTCTTTCCCTGAGGGCCTGCAAAAAGCATAGGAAAGATCAGAACTTGGTCTCTTTCTACCTCCGTGGTGGTCCCTATCCTACCTGTTCTTGGAGACTCATTTCCAAACCTTAGTCCTCTTCTCTTTGCTTTCTACTCCTCTGCTGCTGCTTCTCTCCTCGGCTCAGTGTCCTCCTTTCTCCCGCGATAAAACCCGTCACTCTCTCCTATTCACCCCCTCCCTTGCACCCAATCCTCGTCGCATTCCACTTTCCAGACAGGTGTCCTTCTAATTTAGTAGTGACTTTAACTATAGGTTCCCTTCCATCCCAAGAAGATTTAGATTTTCTCCATCATAACTGGTTTAACAGTCGCGCCACATATTGGTTAAACGTGGGAAGCTTTTTGTGCCTATGGAACTGACAAAAATTTGCGGACTTGTGTAGGCATAGGGAAAGTTTATAAAAAGCGGATTTGTTTTGAAGGCTGTTCTAACCCATAAAGCGCTTCTTTTGTGCTTTCCTCATTAAGGAAATAATTTAGTCTAAAAGAGAAGCTTCAATGACAGGGGCGTCCACCTTTTCTCCTCTCTCTTCTGACTTCGTCGCTTCAAAACCAGAGCTAAAGCATCGTGGAGACGAAGCTGTTGCCACATTTCCAAATCCAGGTGCTGAACGCATCCATTTGCATGAGAATGACTATTTGAGACGTGTACTTGTCGCTCTTCGATTCGGTCAAATACTGGGAATTAATTAACCTCTAGTCTTATCTCCCCACCTGGATCTTGATTCCCTCACAGCACTCACAGAACTCATCTCTCTTTTAGCCTGCACTATCTTTTGTGTCTTTCTGCAAGCTTCATAGGCAGAGAAGACTTTTCAAGAGGAAAATCAGAAGATTTAACAGAATGTTCAATCCTGTGGCCCTCCCCCTTGGTGCACTGGAATTGACTGACACTCAGGCAGTTGGCTAAAAGCAGTCCTTGAAGAAGCCAATGACGGCTGGAAGATCTGAGTCATTTGGTCAGGAATGTGTTTTTTTCCTTCTAGTGGCAAGTTGCGAGGCAGGATCCAATCCAGGAACCGGAGAATTGAATAAAAAGAATTTTGACCTGCCAAAGCTTAAGATTTAAACCGCTTGCAGACACCCATTGTGTAGATCAGTACTGTAGAATAGTCTCAGTGTAGTTACGGTGAGAGGAGCTCAGCTGTAGGGCGCGTGCTTAGCACTCACGAGGGGCTGGGTTCGATCCACAGCATCTCCGCCTAGCGGCTCTTTTGACTCACGGTTAAACATCGCCGGATTTGTTTCAGGCTTTTCCCACTTTTCTCTTTGTGAATATCTTAACTTGTGTTTTTCCTACTCAAAGAGAGGGTGAATCTCTTCATACTTACTCACTTGGGCCATGGTCCTTAACACTCCTTGGGCCTCCCAATCTGACTGCTTAAGCACAATAAAGTCAGGAACGAACTGGAGACAAAGTGCTCACTCACGATCTGCTCACGGGGAAGCAACAGCATTCCACCATGCCATAGACGGCATGTTCTCCTTAGCTGCAATTAATCATTATCATTAAAGAAGTAGAGAAGAAAAGGACAGACTGCATTTTCTCTCTTCTATAACATATCAATTACACTTCATTTTAAAATTTTGTTAGTGGTTGCCCTAGAGTTTGCAATATACATCTACTACAAATCTAAGTCCACTTCCAAATACCACTATTATCACTTCACGAGGAGTACAGATACCTAATAACAGAGTATTCTGGATTCTTCCTTCCCATCACTTACAGCATTGTTGTCACACATTTCACTTATCTTTAAGTTATAATCAATCAATGTATAATTGCTACTATTATCGGAGTCCTGGTTCAGTGGTTAAGAGCTTGGCTGTCAACCAAGAATTCACCAGCTGCTCCTTGGAAACCCTATGGGGCAGTCCTACTCTGTCCTGTTGATTGGCTGAGTTGGAATCGACTTGATGGCAATGGGTTTGGTTTGTTTTGTTTTCTTTTCTTTTCTTTTCTTTTTAAGAAGAGGGGATTGCCACAGTCTGGGAGAAGATATTTCGATATATATTTGGCAAAGGACCCTTATGTGGAATATCTGGATAAATCCTATAAAACACTAAGAAAAAGACTGAAACATTAATGAGAAAGAGCAAAGAATAAACAAGTGCTTCACAAAAGAGTATACTGAATTGCCCAATAAGCAATTTTAAAAGGTACTGGTGTGAGGGCCATGAACAATACAAGATAGGACCTACCTGCAAAGGACTCTGGGGAAAAACCAGAGTACCTGACTGAGCATTGCCCTGGACCAAGGAAAAAAACACATCAAACACCTGACTTTAACTGTCAGTTGGAAAACATTAACTAGTACGAAACCAACCCCATCCATCACAGATTAGATACATTTTTTCCTGCTCTCCCTGCAAGTATCCTTGCACATAAAGAGTAGGTATATAAACCCACACCCCACACTGCCCTGCATGGACCTCTACCTGGGTGACATTTGATACTTTGCTATAATGAGAATCTTAATGTCAACATCTGTATGTAAGTTCCCTAATAATGCCTTGTCTGATCAATATGGCTTTTAATGCCTTTCCCCTACTGCACAAGTTCAATGGATTTAATAAATTTATCCCTTCAGTTCCTATTTGCAGCACCCTATATCCCTTTGAAATACTAGGCAGATCTGGCAGTGGCCAACAGTAAATTTCAGACCTCCAGAGTTTAAAAGTTCAGCTTCTGTGAGCATTCTGTGTTTCAGTGGCACTTGTCCAGAATTCGTAACTCCCCGTAAGTGGGTACTTTATGTACCAGTGAAGAATATCTTTCCCCTTTAAGGGGAGGAAAGAAAATCACTCCTGAAATCCCAACAGATCTGGCTGCAAGGTCTTTCCTCCTGTCGCATCTCTTCAGCCTCATTTTTTGCAGTGGAATGAAACAGACCAAAACCTAACCCAAGTTACAAAAAACAGAACAGTGATGGCTAGAAAGACAGTGTCCAGGAGCAACTGAGGTACTCCTTCATCCGCTACATCCAATGTATGTGTTTCACAGAAAAACAACAAAAATAACAAATCCACCAATTACAACAGCTAGCTTTACAAAATCCATTCATCCAAGGGTGGAAGTCAGGAAGGGGAGGTGGGAGGGTAAAAGGAACAAAGAGAAAAAATATTCAAAGCAGTCCAGGCACTAGGTCTGGCAAATGTTAGAAACTAGCTACAGAAAAACCTGTGGTCCTTTCAGACTCACGGTGTTAAAAATTCTCATACTGGTGTCAGGAAGATTCTGCCTAAATGCACCAGAGACTAACTTTTCGTTAGAGAGAAGAAAATATGTAAAGGGCCCTTGACAGAGTGGGTCCTGCCTTCCCTGGGTCAGGGGAGGTGAGCAGGGAAAAAATCTGCCACATCCTCCCAGTCCCACCCATCCCCTATGGATGGCAGGTGAAGTCAGTGGCCTGAGGCAGCCTTCAGTTTGGTAGGAAATGGATGTGATTAAGTGCTACGGCTGCTAACTAAAAAGTCGGCAGTTCAAATCCACCAGCCAATCCTTGGAAATCTTATGGGGCAGTTCTACTCTGTCCTATAGGGTCTTACAAGTTGAAATCAACTCGGTGGCAACGGGTTTGGTTTTGGTTTGGATGTTGCGAAGGGAGCTTGTCTGCATAGCTGAATTACTCAAATCAGACTGCAGGTAAACTGTCTTGTGGAAGGGTCTGTTGCTTAAGAAGACCACCAAGGAGAAGAGGCTTAACTAAAAAAGGTATGCTTTGCTAGGGGTCTTTCCTTCTTTGACTCTGATAATGAGTAAAGGGAAGAGGATGGAGAAGAGGCAGCCACTGATAAAGTATGAGGACTGCATTCCTGTGACCAAAGCCAAGGGCAAACCAAATCCAAAGCTCCTTCCAGCTCCTTTCTGTGTTTGACAACTGCTGGTGCATTTCAATTCCTTTATTGAACCAGCAATATTCAAAGCAGTATAGTGAATACAGAAGGAACATATACAGGAAACTAACCAGCTGACCAACAAGATGGATGGGGAAGAGACTCACAAACATCCCCTGGAGAAGGAAAAGAGCCTGCAGCAAAAGGTTGAAGAGCATATCAGCAATTATTTTGCTGACACTAGGAAATGGGTGAGGCTTCCTCCCTGATACATCAAATGCCGAATCAGCTATATTTTGAAACGGCATTGACAACTTTGCTAAGCACAGAGGGAGCACTCATAGAGCTCTGAAAATTGACATGAGGAAGAATTCCAGCCATGACCAAACAACTCCATGCAGTGATGGATCACCAATACTTTGTGCTGTTACTGACTGAAGCACAGGAATAAACACTTGGTAAAACAAGAGGAGACTCATGCAGAATACTCCTCCATTCTAAGCGCAGCACTGGAAAATTCTACCAACAATACGTGACTCACTTTCTTGCTTTGGCTCCATGTTCTGGGCTCTCCTCTGTGTCAGGACACTACTTGCCCTTCTTTGATGCTGTTCCTCCCTCTTTTGCAGTATTGGAGCCTCCAGCTTTGAGATGGTACAGATACCTTAGATGGAGTCTTTGATTTTCCTGGCAAGGTCCTGGAGAAAAGTTTTGACACTGTCAGCCATCTCTTCACCACCCTTCACTATCAACTACTAAGGGAGAGAGAAGTGCCTCAAAATGTCTCATCATGATGGGTGACGCAGCAGCTCCTCTAAGGGCTCGTGCGTCTCCTCCGTGGCTCAGATCCAGACAGAGCCTTGAAAAAACAGTAACCAAACTCCGTGCACTCATGGACAGAGGAGGATGGTAAATATTGGTTACAGGCATTCCATAGTTGGCAGGATTCAAACCTGCACAGGAACACCCCAGTGGATTTCTAGTCCATTGGCTTAACCACTTGGCCACAACTACACATGCTTCTACAGTTCCCTTTTTCTCCCCTGGAATCTGACTTGTGCCCCTCGTAGCCGCTGCCGCAGTTTGTCTGGTGGGGTGCAACAACTGGAGGTCATTAACTGAAATGAAAATGCAAATTAAAAACACAATGAAATAATACTCCCTTTCGCCAAAATTGCTTTAGTTAAAAGAACTGAATAATTAAGTTTTATGCATTTTACTCTGTAAACTGAGCCTCAATTTAAATAAAAAGAAAAAAGAAAAAGGATTTCCTTGAGTATTTTCTCACCCCTAGTACATCCTATCTCTTGTTAGTGCTGTTCAAATTGTGGTCGCAGATTGGTGCCTTCTAAGAACCGTGTTTTACCTGTCTGTGAGCATTAGAAACTTTTGTAAACATATTGGACACCTCTTATTAAAGTAAAACAATTTCAGGAATCAGACGAGTAGAATGTGGTGCTGGCCACTTAATGGTCAGGCAGTGGAACTGTGTTGTCGTTTAGGATATTGTAAGATTGGCTTGACACCTAGAACCCAAGAGAATATACAAATATGAGGAAATATTATTTACTTTTGTAATTTGTTATTTTAAAATGATATTAATCTTAATAAGCCTGCTTTATATATTTATATTTTACTATTATTAGCTAATAAAACAGTTGCCTTCCAGTTGATTCTGATGAATGGTGACCTCACATTAGTCAGAGTACAATTGTGCTCCGTAGGGTTTTCAATGGCTTATTTTTTTTTCAGATGGAGATAGCCCAGCCTTTCTTCCCAGGGCTTCTGGGTGGATTCCAATATCCAACTCTTTGGTTATTAGCCCAACGTGTTAACCGTTTGCGTCACCCAGGGACTCCATTAGCTAAACAAGGGAGTAAAATTAATATTATTTATTTGTAACTCAATTTGTATGTGGGGAAACAAGGTTAAGAAGGTTAGAGAAGCCAGAAGATAACTAATGCATGTGCCAGAGAGTTGTGGTCTGAAAACAGGCCTCTGGCATGACTAAAATAAAGAAGAGAATGGAAAATAAAGAAGAAACTCTCCATTCAGTGACAGCGCATCTTTCAGAATCTGCCTCTCTGGAATGAATAGGAAATCGCAGCGGCTGAAGACCATCTGCAAAGTGAATTTTAATAAAAGCCCTCTGTGAGTCCGGACAGGTTCTCCAACCTCAGTCTCCAATGAACAAAGAGTCAAGTCTTTCTGCCTTAACCACATTTTGGTGCAGCTGCCAATTTGGATGTAAGTTTTTGAAGTATTTCCTCCAAAAATATTCTAGATTCTTTTATAAATTCTTTCTCCCTGGTGGGAGGTCCAAGGATTCTCAGTTCAGAGAAAAACGTTTACCTACCTTCCGTTTCTCCCAGCTCTGCAGTTGGCCTGAACGAGCCTCGGCCTATGCTAGGGAGATGTTACCCTGGTCTTATAGGGGAGGGAAGAAATTATCAAGTGATATGGTAAATAAAGATATCAACTACACGTGAATCTCAATACAGAGATTAAAATGGGCATGTATGGGACTAGGAGTGCACTGAACTATTGTGAAAAAGTCATTCTGGAGTGCACAGGAGAGAAGAGAAAGGAGAGAGAGGAACATCAGCTGAAGGAGAAACGAAAAAGGTGGGGTGGGGTGGGGTGAAATGAAGGAAGAGAAGGAGAAAAAGAAGAGAGAGGAAGAGGGCAAGGAAAAGCATTCTCAAATTGATTAGGATTTGGATGGGTGGGGTGGAACGGTAAGTGTAAGCCTCATTCTCTCCAGTGCTTCCTCCAGGGGTGTGCGAAGAGAAAAGCCCCTTTTCTCCTAATAGAAGCAGGCTTGTCCCAGAAGAGGATTCAGTTCGTTTTGCCCAAGACTGCCTTGCCTGTAGGGTTGCTATGAGTCGGAATCCACTCTATGGCAACAGGTTTGGTTTGTGTGTATGTGTGTGTGTCTGTGCATGTGTGTTTTGGTCTTGCCTTTGAGAGGGAGGTAGACAAGCTGAGCCCTGTGGAGCGCGCACATGAGATTGAATTTTTGTTTGAGGTCCAGACGTCCTTGATTCTGGTGGCTTCATTGGGGCTGCAAAAATTTCCGGATTTCCATGCGTGGATGTGGTGGGAGCGGTGTTGACAGAAGAAACAGAATGTGCAGTTGGCTTTGAGATTAAGCACCTCTGAGACTGAGGAAGTTTACCATGTTTTGCTTCAAATGCAAATAATAAATAAGAAAGTTCCCAGTTTCCTCCAGGTATTTCTAAATCTTAAATGAAGCCTTTGAGACACACTTTTTTCTAAAGAAATTTTATCTGGCTCCTCTCCACATCCTGCTCTTAGCTCAAAAGGAGTCTAAAGAGGGGGACTGTGACCACAGAAACTCAGAGACTCTGTACAACCGGTAATAACTACATACTCAGCCACCATTTCCTCAGTCCTAGTACAGGCACAGAGGCAATGTAGGTTAGTCCCTTGCAAGTCAAGTGACCGCAAAATTGGCTTAGGGATGGCCTGTAATAGATGTTAGAAGGTGAAGAGTTACAGCTTTTAGAGAGAAGAGAAAAGGGGACGATGCATTATGAAAGCCTTCCAGGTCTTCTCACTTCCTCTACTATTACCGATCCTCCCCTTCCTACGGAGAAACTAGCCTTTTCCTTGCCTTCAAGGCTTGCTCTTTAAGGTCCCTCTACAAGATTTTCTCCTGGTTTAGGACAAAACACAAACACCCTTTTAGTTCATATTCTGGATTGTGTGATCAAATCCACATTGATTCATCACGATTGTTACTAATATTCTCAGGATCAATAATTGAAAATATTTATATGGAAATGTAAAATTGTTCCACAAGGATGTGACAACAGTCCTGAAACAATGTAGACCTTACCCGAGGTCTTTGGGTGAATGTGTCTGTGCTCTCCTCTTTTAAGCCATGAATGTTTAGGATTTGTGCTTCTTCTTCTTTTTTGTTTGGCAGCCTCTTCAAGAGGTGGGACTCTCCCTAACACACCCAGAGATGGAGTTCAGGACAGATGGACAAAGATCTATGATGAAACTTTCTCTTATTTTTTCAACTTTTCTCTCTATCCACTTTTTCTTTTTTCTCTTCTTACAAAGTTTTTCAAGCCCCCTTCTCCTTAAGAATAGGGGATTAAGCACAGTCTAGGAAAAGATATTTCAATATTTATATTTGAAGAAGGACCTTTACGAGGAATATATGAAGACCTCCTATGAAACACTAAAAAAAAAGACTGAAACTCAATGAGAAAGAGCAAAGACTAAAAATATACTTCACTAAAGAATATACTTAAATGTAAACTAATAAACATAATGAAATAATACTATCTTTCACCAAAATTGCGAAATAGCTGACGATATCCAGTGTCTCTGACAATACAGAACTGGAACTTTCATACATTGCTGATGAGATTGTCAACTGGTATATCAACACTGGTACACTATTTGGAAATATTGCCTCAAACAAAATATACATACAACCCAGAAAATCCACAGCTCCAATTAGACCCAAGAAAAATGCATGCTTATTGCTCTTGAAAGACATATACAAGAATGCTCGTAGCAGCATTAGCAATTTCAAATGTATATCAACAATAAAATGAATGACAAAAGTCTGATGTCCATCTAGCTCAATTGGCATGACACTACTTATAAAGACAATGCTCTACATTCTACCTTGGTGAGTAGTGTCTGAGGTCTTAAAAGCCTGTGAGCGGCCATCTAAGATACTCCACTGGTCTCATCCCTTCCGGAGCAAGGGAGAATGAAGAGATCAGGATACAAGGAAAAGATTAGTCCAAAGGACTAATTATCCACAGCTACCAAGGCCTCCATCGGACTGAGTCCAGTACAGCTAGATGGTTCCCGGCTACCACCGCTGACTGCTCTGACCAGGATCACAACAGAGGGTTCTGGACAGAGCTGGAGAAGGATGTAGATCATAATTCTAACTCACACACACACAAAAAAAAGACCAGATTTACTGGCCTAAAGGAGACTGGAGAAACCTCGAGAGTATGGCCCCCAGACACCCTTTTAGCTCAGTGGTGAAGTTACCTCCGAGGTTCACTGTTCAGCCTGGGAGTGGACAGCCCGGTAAAACCAAATGAGACTAATGAGGTACAGGAGTCCAGTGACAAGGGCCAGAAGGCAGAAGGGGAGAAGGAAGCTGATGATAGGGAACCCAAGTTTAAGTAATGATATTGTTGATGTGTTGTGAGATTGTTAACCATTGTCATAGGGAAACATTTGTAGTAACTGTTAAATGAGAAACTATTTTGTTCTGTAAGCCTTCATCTTAAGTGAGAATAACAGCACAATTGGAAGAGCGTAGTCAATGTCACTGAACTGTGTATGTAGAAATTTTGAAATGGTGTATCTTTGGCTATGTGTATTTTCACCAAAAAAAAAAAAAGATGTTGAGAATTTAGAGGGTTAAAATGTTGTGGGGTTGTTAACCAATGTCATAAAACAACATGTGTACTACTGTTTCATGAGAAACTATTTGTTCTGCAAGCCTTCACCTGAAGTACAATAAAATATTAAAAAAAAAAGTCTGATGTCCAGTATTCATACAATGGAATATGACAGAGCGATAAGAAAGAAATACTGCTACTAGAAACGTATAGATACATCCAGTAAAAAAACAAATTGAGTGAAAGAATCCATACTCAAATGAGCACATATTATATGATTTTATTTATTTATTTCAAAGCACAGGAAAAATTAATCTATGCTAGTAGATGGTATATACTCATTACTCTTAACCACTGTGCGACCAAGGCTCCACAGTATAGTATATAGAGTACTTTCTATGTGTAAAAAACATTAAACACTTCCAGATACAGTAAAACATCTTTAATATAATATTAAAGTAATAATAATAATGTCTTGATGCGAATCGCAAAGTAGTATCTGTTTGCTATTACGAACCATTGTATGTACCTCAAATTTTTAATATAATAGGCTTTACAGGGAAAGGTTCATAACTACAGGTTGTACATAAGTTGGACTTTTGTAACCTGGGGCTGCTTATAATTAGAAAATTGTTCCCCAACTATGTCTAGACCTCACCTCTGTTCATTTTGCATGGGACCATGTTGAGCTAGGTCACACCGCCTGTATTCATCCCTTCTTAATAGCTAATAATAAATTGCTTTAGCTCACTGGTCCTCAATTTCCAATATGTAAAATGTAAATAGTAATAAACCTATCTAGCAGGGTTGATGGGAGGACTTGATGAGTAAATATGCATAAAATACTTTAGAAAGATATCTTGCACTTAAATAAGCAATCATTAAAGTTCATTATCATTGTTGTTTTTATCATAGTGACACTATGTGTTACAGAGTAGAACTGCTCCATAGGGTTTTCTTGGCTGTAATCTTTATGGGAAGCAGATTGCCAGGCCTGTCTTCTGAGGTACCACTGAGAGTTGACCGCAAATCAAATGCTCCACCTGAGGACCACGTTTTTATCATTATTCTCATTCCTCTTATTATTGAACAATTGTTTCGTGCCAAGTACTTAATTCTTTCGACAACACTGAGTATTATCCAAAATCTACAGATAAAAGTATCAAGCATTAAAATAAAATAAGCGATTTATACTAACAAGTAAATAAAATCTGTTCTTTTTCTGAAATTAAGAGATGACAACATATAGGACATTCGCACTTCAGCTGTAAAATTACAAATCTAGAGTATCTTTCACTCATCCTATTGCTTTGCAGTAGTACATGATCTTGGTACCCCTGCCAACTTTTTTAATTTTTCCACTTTATTTTTACAGCCACTGCAACCAACCCCCAAATGGTTTATCCTTGTGACCTTCTCCAATGGGATTGCCTTCGGTTTCAAGACACCTAGTAGATTACTGCATGACTCCATTCCCAGCAGCAGCCAATGTCTGACTGGAGGGGTGGAAGGTGCAAAACTCCAAACTCTTTGACTTAAGGACAACTCTGCTATATGATTTACTCTCCAGTGCCCCTGTCACATGGGTCAGGCCAAATCTAGACTTTACCTGAGAACACATTATGGCTTGGCTACTTTCCCTTTCCCATCCTGAAGAAGACTCCCTCAATAAATCACATACCCTTCAATCCCTGTCTCACACTCCTAATATTCTACAGACAGGAAACAGGGTGATAAAATTACTCAGCTGCAAACACATGCTACCCTTCATGAAAATGGAAGGATGACTCTGAGAGAATGACTCTGATGACAGAGCCATCAAACCACAGTGCATTAATTCCAGGCCTTAAAACTTAATGTTGTTTAGCTAGCTGGATTTAGACACTTCTCGGGACCAGTGGCTCCTTTTTTTATTTCAATTTCATCCCTTTTTAATTGGAATGTCTATAACTCTTATCCTATGCCTGTCTCACCATTGTGTTTTGAGGAACAGATATCTTGTATCTTTAATTTCACAGATTCACAGATAGAGATGAATTGTATTTCAGGATGAATTATACCTAGAGCCTCACCCATAACTAATTTAGATGAATTAAATGAAAAGATTAGGGACTTTTGAGCTGATGAGATTTAGCTGAGATTTTGGACTCTGAGGTGATGGTGTAATGGGTTGAGATTTGGGAGGATGTTGGGATGAAATGAATGTTTTTGCATGTGGGAGAGATGTCAATCTTAGGAGGCCAGAGAGCAGCCTGTGGTAGGTGTAACAATGCCCTCAAAAAGTATCCATGTTGTAATATCCAAAAGCTGTGAATATATTACCTTACATGGCAAAAGGGACTTTGCAGATTTGATTAAGTTAAGGACGTTGTGGTGGACAAATTATTCTGGATTTTCTGGGTGACTCAATGTAATCACAAGATCCTTATAAGATGGAGCCAGGAGATCCAGAGTCAGAAAAGGAAATGAGAAAACAGAAGAAGATCAGAGTGATTCCGCTGTGAGCCAAAGCCTCTAGAAGCTAGAAAATGCAAGGAATGAGTTCTCCACCAGAGTCTCCAGAAAGAATGCAACTCTGTCAACATCTTGAGTTTAGACCCATAGGACCAGGGATGGATTACCCAATAAGTATGGTAAGCATGTGCTTAGGGCATCAACAAAACAGAGCCACCAGTTTCCGAAGCAAAGACCCATAGATGCCAAGCAGACAGAACAAAAGGAAAAGCAAGTGCCATGGTGGAAAGGAACAGGCAGGGAACTAAATGAAATTGATACCATTTTATAAATTTTGTGTAAAACAACAATTATATTTTCCTTTTCATTTCAGATAGATCAGGTATAACCTCACATTTAGTTCTTTCTTGCAGATCACATAAGAACTTGTCCCAGCACTTTAATCATGTCACTCATGATGTATCTGGTCCTGTGCAAAGGAAATCAAAACGCATCTTCAGATTGACATACCCTAACATTTGTATCATGCTCTTTGCCATCATTCTTACCCTATCAGGTATCAACACTAGTCCAATGAACTGTGAAGATGCAGCATCAAAGCATGACAAGTGAGTGCAAAAGTTTTTAAGTATTTTTCAAGACAAAAACACTCAAGGAGATATGCAGAGGGCCCACCAACAAACATTGTACACAAATGAATGAAATTACTGTCGACTGCCTTGTAAGTACTATTTCTTTTGACTATCCCAGACCTAAAGAACAAAATCACTTGTCCTAAATGAATTTTTTTTACTTACTAATTTTCATATATAAATTTTTGTGTAAATTCCCAAATTTGAACATAGATTTTATTTTATAAATGTTACTTATTTAATAAATTTTATTTATTTTCAATTATTCAAATCTATTTTGTACAGCACAACCAAATTAACAAATTCAATTTAAACTAAATGGAGAGCAAAAACAAAGCCTCGCCAAAGAGAAAAAGAAAAAAGATTGGTGAATGCCTAAAGACAATTCCAAAATTAACTTCCTTTTTAAAAAATGATGACTCAGAAGAGACTTCTTCTGTTGAATGCTCGAGTTTAATGAGTGCAAATTATTGTACTGGTACTTCTAGTGCTGAAATTACTAAATTACCTTCCCCAGATTACTCTGGTTTTGTTAGGTTTGCCGCCAGGAGTCACTGTGTATTTCTTTGCTTTGTACATGTAAGCACATCTCTTGCCTGAATAGAATTCGATTTCGTCTCTGGCATAAACACCTTCAATTTTCAGAAGAGCTGTGTGCTCCGTCTGGTTCTGGAGACACAGCCATCAAAAATGGCCTTGGACCACAGCCTTCCAAACATATTTGCTGGTTTAGAAGTCCTGTTCCCAGCAGGCCTCCACAGGCTCCAAGATGATGGAAAGAGGAAAGTGAAGGCCCTGGACTATCTTTTTGAGGAAAAAGTGAAGTATTTGGGTCCCCAAAAGACGGAAGTTTTTAGGTTTTACTTGGACTTGTTTCTCAGTTTGATCCATTTTTAGCAGGTCACATCTTAAAATTTGGTAACACAAGAAAGGGCAACCCATCATATATGTCTAAAACAACGTGAAGAATTAATAAACTTAATAAGTAATAAAGTTTGATCAATTATTTTCAGTGAAGTAAGTATATCTTGATATTTCAGTTTGTAGATTACATGCCGGATCTTTCTCATACGGATCAACTAAGTATTGTTTTAAGATACGTATCTCCAACAAATGGAAAACCTGTTCAGCAATTTATCACATTTACTAGCTTAAAAAGTCATACTGGTGAAGAAATTCCAAATCAAGTACTTCACTATTTATGTGAAGTTTGCAAAATTGATTTTTCTAAGTGCAGAGGCCACTCCTATGACAATGCTGTCAATATGGCAGGGGGGTTATAAAGGCAAGCAAATTTATAAAGGCAGAAAATTTTAGAATGTAATGAATATGCCATTTTCATACCATGTGCTGGGTATTCACTTAATCTTGTAGGTTATAGCTGCAGTAGATTGTTGTCTGGAAGCAGTTGACTTTTTTCTACTGTTCAGTTACTCTATACAGTTTTTGCCACCTTTGCTAACCAATGGACAATTCTTAAAACATATTTAGGAAATGATCGTGTCTTAAACTGTTTTTCTAATACATGTTGGGAAGCACCTGCTGTAGCAATGAGTGCAGTCCTGGAATCCTACACTCATATTCTAGACGCCTTAAAAAATATTGCTGAAGATCAGGCACAGAAAGGCAGTAACAAAAGAGAAACTGAAAACATTGCCAACAAAATGCAAACACTAGAGTATGTATGTATGTTGGTTATGTGGAATAACACATTGCAGCATTTTCATCACAGGAGTCAAGCTCTCCGAGATCCAGAAGTAAATTTAAAGACATGCACAGATCTCTACCAGTCATTAACAGGGCATTTACATAATTTGAGAGAAGATTTTGAAAAATTTGAAAACACAAAAATGCAAATACTGCCTAACACTGATTATCAAGCAGTTCACCATCAAAGATGCATTAGAAAGAAACAAGGAAAATAACGTAAGTGCTCTGAAAGTATCAAGTGTCAGAGACTAATTTCTCCTAACCACATAATACACTAACACTGACACACTTGAATCTTGCATGAAAAGAAGGGCAAACATGTATGAAGTTTTTTCAAATAGATTTTCCTTCTTAAACAATGTGGATATACCTGATGAAGAATGCATAAAGGCATCCAAGATATTAGTGCAAGCTTTTCTTGATGACTTAAATACAAATCTTTATGGAGAAGTGCCACTATTTCATTCTTACATGAGAACTAAGTTTACAGATTCAGGAAAGAAAAATTTTACTCATGTAGGCATGTATGATTCCATAACAGAAGATAAAATACAATGCATATTTCCCAGCTTTGAAATTGCTTTATGCATACTCCTAACTTTAATGATCACAAACTACAGAACAGAAAGCTCATTTTCATTCCTAAAGAGACTCAAAAACCCTCAGCGTACAACGATGATTCAAGAAAGACTCAATTCATTATCCTTATTATGTATGGAAGTAGATATTGTTCAGAAGCTTAATTATGATTAAACCATTGAATAATTTGTAAGAACAAAGAATACAAAGAAATATTTTTAATTATAACATGTTAGAGATGAAAGATTTACCTAAAAATCAAATATAGTAATTTGTTGTAATAT
This sequence comes from Dugong dugon, assembly GCA_030035585.1. NCBI lineage: Eukaryota > Metazoa > Chordata > Mammalia > Sirenia > Dugongidae > Dugong > Dugong dugon. The sequence continues at coordinate 39,165,688 of CM057464.1, read as the reverse complement.
TTGTTTTCTGATCATTAAATTTTCTATTATGACATATTTTCATTTTTCATCTATAATTATAGCACTGAATATGAAACAAGCATCAAAATTGAAGTATGAGCCATTTAAAGGAAAAATGGTGAAAATCAATTTTTTGTGTGGGAGATCAACAGAATTTTGCACTGATTGTTGAAACAACTAAGTTCACTGACTCATTTTCTTCGTTGTAGACTATGAGGAATATTCTTTTTGTAGAAAATCAGTTGTATAGTAAAAATCTTAGTACTCTACATCTACTAAAATTTTTATAATTTAGTTCATCTCATTCCCCTAAAATGGCATGTGCCACTTTTGTGTTCAACAGTAATATTATAGTTACATTTAAAACAAAGTTACATCATGGATAGCTAAGACACACACACACATACACACACATATACATACATGTATACCTATAACTCACATGCTCCTTTGGAATGCCTGAATCAGCAGAGGAGGGGGCATTGCAGATTGTCAGTGTTTAGGGCCCTCACATGCCTTAATCCAGTCCCGTACAGAACCCATTTCAGTCTTCTGACCTCCAGAACTGTAAGATAATAAATTGACGTCTTTTTCTTAAGCCATTACATTTGTGGTCATTTGCTACAGTAGCAATAGGCAACTAATCCAGAATTTAGTATTAGGTTGTACTGTAGTCAGTGTATTGAAAAACCTTTTTGTTATCAAAGGAAACTGATACAGTTCTTGAAGGATTCCGTGGCAGAGAGTTAAAAATCATATATTCTACAGCCCCACGTATAATCACACCCGCTCCGGAATTTGCGTTTCATACTCGAAAACTTGATCAGTGGTTTAAGTCTCCCTACTACTATGTTTCTTTTTCAGGTCGGTTTATGTAGAAGAGACAAATACCCCTCCGTGTCCTCACTGAGGCTTGGACTCAGAACCTTCAGATTAGGAGACTGACAGACTGCCCACTGCGCTAAGAAGGCGCTCAGTACAAACGCTTTATTTTAGTGAAGGTCTCAATTGGAACAGTTTCAAGCGTCAGTGAAACTTCAGATAAGTTTGGTTTTATATACTATACACATCCTGATTATAAGATTATGAGACTGATGCGCTACCTACTGTGTTAAGAAGGCACTATGTGTCGGAATTGACTTGACTGCAACATGTTTTTTTTTTTTTTTTTTTTTTTTTTGGTGTACACATACTGGATCCTAGGCGGCGCAGTGGTTAAGAGCTCGGCTGCTAATCAAAAGGTCGGTAGTTCCAATCCACTAGCAGCACCTTAGGAACTCTATGGGGCAGGTGTACTCTGTCCTAGTCTGACCTATGAGTCGAAATCAACTCCAAGGCAGTGTTTTTTTTTTGTTTGTTTGTTTGTTTGTTTGTTTTTTGTTTGTTTGTTTGTTTTTTGACTACATCTCCAGGCCCCAAAGGGAATTGGTGTTATCATACATAAGTCTGATGTTGCTCTAAGTTTCTCACAATAACCTGGGTCAAGATCACTTCAGGATTTTACCCTTGGGTAAATAAATATACAGCAGAGTGAAGTTTTCCACTCCACTTTAAACTTCACTTACTGCTGGGTGACATCTAGCAAGTTACTTATCATCTCTGTGCCTCATATTGTCCATCAGGAAAATGGAGATCATAGTAAAAGTACCTGTCTTTTGAGGCAGGTTAGATGACTGAATACAGTAAATGTAAGAAAAGTGTATGGCACATAATAAGTTCCTAATAAATCTTGTTGTTATTTATCGATGTTTTGGACAATTACTGTGCAGAAATGTTTTAGGAAAGAACAACGTGATGGAAAACAATCCTATATCTTTGTAAACATTAAGATTTCAAATCCACTGGCATGTGCGGTAAGTGGTCAAGCAGTGTAACCAGCTGGGTTAAAGCTCCAGTTTCTGCGGGGGCGTGGGTTCCAATCCCACCACTGCCAACTCTACTGTAAATTGAATCCATCCAAGAACAGAATTTGTAAATTTCAGTTGGAGCAGTTGCCTGAGGCTGGATATTGTAAGAAAAGTATTTATTAAGAAAAATCACATTGTTATTAGACTATTATTTCTGTTTAATCTTTACATCTAAGAACAGAATTTCAGGTCCAAGGGAACAAACTTTTAAAAATGTTTGTATTGAAATAAACATAATTCCCATATTTCCAAATTACAAAAACATAAGAGTTTATATACAGTGAAAATCTTTCCCTTCCGCCACCTCCCCTCCCCATTCCACCTTCATCAGATTCTGCCTATCCAGGCAACTGTATTAGTCTGGGGTTACCTGCAAGGAATATTATTTGCATAAACAAGCCAATAACCAGTTGCATTGGAGTCAACTCTGACTTATGGAGACTCCATGTATGCCAGAGTAGAACTGTGCTCCATAGGATTTTTGATGGCAGATATTTTGCAAGTAGTTTACCAAGCTTTTCTTCTGAGATTTCTCTGGGTGGACTACAACTTCCAATCTTGTGGTTAGCAACCTAGCTAATTAACCATTTCCACCACCCAGGGACAAATAAGTCAATAGGAATCTATTATTTCCCCCACATTTTATACTTTCCAAACCTACTGTATTGCATATTACATATTAGGAAAATTAAAATTTCCCTATTACATATTAGAAAATTTACAAATATTTTCTCCATAATTTGCTTTTTTTTTTTTCACTTTACTTATGTATTTTTTGTTTGTTTGTTTGGAGTCTTGGTTGTTGTTTTGCTTTGTCTCATCTTGTTTTTTTTTTTTAAGAGAATGGAGGTATGTTCAGGTAGAATTTTTTTAATGTAGTGAATTACGTCTAACTTTCATTGCTTCTAAGTTTTGTGTAAAAATTGGTTTTCCACCCCAAAGTTAGGTAAACTTTCTGTCTTTGCATTTCCAGTAATTTGGTTTTATTTTTCACTTTTTACTTTAAAATTTTATATCTATTTGGAATTTATTTAAGTCTCACAGGTGATATTGATGTAAGCTTTTATTTTCCTAGATGGCTATCCAGTTAGTCCAACATGGTTTATCAAATAATCTATCCATTTCTATTAACTTGAGTTGCCACCTATCATAGTTATCTACTGCTGCTGCAACAGAAATACCACAAGTGGATGACTTTAACAATAGAGCTTTATTCTCTCACACTCTAGGAGGCTAGAAGTCTGATTCAGTATGCCAGTTCCCAGAGAAGGCTTTCTCTCTCTTCACCCTCTGAAAGAAGGACTTTGTTATCAATCTTCCCCTGGTCTAGGAGCTTCTTAGCACATGCCCCCAGGGTCCAAAGGACATGTTGTGCTCCTGGCGCTTCTTTCCCAGTAATATGAGGTTCCTATCTCTCTGCTCACTTCTCTGGCATTTTATCTCTTGGAAGATAAAAGTGATGCAGGCCACACCCTAGAGAAACTTCTTTTACATCTGATCAGGGCTGTGACCTCAGTAAGGGTGCTGCATCCCACCCTAATCCTCTTTAATGTAACCTAATCTTGCCTCATTCACCACTGGCAGAGATTAGGATTTACAATACATAGGAAAATTACATCAGATCACAAAATGGAGGACAACCACACAATACTGGGAAGCATGGCCTAGTCAAGTTGACGAACATTTTGGGGGAACATGATTCAATCCATAACACCACCTTTATCATATTTTCATTTCCCCCATATCTGAACTTTTCGTTTTGCCACATCAATTATAAGTGGAGTCTTAAATAGCTACCTATTTTCCAGTTTCTGAGTGGCTCCACTGGACCAAGTATGACTGGGGTGGCCTAACAATGGCTTGTTTACTCTATGTTTATATCTGAATTTGTCTTTTACCCAAGGCCTATGATGGTATAAAAGTTCCTTGGTGACTACTAACCCAAAGGTTGCTGGTTTGAACTCACACAGTGGCATTGTGAAAGAAAGGTCTGACAATCTGCCTCCATGAAGATTATAGCCAAGAAAACCTGTGGAGCAGTTCTACTCCATAATACATGGACTCGCCATGAGTCAGAAACAACTAGAAGGCAATGGGTTTGTTATTATTGTTATTGTCACTATTTCATTATAATACAAAGTGGTTGCAATAGTGTGGGAAACCAGACCACTGTGGCATGCTAGTGGGAAAGTTTATTAGGCAAGATCAATCAGAATTACCATCGCAAGTCACATACACTGCATAGGCAATTTCGCATGTATAAGGCGCTCACACCCATTTGAAATGTTAGATAGGCAGTATTACTTATTGCAGCATTGTTTGTATGGGCAAGTTATATTTCATGATATATCCATACAGTGGAACTATATGCTGCCAAGCAAAGAAGGGAGTTCTGGTGGTGCGGTGGTTTAGAGCTTGGCGGCTAACAAAAAAAATTCAGAAGTTCAAAACTACCAGCTGCTCTTTGGAAACCCTATACTGCAGTTCTAGTCTCCTACGGGAGAGTTTTACTTTAGGCTATATGGTCGCTGTGTGTAGGAATCAACTCGACAGCAGCTGTTTTTTTTTTTTTTTTTTTTTTTTTTTAAGGGAAGAAGAAAAAACTCTTTCTGTATCAATCTGGAAATCACTACCACATACCCCAAGTGAAAAAACCAAGATGCAGTGCAATGTGTTAGGAATTTCCTTACTTGGATAAAAAGTGGAGCAAGTAACATCCAGAGAGAGGATACCCAAGAAACTATGCTTGCCTGTGCAAGGAGGAACTGCGTGATTGGGAAGGCTGCAGAAGGGTCAGGGATGAGACTTTTACACTTTTTTGGCGGCAACGAGTTTAGTTTTCGGTCCATCAAGCAGGGACACTGGAGACCTAAGTTTGCCTCCTTTGCTGTCTCTTTATGATACCCAGATATCATAAAGTGTAAAGACAGCCAAAGAATAAAATCCATTAAACTCCGGGGAGAAAAAAATTAATCTTAAGAAAATGATTAAAAATCACTACTGCAGACGCGGCTCCAGAACCGTGACCGGGCAGAGGTGAAGTTTCTTGTCAGCTGATCCTGGGGGTTGGGGGTGGGCAGCTGGAAGTTATTCTTTACATCCACAACCAGAGAACAGAGGAGCTCCCGCCCCACCCACCTGGAAATTGAGTCATGGTTGTGTGTGAGTGTGTGTGTTGTGTATATGTGTCTGCGTGCGTGAGAGAGTCTCCTTGTTGTGCGAACAGATCTTCCACTTTTGCTGACTATGTTGACGGTCTTAATTCCCAAACCTCAGAGCTGGGATCCGTTTGCACTGGACGCGTGTCTTGGCGTTCTCCACCGGCCCTGAGAGGACACGTCCTGCCAGCTTTCATGTCACCAACGCGGTCTTGGCGGGGTCCCTAGGTCCCCTGCCCCCCCCCCCACGGCTTATCCCCTCAGGCGTTTCAGTTCCTGTATGTCCTAGGGGCCCGAGGACCTGCAGCCTCACCCCGACTCCCACGGCCCTTCTACAGTCCCATGCGGGACCTTCTCCGGGCAGGGGTGGGGGGTGGGCGGGGGCGCGCAGAGTTGCGGTCAGGTTCACAGCCAGCTCTCCTGGCTCTCTGAGCGTCCTCGGAGGCGGGGAGGGGATACAGTAGAGGGAGGGGAAGCTGAGGTCACCGCAGGGTGCAAGGGCCAGGTTAGAGACGAGAAGACGTTACTTTCTTTGCGAGTCGATCACCTACTGTGCTTGAAACCAGCCTTGAGTTAGTAGAGGGCACAGCGGTGGTGGTGCTTTTCACCTGAGGAGGGCTGTACCTGGATCCAGAAACCTGGTGTAGCCAGCCGGCCCCACTTCGCCTCCCCCTTTACCCGAGGCTCTACACCTCTGGTTGTATGATTAGAGTTATTACAGTGCTCCACGCTGGCATTGTGGGATTGTAAAGGAACGATGGTTTTAAGGGAGGCTCTGTAACTGAATTCGACACTCCCAGCCTTCTCTTCTGTCAGGCCCCCTCCCCCCTAAATCGTTACTTGCTGTGAGGGCAGTGATGCGTAATCTGGCGGTTTGAGTCTCTAAGGCGGAGTTCCTTTGTTAGAGGCCGTCACTTAGGGCATTCGAATGAAGAATCAAAGTTACATAAGATGAGGCGCAGTAACAGTAAAGTTTATTTTTAGAAAACTTCATCCGATTTAGAACGATTGGGCATCCTGGACTTTTACTGAGATTATCCTTGGACTAATGGAAGAATTATTGACCCTGACACTCAAGCTGCCGGAAACTTTTCCTGCTTTATTAGTTTTACAGCACATATGAGTAAGCGAGTCGTCTTCTTGGAGTTTGCCCATGTTCTCAGTGTAAACTACACTTGATCTTCTGGACATTGTAGCAAGAATATTTTATCTAATCTGACAGGACAGACCCAGTACTACTACACGTGTGCTATGGGCTCTATGGCTTAGTTGGTTAAAGCGCCTGTCTTGTAAACAGGAGATCCTGGGTTCGATTCCCAGTGGGGCCTTGGTTTTTTTTTTCCTCCTTATCCCCGGCTAACCCTAAATTCTCTACCGCCGACTTCTGGGCAACATGGCACTATAGTCAGAAGGACCACGCCATCCCTCCGCAGCAAAGATCAGAAAAACTAAGTCAAACAGAGTCACACGTCAATCCTGAAACTCTAAGCATCAAATGAAGAGGTAAAGAACTCAGCCAAGCACCGAATGGAATAAGAAACTGTGAACAGAGAGTGAAGAGAGATGCATGCAGAGGTTTTCTATCAGCTACCACAACACAATCCATCTTTAACTCCTATCGGAGATCATCTAACGGGGGTTCGAGAAAGCAGCTTCACGGAGCTTCCAGCAGGACACAGAACAAATGGTAACCAGCGATATACTTCCTACCCCCTCCCCTTCTTCATGCCCCGCTTAGCCTCCTCTGCTTCCTGCAGCGACAGTCTCTTGGCTGGAAAGCCCCAGCTTCACCCCAGTGTCACTTGGATTCCACCTGCCTGCGCTGGTCAGCTCACTGAGTGCCTTTTGTAGGCTGCTGGTGTTGCTTTTTTCCGCTTCTTTAGATTTCTTCCTTACCTCTCACCACCTCCTTGTCATTTCTCTCAAATACCTGGCTCCGTGTGCCATCTTTACCTCTTCTTGAAAGGCTGTGAAACACCGCTTGACTGTAAAACTGCTTCCCAACCCAAGCTGCCCCGCTGGTGGGACCCCTGGGGCTTTTTTGTTTGTTTTGTTTGCTCTGATTTGTCCTGTTTTGATTTGTTTGTTTGTTTTCTTTTCTTTTCTCAGCTTGGGAGCCTCTTCTAGCCAGACAGCACCACATAGCTTGGAAGCTACTCCCTTATTCTGTGCAGACGCAGAGGGACATCCTTGGGGGCATTTCTTTTTTATTGTTTTTTTTTTTTAATTTTGGGTTTTTTTTTGTTGTTGTTGTTTGTTTCTTTGTTTTTTTCTCTCTCTTATTCCCTTTTTTGTCTTTCTTCATTTATCTCAATTTATTCATTTTTTTTCTTTTACACTTCTTCTTTTTTTCATTTTTGTTTTTCCCCATTTCTCAGTCTCTCAACTCTCCACTCCAATAGGAAACTCCCTTAGCACTCTTTTTTGTTTGCTGTTTGTTTTTGGCTCCTGTTCCTCTCTTCCCTCTCTCCTCTTTCCCATACCCATCTTAGCTCCACACATCACAATCTACCCCCTCCTTCCTGCCTAACTGCACTGTGCACTGAACATTACACTCCCAAGCAGCACAGGCATGGCCTACTGGAAACTGCCTTGCACTGTTAGCCCTGGTAGTTGCCACCAACAACCCATCCCAGCAACTCCCCTTCAGCTGGACCTGCCCTGCTGTACCATACCTGAGTAACTGACCCTGCCCTTTGGATAAGGAGGTGAAAAGTATCATGCCCACAGATGAGCAAACAACAAAGAATGCACAGCCCATCTTCTCAAATATAACCAAATAAAACAAAAAGGCAGGATTAAAAAAACAAATCTACAATTGATAAATGAGGAAAATAACTACTGAATGTTCCAAAGACAGCAGACAATATCAAAACACATTAAAAAAAAAAAAAACAAAAAACAGGATAACATGGTTCCAGTAGACGTCCAAAATAAAACACCAGGTGACTTTCCAGTAGAAGAAAAGGCACTAGACCTAACTGATAGGGAATTCAAATCTCTAATATTCAGAATTATCCAAGAGTTGAAGCAAAAATCAGACAAAAAGAGGAAAAAATAGGCAAATTCATGTAAAAGACAGACAAATTCATGGAAAATATAGATTAAAAAAATGGAAGAATTCAAGAAAATAATACAGGAACAAAATGCTAACATAAATTCACAACTAGAAATCATACAAAAACAACAATTAGAAATCCAAAAGATAAACAACAAGATTTCAGAAACAGACAGTGTCATAGAAGGGCTGAGGAGCAAGTCTGAAACAATGGAAGATAGGATCAGCTAAATTGAAGAGAAACACTTGGATATAACTCTGTTTGAGGAAAAATCAGAAAAAAGAATGAAGAAAAATGAAGAAACCCTGAGAATTATGTGGGATACAATCAAAAGCAAAATCTACAACTGACTGGAGTTCCAGAACAGGGGGAGAAAACAGAAAACACAGAGAGGATTATTGAAGAATCGCTGACAGAAGACTTCCCCAATATCATGAAAGATGAAAAGCTGACCATCCAAGAAGCTCAAAGAACCCCATATAGGATAGACTCCAAAAGAAAATCACCAAGGCATATCATAATCACACTCACTAAAATCAAAGACAAACAAAGAATCCTGAAAGCAGCTCAAGAAAAACAAAGTCACATACAGAGGAGAAACAATAAGACTAAGCTTGGATTATTTGGAAGAAACCATGCAGGCAAGAAGGCAATGGGATGACATATGTAAAACCTTGAAAGAAAAAAATTGCCTGCCGAGAATAATATATCCTGCAAAACTTTCCTTAAAATATGATGGTGTTATTAGGTAATTTCCAGATAAACAGAAATTAAGGGACTATGTAAAACCAAACCAAACTTACACGACTTATTAAAGAGAATCTTTCAATCAGAGAACAACATCAGATCACAGGCTGAATATAGGACACAGGATTGTACTAGCCAGATACCAACCTAGGAAATGAACTCTTAAGGACTATGCAAAGCCAAAAGAATTACAACAGGGAACCAGAGAGGTTAATCTGTAAATGACAACAATATCAGAACAATAAAAGAGGGAATAAAATGTGTAGTTATAGAACCTTCTAATGGAGAGGAAGGCAAGGTGATACCAAGTAATAATAGACTGGTTCAAATCTAGGATGGTAAGCGTAAATTTCAAGGTAACTACAAAGGAAGTTAACAAACCTACTCATCAAAATAAAGAAGAAAAACATAAAGTCTCAGTAAAAACAAAACCTACAAAAACAAAAGAAATGAAAAAAGTCTATAAACAAAAGGAACTCAGCACAGGAGAGTAAGAGGAACAAAGAAAAGATCAGCACCACAAAAAAAAAAAAAAAAGCACTAAACAAAATGCAATCCCACTCCTAGGAATATATCTTAGAGAAATAAGAGCCATCACACTAATAGACATATGCACACCCATATTCATGGAAGCACTGTTCACATTAGTAAAAAGATGGAAACAACCTGGATGCCCCTTAACAGATGAATGGATAAACAAACTATGGTACATACACACATTAGAGTATTATGCAATGATAAAGAACAATTATCAATCTGTGAAGCACCTCATAGCATGGATAAAACTGGAAGACATTATGCTGAGTCAAATAAGTCAATAACAAAAGGACAAATATTGTATGAGACCTCTGCTGTAAAAACTCATGAAAAAGTTTACACATAAAAAGAAACAATCTTTGTTGGTTATGAGGGATGGGAGGGGTGGGTGGGGACTAAATAGACAATAGATAAGTGGTAACTTTGGTGAAGGGTAAGACAGTACAAAATACTGGGGAAGCCAGCACAACTTGTACAAGGAAAGGTCATGGAAGTTCCATAGATACTTCCAAACTCCCTGAGGGACTGAATTGCTGGGCAGAGGGCTGTGGGGATCAGGATCTTGGGGAACATCCAACTCAATTTGCATAACACAGTTTGTAAAGACAATGTTCTACTTTCTACCTTAGTGAGTAGTGTCTGGGGTCTTAAAAGCCTGTGAGCAGCCCTCTAAGATACTCCACTGATCTCACCCCTTCGGGAGCAAGGGAGAATGAAGAGAACAAGACACAAGGAAAAGATCAGTCCAAAGGACTAATGGACCACAGCTACCACCACCTCCACCAGACTGAGTCCAGTACAGCTAGATGGTGCCTGGCTACCACCACTGACTGCTCTGACAGAGATCACCACAGAGGGTCCTGGACAGAGCTGGAAAAGGATGTAGAACAAAATTCTAACTCACAAAAAAAAAGACCAGATTTACTGGACTGACAGACTGGAGAAACCCAGAGAGAAACTGGAGAAACCCCAGACACCCTTTTAGCTCAGTGGTGAAGTCACTCCTGAAGTTCACTGTTCAGCCGGAGATTGGACAGCCCCATTTAAAAAAAAAAACAGGACTAATGAGGCACGGCAGTCCAGGGACAAGGACTAGAAGGCAGGAAGGGACAGGAAAGCTGATTATAGGGAACCCAAGGTTGAGGGACAGTGTTGACATGTTATGGGGTTGTCAATCATTGTCGTAGGGAAATATGTGTACTAACTGTTTAATGAGAAACTATTTATTCTGCAAACCTCCATTTAACGTACAAAGAAAAAGAATTATGTGAGATCAAATTGACAATAGCAACTCAAAAGGTTTGATGGGAAGCCTAGGGTCCAGTGAGTTGAAGATAATGGTGATGGAATAATTTTGAAAAAGGATAGGGAGAATAGCAGCACAACTGGAAGAATGTAATAGATGTCACTGAATTGTACATGTAGAAACATTGGAAATGGTGTAACTTTGGCTATGTATATTTTCACCAAAAAAAAAAAGGTCCTCCAAGGTCAAGAAGGGAGAGTGACCCTGTGCTTTACCAAGCATGAAGTCCTTCTCCAGGGACTGGTCCCTCCTGATAACAAGTCCAAAGTATTTGAGAAGAAGTCTTGAAATCCTTGCTTCTAAAGAACATTCTGGTTGTACTTCTGCCAAGACAGATTTCTTCGTTCTTCAGGCAGTCTATGGTATATTCAACAAACACCATGATTCAAAGGCATCAGTTCTTCTTCAGTCTTCCTTATTCATTGTCCAGCTTTCACATGCATACGAGGCAATTGAAAGTCCTTAAAGTGATATCTTTGCTTTTTGACACTTTAAAGCAGTCTTTTGCAGCAGATTTTTCCAATGGAATGCATCGATTTCTTGACTGTTGCTTCCATGGGAGTTGATTATGGATCCAGGTAAAATGAAATCCTTTGCAACTTCAATCTTTTCTCCATTTATCATGATGCTGCTTATTGGTCCAGTTGTGAGGATTTTTGTTTTCTTTATGTTGAGGTATAATCCATATTGAAGACTGTGGTCTTTGATCTTCATCAGGAAGTGCTTCAAGTCCTCTTCACTTTCAGCAAGCAAGGTTGTGTCATCTGCATATCTCACGTTGTTTATGAGCCTTCCTTCAATCCTGATGCCACATTCTTCTTCATATGGTCCAGTTTCTTGGATTATTTGCTCAGCAAACAGTTTGAATAAGCATGGTGAAAGGATACAACCTTGATGCACCCTTTTCTTGAATTTAAACCATGCAGTATCCTCTTGTTCTATTCGAACAACTGCCTCTTTGTTTATGTACAGGTCCCTCATGAGCACAATTAAGTGTTCTAGAATTCACATTCTTTGCAATGTTATCCATAATTTGTTATGATCCACACAGTCAAATGCCTTTGCATATTCAGTAAAACACAAGTAAACATCTTTCTGGTATTCTTTGCTTTCAGCCATGATCCATCTGACATCAGCAATGATATCCCTTGTTCCATGCCCTCTTCTGAATCCGGTTTGAATTTCTGGCAGTTCCCTGTCAATGTATTGCTGCAACCACTTTTGCATGATTGTCAGCAAAATTTTATTTGTGTGTGATATTAGTGCTATTATTCTATAATTTCCAATTTCCACACTCTGTTGGATCACCTTTCTTTGGAATGAGTACAAATATGGGTCTCTTCCAGTCAATTGGCCAGGCAGCTGTCTTCCAAATTTCTCACCATAGACGAGTGAGCACCTCCAGTGTTGCATCCGTTTGTTGAAACATCTCAATTGCTATTCCATCAATTCCTGGAGCCTTGTTTTTCGCCTATGCCTTCAGTGCAGCTTAGACTTCTTCCCTCAGTAACATCAGTTCTTGATCATATGCTACCTCCTGAAATGGCTGGACCTCAACCAATTCTTTTTGGTACAGTGTCTCTGTGTATTCCTTCCATCTTCTTTGGATGCTTTCTGCATCTTTTAATATTTTACCCATAGAATCCTTCAGTATTGCAACTCGAGGCTTGAATTTTTTCTTCAGTTCTTTCCACTTGAAAAATGCTGATCATGTTCTTCCCTTTTGGTTTTCTAACTCCAGGTCTTAACAGCTTTCATTGTAGTACTTTACTTGGTCTTCTCGAGCCACCCTCTGAAATATTCTGTTCAGCTCTTTTCCTTCAGCATTTCTTCCTTTCACTTGAGCTATTCTTCATTCAAGACCAAGTTTCAGAGTCTCTTCTGACATCCATTTTGGTCTTTTCTTTCTTTCCTGTCTTTTTAATGACCTATTGCTTTCTTCTTGTATGATGGTGTCCTTGATGTCATTCCACAACTCTTATGGTCTTCAGTCTTTAGTGTTCAATGCATCAAATCTGTTCTTGAGATGGTCTCTAAATTCAGGTGTGATATATTCAAGGTCATACTTTGGGTCTTGTGGACTTGTTCTAGTTTTCTTCAATTTCATCTTGAACTTGCATATGAGCAATTGATGGTCTATTCCACAATCATCTGCTGGCCTTGTTTTAACTGATGATATTGAGCTTTTCCATTGTCTCTTTCCGCAGATGTAGTTAATTTGATTCCTGTGCATTCCATTTGGCGAGGTCCACGTGTACAGTTGCTGTTTATGTTGTTGAAAAAAGGTATTTGCAATGAAGAAGTCCTTGGTCTTGCATGTGCATTCTATCATGCACTCTCCGGCATCATTTCAATCACTAAGGCCATATATTCCAACTACCAACCCTTCTTTGTTCCCAGCTTTTGCATTCCAATTGACAGTAATTATCAATGCATCTTGATTGCGTGTTTGATCAATTTCAGACTGCAGAAGTTGGTAAAAATCTTCAAATTTTTCATCTTTGGCTTTGGTGGTTGATATGTAAATTTGCATAATAGTTGTTCTATTAGCTGGTCTTCCTTGTAGGAATATGGATATTATCCTATCACTGATAGTGTTGTACTTCAGGGTAAATCCCGAAATATTCTTTTTGGTGATGAATGGGATGCCATTCTGCTTCAGTTTGTTATTCCTAGTGTCATGGATTGAATTGTGTCCCCCAAAAATATGTGTAAACTTGATTATGCCATGATTCCCAGTATATGTGGTTGTCTTTCATTTTGTGATTGTCATTTTATGTTAAAGAGGATTAGGGTGGGATTGTAACATTCTTACTAAGGTCACATCCCTTATCCAGTGTAAAAGGAGTTTCCCTGGAGTGTGGCCTGCACCACTTTTTATCTTACAAGAGATAAAAGGAAAGAGAAGCAAGCAGAGAGTGGGGACCTTATACTACCAAGAAAGCAGTGCTGGGAGCAGAGTGAGTCCCTTGGACCTGACGTTCCTGCATGGAGAAGCTCCTAGCTCAGGGAAAAATTGATGACAAGGACCTTTCTCCAGAGCTGACAGAGAGAGAAAGTCTTCCCCCAGAGCCGACACCCTGAATTTGGATTTACAGCCTACTAGACTGTGAGAAATTAAATTTTTCTTTGTTAAGCCATCCACTTGTGGTATTTCTGTTATAGCAGCACTAGATGACTAAGACACCCAGCATAGTAGACTATATGATTGTCTGATTCAAAATGGCCAATACCAGTCCATTTCAACTCATTAATGCCAAGGACATTGATCTTTATGCACTCCATTTCATTTTTGACAACTTTCAATTTTCCTAGATTCATACTTCATATATTCACGTTCCAATTATTGGTGAATGTTTGCAGCTATTTCTTCTTATTATGAGTCGTGACACATCAGCAAATGACGGTTCCAAAAGCTTTACTCCACCCACATCATTAAGGTCAACTCTGCTTTGAGGAGCCAGCTCTACCCCAGTAGTATTTTGAGTGACTTCCAACCTGAGGAGCTCATCTTCCAGTACTATATCAGACAATGTTCCACTGCTGTTCATAAGGTTTCCACTGGCCAATTTTTTCAGAAGTAGACTGCCAGGTCCTTCTTCCTAGTCTGTCTTAGTCTGGAAGCTTATGTGAAACATGTCCACCAATGGTGATCCTGCTGGTATTTAAAACATCAGTGGCAAAGCTTCCAGTATCGCAGTGACATGCAAGCTATCACAGTATGACAAATTGACAGACACAGTGTATGACTGTTAAACTGTACCATAACCGCCAAACCACTGAGAATCATGAGCCATCCAAGTTGACACACAACCTTAGCGATCACAAATATATAAGTATATAGTCATGTAGAAATTAAAGAGAATTTAAAAAAATTTATCATGCAAACACTAATCAAAAGAAAACAGGAGTGTCTATATTTATATAAAATAATGTAAACTTCAGAATAAAAAAATTAACAGAGACAGAGAGGGGCGTCTGTAATGATTAAAGGGTCAATTCACCAAGAAAGTACAGGTAGTCCCCAACTTACAGCGGGGTTCTGTTCCAACCACTCTGTCATAAGTCAGTTCTGACATAAGTCAAATACCTCTTTTTTTTTAGTTTTCATTATTATTGGCTTTAATTATGAGTATCTTTATAAATCTGATCTTTATTTGTCTTTGAGTGTTGGAAACATTACATATAAATTTATAGATATGATATCAGCAAATTACCCACCACAACATTGTAGGTGCTACATATTACTAACAGTAAGATGTAAACAAAAAAAAAAAAAAAGGTTTTGATTGTGGCTCGTTGTAACATAAATACTACATAAGTTGGGGACTACCTGAACAGCAGTCTTAAATAAGTATGCACCAAACAATAGAGCTGCAAAATATGTAATAAATAATTTCTTTTATAAGGATCAGCACAAAGCTGGTTCATATGAAGCAGAGGTTAAAGATGCCCCAATGTCCAACTTTTCCAAATTGCTGTACCACTCCATCATCTCTAACATCAACTACTCCCTCTCCCCTCAGTACTCTTTGGGTTCCATAATTCACTGCAACATCTCACAGAACTCATGAAACATATAGTGGAAATGGCTCACACAGTTGTGGAGGCTGGCAAGTCCCAAATCCATGGGTCAGGCATAGGCTTCTACCAATTCACGTGGCTGCAGGGCCTGACAAACCCAAACTGGCAGTTCACAGGCTGCTGACTCACAAGACTGCAGAAGCTGGCAAATCAGGTCAGTTGATAGCCAGCTGGCTCAAGGGACTGTAGAGGCTAGTGAATCCCACAATCAGGTAGGTCAGACAGCAGTCCTCTGGCTCGAGTCTGATGAACTGGGGTCAACTGATCACGAACAAGATGTGTGATACAGATGCAGAGAGAAAAAGTCCTATCAGGACACATACATATATCATAGATGCAGGCCACACCCCAAGTAAGGCTGTAACTTGAGTCAGGGTGGGACTTGAGTCACACCCTCCTTCAAGGCTTCAACCCAAGACACACCCTAGACCAATCCTGCCACATCAACATGTAGAAGTCAGGATCCACAACACATAAAAAAAGGAGGGCTTCAATACAGTATAGGGAATCATGGCCTAGCCAAGTTAACACATAACCCCAACCATTACAAGTTCCATATACCTTATTTGGAGCCCTGGTGGAATAGGGGTTAAGAGCACAGCTGCTAACCAAAAGGTCGGCAGTACAAATCCACCTGCTACTGCTTGGAAACCCTGTGGGGCAACCCTACTCGGTCCAAAAGGGTTGCTATGAGTTGGAACTTACGACTGCAACGAGTTTGGTCTTGGTTTTTTTTTATACCTTATTTACATAGTCCTCCTCAATCACTGTGTGTGAGTCACAAAGACCATGGCTAGAAGAGCCATGTTAAGTAATTCATTACACTGCAATATGTGAAGCAAAAACTGATTCACACTCTTCATCCAAAGATTGGACAGGCCTATAAAACAAGGCAAGAATGAGGGGTCATACCAGCCCAGGGGCAAGGACTAGAAGGCAGGAGGGAACAGGAAAGCTGGTAATAGGGAACCCAAGGTTGAGAAGGGAGAGCGCTGACATGTCTTGGGGTTGTTAACCAATGTCATAAAGCAATATGTGTACTATCTGTTTAATGAGAAGCTAGTTTGTTCTGTAAACTTTCAGCTAAAGTACAATTAAAAGCAAACTGATTCAACTGAAAGGAGAAGTAGACAAATCCCCAATTATAACTGGAGATTTCAATACCTGTCTCTTAATAACTGGTAGAACAACTAAACAGAAAATTAACAAAGATATAGAAAGACTAAAAAAACTCCATCAGCCAACAACCCTAATCAACATTTATATAAAACTTCACCAAACAAGAGAAGAGTACACATTCTTTTTAAGTCCCCATGAAACTTTTACCAAAATAGAGCATGTAGTCTGGGCCATCAAACAAACCTTAACAAATTTAAAAGAATCGAATCATACAGATTGGGTTCTCTGACCACAATTGAATCAAACAAAAAATCAGTCACAGAAAGATAAAACAAATCTTCCAACTTAGAAACTAAGCAATATACTTTTATCTATGGGTCAAAGAGCAAGTCTCAATGATATAAAAATGAAAATACAACATGTCAAAATTTGTGGACACACTAAAGCAGTACTGAGAATTTTATAGCACTAATGCATACAGTAGAAAAGAAAAAATCTCAGCTCTATTATCTAAGCTCTCACTTGAAGAAACTTAAAAAAAAAAGAAGGGGCCGAGCCAAGATTGTGGAGCTTCCTGTGGTTCCTCTTACAATAAAGACTCGATAAAACAAGTGAATCAATTATATATGACAATCTAGGGGCCCTGAACATCAATGACAAATTTGAGGAATAAGACTGAGTGGCAGGGGCAGGGAGACATGGTTCAGAAGCAGCGAGGAGTTGCCAGACCTGACCTGGTGGGAACCGGCACCCTGCAGGCTGGATCAGCTGGTGCAAGCAGTGAGGCAAGCAGTGGCGCTAGAGATGTGTTTTCCATATCAGGAGAGACTGAGGGCAGAGAGTTGGCTCAAACCTCCAGAACCAGTGAGAAATGGCGCTCAATCAGAGAAAGTTAAGTACAAGCATCAAACCTACCATATGGATAAAAAAAAAAAAAAAAAAAAAAAAAACCTCCTTTTGGGAAATACCTGTCTCCCATTTACCTGCCCCCTCCCCACTCTGCTCCAGGTCCTGGGTCCAGCCTCAGAGATTGCTGTGCTCCCTGGGCCAGAAGTAGGACCCATCACACTCCCTGAGCCATTTTCCCAGCTTTGGAGAGGGAACAAATTAACAAGCAGGAGAAAACAATCTGCTAGCTCCCCTAAGCCAGGAACTAAAGGCAGGCACAGCCCCTTTGCCTAGGAACAGGCATAAGGGGTCCATGAACTTTGAATACCTTTCACCCCTGCATAGATCTTTGTGGGCCCATTTCAACAGCACAGGCCCTCATTAGCACAGTATACCAGGGTATATACCTGAAGCCTATTTTCATCTGTATCTGCTATAAGGCGGAGTGGCAGATTTGTGACATTTGATATCACCCTGCCCATTAAGCAGGGTCCTCACCTACCCACATCAGGGGCCTGAGGACTTGTGGCTCCACCCACTCCACCAAGCCTCCCAAGAATAAGTGGTGACTCCCAGTCCTTATGGCCAACAGCATTGGGTGTCCATAGTCTGGCTGTAAAACCCATCTACCTATGTGCTCTAGGGAACAAGGACACACCTTCCACCGAGACACTCAGGGGCAGCAGTCGGCCCCCTGCCTTAATCAACACATGACCCCCCCACTGCAGCAAGATACCTGTGCCTACACCAATCACCCCTGCCCGTCTAAGACTGTAGGTGAGAGCCTGCACCATACACTCAGTGACCAATGAGCTGGACACCTGAGCTGAATCCATACAAGAAAAGTAAATAGACTCTTGGGCTAACGTACCTAGTAACAGCTCTAGCCACCTGGAGACAGGACATGAGAGTTTCAAAGACACCAATAATCAAAGTAGCTCACACGACCAGCCTATTTGGGTATATGAAAACAAAACAAAACAAGAAGCTAGGACACAGTAAGTAAGCAAACAGAAAATAAATAAATATAACTTATTGATGGCTAGGTGACAACAGTCAATATCAAATCACATAAAGAGGCAGACCATGATGGCTTCAGCAAGCCACCAAAACAAAGAATCAAAAAACCTTCTGGAGGAAGAGAACTTCTTAGAATTACTGGAGGTAGAATTCAAAAGACTAATATACAGAACTGGTTAAGAAATCAGGAAGGAGATCAGCCAAAACGTAGAACAAGCCACGGAACACACAGACAAAGAAATAAGGGAACTTAAGAAGGTTATTCAAGAGCATAATGACGAATTTCACTGGCTGCAAGAATCCATAGAGAGACAGCAAACAGAAATCCAAAAGGTTAACAATAAAATTTGAGAATTAGACAACTCAATAGAAAGTCATAAGAGCAGAACTGAGGATACTGAAGTCAGAATTATCGAGATTGAAGATAAAGCACTTGATTCCAACTTATTTGAGGAAAAATCAGATAAAGGAATACAGAAAAATGAAGAAACACTAAGAATTATGTGGAACTCTATCAAGGGGAATAACCTACAAGAACAGGGGGAAATATCAGAGAATACAGAGAGAATTGTTGAAGATTTATTGGCAGAAAATTTTCCTGATATTGTGAAAGATGAGAAGATATCTATCCAAGAAGCTCATTGAATCCCACACAAGGTAGATCCCAAAAGAAAGTCACCAAGACATGTTACAATCAAACTTACCAAAACCAAAGATAAAAAGAGAGTTTTAAGAGCAGCTAGGAATAAATGAAAATTCACCTACAAAGAACAGTCAATAAGAATAAGCTTGGACTACTCAGCAGAAACTCTGCAGGCAAGAAGGCAATGGGATGACATATATAAAGCCTTGAAGGAAAAAAGTTGCCAGCCAAGAATTATATATCCAGCAAAATTGTCTCTCAAATATGATGGTGAAATTAGGGAATTTCCAGATAAACAGAAGTTTATGGAATTTGTAAAAACCATACCAAAATTACAAGAAATACTAAAGGGAGTCCTCTGGTTAGAAAATCAGTAACATCAGATAATAACCCAACACTAGAACACAGGACAGAGCAACAAGATACCAACCCAGATAAGGAAGACACAAAAATAAATCAAAACTAAAGCACTGAAAATAGGGAAACAGAGACATCAATATGTAAAGGATGACAACATTAAAACAAAAAAGAGGGACTTAAAAATGTAGACATAGATCTTTCATATGGGGAGGAAGTCAAGGCGATATAAAGAAATAAAAGACTGGTTGAAACTTAGAAAAATATGGATAAATATTAAGGTAGCCACAAGGGAAACTAACAATCCTACACATCAAAAAAAAAAAAAAAAAAAAAAGAGAGAGAAAAACATAAAGACCCAGCAAATAGAAAATCAACAACAAGGAAAAAGACGAAAAGAAAATACATAAAGAAAAATGACTCAACACAGGAAATTAAGTGGAACAAAGAAACTGTCAACAACAACAAAAAAAATCAAAATGACAGCACTAAACTCATACCTATCAATAATTACGTTGAATGTAAATGGACTAAATGCACCATTAAAGAGACAGAGAGTGGAAGGATGGATTTTAAAAAAAAAAAAAAACTATTCACCTATATGCTTCCTACAAGAGGCACACCTTAGACTTAAAGACACAAACAAATTAAAACTCAAACGATGGGAAAAAATATGTTAAGCAAACAACACTCATGAAAGAGCAGGAGTGGCAATATTAATCTCTGACAAAATAGACTTTAAAGCAAAATCCACCACAAAGGATAAGGAAGGACACTATATAATGATTAAAGGCTCAATACACCAGGAGGACATAACCATAATAAATATTTATGTGCCCAACGACAGGGCTCTAAAATACACAACACAAACCCTAACAGTAGAAAACAGAAATAGACAGCTCCACAATAATAGCAGGAGAATTCAACACACCCCTTTTGGTGAAGGACAGAACATCCAGAAAGAAGCTCAATAAAGACACAGAAGATCTAAATGCCACAATCAACCAACTTGATCTTATAGACATATACAGAACACTCCACCCAACAACAGACAAGTATACTTTCTTTTCCAATGCACAAGGAACATTCTCCAGAAAAGACCACATATTAGGCCACAAAGCAAGCCTTAACAAAATCCAAAACATAGAAATATTACAAAGCACCTTTTCTGACCATAAAGCCATAAAAGTAGAAATCAGTAACAGGAAAAGTAAGGAAAAAGATTGAATACATGGAGACTGAACAACATGTTACTCAAAAACTACTGGGTTATAGAAGAAATTAAGGATGGAATAAAGAAATTCATCGAATCAAATGAGAATGAAAACACATCCTATCAGAACCTTTGAGATAGAGAAAAAACAGTGCTCAGAGGTCAATTTATAGCAATAAATGCACACATTCAAAAAGGAAGAAGGGCCAAAATCAAAACATTAACCGTACAAGTGGAACAAGTAGAAAGAGAGCAGCAAAAGAAGCCTTCAGGCACCAGAAGAAAGGAAATAATAAAACTTAGAGCAGAAATAAGTGAAATAGAGAATAGAAAAACAATTGAAAGAGTTGACAAGACCAAAAGCTGGTTCTTTGAAAAGATCAACAAAATCAATAAACCACTGGCCAAACTGTCAAAAACACTTTGTGATCCGGTTCTTCTTTTCTCCCCTTTCTGAACGTCTTCCTTCTGCTGTCACAGTCACCCTAGGAGATGTAGAGGCTCACAGTCTATAAATAGAAGAGCATTCAAGGAAATCCTCCGGGTTATGTTTTTACTTTCTATGTGTGCAGAAATATTAAAGAAAATATTAGGAGAACTAAATCAGTATTCCTTCAAGTTGGGTTTAAACAGTGTTGGAGCAGAGAAAAAGGGTGGAAGTACCGGGGATCGAACCCGGGGCCTCATACATGCAAAGCATGCGCTCTCCCGTTAAGCTACACCCCCGCAGCTGGGAGCCCATGGCTAAACTTTATCTAGATATAAGTATTATCTTCTGAGATACTCCATCCTGGAAGCTTGCGGTAGTGTTGTTCAGTGTTAAGTGGCATCAGCAATTGCTTTGGGCAGCAGGCACTCAGGAACCAGTGGGGGATACTGATTCTTTCGAGTAGAGGGCTTGAAAGCGAAGGCAGAGGATTGGAAACGTGCCAGATAAATAGCCACAAGACGTTTTTAAAAACGTTGAGTTATTAAGTCTCTGTCTCCTATTGTGGGAGGTAAAGAATTAAGTCTCAATTTTTGCATCTTTTGACTTCCTCTAGATACGTCTTCAAGTGAGATACAGAACTTTTCCTTGCCTAAAACTCTTCACTATGTTTGCTGTTTGCTCAAACGGAATATTAAAAGATAGATTTGATGGAGAAAAGCCACCGTCAAAAGAAATTCTGAGAGCAATGCAGTCAGTATTTCATTAAGAGTCTTTTCTCTTCTACTCTAGACATCCAGGTAACTCAGGGACCATACCAATGTTCTGGAAGAGGAATTCATAAAGCATAAATGAAACAGCAGCTTCAGGTTGGAGAGAAAGGTCAATTATAAGAGTAAGATAGAAGGTAAACAGACAAGACTTAAAGGAAAAGAACAAAAGTGGGTGAAGCATTTCTTTACTAAAAAAAAAAAATGACATTACCAAACAGAAGCCAGTACAAAAAAAGGGAGTTTTAAATTTGGATAGGGGTGGGTGGGAGAAAGAGTGGAAGGCGAGAAGATAAGCTAGCTTTGCTCATGTGGAATTGAAGATACTGTGGGACAAGCTTGAGAGAATATTGCACAGTGAACTCAGGCCAGTACTTTGGTCTCCGGTCCTGGATTTGTGAATGATCAGAAACTGCAAGCATGTTGAGGGTGAATGAAGACTGCAAAGTGTGCTTTGAGATTTGGGGATTAGAACTTCGTTACTAATATTTATTAAAAAAAAATAATAATAAGCTTACTCCTAGACTGTTCTTCAACCCTGGGATTTATCACGGTTAAGATTGTGTTCTTTGCACTACATAAAAGGACTGAGAGAAAATCCATTTCCTAGTCCCAGTTTCTAGTGTTTATTAGCTCTTTCTCATCCTGGTTTGCCCATATATGAGCTTTCGCCAATTTTCGTAAAAATGACATTGAGTCCTTTTTGAAATTGGCAGAACACAATTTGTCTATTAGACTTATTCTTTCAGAGGGCTCATGGGATTTGTACAAAAAGAACAAGAAGCAGTTACTGATAGGTTTCACCTAAGGAGAGAACAAGAGTCACACAGAAAACTGACAGGTATGTGTGTATGTTTGTCTGTGTATGTGTAAATGTTGGGTGGGTGTCTAAGCTGTTTGATACTGCAAAAGTAATATTAGGGCAGTTCACAAAAACACTGCTTGGTTTCTGTTATTAGGTAGCTATGCATTATGTTGTCTTATACCTGGAGAAAACTGGTTGTCTTGGATTCTTGAGAATTCAAAATAAGGGGTGTGTGCGTGTGTGTGTGTGTGTTTTAAATTTACCTCATAAACAAAATGGAAATTAAAAATTTAAATATCTGTAGCTATCTTCAGATTGTCTACCAACAACAGTATTGGGAATATCTATCTGTACAGAAGACGTAAGATGGGTTCATTTATTACAGAATTCCTCTGAGATTGAAGACAAAATACACTCATGGCATATATACCCAATTCAGAAGGCCTGCAAATATATGAAGTATATGTGTAATACTGCACTGTCCAATATGATAGCCACAATGTGGTGATAAGGTGTTGGGAAAGGGGAAGTAACCTATAATCCTATAATTAGGTTTCAGTGTTTTAGTGAGCTCAGGAGTTATGACTGTCACAAGTCCTTCTTAGCTTTTCCCCCACCCCCCACCCCCACTCTTTAGGTGAAACAGGAAGACTAAAGGGAGCTGGAGTTGAGTATTTCCTCTTGTCCACCTCTAAGACTAGAGGGGGCTTATTTAGGTATTTCCCTTCCCACAGGTAGAAGGCTAGAAGGGGCTGGAGTTTGGTATATCCCTTCCTCCATGTGGGTTAGGATCTGATAAAATCCATATTGGTTACACTCTGATAAAGTAGTTTCCGTTGAGGGCAGGCCATTGTTAAGAACAGAACACTATTTCAAAATGGTTACTTTTCCCCCTCCCTTTGTTGGAAGAACTAGGGGATTTTTCTCTGAACTTCACAGTGAGAATCTGCTGCTGCTCCTCATGGTAAAACTCACGAAAGTATGAGGGGCCCCCTAATGCTGGTCCTCAATGAGTTTTTCCCTCTTAAGCCAGCCCACACTCAGTCTCCAGCAATAAATAACTATTTCTAACCAATGCTGGGTCCAGTTGCTGTGATGGTTTCTGCTCCTAGTAAGCAGTGCTTTCTGTATCAGCCTGTTTGTCTCTCCAGTTTTCAGGGTGATAGTTTGCCCTGTGATCTCGATTCTCTGATGTATCTATGAAAAGCTGTTAATTTTTAGTTTTGAAGCTTTTTTCTTGTTGTGAGGATGGAGAGATGACTTCCAAGCTCTTTACATGCAGGACTAGAAACCAAAAGTCATAATTTTTAAATTGATTGCTTGATAATGTTTTGGATATATCAAGTTAATAAAGTATATAGTTAAAATTAAATTGACATGTTTATTTTTACTTGTTTAATGTCGCTACTGGAAAATTTAAAACTGCATAATTGTCCTTCATTTATGGCTTTCATTATATGTCTATTAGACAGCACTGACTAGAGAAGATGGTATCTGACTAGGTGTTGTCTTGGGAGAACCCTAGAGGAAGAGAGGATGGAGTAGGACCTACCAACATTTGCTTCAAGCCAAACGTGGACTTGGAAGAAAGTGTTCACACATGATCTCCTTTAATCTTTACAGCATCCTTTTTTATGTACTAGTCAATGGCCTCATTTTTTAGATATTGAATAGAGACTAATTCCGTTTTGCTAATTTCCCTATGTCTCCCACCTCAATAGAATATAAAGGAATTCTTGCTCAATTAGGTAATAAAACATTCAATGATACTGCTTGCCCAATCAAATATTTCTTAAAGAAATAAAATGCAAGTGTCTGAGTTGAGTGGGGCTGAGTGACCTAATGGATAACGTGTCTGGTTCCCAGTTTCTGTACAGTCAACGTCCCTATCCCGATGTTGCCTCTCACTTTGTACCAGTTTTCCTTTTGCAACTTGATGCAGTTCTGATACTGGAACACTGCAGGTTATTTTCCCCTGGCAGTATCCAGAAGTCTCCAGTGGAAAACAGACATTGTGAAACCAAAACATTTACTTGAAAAGAAGAAAAAACTCAAAATGACAAAAAAATTACCTATAACCCCTAACAAAGAATGTCAAGAAAGAGGCTGATGTTAGAGGGGAAAATATGGGATATTTGTACCTGAGTCTTGATGACTTTACTGCCATTTGCCTTCATTTTTCAGAATTCTAGATCCCCTCATAAATGTTCAGCAGAATTTTTCATATAGAAGTGTTTATTTTTCTTCTCTCCTTGAACAGAAATAGAGATTTGGAAATTCAGACAGGTGTGCAAGGCTGCTGGGATGTCTTATCAGCAAGAAAAGTCAAGATGTTCTTAAAATCGTTTAAAAATTCAATGATGTTCAACAGTTTTCCTTATTCCAGCAGTTTAATAATGGAGTGGACTCAAGACATAAACCCAGATTTTCTGATGGCAAAATTTTCCTTGCATACACCACACTCACATATATACACTCATATCTTATAGTGATTCTTTTTGTACAAGACTTCGAAACAGTTCTTTTTATTAAAAACATCCCTCCCCTCCCATACATAACATGAAAGCAGAAATGAATCATAAGTGCAACCAAGACCCGTTTCTGTTAAGTCAGTTCTGACTCATAGTGACCCTATAAAAAAGGGTAGAACTGCTCCATAGGGTTTCCCCTACAGGCAAGGTAGAATCGCCCCCATAGGCTTTCCAAGGCTCCAGTCTTTAAGGAAGCAGACTACCACATCTTTCTCCCCCAGAGCTGCTGATGGGTTCAAACTACCAAGCTTTCGGTTGGCAATATCTAGCACTTTAACCACTATGCCACCAGGGCTCCTTATAAGTGCAACATCATGTACCATATTGGAATTTCTTACCCCAGAATTCCTAGAGTAGAACTGTCCCGGGGGGTTTCTAGGCTGTAATCTTTACAAGAACAGGTCGCCAGGTCTTTATCCCTCTGAGCAGCTGGATAGGTTGAACCACCAACCTTTAGATTAGCAGGCTAGTGCGTAACCATTTTGCCACCAGGGCTCCTTGCCTGAATTTCAGTTTATTTGTTTTTTAATTTTTAAATACAATATACCAGCTGTTGTTAACACATCACGGAAGACTAGACCAAAAAAAAACCCATTGCCATGGAGTCTCACTCGTAGCAACCCTATAGTACAGAGGAGAACTGCTCCATAGGGTTTCCAAGGAGCAGCTGGTGGATTTGAAATGTCAATCTTTTGGTTAGCAGGCAAACTTGCTTAACCACTGGACTACCAGGGCTCCATGGAAGACTGTAGGAATATGTAAATAAAGAAGAGAATGATAAAAATATGTATGCACACAACCTGGTTGGATTTGCTAAAATCAGTAAAAAAAATGTAGTGAGATATATAGAAATACATATATCTTTAAAAAAAAAAAAAACTCTCAAGGAAAGGACACACTTCCATTGAGCCACACCTCTCTCATGACAAAAAGGTCATGAAAATACTCCTTGAAATATTAGCCGTATTTCTCAGGAGTCTTTGCAGATATTAGTTGGCCAGAGAGAAACTCCACTGTTTCAAATCCCACGGTACCTCTCAATTTGGTTGCATCAGTTGTTATATAAGAAAAAGGATGATAATAATTATGCAAAGCTAAACAAAACTGCCAAAACCCAGGGCTGAACCAGGGACATTTAGATCTTCAGTCTAACACTCTCCCAACTGAGCTATTTCAGCTGTTCTGAACCCTGATTTTTAGTTATACCTTCAAAGTATTATTTAACCTTTTTATTTACAAGATTCATGTGTTTTAAAACTTAATCTTATTCAATATTATCCACTTACTCACCCAAAATTACATGGGCTCTGTTGCCATCCATGTCTGAAAAATATGATCCAATTTTTGGAGATGATGGATGGGCTGGCACAAGAGGAGTAGGAGGGAGTGAAAGTGTCAGAATAGGTAAAACAAGAAGCTTCTTTGCTTGGCAACCTCTGGCTGTTCCATGCTTCAAACACTGCTCGGAAAACTAAGCAAATTCCAAACGAAATGATCGAGACTGTTCTTTCTCTCCTTTTTCAATCCTTCTTTTTCTGTCATGCTTGTCAGTGACACTGGAAAGGGCAACAGAGGATTATTGAGCCCATAAGGTGGTGGCGGGCTTTGCTTTGGAGTAGAAACGGGGGAACATTTAAAGGTAATCCATCGAATAATGTGTTGATCTCCATATGAGTATGCAAAATGTGTTTTTAGTAGAGAAGATGTTGGGAATTGTAAAATGCAGATGAATCTGTATGGTTTCGAACTCTCTCAAGAGAAACTCCACTATTTCAAACCCCACTGTATCTCACAATCTGGTTGGATCATAACAAGCAAAACCAGAGGGAATGAGAAAAAATGAAAAGATTCAACTCACTTTGGTTCCATTTTATAGTTAACCGAGGAACACAAAAGAAATGGAAGGACTGAAAGAAAAGAAAAGACGTCCTCGGGCAACCTGTTAATGATCTTTGTTAACAGAACCATTTGTGTTCTCAGGTGTGCCTGTATCAGTTAAAAGACTGAAGGTTGAGGACCTACTCATTGATTTCCTCCATCCCTTCCCCTTAGTTGGCAGTAATAGTTAGGATCAATCACGATACATGGTGGCACTTCGTTCCCAACTTCTTCTGAGTGAGGAAAAAGGGAACCACACCTCTCAAGGAATGCTTTCCAAACGTGAAAGCTGAGAAAATTATTAGCGTTGGTGAAAGTAAAAGTGTGACAGACAAAGCTCAGTTGGGAGAGTCCTAGGCTAAGGTCTAAAAGTCCTGGATCCTTTCCTAGGATTGGAAAGGCCCTCAATTTACATAAAAACAATGTCTCCTTCCCACACCAAGTCACCCGACAACAAACACCCTCCAGCACTCACTTTCTCAAGTAATTTTTCTAAAGGTCTAAGACGAGGTGAATTGGAATTGTGTTCATCCAACCATCCTTGCCTTCATCAGTGTTAAAAACAATAAGACTAACAGCTAAAGAGATCAACTATTTATTGAGAGAGAACAAGAGAGATATTTGCAAACTGGCAATCAGTTCTAGAGAAATTGCTTCAACTACTGAAAAGTTGTTTTTTGCTTACACGCCAGTTATAATTTTGTGATAGAAGAAAGAATGTACAGTTGGTACAGTAGTGCAGAAGAACAAGTTGTATGGAATACACAAAATCCTAGGATACAGGTCTTGGGAAAAAGAAACTTTTAAGCTAAACATCTATCATCTGTTACTTCAAAGTGAGCCAGGTCCTTGGGAAAACAAGAAGGGGCGTTATTTAGAGATTAATGAGGTTGGTTTACAGGGGGATAGTTCATGATAAAATGCCCGTAGGTCTTGGAGCATTGTCCAGGCTTCAGGGAAGTTGTTTAATTTTAACATCAGTGAATACTTACATTCAATATTTTAAGTACTTAAATAAAGACCTGCCTAGAATACTGTCCTCAATATTATATGGAGAATCTTGGATAAAGAGGTTTTAGACTCACTGTGGAGGTCATCAGCCATACACACTAAGCTGAAAGCACCCCAGTGAGAGAACAGCCCTTACTCTGGCTCTTTGCTCACCAATCCAACCCTATCTGTTTGGTATTATCCAGGACCTCCTGGAACTTTCCAATTCACCAATGGTACCTTTTGATGGTTTCCAGGGCTCTTTGACTTTATTCTTTCAAACATCTATATCTATAGCAAGCTTTACCGTTATGTCAGTGGGTTCTCAGAAAGAAGGGAGTTTGACAGTTTTGCTCTGTCGTTGCTCGGCCATTCTGACTCTGCTTTTGACCCGTAGATTCGTCCAGCCTGGAAAAACGTCAGTTCATTTAAAGTTGATGGCGTTTTTAAGTTTCCCGCATAGCTAAAATCCTTTGTAGAAATGGTCCTCAAGCGAGGGATAGAGATGTAGGTGTGGAACTAGAACTAAGGACAAGCTCAGAAGGTGTGACATGGCACGAGTAATGACAGTCAGCTGGAAAACATGCTGGCGGGGCGCTGACCCAACAGGATGTGGAGTTCAATTAGCCGGTTTGACTAAAGCCGGTGGCTTCCTGTGGTTTAAGGAGCACTCCATTCGGAGTCATTATCGCTGCGATATACCCTGGAGAGGTGTGATTTTCTTGGAACTTTCCTGGTGGGAAGATCCTAGAACCAGAAAGGATTATTCACACTACAATCCATTTACCCTTCTCCTCGTGAAGCCGCTAGACAGTATCCATTTCAGTGAATTCCGTAAGAGTGGAATTTAAACCAGTGGTCTCTCTCTAGCCAGCTCTCAGGTTCTCTGAGGGGAAAAAAAACTCACAGTAAAAACGTCAGTATTCTTTTATGAAAAGAACCGTCATCCTGAAGCCACTCGGTCGTTAGAGGGTGTAGCTCGTTGGTAGAGCACGTGCTTTGCATATGCGAGGTCTCTGGTTCAATCCCTGGCATTTCCTCTTCACCTTTTACCAACCCTCATCCTCTTTTCTTTTTTCATGTTTTCTCTGTTCACAGGAAAAGGAAGCTAATGGTCCAACGGGTTGTTTTTAGTGTTCTTTGATTTCTACGTGT
This sequence comes from Dugong dugon, assembly GCA_030035585.1. Classification (NCBI taxonomy): domain Eukaryota; kingdom Metazoa; phylum Chordata; class Mammalia; order Sirenia; family Dugongidae; genus Dugong; species Dugong dugon. The sequence goes on along the minus strand of CM057464.1, from coordinate 39,136,594 downwards.
TGGGGCTTAGCGTCTCCCAGGGCAGGGCATCAGCAGAAGGAAGACAAGAGGGAAGAGAAAGAAAAGTAACCAGCCCCTAGCTCAAAGCAAGAAGGCTGCCACTGCAACAACTACCCATTAACGTTAGGGTTTAGTTAGCATATCATGTAAGATCAGGACAGAAGAAGAAGGACGGAGAGAAAGGAGAAAATGAAATGGCTTTACGGAAACTCTCTTTCGGTCCTTTCAGTTATCACTGCAATCATATCTGCTCAGTCAGACCACAGAAAAGCTTTCGGCTCGTTTCCCTCCCCCTAGTGGTCCAGTGGTTAAGATCTCAGCGGCTAACCAGAAAGTCAGCACTTCGAATTCACCAGCGGCTCCTTGGAAACCCCATAGCGCAGTTCTATGCCACCACGAGTTGGCATTGACTCCACCGCAACAGGTTGGGGCTGTTTTGTTTTTCAGACTTTCTCTTTTCCCTCCTCCTCCACCCACTCATTCTGCTGTTTAGAGGGAGCGGATCCCAAATCTGTTTGGGTGAGTGAATTTTTTTTTTAAATTATGCTTTAGGTGAAAGTTGACAGACCAAATTAGTTTCTCATTAAACAATTAATACACATATTGTTTTGTGACATTGGCTGCCAACCCTGTGATGTGTCAACATTCTCCTCTTCTCGACCTTGGATTCCCCATTTCCATTCGTCCAGCTTTCCTGTCTGCCCCCCCCGCCCCCCCCCATCTTCCCGTCCTTGCCCCTGGGCTGGTGTGCCAATTTACTCTCATATATGTGGCTGAACTAGTTACTGTTTGTTCTATAGGCCTGTGTAATCTTTGGCTGAAGGGTGAACCTCAGGAATGACTTCAGTACTAAATTAAAAGGATGTTCAGGGGCCATTTCCTGGGGTTTCTCCAGTCTCTGTTCAGACCAGTAAGTCTGGTCTTTTTTGTGTAAGTTTGAATTTTGTTCTACATTTTTCTCCTGCTCTGTCCAGGACCCTCTGTTGTGATCCCTGTCAGAGAAGTCGGTGGTGGGTCACTGATTAGAGGATGACGGACAACTCAAACCACAGTATTCAAGAAACAAGGAGTCTTTCAACACAAACATCGAAAGTATAATTTGGAAATTTGAGGGACTGACGCTATCAGCTGGCCAGAATAGTTCAGTTTGGGAGGAGATTAGCCTTGAGGTTTTAAAGGTTTCTTGTGTGACTCCAGGTTTTGTCAGGGCGGTTATTCTGGTTGATTGTAAAATGACTTTCGTTGGAAGTTTTCAAACACCACATTGTAGAAAACATCCCACACCACACACACACCTAGCTAAATTGAAATCACAAGAGTACTGATGAGTGCCCGATTAAAATTCCTCCCCTTCTACATTTCTTACATTCGCTGACAAAATTCCCTTTTCTTGTCTTTAGAACTTTAAATAAAATCATAACTTTGTGATTTAAACTACACCAAAGATTCCTGATGGAGATGCAGCCAAAGGGCTATGTGTAGGGGTGAGGAGAGGAGGGCAGAGAAGGGTAAGAATAGATAGATGCGTCTAAATTGCTTATGTTTCCTAAAATAAACACTGGCAGTATAAACAAGGAGCCATTAAAAACTGTAGAATGGCTTCGCTTATAAACATTGTCCTACACTGATTGTATGAACCAAAAGTAGTTTCATTTTCATTTCCTTTTGGATACTACTTTGTTTATCAAAGAGGTAGAAAAACTGTAAAAGTCTAATTTCACAAAAGAAAGCCAAGCTTGCATCGTGTATAGAAACAAACAAGATCTCCCTTTAGCCTCCCAAAGGCTATGAGAGCCCTAGAGGGTAGGAGTCCACTACTCACAGAAGCCAAACAAAAAAAAACCTGTTGCTGTTGAGTAGATTCTAATGCATAGTGACCCTTTATGACAGAGTAGAACTGCCTCATAGGGTTTCCAATGCTGTAATCTTTGCAGAAGCCAACTGCCACATCTTTCTCCTGGGGATCGGTAGCCAAGCACTTAATCACTGCACCACCAGGGCTACTTACAGAGGAAAATGAAAAAGACAAGACTCCACAGACAGTGGAACCCAGGAAAACCTGTTTAATCAGCAGGTGCTTTAACCATCTAAAGCACCAGACCATCCAAGGGTTTTGGTTCCTTTCGGACTCAGCCAGTTGAGAAATGTTTTTACAAAGCCCTGTCTATTTCAGGAGAGATGCCAAATGAAGACTGCTTTTAAATTCCTTTTTAAGTGAATTAACTGTTCCCCCCTTGATTTCCATTCCCTTGACTCCTGGCAGAGCCAGTGTGAGAGAGCACAAAAGCTTGCACATCCAGTTTTATGTTCCCCCAGTGCTGGTGGTCTTTCTTTCTCTTGCTCTTCATAACCTCACTGGATTAAATGCAGAGCCTCAAAAAGACCTCTAGTGAACAAAGTGAGTGGGCAGAAGCCATGAGCAATAGAATGTCCCCAAAGAGCACTGGGACTCTGGCCACTGTAGCCCACAAGGAAATCAATATTCTGAACACTTTTTCCCAGAGAAAGGAAGTCACTAATACCTAGGTCCTAGAAGTCTCAACCTCAACCCTCCCCCTCCTGGAGTGGCCAGCATGCCTCACGTGCCTTCAGCTTGGACCTGTGGATTTGATGCTCCTTCTTCATCCAGTCTCTGCCCTACCACCGGCTTCCCACATCATCATATAAGGGTTCCTGCACCTTCATTGCTCCTGGCTGCTGGAGTTGCAGCAGAAAATGGTGATGAGGGGGTGAGGTACAAAGAAGAAAATTCGAAAATGTGCCTCTGGAAATTTAGTCTAGATGAAAAGAAAAGACAGTAAACCTTCAGCTACTGAATTTGAAAAGCAGCACGTGTCTGCCACAGAGAAGCACTATTCTGGCACTGTGTGGACCTGATGAATTTGAAATGTCCGTGAAGCAAATTCATGGAGATGTCTGCTGAGCAATGTCATGCCTGAGTCTGGAATCCTGTAGACAGCGTGCATCTGGAGGTCTGGATTTTCAAGTCGCAATGGAGGAGAGGGCCCCTGAAGTGAGGACCGAAAAAGATCCATTAGAATTGAGGATTGTGAGTCTTTTGTATGTTTCTGGAAAACAAAAGAATGACTTGCCCCTAGGTTGATTTTGGACCCTGGGATTCATTTTCTGCTCCAGGTACTGCCAGCTTGCTCCAAGGTCGCTCCCCAGCTGACTCTCTGCAGGGCACTTACATTCCATCACTAGGGAGCATCCCAGGAGTAGAGCATTTTTCTTGCACCTTCAAATTCCCTCCTTCACCCAACTTCCTCTTCCTCCGCTTACAAAGCTGCCTAAAAGACGACAAAAGTAACGCGAGAGATACAAAGAGAAACCAAGTACTGCCTTGGAGAATTTAGGGCCTTCCAGAGACAGAAGAAGAAAGAATTCACAAAACTTCACATGAAATGCAGTATGTGACACAGCAACCTGGAGCAGCAACAGGATCCGGACCCGGCAGACGCTTTCCTTGAGGACACAGAAGTTCTGATTTGAAAGACAGGAGTGGCGTAGGAGGAGGAAGGAAAACACTACCGTTGAATATGTAGCCTTTTCAGACTAAATTCTATCAAGAATGAGGAAAGCACAAGAGGAATGAAATGAACTAACACTTTGTACGTCTACAAGCATCTCCAACCTCATCTGGCACTGAGACGCAGAGGGTCGACGCTTTCCTCCTTTGGCCACTATTTTGTGTGGTAGTCAACCCAGATTATGAGTTTTGGGTGAAGTCCGAAAGCATATTCTGGGAGTGAGGGGTGGGGGTGGGGGTGGGGGGCAGCGGATAGTAATTTATTAGAAAGCTTCCCAGATGATTCCAACAATCTGGCATTTTTAGAAAACACTGGCCTAGAAAGTCAAGAACCCGGACCCTGGGTGAAGTGAGCTGAGTTACTAGGAAGACTTCATCCAGGAGGAGGCGGAGAGGGCCAGAGAGAAGGCGGGGAGAGGGGAAGGGAAGGCGGTAGGTGACTGGAGAGAAGGATGAGGCGAAGTTGAGATTAGAAAAGTGGTCGAAGAAGGCTTGAATATGGGTCTTTAAGCACAAATAGGATTTGGACCGACCAGCTGGTAGGACCTATCCAAACTGGCTATCTCTTCTCTTTGTCCTCTAGGTACAAGGAACTGTGAGTCCTGTGTGTTTTAAGGGAAAGGAAGACCTCATTCTTTTTTACCCAGACTTCCTTGGCTTTGAAAGGGACTGTTTCCATAGCTGAGCTCTTGGGAGCGCACCCGTCTCGTTGGGTTTTCATTGGAGGTGCAGTAGCAACTGGTATTGATGGCTTTCTAAAGAGCCACAAGGAAGGCCAACTGTCCCAATCCCACGCAAGGTTGTGGTGGGAGTAGTTTGGAGACTGTAGAAATAGGATCCACTGGCTGTTATTGGCTTGAGCATGTGAGTTATATGTGCAAGTGACTGGTTTTTAACATGTTGTCTTGAAATGCAAGACAAAGTTGACATTAACCTAATGTATTAGCCTTTAATAGATTGTAGTAAGGCATGGGCACCTGAGCCCAGACAGCTCAGTCGGTAGAGCATCAGACTTTTAATCTGAGGGTCTGGGTTTCAAGTTCCTATTCCAGTGGAAGGTATATAGTTTCCTTCTTATATACAAAAGATGATCAAAAAGTCAGCTTTCCTCTCATCTTGGCATTTGAGTGGTTGGCACGGGGATGCATAGTGATTTTTAGGATCAAAGATGAGCGATGAATTGAGAAAACAGACCCTAAGGCTTTGTTTGAGAAGCAGGAAAGGGGATGGATCCTCAAAAAATAAACTCAGTCTCCTGGCTCACGTAGATGGTGATATCTTTTACGAAGCTACAGGAGAAGAATGCTCTTCTGCTTGTTGGTAGTTTGTCTTATTTTGCTTTGCGGGTGTTGGATAGGGCCATAAAGGGGAAGAGTTCAGGTTTGAACTTGACTGATATAAGATGCCTGCAAATTTAAGATGCAGTCTTAAAGCTACCTGGCAAGTGTAGTGATCCCTGGAACTGGAATTCTGCAGAGATCTCAGATTGTGAAAATTTTTTAAATTATGTAGCTACGGAGGAGAAGAACAGTAGGTAGAGTGAGACCTGGGGACGGTTCATTGTGATTTGAAGATTTGGAGTTTATTAATGGTATTCGTCGAAAAATCTTACAATGAGCTTGAGTAATCTTGGGCTCTGGATTCATTCTGAACAGCATTATGAACATCCTTAGAAATCCCAGGAAAAACGAAATTCTGGAAATTTTTAGAAATCCAGGTGAGATTACTACTATCTCCTCATTGCCCTCTTCTGCCTGTATAAGACTCTTTCTTATGTTCATGGAAAGTCCATGAAGAAGCACTACTTTGAACCACCACACATCTGTCAGGTTATCGTACTGTGGTGGCTTGTGTGTTGCTGTGATGCTGGAAGCTATACCACCAGTATTTCAAATACCCGCAGGGTCACCCATGGCAGGCAAGTTTCAGCTGAGCTTCCAGACTAAGACAGACTAGGAAGAAGGACCCAGCAGTCTACTGAAAAAACCGGCCAGTGAAAACCTTATGGATAGCAGCAGACTATTACCTGATATAGTGCCCAAAGATGAACCCCTCAGGTTGGAAGGCACTCAAAATACAATTGGGGAAGAGCTGCCTCTTCAAAGTAGAGTTGACCTTAATGACATGGATAGAGTCAAGCTTTCAGGACCTTCACTTGCTGATGTGACATGACTCAAAATGAGAAGAAACAGTTGCAAACATCCATTAATAATTAGAGAGTGGAATGTACAAAGTATGAATTTAGGAAAATTGGAAGTCATCAAAAGTGAAATGGAATATATAACGATCAATATCCTAGGCATTAGTGAGCTGAAAGGGACTGGTATCGGCCATTTTGAATTGGATGATCATATGGTCTACTATACCAGGAATGACAAATTGAAGAGAAATGGCGTCACATTCACTGTCAGAAAGAACATTGCAAGATCTATCCTGAAGTACAACACAGTCAGTATCTTACATTGGGTTATCTAGAGAAACAAAACTAGTGAGGCATCTAAATATCTATATACAGAGAGAGAAAGTGAGACAGAGAAAGATACATATCAAGGAAATGGCTCACATGGTTGTAGAGGTTGGAAAGTCTCAAATCCATGGATCAGGCTGGAGGCTTCTCCTGTTTTATGTAGCTGCAGGGACTGGAAAACCCAAGATCCAGACCTTGTAGGCTAAAGAATCCCAAGACTGGCAGGTAAGCAGCTAGCACATGTCCCAAGAACTGGAGGTCAGATGAACAGGAGCCAGCTGCAGGATCCTGAGAGAACAAAATCCAGCAAGCCTTGCCAGAAAGTCCACCTATATTGGATGCAGACCACGCCACACCCCCAAGGAAACTCCCTTTCAACTGATTGGCTATTCACAGAATATCCTATCATGGAAGTGATCACATTATATCAGATCTCATCATGGAGGTGATTGCATCATTATGCCACTGATAAACTATATCATAACTGCCAAACCACTGAGAATCAAGACCGAGCCAAGTTGACACAGAACTTTAACCATTACACAGTGACAGAACAATATCCATACACCTACAAGGAAGTCCAGTTAATATGACTATTTTTCAAATTTAAGCACCAACCACTAATGCCAAAGATGAGGAAATTGAACATTTTTACCAACTTCTGCAGTCTGAAATTGATCAAACATACAATCAAGATGCATTGATAATTACTGTTGATTGGAATGTGAAAACAGGAAACAAAGAAGGATCTGTAGTTGAAAAATATGGTGTTGGTGATAGAAATGATGCTGGAGATCACATGATAGAATTTTGCAAGACCAATGAATTAATCATTACAAATACTGGGTTCAACGACATAAAAGGTGACTATACACATAGATCTCTCTGGATGAAAAACGCAGGAATCAAATTGACTACATCTGAGGAAAGAAACGATGGAAAAGCTCAATATCATCAGTCAGAACAAAGTCAAGGGCCGACTGTGGAACAGACCATTAATTGTTCCTATGCAAATTTAAGTTGAAGCAGAAGAAAATTTTTAAAAGTTCATGAGAACCAAAATGTAACCTTGAGTATATCCCACCTGAATTTGGAGATCATCTCAAGAACAGATTTGATGCATTGAACACTAATGACCAAAGACCAGAGGAGTTGTGGGATGACGTTAAGGACATCATACATGAAAAAAGCAAAGGATCATTAAAAAGAAAGAAAAGACCAAAATGGATGTTAAAAGAGACTCTGAAAGTTGCTCTTGAACATAGAGTAGCTAAAGCGAAAGGAAGAAGTGATGAAGTAAAAGAGCTGAACAGAAGATTTCAAAGGGCAGCTTGAGAAGACAAACTAAAGTATTATAATGAAATGTTAAAGACCTGGAGTTAGAAAACCAAAAGGGAAGAACATACTTGGCATTTCTCAAGCTGAAAGAACGAAAGAAAAAATTAAAATCTTGAGTTGCAATTTTGAAGGATTCTATAGGCAAAATATTGAATGACACAGGAAGCATCAAAAGCAGGTGGAAGGAATACAGAGTCACTGTACCAAAAAGAATTGGTCTACATTCAACCATTTTAGGAGGCAGCATATGATCAAGAACTGATGTTACTGAAGGAAGAAGTCCAAGCTGCACTGAAGATGCTGGCAAAAAACAAGGCTCCAGGAATTATCAGAATACTAATTGAGATGTTTCAACAAACAGATGCAGTGCTGGAGATGTTTGTTTGTCTATGCTAAGAAATTTGGAAGACAGCTACCTGGCCAACTGACTGGAAGACATCCATATTTGTACTCATTCCAAAGAAAGATGATCCAACAGAATGTGGAAATTATCAAACAACATCATTAATATCACACAAAAGTAAAATCTTGCTGAAGATCATTTAAAAGTGGTTGCAGCAATACATTGACAGGGAACTGTCAGAAATTCAATTCGGATTCAGAAGAGGATGTGGAACAAGGGATACCATTGTTGATGTCAGATGGATCCTGGCTGAAAGCAGAGAATATCAGAAAGATGTTTACCTGTGTTTTATTAACTATGCAAAGGCATTTGACTGTGTGGATCATAACAATTTATGGATAACATTGCAAAGGATGTGAATTCCAGAACACTTAATTGTGCTCATGAGGAACCTGTACATAGACCAAGAGGCATTTGTTTGAACAGAACAAGGGGATACTGTGTGGTTTAAAATCAGGAAAAGTATGTGTCAGGGTTGTATTCTTTCAACATTGTCTCAGTTATCTAGTGCTGCTATAACAGAAATACCACAAGTGGATGGTTTTAACAAAGAGACATTTATTTCCTCACAGTCAAAGTAGGCTAAAAGTCCAAATTCAGGGCATCAGCTCCAGGGGCAGGCTTTTTCTCTCTGTCAGCCTTTTTCTCTTCGGTATTCCCCCGGAATCAGAGCTTCTCTGCACAGGGACCCCGGTCCAAAGGACGCTCTCTGCTCCCAGCACTGCTTTCTTGATGGTAAGAGGTCCCCCCTTCTCTGCTTGCTTCCCCTTCCTTTTATCTCTTGTAAGGTAAAAGGTGGTGCAGGCCATATCCTAGGGAAACTCCCTTTACATTGGATCAGGGTTGTGACCTGGGTAAGGGTGGTGTTACAATCCCACCCTAATCCTCTTTAACATAAAATTACAATCACAAAATGGAGGCCAACCACACAATTCTGGGAATCATGGCCCAGCCAAATTGATACACACATTTTTTGGGGGACATAATTCAAACCATGACAACCACACTTATTCAATCTATGCTGAGCAAATAATCTCAGAGAAGCTGGACTATGTGAAGAAGAACACGGCATCAGGATTGTAATGGTAATGAAGACTCATTACCAATCTGTGATATGCAGATGACACAACCTTGCTTGCTGTAATTGAAGAGGGCTTGAAGCACTTACTGATGAAGATCAAAAACTACAGCCTTCAGTATGAATTACTCCTCAATATAAAGAAAACAAAAATCCTCACAACTGGGCCAATAAGCAAAATCATGGTAAATGGAGGAAATATTGAATTTGTCAAGGATTTTGTTTTACTTGTATCCACAATCAACACCGATGGAAGCAGCAGTCAAGAAATCATATGACGTATTGCACTGGGCAAATCTGCCTCAAAAGACCTCTTAAAAGTGTTAAAAAGCAAAGATATTACTTTGAGGCCTAATGTGGGCCTGACCCAAGGCATGATATTTTCAATTGCCTCATTTCATATACATGCAAAAGCTGAACAATGAATAAGGAAGCCCAAAGAAGAATTGATGCATTTGAATTATGGTGTCGGCAAAGAATAATGAATATACCACCGACTGCCAGAAGAATGAACAACTTCATATTGGATAAAGTACAGCCAGCATGTTCCTTGGAACAGAGGATGGTGAGACTTCATCTCATGCATGTACTTTGAACATATTATCGGAATGGACCAGGCCCTGGAGAAGGACTTCATGCTTGGTGTTATGGACTGAATTGTGTCAACTTGGCTAGGCCATGATTCCCAGTATTGTGTGGTTGTCTACCATTTTGTAATCTGAGGTAATCAAAACCCTATGTGTTGTAAATCCTAACCTCTATGATGTTAATGAGGCAGGACTCAATCTAGAAGATTAAGTTGTATCTTAAGTCAATCTCTTTTGAAATATAAAAAAGAGAACTGAGCAGAGAGGAGGGGGACCTTGTATCCCCAAGAAAGAAGCACCAGGAGCGCACTCATCCTTTGGACCCTGGGTGCCTGTGCTGAGAAGCTCCTAGACTGATGGCCAGAACCAACAGACAGAAAAATCCTTCCCTGGAAGCTGGCGCCCTGAATTCGAACTTCTAGCCTCCTAAACTGTGAGAGAATAAACTTCTGTTTGTTTAGCCATCCACTCGTGGTATTTCCCTTATAGCAGTGCTAGATACCTAAGACACTTTGTAAGGCAGAAGGTCAGCGAAAGAGAGGAAAACTCTTGGCAAGATGGATTGACACACTGGCTGCAACAATGGGCTCAAACATAGCAATGATTGTGAGGATGGCACAGGACCAGGCAGTGTATCATTCTGTTGTACATAAGGGCGTTATGAATCAGAAGCAACTCGACAGCCCCTAACAATAACAAGTCTTTGGGTTTAGGAGTACCTCATTTGTCTGGCAAAACTTGTTTTTCAGTTGGCCCAGAAAAAGTCTTATCAGAGGTAGAATGTGAGAATAGGAAACAGAAAAGTGTCAGTTCTCAATGAGGGAGAGATTTCAGGAGATGTCTCATCCAGAGGTGTGTAGGCATCTATGTGTGGGGTGGAGGGAATAGGACTGGTTTTAACCTGGCCCTGGGTCTTGATATGAAACACAACTAGGTTGGTAGTAGTGTCCCTGGTAAATCATTACTCTGCATTGTGAACAGAGAAAACTGGATTCAAAGTGGACGTTTGTATATTCCTGGTATGGAGGGATTTTTTTTTTTTTTCTGTTTGCCTCCAGCTACACCTCAAAAATTATTTTTTTTTTTTTTTGTCAGAAGATCCAATCTTTCTTTGACTGCATTGTTGCAACATGTATTTAATAGACAGCTATTGGATTAACTCTTAAATCACAGAATTTTCTGAGGAACTCAACATTTTACTCAGAAGACAGAACACACCCATGCCTAATATACCTTATTCACATACACATATCAAGTGTATGTCTGATCCATTCAAAAATCCCGATAGGAGAACGGAATGCTGCAGATGTACTTTGCTAAGTATGGTAGATCCTATCTGGCTCTCACTGGCTGTCCCGGTTGCTGTGGCGGCAGAAGAAGGGGGTCCCCGACGACAGCGGACGACTGCCTGTCCCACTGCACTCGCCTCAGGCAGGGACAGCGCAGACACCGCCCCAGCCACCGAGTTTGATGCCCTGCGAGGCCCTGCGAGGCCAGGGCGCCCTGCGCATTATCCGGTCTGAGACTGCTGCTTCTCCCGCGTTGGCAGCAGCAGAGCGGTCTGGGCAGGGCTGGAAGAGTTTAAAGCCTAATAGGGGGTCAGGGAAGGCAGGTAGGGAGAAGGAAGGGAAGGGAGTCTGCGGTACGCCTGGAGGAGTCCGCAGCCAAGGGGCCTGGGCGCAGCTCGGGCAGCCACCACGCACGGCCAGCAGCGGCGAAGCCAAAGTTTTCCCTCAGTCCCTCCGCTAACCTCCTGGGCGCCTCTCTTCTGTATATAATATTGTGTTTGCACAATGTCCCAATCACATAATGTCCTATTTCACAGAAGGTATTGTGGAGGTTAAGTGCTGCATACCTGTATAAGTATACCTAGAATCGACCCAACGGCAGCTAACAACAAAGACTACCTGATTTTTTTCTGATTTAGTGCACAATATTTCGTATCCTTCTACCATCTTTTTTCTTTTTCTATCTGAAGGCTGATATATTTTTTCAGCGGAAGATTCTGTGAATGACACAGAATTGTCTTCTATCCAAATCACTCACTCATAACATGAATATGTTAAGACTGAGAGGAAGTGACCATCTGACTTCCTGTCAATGGATATTCTTTCCATTACTTCCCTTATGCAGAAAGCCATATTTAAATTTTTCAAATCTGTGGTCCTATTTCCACAATGCTCTGAACCCCTCAGCTTTCAAGAAATTACTCTGGAATCCACTAGGGAGAAAGATTCTTGTGTTCACAAGAATCCAGTTTTAAAAGGTTGATAGTATACTTTTTAAAAAGTGATTCAGTTACATGTATGCTTTGGAAATAGAATGGGTAACAGTAAAATGGCAAAATACATATCTGAAGAGAGATTCAGACATAGATATCAGCAAGAGGAGTGAGAGTAAACAAGGTAAAATTTACATGTGCAAGCAGATTAGATAGACATTTGAAAAGAAAGGGAGCCACAGTTTCTTTCAGGAGGAAAAAAGAGGAAGGAGGGCATAAAACTAAGAATTTTTAGTTTCAGTTTAACCTCTTTGTGTAATTGGCATAATGTTATTTTGATTGTGAGGGACCTCTGTTTTCATCTGACATTTTATGTATATCCATTAGATCAAACTTGTCAATTGTGCGATTCAAATATTCTATATCCATACATGTTTGTGTGTGTAGATCTGTAATTATGAGAGTGGTGGGTTATAATCACCCACTCTCAACAGCAACGGGTTTGTTTTTTATTTTTGGTTTATGGGTAAATATGGACTGTTTAATAATTGATGTTACAAAATCTGGGTAATCATTTGGAAAACAGTTGATTCCATATTTTACAACAGACAACAGAGTGAATTCCAAATGGTATCAGAGATTTATAAAAGAAACGCTTAGAAGTACTCCAAAAATACAAGTAATTTTTTTCAAAACTTTGGAATGTGGAAGGCCATTTTAATTGCAATTCAAAATGCAAAATTCTTTAAAAGAAAATATTTATAAATTTGACTTCAAGAAAACTTCTGAAAGAGTAATGAGAGTATATATAGGTAATTTTTCTTAATTTACCCTTTTTATACTTTTCTTTTCTGCAATAAACACATTAATACTTGAATAATCAGAGAAAGAAAACAAAACAAAAACTTCTGTATGACAAAATAAAACTCCACAAGCAAAGTCAAGACAAATTTCAGACTGGGAAAATATATTTACTGTTCATATCATTGTTAAATGACAGGATTTGGAGTAAAGTTATAAAAAAAATTAACAAAGATTTTATTTGGGAGTAAACCAGCTTGCTGCAGCAAGTAAGCCTGGCACTCAGGAGGAGATACCAAAGACTTCAATTTGGGAAAGCTAGTGATCTTTTTTTTTTATAGAACCTTTGAGGAAATTAGATTGGGGGAAAAAAAAAGGAATAGATTCATTTAAGCAAAGGTGGGTCCTTTTGAAGAGGGAGCAAGACTGTGATTGGGCCACGTGTCCCTTCTTGGACCCTAGGTGCAAGGTTTCTTGGCTTTACTATGATGAAGTCTCAAGAGAGTGTGGGTTTGGAAAATACCAGTTAAGGAAGGTTTATAGGTGGAAGCACCTGGGACTGGTTATAGTCATTTCTTGTTGGCATCACAATGGGATGATTTTCCTGTGTCAATCAGTATAAGCTTGATTATGATATGAAAGAAAACATCTCCCAAATCTCAGTGGCTTAAACAATAAAAGCTTATTCCTAGTTCATTCTTTTTTTTTTTTTTCCGATTGGTTGGCTAGTGACTTTGGTCTTCAATAATCTCAGTCTGGGATTTAGGGTAATAGACAAGCTTTTACTGGAATATTGTAAATTGCTATTTCAGAGGGAAGGAAAGCTATGGAGACTCGTGCATATGCCCTTAAAGTTCCCAGTGAGAATTAGCATGCATCAAGTCATTTACATTTTAGGGGGCAAAGAATATTATATGGTCTCCCCTAACTTCAAGGGGGTAGAGAACATGATCAAAATAGGAAAATGGACGTACAGTCCATCTCATTATTCAAGGTATCCATATTTTCAACTTTTCATACTTGCTAACATTTATTTGTAACTCCAAAATTAATACTTGCAGCACTTTTGTGGTCATTCAATGACACATGAAGAGTGGTTAAAAATTTGAGTCACCTGACACACATGTTCCCAGCTGAGGTCAAACACGGAGACAATGCTCTGCCTTTTTGTTTTAGGTCTCTTATTGTAAATGACTGTCCTTTTTGTGACCTATTTAGTGCCACTTTTTTCATTTTTTTTGGTGATTTCACTGTTTAAAATGGCCTCTAATCATAGTGCTGCAGTGCTGTCTAGTGTTCCTGAGCACAAGAATGCTGTAATGTGCCTTACAGAGAATGTACATTTGTCAGATAAATTTCATTCAGGCGTAGTGCTGTTGGCCATGAGTTTATTGTTGATGAATCAACAATACAGTACATCCAGAAAAAGAAAAAGGACATTCACTCATCTGTAGGTGAAGCCACTTTGGAAAGTGCTAAAGTAATATCTATAGTGTGTGACGAAGCTATGGAAAAGCTGCTAAATTTGTGGATTCATGAGATGACAACTGATTTAAAAGAAAAAAAGCATAGTGGACAGCATTCTTGTGAAGTTGAAAGCCGAAGAAATTTACAGACAAGCTAGCCAGGGTCAAGAAAATGTTAAACCCTTCTTGGTTAGTGTTTTATTATATATAAAAAAAAAATGCATGTAATTATTTATAAGAAATATATATTAAATAAGGTGTCTTTAAACATACATAAAACAAGGTTATGTATTAATTGGTTGATGAGGTGTTCTGACCAGAGGCTCACAGGAACCTAACCCTGTATTTTCCCTAAGAGCAATGCTCAGTATTCACTAACTCAATGTTTGTAGCAACTTTATGAAACATAACTACTATGAAAAATACTAATGATTAACACACTTCCATAGGCTGTAAATCAATTAGAAAAATACCAAAGATTTAACAGAAAATTTGGCAAAGAATATGAAAGATAGTTCACAGAAAGAGAAATGCAAATGGCTATTAAATATATGAGAAATGCTGATATCCACTCACGAAAACAGAATTGCACATTAAAAGTACACTGACAGAATGATGGATGAATAGAGAAATGAATCAATGAATGAATATATGACAGTGCAAACACAGTGATAAGTTAATTATAGAAGCTAGGACGTGAGTATGTAGGGGTTAACGGTATAATTCTTTCCATTTTTAGTATGTCTGAATACTTTCAAAATAAAACGCTTCTGTTTCTGGATATTACAGAGTAGCTGTAGACTTTCCCTCTTACTTTGAAGGACTAGAAAATTGGACAAAATATAGTTTTGCCACTAGACAACAGGCAGCACAAGACTGTGATCCCTGAGAAGAAAGAAACAAATAAGATGAGTTCTACAAACATCCACTACTCACTTTCTGCCTGCTAGCACTTTTAGGACTGCAGCACAGGGAAGGGAAATGCCAGCAGAGCAGTCTCACTGAGATGAAGAGCAAGAACTCAAAGTTCAGGGAGGACAAAGCAGCTGGAACATGAGAGTCAGAATACCAAAGAGGAAGGAGGTATTCAGAGAAAGAGCTCTAGGAATTCACATAGGGTTTCTCTTCAGTCTTTGGTTGAATATTAAATTACATGTGTGAAGGGAAAAACCAAACAAAGCCAGGCAAAGAACAACTACTGGGAGCTGAAAGTTAACATGATCGTTAAGATTACGTGTCAGCTTGGCTGGGCGATGATTCTTGGTGGTTTGGCAGTTATGATATAGCTTGGCAGTCGCATGACGACGTGGTCACTTTCACGATGAGATTTGATATAATGTGATAACCTCCCTGATGGGATCTGCTGTGAGCAGCCAATCAGTTGAAAGGGAGTTTCCTTGGAGGTGTGGCCTGCATCTAATATATAAGTGGATTTTCTAGCAAGACTTGTGGGCTTTTGCTTGCTTTGAATCCTACAGCTGGCTCCTGTTCGTCCAACCTCTGGTACTTGGGACTTGAGCTAGCAGCTTACCTGCTGTCTTGCCTGCTGATCTTGGGATTCGTTGATCTTTGCAGCCTGTAAGCAAGAGCCTTGCTGTCTGACTTGCTGATCTTGGGTTCGCCAGCCCCTCTGGCTACATAAATCAGAAGAAACCGCTATCCTGACCCACAGACTTGGGATGTTCCAGCCTCTACACTTGCATGAGCCATTTCCTTAATATAAATCTCTCTCCCTCCCTCTCTCTCTCTCTCTCTCTCTCTCTCTCTCTCTCTCTATATATATATATATATATATATATATATATATATATATATATATATATACATATATGCTTTACTGGTTTTGCTTCTCTAGAGAACCCAACCTAAGACAGTGAAAGAATTCCCATAGCTCACAGAATGCTGGGAAACATATAGTTTCTGATCCGCTAGAGTGGAGCGATCTTGCTGAATCCTGAGGTGTTCAGGAGTGACCCCAATAGCAATCGTGCTGAACTAGTCCTAGGGTAAAATCCATTCTAGATCTGCCCCAACCAAGATTTTTTGAAAAGTCTTGTAAAGATCAAGATGGTCAGTAAATAGCATAACTATGCCTGTTGCCAAAAATAAAATAAGTCAATGTTTTTTTTAAAAAAGGCACAAAATCACATGCTCAGATATGTAACATTCACAATAACCAGCATCAAATAATAAGATTACTAGACATAAGAAACAGGAGGATGTGACCCATAACTGGAGTAAAAATTGGTCAATAGAAACAGATCAGATATGACGGAGATGATGAAATTAACAAAGACTTTAAAAATACAATCATACAGCCTAAGTGCCCATCAACAGATAAATGGATAAACAAATTATGGTACATACACACAATGAAATACTATGCAACGATAAAGAACAATGATGACTCAGAGAAACATCTCACAACATGGATGAATCTGGAGGGCATTATGCTGAGTGAAATAAGTCAGTCACAAAAGGACAAATATTGTATGAGACCACTATTATAAAAACCCAAGAAAAGGTTTACACACAGAAAAAACAATGTTTGATGGTTATGAGGAAGAGGAGGGATGGGGAGGGGAAATCACTAAGCAGATAATAAACAAGTGTTAACTTTGGTGAAAGGGGTAGTCAGTATAGGGGAAGTCAGCACAACTTGACCAAGCCAAAGTCATCAAAGCTTCTAGATACGTCCAAACACCTTAAGAGACTGAGTTACTGAGGGCTAGGGACCATAGTCTCAGGGAACACCTAGGTCAATTGCCATAACATAGTTCATAAAGAAAACTTTCTACATCATACTTTGGTGAATAGCTTCTGTGAGCAGCCATCTAAGACACATCTATTGGTGCCATTCCATCTGGAGCAAAAGAGAATGAAAAAAACCAAAGACACAAGGAAAATACTAGTCCACAGAACTAGTGGACCACATGAACCACAGCCTACACCAGCCTGAGCCCAGAAGAACTAGATGTTGCCCAGCTACCACTACCAACTGCTCTGACAGGTATCACAAAAGAGGGTTCCAGACAGTGGGAGAAAAATGTAGAACAAAATTCAAATTCACAGAAAAAGACCATACTTACTGGTCTGACAGAGACTGGAGGAACCCATGAGACTATGGCCCCTGGACATCCTGCTAACTCAGAACTGAAACCACTCCCAAAGTCCACCTTTCAGCCAAAGATTAGACAGCACTATAAAGCAAACAATAACACATGTGAGGAGCTTGCTTCTTAGTTCAGTCAAATATACAAGACAAAATGGGCAACACCTGCCCAAAATCAAAGAGGAGAAGGCAAGAAAGGACAAGAAAACTGGATGAATGGACATGGGGAGTCTGGGGTATAAACAGAAAATGGGGAGTGCTGACACATTGCAAGGACTGCAACCAATGTAACAAAATAATTTGTGTATAAATTTTTGAATAACAAACTAATTTTTGCTGTAACTTTCACCTGGGATTACTGCTATACTTATGTATATATTTTTCTGTCATCTTTGTGCTTTCTGTTTGTATTTTCTTATGTGTGTCAGTCTGCTACTTATCCTCTCTCTCTACCAGATTAATAGGATTTTTGCCCAGCATATGTCTTATCAGCTAAAAGATCACATTTTTCACTATCCCTTGTACCTGAGTGTGGTATGTGACAAAATTCTAGCCAATAGTATATGAGTGAAAGTGTTGTTTGCTACTTTACTATCTTGCACCTAAAGTTATTGGAATTGCTCTCGTCTAGTCCCTTTCTTCCTTTATTCTGTCTAGGGTATGCTAATAACTAGAGCAATAGCCTTCAACTTACAAGTGGTAGCCATGTTTTGTGTATGATGAACTTGCCTGCTTACCAGCCCTGAACCACTTGCCTTCCCAGAGCTGTTTCCTGTGAGAGAAACACTGGGGAAATTTTAACCTACTCATTTCTCTTATTTTTTCATATGAAGAATTTAGCTTGTACTCTAAAAACAGGTGATGATTCTTTTTCTAGTCATAACATCTATTTTGGATTAATTTTTTTCCTCAATCTGTTTTCCTTTTTTTTAAAATAGATTTTACTTTTTAGGAGAGTTTTATGTTTACAGAAAAACTGAGCAAAAAGTATAAAGATTTCCCATAGAACTCTCTCATATTCACCTTGCACATAGTTTCTCCCATTATACGATATGAATCAAAGTGTTGTTTGCTACTTTAGTATCTTGCATCTAAAATTACTGGAATTTCTCTGCCCTAGTCCCTTTCTAATACATTTGGTATTAGTGTGGTATGTTTCTTACAATGAACTAGTATTGATACATTATTATTAATTAAAATCTACATTAATTAAAACCACATTAGTGTTCACTGTTTATATTGTACAGTTCTATCAGTTTTGATAACTGCATAATGTCACCATATAGAATAGTTTCACTGCCTTTAAACTGCCTGCACTTCACGTATTCAGCTGTCACACACACAACCTAAACATGTGGCAACCAATGATGTTTTAACTGGCTTGATAGTTTTGCCTCTTCCAGAATGTCACATAGTTGGAATCATACAGTATACAGCCTTTTTCAGACTAGCTTCTTTCACTCAGCAATATGCATTTAAGGGTCTTCCATGTCTATTCATAGCTTGATAACTAATGTTTTTTGTCACTGAATAATACTCCATTGTATGGATGGACTGGTATTCGTCACTTGGAATCGGACAATCATATGGTCTACTATGCCAGGAATGACAAATTGAAGAGGAATGGCGTTGCAGTCATCGTCTAAAAGAACATTTCAAGATCTGAAGTACAATGCTGTCAGTGATAGGATAATATTCATATGCCTACAAGGAAGACCAGTTAATACAAACATTGTTCAAATTTACGCACCAACCACTAAGGCCAAAGATGAAGAAATTGAAGATTTGTACCAACTTCTGCAGTCTGAAATTGATCAAACATGCAGTCAAGATGCATTGATAATTACTGGTGATTGGAATGCTTAAGCTGGAAACAAAGAAGTATCAGTAGTTGGAAAATATGGCCTTGGTGACTGAAAGAATGCCAGAGATTGCACGATAGAATTTTGCGAGACCAAAGACGTCTTCATTGCAAATACATTTTTTCAGCAACATTAATGGCGACCATACACGTGGACCTCACCAGATGGAATACACAGGAATCAAACTGACTACATCTGTGGAAAGAGATAATGGAAAAGCTCAATAATATCAGTCAGAACAAGGCCAGGGGCTGACTGTGGAACAGACCTTCAACTGCTCATATGCAAGTTCAAGCTGAAACTGAAGAAAATTAGAAGCCCATGAGAGCCAAAGTACAACCTTGAGTATAACCCACCTGAATTTAGAGACCATCTCCAGAATAGACTGAACACTAATGACCAAAGACCAGAGGAGTTATGGGATGACATTGTAACCTGACCCTATGAATGCCAATAAATTTCCATTAGTCCTTAAACTAACCCAAGCCAGATTTGGCCTGCCCCGCATGTGCAGAAGGGCCAGCTGTGACCACTAATTGACTTCAACAGCCTGGACGAAGTAACAGATGGAATGAATAAGAAGGAAATAATCACTTGGACCCTATTTCCAAGCGAGAGGTCTGACAAGAGACACGTCACCTCCTGTTTCCTGGCCACCTTCTAGAATTTTCCCTCCCCAGTGCCTGAGGAACTGAGGAACTGCCTCCTGGCTCCTTACTCTGTGCGTTGCAATGAAATTACTTTCTTTTTCTCAAAGACCGGTGTCCAGATAATCGGCAAGACTGAGCACGCAGGACAAGGACCCACCTTTCCGTGTTCAGTAATAACATCAAGGACCTCATACATGAAGAAAGCAAGAGGTCACTAAAAAGACAGGAAAGAAAGAAAAGGCCAAAATGAATGTCAGAACAGACTCTGAAACTTGCTCTTGAACGTCGAGTAGCTAAAGCAAAAGGAAGAAATGATGAAGTAAAAGAGCTGAACAGAAGATTTCAAAGGGCGGCTGGAGAAGACAAAGTATTATAGTGAAACGTGCAAAGACCTGGAGCTACAAAACCAAAAGGGAAGAACACACTCGACATTTTTCAAGCTGAAAGAACTGAAGAGAAAATTCAAGCCATGAGTTGCAATATTGAAGGATTCTATGGGGAAGATATTAAATAATGCAGGAAGCATCAAAAGAAGTTGGAAGGAATACACAGTCACTGTACCAAAAAGAGCTGGTCGATGTTCATCCATTTCAGTAGGTAGCATATGATCAAGAACTGATGGTACTGAAGGAAGAAGTCCAAGCTGCACTGAAAGCATTGGCGAAAAACAAACCTCCAGGAATTATTGGAATACTAATAGAGATGTTTCAACAAACGGATGAAACGCTGGAGGTGCTCACTCATCTATGCCAAGAAATTTGGAAGGCACCTGCCTGACCAACTGACTGGAAGAGATCCATATTTGTGCTCATTCCAAAGAAAGATAATCCAACAGAATGCAGAAATTATTGAACAATTTCATTAATGTTACACACAAATAACATTTTGCTGAAGATCATTGAAAAGCAGTTGCAGGAGTACACCAACAGGGAACTGCCAGAAATTCAGGCTGGATTCAGAAGAGGACATGGGACCAGGAATATCATTGCTGATGTCAGATGGATCATGGCTGAAAGCAGGGAATACCAGAAAAACTTTTACCTGTGTTTTATTGACTATACTAAGGCATTTGACTGTGTGGATAATAAATTATGGCTAACATTACAAAGAATGGTTATTCCAGAACACATAATCATGTTCACAAGGAACCTGTCCATAGACCAAGAAGCAGTCTTTCAAATAGAACAAGGGATACTGTGCAGTTTAAAGTTCAGAAAGGTGTGCATCACGGTTATGTTCTTTCAACATACTTATTAGCTGGACTATATAAAGAACGTGGCATCAGGTTTGAAGGAAGACTCATTAACAACCTGTGTTATACAGATGACTCAACCTTGCTTGCTGAACTTGAAGAGGACTTGAAGCACTTACTGATGAAGGTCAAAGTCCACAGCCTTCAATATGGATTACACCTTAGCATAAAGAAAACAAAAAACCTCACAATTGGACCAATAAGCGACATCATGATAAACTGAGAGAATAATTGAAGTTGTAAAGGATTTAATTTTACTTGGATCCACAATCATTCCCATGGAAGCAGCAGTCAAGAAATCAAAGGACACATTGCATTAGGCAAATATGCTGCAAAAGTTCTCTTTAAAGTTTTAAAATCAAAGATGTCACTTTAAGGACTAAGGTTTGCCTGATCCAAGTCATGGTGTTTTCAATCGCCTCATATGCATGTGAAAGCTGAACAATGAATAAGGAAGACCAAAGAAGCATCGATACCTTTGAATTATGGTGTTGGCAAAGAATATTGAATATGCCATGGACTGCCAGAAGAATGAACAAATCTGTCTTGAAAGGAGTATAGCTAGAATGCTCCTTCGAAGCAAGGATGACGAGTCTTCATCTCACATACTTTCGACGTGTTATGACAAGGGACCAGTCCCTGGAGAAGAACATCATGCTTGGTAAAGTAAAGGGTCAGCAAAAAAGAGGAAGACCCTCAATGAGATGGATTGACACAGTGGCTGCAACCAATGGCTCAAGCATAACAACACTGTGAGGATGGTGCAGGACCAGGCAGTGTTTCATTTGGTTGTACATAGGGTGGCTATTAGTGGGAACTGACTTGACGGCCCCTAACAACAACAGAGCTTCAATATAGCCATTTTGAAAAGTTCCCGGCCATTTTTTATAGTCTGTATCCTTGCCTTTTAAAATTACATCTTTATTTTCTGTAGTCACCTCAAAGATTGCTATGCTGCATTCCCCTTCATATATTCTGTAGCTAATTATCTCTGTATTTGAACCTCTCAGTGGTCTAAATCTGCTACTCTTTTTTATCTTTTGTTATGGATTGTGTTGTGTATCTCCAAAATGTGCATTGGAATCCTAACCCTTATACCTGTGGATGTAATCCTGCTTGGAAATAGTGTTTCTTTGTTATGCTGACTAGATCATACCTGAGTACAGTGGGTTCTACATCTAATCACTTCTAGTTGTAAAAAGAGCAGATTACATACAGAGATACACGTGCACTGAGGAAGGCAGACACTAGGTGAAGATGGACAAGGAACCAAGAGGCTAACGACGAGGAAGGAATCCACATTGCCAAGACCCAAATTTGGACTTTTAACCTCCCGAACTGAGAAAAAAATTTTTGCTCTTTAAAGCAACCTACTTGTAGTCTTTGTGTTATAGCAATGTTAGGAAACTAAGACACCTTTACACATAGCTACCTTTATTCATTCATTCCGTGTCCAGTAATTTTTATTTTGAGTTCATATTTAGTTTAATAAAAACCATAGGTAACCTGAGGTCATAAATTAGAGATGCCTTCCTCCATCATGGATAAATATTTATTCATCTGGGTTCAGAAACCTGATCTTCTTCTTGGAGGTTCTAGCCCACCTTATCATCTTGAGTGTAGCTGCTGTTGAGGTTCTGCCTTAATGCAGGCAATAGTTATCTTCCTCACTTTGTATGGGCTAAGGCTTAGTCTTTTGGTCTCCTAACTGTCTTTGGCATTTGCACTGAAGGTAGCTCAGTCTTCTGAATTAGATTGCTATTAAATTTACATTCAGTTTTTTTTTTATTTCTTTCTTCCTAGATGAAAAAGTGCATCAAAATATTTGTTGTTGTAGATTATTCAGGATTTAGGTTTATTATAGTGAAAGTGTGTTTGTGTTTTTAAAGTAGTATCTAGTCAGCCTATCACCCAAAGCAGTTTATTCCTTATTTATTTACACTACATAACCACGAAATATAACTGAGAATTTTGTCACCTGTGATATTAACAGTCCAAGATGAGTAGGTAACTCCACTTTACAAGGTCATCCAGGGAACCAGGTTGCTGGGGTGACTCTGCCATCTACATGTATACTGTATTTCTGTAAGACAACTGCTCTGTTTCTACTTGCCTGCATAGTACAATACAGTTCACCACCATCATATGCACACCCCGGCTGCAGGTAGGGATAAAGAGCTAAAGGCCAGGGTAAGTGACATTTTTTCAAGTCAGAAATGACCTGAAATTTGCACCCTTTCATTCCTACTAATATAAAATTGTCCTGAGCTAGCCTTATGGTCACATTTACCTGTAAGGAAGATTGTAAAATGTAACCTTTATCTGGACAGTCATGTGGCCAGGAGAAAGAAGAGAATGGACTGACAGAGCAATTAGTAGCCTGCCATGCCAGCCTTGCAGCAGGAGAGAAAGAGGATGCAAGAATTTTTAAGGAGTGTGTTTTGTAAGGAGAAGAGGTTAGGTCTGGCTGTTGTGGCTCTGGAATGGTATTACTTTTCTTTAGACACCTGGAGATCACATTCTTCCAAGTGTTTTCCCTCTAATGTAACTTCTGATACATGGTTAGTCTCTTTGCCTTTATCTCTGCCGCATAACTTCTGAACGAGAGACAAACACTTGTGCGGCAGCGGTCGGAGACGCGCTTCCAGCCGAGCGGAGAGTTCTGGCCGCGGCGCGCTCCGGCCCGACGCAGGTCCCGAGTGGGAGGTCTCGGTCAAGTTCACGATTCAGCCCTGCAGCCTGCGGAGACTCAGAACCAGAAAAGCCGAGGGAGTTGCTGAACTATGGGACAAGGGAAGGGAGAAACAAGGAAAAGCGCCTTGTTAAATCCAGGGCTCTTCATACAGCCAAAGTTCAGAGATGCCCGCTCCGGGTGTCAGGTCAGCCAAATGGTCTGCGTGGGGCGAGCCATTGCCTGTGGGGACAAAGAGGAGTGCAGAATCTTCACGTTTTCATCTGTCTGGACAGTTTCTTCTCAGAGTGGGGTCAAAGGGATCGGCAGCTCCAAGAATGCATCTGACCATTCAACCTACTCAGCTGCAAGGAATTTTAGTCTCATTTTACAGGCTCTTTTGGCTAGCAGAACATTTCCCAAAGGGTCGTAAAACAGTCCTGAATACTTTCCGCCTGGGATTCGGTTTGGCCAACTGAAGACGAATATGAGGGCCTTGTTGAAGGAACAATGGTACTGTTCTCAGTAACGATAAGATCTGCATGTTATCGGTGTATCCCAGACTAGGAAGGTCAGGGCTACTCGAACGTAATTCGGAGGAAGCTTTAAGTGAAATTCATCCTCAGAGGTGGTCACTCCCTGCGTGAACACAAAATAAGATAAAATAATTATACGAAACGTTTCCAGCTATTAAAAGGACAGGTTTTCTATCTGACGCCGAATTTCTGTCAGGGGATGTAGCTCAGTGGTAGAGCGCATGCTTCGCATGTATGAGGCCCCGGGTTCGATCCCCGGCATCTCCAACGTGGCATTGCCCGTTTCGCTTTTTGTTTAATTCATTCTCTAGCTTAGAATTATTAAATAAAATATTTTAGTCCGTTCTCATCTTGTTTCTATCATTTTCTTTAAACTGAGTTATTTCTTGTCTTTGTTTACTTTTCTTCTGTTTAGTTCACTAAAAATCGCCATATTCCCTATTTCCTGAAAACTCCTTGGGGTGGATGTTTTATTACGTAGTGAATTGTACAAAGCCAGAAGGACAATTCAAAAATAAATTAATACCATGAATGCATCCAGGAAGAAGGAATACAGCTGTCTTAGGCTCTTTTAAATGAGGCTCTATTCTCACTCTCCAGTAGGGGAAAAATCAGTAAAAATAAACCGTCTCTTTTAGTAATTTTTGAGGGGGGAGGTAGCTTGCCATTTTAGTATTTAGGTGAGAGTTGCATATCAGTCATTCCTCAAGGGTTCACCCTAGGACCGTAATAGGAATTTCTTGATGTGCTGTAATTACTAACCTAGTTACCGTTTTATCACTGCATCTTTGGCCCTACTCAAGGATTCTGTGCAGGAAAGCTGGTCATGGTCCTCTGCAGGAGGTTTGAGACAGTAGTAAAGGTTAGAAACAGCCTGTGGAAATGGAAAGCAAAGTTGGTTAGAATCTCACAAAAGATTGCCTGACAGCGCTGAGGACCCAACTGAGGTTGCTTTCTGGGCAATTGAAGTTAAATGACTTTTTAGGTGTACGTGATTTCTGCATTGCGCTTATTTTATGTTCATGCCTTGATTCAGCTGAGTGCCTTGGCATATTGATAATGAATTTATTGTTTCTGTTCACATTTAAAAAACACACTAAAATGGAAAAATGTATTTTTTTGTTATTTTTAAGAGAAAATTCAATCATTTATTCCATAAATATTATTAAGTGACTCATCTATGTTACCATGTAACTGTGCTAAATGTATACAACCAAAAGTCCAGTGAGGGAGAGCCAATATGTAAGCAAATAGTTGCAATTCTGTATCATAGTTACCATATTGGACGTTTGTAAAAGATACACTGAGATACAGAAGAGGGTAAGATTAACTCTTCTTGACTAGGTAGGTCAGGGAAAGCTCCACAAAAGAAGAGACACCTGTGCTTTGTATTAAAGAATGAGTGGAAGTGTTACAGCTGGAAAGAGGGTCATAGTGTTATTCTAGTCATAATAAATAGCATGCATGTGGCATGAAGACCTGACCCAAAATGCTGGAAAAAATTTAGGTAGTTACATACGGCTGCATCATAGGACGTGATGGGGAAAGATGAGAGATGATGCAGGAATAGATAGCTCATCAAGGGTCTTGAATTCTGTATCAGCCATGGTTCTTGGTGGCAAAAACCAAGCACTGAATATAGTTGAAAAAAATGGAAAAGAATATCTAACTGGACGAGCTTAGATCAATGCCAGTAGCCTGGGAAAACAAGTATTTGGCACTAAAAATGTCAGATTTCCTAGACATAATAAAGGAGTTGAGCCACCAAAAAAAAAAAAAAAAAAAAAACCCAGCAGCAGCTAAAGTTTCCAATGACAACATCTCTCTGTATGCCTTCCTAGGGGACTCAATAGGCAATGAGGAGACAATGAAGTATTTTAAAACAAAAATCATATTAAGCCAGTAATAGAAATTGATTGAAGTTTATTTAATGTGTGACTTGCAAATCAGGGTAACATTTCAACTAGGGAGTGAAAGATGTTACAAAGAAGAAAGAACTTTCAAAGATTCTCATACCCAATCTTATGACGAGTAACTATACATTCCCACAGAAAAAGGGCTGCAATAGAACTGGTAAAACAATTTATGGTCATGAAGGATTCCAACAGCATTATCCTGAAGAACAATGAAAATAATTACTGATTTACCCTGAAACATAGTTCTAGTCTGACTTTTGGAGTTTCTGTTGAAACTGCACATAGCTAATTCTTTTAAAAGAGCACAATGCCTAAAGCAAAATATTCTGTACTAACTAATCTAGTCCACTTTTGAGTTAAAGGTGACTTTTAGGAGATCAGCATTCTCAAAGCTCAAGGTTCAAAGGTCATCTTAGGGTGATAGCTTGGGTGAGTCACCTCAACTCTGTTCCTCAGGCGTTACAAACAAGAGACGATCACAATCAGATTTTAATTTTCCAAAGTCAACTCTATAAATAATGTGGAAAATAGATTGGGAATGACAGTGAAATGACACTAAAACAAAGATATTAGTTAAGATATTGTTACAAGAGTCCAGATGAGCTGTAGTGGGACCTTCACTGAGGAGTATGTTTCAGTTTATAAAGACTTGTCCTATGATCATTCCTTAGGAACCAGAGTAAGAGCAGTCAGAGACTTGAAACCTCTCTCAGGGGGGCTAAACAGTAGGTACAGCTGAATTTTTTTCCAAGAGATTGACATCCAGCAAGGCTGGAACCACCTCAAGGTTGAAGCTAAATTCTAAGAACCCTGTCTGCCCCAATCTCTTAATTTCACAATTAACCACTTTTTCCCACCCATTTTTCACTTATAAGGGGATCTTTTAGACTGTGAGGAATATGTAATTTACTACTCCAGACATTGTTGCTGCTAGTTGTCATCCAGTTGGTTCCAACTCCTGGCAACTGTCTAGAAACAAAGTCAACTATATAGAAACAATAATTAAAAGTTGTTTATCCCAAATCTGTGCATTATACGGATTACTTTTATAAAAATAATTAATTTTTGTTGTTATTGAGAATAAAAACATACACCAATTCAAGTTTCTACATGTACATTTCAATGGCATTGATTACATTCTTGGAATTGTGCAACCATTCTCACCCACCTTTGCTGAGTTGTTCTTCCCCCATTAGCATAAACTCACTGTACCCTAAAGTTCCTATCTAGTCTTTCGAGTTGGTATTGTCAGTCTGATCCTTTATAGATAGATTTAAAAGCACATCATGTTTAAGGCAGACATTCTTTGCTAGTTAAGCTAAACTACTGTTTGGTTTAAAGAAGACTTCAGGGGATATTTTTGGTTTAAGTTTTAAAGATTATCTTAGGGCAATAGTTTTGGGTGTTCATTCAGCCTCCATGGCTGTAGAAAATATGGATTCCATGAGAATTTGAAATTCTGTTCTGCATTTTCCCTTTTGATGAGAATTCTTCTACAGAATCTTTGATCAAAATGTTCAGTAATGGTAGCCATACACCGTCCAGTTCTGGTCTCATAGCAAAGGAGGCAGTTGTTCAAGAAGGCAATTAGCCATGTATTCCATTTCTTCCTCCTGTTCCTGACTCTCTCCTTCCTCTTTTGCTCCAGGTGAAAAGAGACTAATTGTTGTGCCTTCAATGGCTGCTTGCAAGCTTTTAAGACTTCAGTAACTACACAATGAATTAGGAGGTAGAACAGAGGCACTAAACCTGTTATTAGGCCAATTCACTGGGATGTCCCATGAAACCATGACTCCAAACCTCCAAACCAAGGAACTGAATCCCATGAGGAGTTTGGTTGTACATAAGCAGCCTTAGCAGCTATTTTTTTTTTCATTGTTGTAAATATATCTATGACACAACTTTTGCCAATTAAACTTTTCACAGGTGTACAACTTATTGACAGCAGTTGCATTAACCTGCTGTGCAACCCATAAGCAATCACCCCCTTTTTTCTCTTCCCTCCAACCCCTGGTAACCACTAATAAACTTTGGTCTCTATAGATTTGCCTGTTCTTGTCTTTTCATATAAGTGAGGTCATATATTTGTCCTTTTGTGATTTACTTATTTTACTCAACATAATGTCTCCCAGCTCTATCCATGTTATAACATGTATCAAAACTTCATTTTTTGTACTGACTGAGTACTAGTCCATTGTATGTATGTACCACATTTTGTTTATCCATTTATCTGTTGATGGGCATTTAGGTTGTTTCCGCCTTTTGGCTATTGTGAATATTACTGAAATGAACATTAAAGTACAACTCTCTGTGTCAGTTTCAGTTTTCAAGTCTTTTGGTAGTATACCTAGGAGTGGAATTGCTGAGTCGTATGATAGTTCTATTTTTAGTCTTTTGAGGAACAGCCGCACTGTTTTCCACAATGGCTGTACTATTTTGCATTTCCACCAGCAGTAGATAATGGTTCCAATTTCCCCACATTCTCGCAAACATTTATTATTTTGTTTTCTTTTTTTTTTTTTTGGTAATCTTAGCCATATGTGGATTACTTTTTAAGTACAACAAAAACAAAAATATTTCACAGGAGCCCCAACATTGACTTTTATTATAATTTAATATAAATATGCGCGAATGTAACTTGATCATGTCCTTCTGCTCAAAATCCTACAATGGCTCCGCATTTCTTTCAGAGAAAAGCCAAAATCCTTACAAGGTCCTGCAAGATCCTACAAGACCTGGCTACCTTTCACTTCTCAGACTTCACTTCCTGTGTCTCCCTCTCTTGCTTACTCCACATAGTAAGACAAACTAGCCTATCTTCACTTACTCAAATACAGAAAACTTCCCAACTAATTGCCTTTGTTCTGACTGTTTCCTCTGCCTGAAACTCTTTTAGATATCCCCTTGACAATTCTGTCACCTTCTCTACATATTTGTTCAAATATCATATTCTCAATGACGCCTACTTTGACTACTCTATTTAATAATAAAATCTGTTCTTTCTACCCATAGTACTCTTGATCTCATTTATCCTGCTGTAATTTCGCTTTATTTTATATCACTTATCACCTTCTAACATTCAACGTCATTTACTTATGTGGTTACTTATGTGAGTGCCCATGGGGACAAGACAACAGTCAGATAAGTTTGGGTAGTGGTAAGCAGGGAAGTATAAGTCAGAGCTAAGTGAAGTTAGGGGTGGCAGACCAGGAGTAGCCATGTGCTGGTTATTACCTTACAGGGGGTTAAGGATTAACTGAGATACCTCACGTGGAATTGACTTACACACTGGACTTGGAAGCCACATGGCCAGTTGGAGTCACCCCTCTGCCACTAACTAGCCATACGACCTTGAGTAAATGACTTAACCTCTCTGGGTCTTCATTTCCTCATTTTAAAGTCAGGATAATAATCACTGCTATCTCTTTGGTTGTTGTGAGGATTAAACGAATTTAATAAAAGCTTTTACAACAGAGGCAGGCACATTATAAGTTTTATATCAATATTGGCTACTATTATAATAATGTGTTTTTGTTGTTGTTGTTGTAAAAATAGATATAGCAACATTTGCCAGTTCAACATTTTTCAGGCATACAATCTAGTGATATCAATTATATTGATCATGTGCAACCATCACCCATAATCATTGACAAATTTCCCATAACCATAAACACAAATTCACTACTTCCTCCCTCCCACCCCTGGTAACCACTAATAAACTTTGGTCTTTATACATTTACCTATTCTTGTTATTTTATATAAGTGAAATCATAAATATTTGTATAAGTTTTGTATATATTTTGGATATTAGACCTTTATTGGATATATGGTTCCCAAATATTTTCTCCCAATCTGTAGGATGTCTTTTCACTTTTTTGAAAAAGTCATTTGCTAAACAGTAGTACTTAATTTTTCTGAGGTCTCATTTATCTATTTTGTCTTTTGCTGCTCATGCTTTTGTTAATTTTATTTTTTTGATTAATTTTACCATGAAACAATAAAAAATTTAATTCTATTAGAGAACTTTAGGACCTTTAATTTCAGAAACACTGCCTTAAAATAAAGTATAAGCAGACTTTATTTGGTGACCAATGTTTAGGTTTCCACAAAAGGACCTTAAAATGTTTCAATAAACACATAATTTTAAACCTTGTGTCAATTCCTTTTTTTTCTGACACATATTTTTGAGTGTCTATGTGTGAGCACAGAAATCCTGGTGGTGTAGTGGTTGAGAGTTAGGGCTGCTCACCAAAACGTAGCAGTTCCAATCCACCAGGCACTCCTTGAAACCCTATGGGGGCAGTTCTACTCTGTCCTATAAGGTTATGAGTCGGTACTGACTCAATGGCAACGGTCTGGTTTTTGGTATGTATGGGCACAAGTGAAAAGGAAATGGAATAGAGAACTCAGAGCTATGGCAAGAAGAGTAGAAAACTCTTCCTGAAAAACAAGGATATGGAGACATTACCTCAGAGTCAGTACAGCCTTGTATGAGCTCATGGAACTTGCTATGAGCTGTAGCTATTGATGGTGAGAACTGTGTTTTGCATTTTTACAACTAAAAGAGGAGTCTATTATTATTCTACTGACTACCACCTTATTCTACATCCATGAGCAATTGCAACTTTTGTACAACCAATTTTTTATTGGATGCCAGACTTTGTGAATTTTACATTGTTGGGTGTTGAATACTTTGGTATTCCTATTAATCTCCTTCAGCTTTACTCTGGGATGTTGTTAACTTATTTAGAAACAGTTTGATCCTTTTAGGTCTTGCTTTTAAGATTTGTTAGGTGGGGTGAAGCAAATTCTCCACTACGGAGGCAAGACCTTTCTTAGTACTCTACCCAGCACCCCTTGAAAAATGAGGTTTTCCAATCTGGCTGGTGGGAATAGGCACTATTCCTGGCTGGCTCTGTTTGAGTGTTCAGTATTATCCCCCTCTATGAGGATATAAAACATTCCCACTTTTTCACTTCTCTGCTCAGTCCTGACACCAGCTGTCCTTGAAGCACTTTCTTCTTTGACCCTAGCCATCGGGAGCTAGGTGAGATCTCACAAGTTAAAAGGACACCATCCTTCAGAATGTCAAGTTGATCTAAGACTTCGATTACCATCTACAAGCTTGGGAGTTCCCTGGGTTCTCTCACTTCTGATCTGCTAGCTCCCACTACTCCTTTGGGTTCAATAATTTGCTGAAATGACTCATAGGACCCATGGAAAGTGCTATACTTAATGACTACAGTTTTATTGTAGGAAAAAAGAATACAAACAAAGAGACACATAGGGCGAGGTCTGGGAGGGTTCCCAAAAGGGAGTTTCCATGTGCCACAGGTTGCACTACCATCCTACATGCATGGATGTCTTTCACCAATCAGGAAGCTCATGGAGCTTCAGTGTCCAGAGCTTTTTATGTGAGGTCTCATTGCATAATGCAAACTCCAAGTCAGTCTATATCATGAGGCAATCACAAGGTGGGTTCTTCTGGCTTGGTTAGCTTCCATTCCCGAGTCACCTCACCTCCTCACCTAAACTGTTGTGTAGGTGTGGCCTAGAGTCCTGATTGAAGACACTTAAATTCCAAGGCTTTTCTTTTTTAAAAAAAAAAAAAAAAAGAGGTTATGTCTCAGCAGCCGGAGGCAAAGACCAAATTCTTTGGGTAAAGTTAATGTAAACCCCACACTCCTATTCCTCTCAGATTGTTCTTTCCCCGGTCTTGAATACTTTCCCCACATGCACAATGAATAGTACTCTGCTGAATACTGGAGGGGGACCATCTGTAGATCTCCTGGGTTCTTTCTCTGTGTAACTCCTTTGTCTCCGGTATTGAATTGTGTGGGCATCTTGGGGAGCATTGGTCTCCCCAGACTCTCAGCTTCATTGCCTGAATTTAGAGATCCCATAGGGCTCTACCTGAATCTCCTGTTCCTGTGCCAGGATCTGGAAACACTCTCAAGGCAGTAAGCTGCGGCAGCTCATCTTGTTTCCTATTTCTCAGAAAGCACTGTCCTTCATTGCTTGATGTTCAGTGTCTTGAAAAACATAGTTTCATATATTTTGCCTGTTTTTTAAAAAATATTTTTGGTTGATTCAGGTGGGAAAGTATTTGTGGTCCTTGTTACTCTGTCCTGGCCAGAAGTGAAAGTCCCCCATTTACCAATTTTAAAGTTGAAAATGAATCATGCCTGAAGAAATAAGACAAAGCTATGGCTCCAAAAACATCATGCTCCAATGAATATGTGTTAATAGTCATTTGGGGCTTTTGTAGGGTTTGCTGCTTATCCTCTAAGTAAATACTAGGGTTTAGAGTAGACCATGGTTAATTATCTGAATATAAGAGCTCCAAGACACATTTAATGCTATTACTTTTTTTTCTTAGCAATAAGGAAACTTTTCTCAAAGTGTTGAGATTATTACATGATTTTTCCTCTCTAATTCCCTAATGGGCTGAATTAGACTAATACATTTTGTAATGTATTCCTTTACTAAAACCTACTGCACAGTGATACATTTAAAACTATGATCCTATTTCTGTTTGCAAGGGTTTTTTTTTTTAAATTATAATTTTGCCTCTGTGTTCATTAATAAAAATGTCCTGTGATTTTTCTTTCCTGTATCGTCTCCATTGTGTGTTGGTATTAACACCCAATGGAGTGTCCTAAAATAATTTACAGAACTTTTCTATTATCTGAAATATTTTGTATAACATAGGGGTTATCACTTTCTTTATGATGTCATAGAATTTATCAGTAAATTTCTCTCAGATTGGAAATTATATTTTGTGCAAACTTTGTTTAAATTCTTCATTCAATTTTTTAAATGGCTATGTATTGATCTGAGTTTTTTTTTTAAATAACTTCCTAGTTTAGTTTTGATAATTTACATATTTCTATGAATGTTCCATTTTTTTTCTAATGGAATTGAGAGAATTCAAGGCAAATTTTATGATTTCTTACATTGAAAATCTTCTAAGTAGTGAAAAGGATTTTCCTGATTATTCATTTATAGAAGCATCTATCCCTCTATACATCTATTTATTTACTATTTTTATAATATTTCAAATATTTACTTATGCCAGGTGTCTTAGTTATCTACTGATACTATAAGAGAAATACCACAAGTGGATGGCTTTAACAAACAGAAATTTATTTTCTCACAGTTTAGGAGGCTAGCCTCAAATCCAAATTCAGGGCACCAGCTCTAGGGGAAGGCTTTCTTTCTCTGTTGGCTCTGGAGGAAGTTCCTTGTCTCTTCTGTGCTTTTGCTCCTGGGCAATCTTCATGTACTTGGCATCTCTCTTCCCCCATCTCTCCTTGATAGCTTGCATTTAATCTCTTTAATATCTCAAAAGAGATTGACTCAAGATACACCCCACACTACTCCTGCCTCATTAACACAACAAAGACAACCCATTCCCAAATGGGATTATAACCACAGGCATAAAACCAAAAAACCAAACCTATTACCCTTGAGTCGATTCCAATTCATAGTGAATTCCAACTCATAGTGACCCTATAGGATAGGGTAGAACTGCCCCACGGGGTTTCCAAGGAGCGCCTGCTGGATTCAAACTGCCGAACTTTTGGTTAGCAGCCAAACTCTTAACCACTATGCCACCAGGTTATCCACCACAGACATAGAGGTTAGGATTTACAATACATATTTTTGGGGGACACAATTCAATCCATAACACCAGGTATTGTAATAAGCACTGATGCTACAATTAAGGGTAACACAGTGTTAACAGCTAACCTCCGAGAGGGCCCCCAATGATCCTTGCCTTCTAGTAATCACTCCTCCCCCATGCAGTCCCCTCCCACTTGAAAAAGGACTGGACTGTGTGACCCATATAATATGGCAGAAGTGACATTGTGTGACTTCCCAGGCTAAGTCATAAAACGCGTTGCAACTTCTTTCTTGCTTTCTCTTGGATTCTTCTTCTGAGGGAAGTCAGTCACCATGTCTTAAGTGGGGAAGAACTGAAGTGTCCTACCAATACAAGTAAGCCACCTTGGAAGCAGGTCCTTCAGACACAGTCAAGCCTTCAGAGGACTGCAGCCTTTGCAAACATCATGACTTCTTCCTTGTAAGAGACCCTGGGTCAGAACTACCCACCTAAGCCACTCCTGAATTCCTGGCCTACAGAGGCTGTGAAATAATAAATGTTTATTTTTTTTAACCTACTAGATTTTGGAGTATTAGTCAGTATTACAGTATTGCTGTGATAAGTAATATTCACAGCAAGCCTTCTTTTTTTTAATTTACGTTTTTGGAAGGAAAGATATGGTCAGACAATGAAGTGGCCTTGGTTCTATACCTATCAATTGTTTAGTGATTAGAAAAAGTTGTTTTATTCTTAGTCTTAATATTTTTTTTTTACATTTCTCTTAGGTAAGTAATTATTAGTTATGAAAAAAATTGGGAGAGTGTCATGGATTGAATTATGTCCCCCAAAAAAAGTGTCTATCAATTTGGCTGGGCCATGATTCCTGATATTGTGTGATTTTCCTATATGTTGTAAATCCTGCCTCTATGATGTTTACGAGGGAGGATGGGTGGCAGTTGTGTTAGTAAGGCAGGACTCAATCTACAAGATTGGATTGAGTCCTGAGGCAATCTTCTGAGATATAAAAGAGAGAAGTAAGCAGAGAGACAGGGGGACCTCATACCACCAAGAAAGCAGTGCCAGGAGCAGAGTGTGTCCTTTGGACCCAGGGTCCCTGCAAAGAGAAGCTCTTAGTCTGGGGGAACATTGATGAGAAGGCAGACAAAGAGAGAAAGCCTTCCCCTGGAGCTGACGCCCTGAATTTGGACTTCTAGCCTACTTTACAGTGAAGAAATAAATTTCTCTTTGTTAAAGCTATCTGCTTGTGGTATTTCTGCTGTAGCAGCACTAGATGACTAAAACAGTTAGATAACTACTTATCTGGCTTTCTCAAGATTCCAGACTATTATCACAGACCACAGACCTTGAAAATCAAACAGTAATGCTGGAATGAGATGTTCAACTCTCCTCTCATGTTTCTTTTTTTATCCTGAAGAAAAAAAAACAAAAACTGAAGTTCCACAGGCAGTCTTCTCTGTATTTTTTTATTGTGCATTAGATGAAAGTTTACAGAGCAAATTAGTTTCCCATTCAATAGTTTATACATAAAGTGTTCCATGACATTGGTCTCATTCCCCACAAACTGTCAAAACTCTCCCCATTTCTGTCCTGGTTTCCCTGTTTCCTTTTGTCCTGATTTTCTACCCCTTTTTGCCTTCTCCTCTTTGCATTTGGGCAAATGTTCCCCTTTTGGTCTCATATAATTGACTGTTCTAAGAAGCATTTTTTTCTCGGATGTTACTGTTTATTTTAGGGGCCTATCTATGGTTTGGTTAAAAGGTGGTCTACAGGAATGGCTTCAGTTCCAGTTCAGAAGAGAGTCTTAAGGCCATAGTCTCAGGGCTTCCTCCAGTCTCTGTCAGACCAGTAAGCAAGGTCTTTTACTTCTCTGTATGTTTTATCTGCCAGATATAGACCCACCATTAAAACAATCACTGGCAATAGCCCTTAAAAAAACAAAATAATTGGGAATAAATCTAACCAGGGATGTAAAAGACCTACATAAAGAAAACTGCAAAACACTATAGCAAGAAACCAAAAGAGACCTACATAAATGGAAAAATACACCATGCTCATGGATAGGAAAACTAAACATTGTGAACATGTCAATTCTACCCAAAGTGATCTACAGATATAACGCAATCCCAATCCAAATACCAACAGCATTCTTTAACGAGATGGAAAAACTAATCACCAAATTTATATGAAAAGGAAAGAGGCCCTGATGAGCAAAGCATTAATGAAGTGAAAGAACAAAGTAGGAGGCCTCACACTACCTGATTTCAGAACCTACTATACAGCGAGGGTGGTCAAAACAGCTTGGTACTGGTTATGACAACAGGCATGTAGACCAATGGAATAGAATCGAGAACCCAGATGTAAATCCATCCACCTGTGGTCAGTGGGGCCCTGGTGGTGCAGTGGTTAAAGAGCTTAACCAAAAAAGGTCGGCAGGTCGAGTCCACCAGGTGCTCTTTGGAAACTATATGGGGCAGTCCTACTCTGTCCTATAAGGTTGCTATGAGTTGGAATTGACTCGATGGCAATAGGTTTGGTTTTTGGTTTTTATGGTCAGCTGATCTTTGACAAAGGACCAAAGTCCATTAAATGGAGGAAAAAACAGTCTTTTTAACAAATAGTGCTGGCAAAACTGAATGTCCATCTGCAGAAAAATGAAACAGGACTCATACCTCACACCACACCCCAAAATAACTCAAAATGGATCAAAGATCTAAATATAAAACCTAAAACAATAAAGATCATGGAAGAAAAAATAGGGACAATGCTAGAGGCTCTAATATAAAGCATAAATATAATACAAGCCATAACTAACAGTGCACAAACACCAGAAGATAAACTAGATAACTGGGAGCTCCTAAAACTTAAAGACTTATGCTCATCAGAAGACTTCACCAAAAGAGTAAAAAGTAGAACCTACAGACTGGGGAAAAAATTTTGGCTATGACAAACCAGACAAGGGTCTAATCTCTAAAATCTATAGAATACTTCAACACCTCAACAACAAAAAGACAAATAATCCAATTAAAAAATAGGTAAAGGATATGAACAGCCATTTCAACAAAGAAGACATTCAAGCAGCTAACAGACACATGAGGAAATGCTCGCAGTCATTAGCCATTAGAGAAATGCAAATCAAAACTACAATGAGATACCATCTCACCGCAACATTACTGGCACTATTAAAAAAATAAATTTAAAAAACCAGAAAATAATAAATGTCTGAGAGGTTTTGGGGAGATCAGAGCTCTTATGCACTGCTGGTAGGAATGTAACATGGTACACCACTATGGAAAACAATACGGCCCCTCCTTAAAAAGCTAGGAATAGAAATACCATATGATCCAGCAACCCCACTCCTAGGAATATATCGTAGAGAAATAAGAGCTGGCACACAAATAGACATATGCACACCCATATTCATTGCAGCATTATTCACAACAGCAGAAAGATGGAAACAACCTAAGTGCCCATCAACAGATGAATGGATAAACAAACTATGGTACATATACACAATGGAATACTATGCGAAGATAAAGAACAATGATGAATCAGCAAAGCATTTCACAACATGTATGAATCTGGAGGGCATTATGCCGAGTGAAATAAGTTAATCACAAAAGGACAAATTATATGAGAACACTATTATAAAAACTCAAGAAAAGGTTTACACACAGAAAAAACAATATTTGATGGTTATGAGGAAGAGAGGGGATGGAAGGGAAAATCACTAACTAGATGGTAGACAACTGTTAACTTTGGTGAAGGGAAAGACAACACATAATATAATGGAAGTCAACACAACTTCAACAAGGCAAAGTCATAGAAGCTTTCTAGACACATCCAAACACCTTGAGGGACGAAGTCACTGGGGCTAAGGGCTGGGGACCATGGTTTGAGAGGACATCTAGGTCAACTGGCATAGCATAGTTCATAAAGAAAATGTTCTACATCCTACTTTGGTGAGTAGGGTCTGGGGTCTTAAAAGCTTGCGAGAGGCCATCTAAAATACATCTACTAGTCCTATCACATTCGGAGCAAAGGAGAATGAAGAAAACCAAAGACACAAGGAGTAATGGACCACATGAACCATAGCCTCCACCAGACAGAGCCCAAAAGAACTAGATGGTGCCCAGCTACCACCACCAACTGCTCTAACAGGGATCACAATAGAGGGTCCCAGACAGAGCAGGAGAAAAATGTAGAACAAAATTCATACACACACACACACACACACAAAAAAAAAAAAAAAAAAAAAAAAAAAAAACAAACCAGACTTACTGGTCTGACAGAGACTGGAGGAACCCCTGATACTATGGCCCCTGGACACCCTGTTAACTCAGAACTGAAGTCACTGCCTAGTCCACCTTTCAGCCAAAGATTAGACAGGCCTATAAAACAAATAGTAACACATATGAGGAACGTGCTTCTTAGTTCAATCAAGTATAGGAGACAAAATGTGCAACACCTGCCCAAAATCAAAGAGGAGAAGGCAAAAAGGGACAGGAAAACTGGACAAATGGACAGGGAGAACCAGGGGTGTAAAGGGGAAGGGGGAGAGTGCTGACACATTACAGGATTGCAACCAATGTCACAAAACAGTTTGTGTGTAAATTTTTGAAGGAGCAACTGATTTGCGTTGTAAACTTTGACCTAAACTACAATTAAAAAAAAAATCGCTGGCAAAAGGAAATGGAATAACCATAATTTAGTTTAAACTACTCATGATTTTTGCAAGCTCTCTGCTATTTGAACAAAATTCAGGTTCTCTTACCAAGCAATAAGGGTGAGAAATGCTGGTGTAACCTTGTCAGGCCAACTTTTCTAGCATCATGGCACCTTGCTCCTCCTCCCAACTTCAACGTTCTGAACTACTTGCAAGTCCATGTCTTAACACATGCTTGTAAGCTCTCCTCTCAATTCTACCTGGCATTCCTACCCATCTTTCCAGATTCGTTCCCCAGTTCACTGTATCTGGGGACGTCACTGACCTCTCTAGGCAGCCCAAAACCTCAGTTTGCACCTATTGGTGAGAAAGGGGTTCCAATGTCCAGAGAACCATTCTCTGCAAAAAATTAAGCACCGCGAAAGCAGAAGTTTAGCCCTAATCTCAGGAGAAGTAACCCATTTCTAACTTCATTCGTTCCAAAGAGTATGAGGATTCGTATTTGCTGGATATGATTTGTATTCTCTGGCTGGGTAAAATGCAGACCAAAAGGCCGGAAGAGGCACTCCTACATCTGTACTCTTTAAGCCTCCCAGTTACTAAGAGAGTGGAAAGAGTTTACTTTTATAACAGAAATCCTTCCCTTGGCAACTTGCTTTTTAAGAAAAGATACATAGCGTCTTCGGGAGTCAGGGAATAAGGTGCGGAGACAGGGGAGGGAAACGAGGAGCAGTTTAGCAGTTTACATAATTAAAGACAGTCATTGGCAAAACATTTTTTACCTTTCCTGGAAGGATTTGTCCAGGATTTCTTTGGAAAAACGAGAAAATCACTCAGAAGAGGAGAATCTAGGAGAATGTTACTTACTGAAATTTTCCACCCCAGTTACATACTCTTCATTTTCCTTGTTCTGTTTTCATCAGTGACAAGATGTTTGCAGAATACAGTTAGTCAGAATTTCTTAGTGGATTCCTGTAAAACATGGGGACGAAAATTGTAACCTTTGTTGACGAAAGCGCAAATAAATTTTTTTTTTTTAATTTTAAAGGAAATAAATTTCTGCTTTATTTCATGATATTAATTTGGAAAGAGTGACAACCTTGCGGAGGGGATGTAGCTCAGTGGTAGAGCGCATGCTTAGCATGCATGAGGTCCCGGGTTCGATCCCCAGCATCTCCACTCTTTTGTGTTCCTACTTGTGAAACATCTTTCTATGTTAGTTTCACAGTCCATTAATATAGAATCAGAAAATTAGGCATTTTGCCGCCAAGTGCTTATATTTTGTTCCAGCCATGTTTGTAACCCTTTCGCTTTTTGCTTTTATTCCTCTCCGTCCTCAGCAGCGTTTACATATGGTCACCCACAAAGTGAAACCGAGTGACTTTGGTTCCTGTTCCATTTTTTTTAAAAAGGTCGTTTATCCATATAAACACAAATTAGAAAATCTGTCAACAAATTAATATTTTCACTTAGTCTTGGTGCTGGAGGCTTTGGTAGGGGATGGGACGGTCAGTTGAGCTCGTCTCAGGTTTCACGTTTTGGGGCTCAATGAGAGAAAGATGGATGTCGCCTGAAGCTCACTGGAAAGAAAACGCAATCTTCCCAGACCTGAGGTTATGAAAGAATTGGGTAAATTTAGCTTTTCAAAACTTGGCAATTCTCTCAGAAAACGAATACAAAGGGGTGAAATAGCAGCATTTCGACATAGACCTGTTTTTCCTTCAGTGATTGCATTTTGCCGGTAAATTCACGGCGTTCGCATCGCTGTGTGGATTTGATCCCTTCTACACTGATCACTTCATATCGACTCAATGGCAGATTGGTTAACGGGTCTTTTGAAATCTCTAAATTTGCCTCAGTGATTCTAAAACTGCTCACTTCAATTGTCTTTAAAAAATCCTCTTCTCTCTCTAAAGCTGACCCTTTTATACCATTTATGTGGGTTAGGACTTTCTTTGGCTAGTTTCTTTGTGTATTTTGCTGAAGGTCTGGCCCCCTTTTGGAATGCAACATCTATTGTATCTTGGTGCTTTAATGTAAACTTCCAACTTGTGACACCCTGTCACATTAGCCAGTGAAGGAGCTTTAGCAAGTAATTTTTATGTGATTTTATTTTTTCTCAGTCTGGTCTCCAGCAGCCCCAGAGTCATGGATAGTCCCTGCCTGGCTATGATTAAGTCGGGGGTTCATTGATATGACTAGGGGAAATGTACCAAATTCTTACAAGTACAGGAACTTATCTTAAAAAATAATAATGACTGCCATCCTTTTTGTCGCTTTTTAATGTTTCAGATTGTCAGACATGGGTAGATCCAGTTCTTGCGCCACCTAACCCTCTAAGAAAAAATACAAAATTTAGGTCTGGGTGTTAGAAAGGGCCTGTGAAAGTATGGTGGTTTGAAGCTTAACTTCTACTAGCTTCAGGTTAGATCACCCTACCTATGCTGTCATTTAATGAGTAACATTGCTCTTGCCAATATTTATTATAGGTCCATAACAGTGTAGCTCTGATGTAGCTTTAAAGATATTAGAATACACTGAACTTTTTTGCTTCAAAGGGCAAAATCAAACAAGTGAAAAGACAACCCATAGAATAGAAAATGGGAGAAAATATTTGCAAATCATATATCTGATAAGGGACTTGTGTCCAGAATACATAAAGAACTTTTACAACTCCATAGTAAAAAGACAAATGTCCCAATTTAAAAGCAGGCAAAGGTTAGGTATTTCTCCAAAGAAGGTACACAAATGGCCAAAAACAACGTGAAATGATGCTCAGTATCATTGGTCCTTCCAAAAACCAACCCTTTGTCGTGGAGTTGATTCACAGAGACCCTATAGAAGCCCTATGGCACAAAGTAGAGTTGGAACTGCCGACCTTTTGGTTAGCAGTCAAACGTTTAACCACTTGCGCCGCCTGGTATAGTCTGAGTAGACGAGGATCAGACCTACTGTTTTGGGTACTTGGAGCAGAGGATTCAAGGAAACCCCTAAGAGCCGACGAGGATGGGTTTCAAACCCACGCGTGCAAAGCACAATGGATTAGTAACCCATCGCCTTAACCACTCGCTCACCTCGTCAGATACCTTTTGGGTCTAGGAAATGCAAATCAAAACCACATTGCGATACCACTTCACAAAAACCAAACCCTTTGTGGTCTAGTCAATTTCGACTCATAGCGGCCACTTCACAGTATACCATATACCAGTATAATAGTTATTATCTCCAAAAGACAGTGTTGCGAGAGTTGAAGAAGATGTGGAGTAATTGAAACTCACACACATTACCAGTGGGAATGTAAAATAGTAAGATCACTTTGGAAAATAGTTTGGCAGTTTCTCAAAACGTTAAACATAGCGTTTCCTTCTGACTCAGCAATTTCACTTTTAGGTATATATCCAAGAGAAATGAAAATACATGTCCACACAAAAACTTGTACACCAATGTCCATTTCAGTATTGTTTTTTAATAGGCAAAAAGGTGGAATCAATTCAACTTTCCATCGATGGATGAAAGGATAAACAAAATGTGGCATATCCATACAATAGTATTCTATTCAGCCATAAAACAACTGAAATACTGATACATGCTACAACATTGATGAACGTTGCAAATATGCTAAGTGAAAATAGTCAAATGCAGAAAGCCACATATTGTATGATTTCATTTATATGAAATGTCCAGAATAGTCAAATCGACAAAGACAGAAAGTAGATTAGTGGTTGCCAGGGGGTGGGGGTTATAGGAGTGATCCCTAATGGATACGGGACTTTTTTGGGGAGTAATGAAGATATTCTGAATTAGATAGTGGTGATGGATACACAACTCTAAATACACTAAAAACCACTGAACTGTACACTTTAAAAGGGTGAAGTTTATGTCATATGAATCTTATTTCAATAAAGCTGTTATTTAAAATGTGCTAGAGCTATATGAAGAAACTTTAAAATGCTACTGAAGAACCCCAAAGAGGAACAAATGGAAAGGCATACCATATTCACTAGTAGAAAGACTCAACATCAATTCTCCTCAAGTTAGTCTGTAAATGTAATGCAGTCTCATCAATTTATGGGTTTTTGTTTTGTTTTGTTTAGTTTTTTTGGTGGAGGAGGAAAGACATGCTAACTCTAAAAGTCATATAAAAAAAGTAAAAACAATGAAATTTCAGATAAAGAGGGTAATAGAGGGGAAATGAACTTATAGGATCTCTCTTTCTCTGGCTCTGTCGAGAGAGAGAGAGAGAGAGAGAGAGAGAGAGAGAGAGAGAGAGAGAAATTTTAACCTGAATGTTATTGTCTCTCAGCACTGTAATCATATTATTTCATTGTTTTTTGTTTGTAGTTTCTAGTGCTGCTGATGAGAAACCCACTGTAAATCTAGTATTTTTTTTTTTTTTTAATAAAAAGCTCATCTTAACTCAAGGAAAAATAAGATCAGACTTATGAGATTGTCCCATAAAGTATGATGACAGTTTATAAGCAAACTAGTTTTTACCAGCAAGAGGAAACATAAAAAAAATTCAAAGCAAATATATCTTCACAGTTTCCCTATACTAGAAACAATTTTTCATTGAGCCATTAACTTCAAAATAATATAAAAGGTTTATTTTTCAATGCTAAAAAGACACAATATGTTTCTTTTCTCTTCATGGACATTAATTATTTTTACATTTTAGCTGTTAAAAATGCTTTGAGACATTTTTCAGACAATTTTAAAATTCAAAATTCAGTGATTGAAGTAAAATAATTTTTAAAAATACTGTTTAAAAGCTGTATCTCCCAATTAAAACATGTCAAATAGGTTGTGTTTAAAACTTATAACAGCTTGATTTATCTAAACAGTGTTAAAGTAATTCATTTAAGATTCGTTTCCTACTGTAGTAGAAATTAAGCACAATTATAATTGTTCTACTGAATCTTTTTGTTCTGTGTGTCTTTTAGAATTTATCTTTGTTTTACTTCAGTACTATTACAAGGAATAAATTAAGGAAGACACTTTAATCTCTTGCATTTCTTTATATCTGGAAAAATCTCAGGAGTTATTTACTCAAATTTGCCTCTCCTTCAATGCTCTCCTGCAAAAATTGTTAGTAGACAGATATAAGGCTTTTTCACTTCACCCTTCATATTTGTGTCTCATTTTTCCTTTGTATTCTGGGCAAGTTTCACAAGTCATCACTAGTTTACTAATTTTCTTTGCCACTTTGCCAAGTTGCTGTTTAATCTATTCTTTGACTTAATTTCAATTATTATATTCTTCATTTCTAGAAGTTCTATTTAGTTCTTTTTCTAATTTTACTTTTATTTTTTACATTGTCCTGTTTTTAGTTATAGTTTCCTTTCACATTTTCATTAATCTTCTTAGTGTTTTTAAGTTTACTTTTAGGTTTTTTTTATTGTTGTTAAAAATACACATAGCAAAACATACACAAGTTCAACCATTTCTACGTGTACAATAGGGTGACATTGATTGCATTCTTCAAATTGTGCAGCCTTTCTCAACCCCATTTTCAATTTGTTAGTCTCCTGTTGACATAAGCTCACTTCCCCCTAAGCTTCCTATCTAACCTTCCAAGTTGCTATTATCGATTTGATCCCATGTACACATGTTAAGTTCTTGAAAAGAGCACAGTGCTCATGGCAGACATTCTTTACTAGTTAAGCTAGACTGTTGTTTGGTTTAAAGTAGGCTTCAGGGGACATTTTTGGTTTATGGTTTCAGGGTTAAAGATTATCTCAGGGCAATAATTAAGGGGGTTAATCCAGCCTCAATGGCTCCATAAAGTCTGGATTCCAGGAGAATTGAAGTTCTGTACCGTGTTTTATTTTACGATAGCTTTTAAAGTGTTTTATTATCTTCAGTTTTATGGTGCTAATTTCAATATTAGTATGTGTATTCTCCCTCATGTTGATTTCATTTGCATAATTTTTATTATAACATATAACATATATATATTATAACATATAACAAGTGGGGTTGCTTTTTATTCTGGGGAACATTCTCGGCTGTTAATTAAATGGTCTTCAGTTCAAACCCACCAGCCGCTCCTTGGAAACCCTATAGGTCAGTTCTACTCTGTCCTACAGGGTTGTGATGAATCAGAACCCACTGGGCGGCACCTAACAACACAACAACAATGTTCTGTCAAACTTACCCCAAAGACTTTTTTTTTTTTTTTCGGCGCTTCTTCTGTCAGGTTCCCTGAGATTCCAGTACTATACCAGTTTTGACATTAATTTCTAGTCTGATATTCCTGAGCCTTGTAGGTGGTATAAATTTAGGCCATGCATCCTGGATTGGTGCAGTTTGGATTTTGATTTCTCATCAGAGACATTGCTTAATTGTTATCTTCACTAAAAGCTCCTGATAGAAGACAACCTTCCTCACCATTTTACACTACTAGTTGGTTGAATTTTTCTAGTCTTCCTCCGAGCGCAGGAAAAGCCTTTGGAGCCTCAGTTCCACATCTCCGCCCCTAAACAGACCCAAGGCTGTGTTTTCTGACTCTGAGAGCAATAAGGTTGAGCTGCTATCATTCTATAGAGCTTATGTCTGCTTCTCTAGATTAAAAGGTGTCAGTTCACGTACTTACTATGCTGGACTT
Source organism: Dugong dugon (assembly GCA_030035585.1). NCBI lineage: Eukaryota > Metazoa > Chordata > Mammalia > Sirenia > Dugongidae > Dugong > Dugong dugon. The sequence continues at coordinate 39,091,811 of CM057464.1, read as the reverse complement.
GGACTTCCTTTGTTTTTTTACCTAGACATTTCCTTACCTTTCCCCTCCCTATTTTTCTTTTGATATCGCATATGTATTTATGGTTCCACTTACATTTTAAATATTTTATAAAAAGTAGACTTTATTTTTTAGAGTAGTTTTAGGTTTACAGAAAAACTGCAGAAAGTAAAGAGTTGCCATATACACCCTCCTCCCAACAACAGTTTCCCCTATTATTAACATCTTGCCTCATTGTGATACATTTCTTACAACTGATGAACCAGCCAATGCTGATATATAAACTAAATTCATAATTTGCATTAAAGTTCTATGAGTTTTGACTAATGTACAATGTCATGTATCTACCACTGCGGGATCACACAGAATAGTTTTATTGTCCTAAAAATGCCTTATGCTCCAACTATTCATCCTTTCCTCCTTCCCCCTGAGCCCCTGGCAATCACTGATCTTTTTACTGTCTCTGTAGCCTTTCCTTTTCCAGAATGACATATAGCTGGACTCCTATAGGATGCTTTTCCAGATTGCTTGTTTCACTCAGCAATATGCACTTAAGATTCCTCCATGTCTTTTCATGGCTTCATAGCTCTTTTTTTAATCACTGAATAATATTTCATTGTATGACTGTACCACAGTTTCTCTATCCGCTCACCTATAGAAGAACATCTTGATTGATTCTAATTTGGGGCCATTATGAATACGTCGTTATAAACACTTGTGTGCAGGATTTTGCGTGCACATAAGTTTTCATCTCATTTAGGTAAATACCTAGGAGCATGATTGCTAGATTGTATGGTAAACTTATGTTTAACTTCATAAAAAACTGCCAAATTGTCTTCCAAAGTGGCTGTACCATTTTGCATTCCCATAAGTAGTAAATGAGTTTCCATCGCTCCACTTCCTCACCAGCATTTGGTGTTGTCAGTATTTTGAAATTTAACCATTCTAATAAGTGTGTAGTGGTATTTCATGGTTATTTTAATTTGTGACTCTCTAATGCTCAGCATTTCTCAAGCTGAAAAAAACTGAAGAGAAAATTCAAGCCCTGAGTTGCAATACTGAAGGATTCCATGGGCAAAATATTAAATGACACAGGAAGCATCAAGAGAAGATGGAAGGAATACAGAGTCATGGTGCAAAAAAGAATTGGTTGACATTCAACTGTTTTAAGAGGTAGTGTATGATCAAGAAGAGATGGTATTGAAGGAAGAAGTCCAAGCTGCACTGAAGGCATTGGCAAAAAACAAGGCTTCATGAACTGATGGAATACCAATTGAGATGTTTCAACAAATGGATGCAACTCTGGAAGCGCTCACTCCTCTACGCCAAGAAATTTGGAAGACAGCTACCTAGCCAACTGACTGGAAGAGATCCATGTTTGTGCTCTTTCCAAAGAAAGATGATCCAACAGAATGTGGAAATTATCAAACAATATCATTAATATCACACACAAGTAAAATTTTGCTGAAGATGGTTCAAAAATGGTTACCCCAGTACATCCACAGGGAACTTCCAGAAATTCAAGCTGGATTCAGAAGAGGACATGGATGGAGGGATATCTTTGCTAATGTCAGATGGATCCTGGCTGCAGGCAGAGAATACAAGAAAAATGTTTACCTGTGTTTTATTGACTATGCAAAGGCATTTGACTGTGTGGATCATAACAAATTATGGATAACAGTGCAAAGAATGGAAATTCCAGAACACTTAATTATGCTCATGAGGAACCTGTACATAGACCAAGAGGCAGTCATTTGAACAGAACAAGGGGATAATATGTGGCTTAATATCAGGAAAGGTGTGTGTCAGGTTTGTATCCTTTCACCATACTTAATCTGTATGCTAAACAAATAATCTGAGAAGCTGGACTACCGAAGAAGAACTCAGCATCAGGATTGGAGGAAGACTCATTAACAACCTTTGTAACGCAGATGACACAACCTTGCTTGCTGAAAGAGGACTAGAAGCACTTACTGATGAGGATCAAAAACTACAGCCTTCAGTATGGATTACACTTCATCATAAAGAAGACAAAAATCTTCACAACTGGACCAATAAACAACATCACGATAAATGGAGAAAAGATTAAAGTTGTCAAGGATTTCATTTTACTTTTATCCACAATCAATGCCCCTGGAATCAGCAGTCAAGAAATCAAAAGATGTTTTGCATTGGGCAAATCTGCTGCAAAAGCCCTCTTTAAAGTGTTAAAAAGTAAAGATGTCACTTTCAGGACTAAGGTGGGCCTGACCCAAGCCATGGTATTTTCAATTGCCTCACATGCATGCGAAAGCATGAATAAGGAAGACTGAAGAAGAATTAATGCCTTTGAATTATGGTGTTGCGAACAATATTGGATATACCATGGACTGCCAGAAGAATGAACAAATCTGTCTTGGAAGAAGTACAGCCAGAATTCTCCTTAGAAGCAAGGATGGGAAGACTTTGTCTCACATACTTTGGACATGTTATCAGGTGGAATCAGTCCCTGGAGAAGGATACCATGCTTGGTAAATTAGAGGATCAGCAAAAAAGAGGAAGACCCTCAACAGTGTGGGTTGACATAGTGGCTGCAACAATCAGCTCAAGCTTAACAGCGATTGTGAAGATGGCGCAGGACTGGACAGTGTTTCTTTCTATTGTACATAGGGTCACTAAGAGTCAGAACGGACTCTAGGACACCTCACAACAACAACTATATATGATGTAGAGCATCTCTTTAATATGCTTATTTGCCATTTGTGTATCTTCTTTGGTGAGGTGCTGTTTAGATCTTTTACATATTTTTTAGTTGGGTTGTTTGTTTTCCTAATGTTGAGTTTTAGGAGCTATTTGTATATCTTGGATACAAGTTCTTTATCAGATATGTTTTTTACAGATATTTTCTCCCAGTCTGTGGCTTGTGTTTTCATTCTCTTAACCATATCTTTCACAGAGAAGAAGTTTTTAATTTTAATAAAGTCCAATTTATCAATTTTTACTTTCACAGATTGTGTTTTTGGTGTATTTAAAAAGTCATCACCAAACTCAAAGTTATGTAGATTTTCTTCTATGTTATCTGCTAGAAGTTTATAGTTTTGCATTTTACATGTAGGTCTATGATCCATTTTGAGTTAATTTTTTGTGAAATGTGTAAAGTCTGTGTTTAGATACTGTTTTTGCTTGTGGATATCCAGCTATTGCTGCAACATTTGTGGAGAAAGATTATCCTTTCCCTCATTGAATTGCCTTTGCTCATTTGTCAAGATCAGTTTACTGTATTTGTGGGCTTTCTATACTGTTCTGTATCTATTTTCTATTCTTTCACTAGTATTTCACTCTTTTGATCACTGTTATACTAAGTCTGGAAGTCAGGTCGTGTCTGTCCTCCAACTATTTTTCTTCTGAATTGTGTTGACTATTCTGGGTCTTTTGCCTTTACACATAAGCTTTAGGATCAGTTTGTTTATATCCATAAAATAGCTTGCTGGGATTTTGATTGGGTTTGCATTGAATCCGTAGATCAAGTGGGGGAGAACTGACATCTTAATAATATTTAGTCTCTCTATCCATAAACATGGAATATTTCTCCATTTATTTATACCTTCTTTTATTTCTTTCATCTGAGTTGTGTAATCACCTTCATATAGATCCTGTACACCTAAGTGTTTCATTTTTTCGTGCTAATGTAAATGGAATCATGCTTTTAATTTCAAATTTCAGCTGTTAACTACTAGCATATAGGAAAGCAATTAACTTTTGTATATTAAGCTTGTATCCTGCAGCCTTACTATAATCATTTATTAGTTTCAGAAGTCTTATTTTTGTCAGTTCTTTGAGATTTTCTACATAAACAATCATATTATCTGTGAATAAAGACAGTTTTATTTATTCCTTCCTAATCTGTATACATTTTATTTCTTTTTCTTATCTACTTGCATTAGTTAAGACTTCCAGTCTTATTTTTGGTCTTAAGGGTAAACCATCTTGTTTCTCACCATTGAGTATAATTTAGTTTTTATCATGAACAGATATTGAATTTTGTCAAATAGGTTTTCTGCATCTATTGATAGGATCACATGATTTTTCTTCTTTGACCTGTTGATGTGCCGAATTACATTGTTTTTCAAATGTCGAACTAGCCTTGCAACCTGGAATAAATCCCACTTGGTCATTGAGTATAACTGTCTTTTAACATTGTTGGATTCAATTTCCTAATATTTTGGTGAGAATTTATGTGTCTATGTTCATGAGAGAGATCGTTTTGTATTTTCCTTTCTTGTAATGCCTTTATCTGTTTTTGGTATTAGGATAATTCTAGACTCATAAAATGAATTAAGTAGTGTTCCTTCTGCTTGTATTTTCTGAAATAGACTGTAGAGAATTGGTATTTTTTCTCTTTTAAATGTTTATTAGAATTCTTGAGTGAAACCATCTGGGCCTTGTGCTGTCTGTTTTGGAAGGTTATTAATTGTTGCTTTAATTTCTTTAATAGAGGTAGGCCATAAGTTGGTGGCTGACTTAACAGCAACAACAATAATGTAATTTATGAAAAATTCAAGTTGGATATTCTATCATCTGTAGCCATCTTGTACCTAGTTGTATCCACAGAACTTATTTCAGCACCTGACACACAGTAAGTTCTCACTATTGTCACTTTTATTGAACACTACCGAAAAAAAAAAAAAAAAAAAACCTTTTGCTATTAAGTCAATTCCAACTTGTAGAAACCCCCTGTGTTAAAAAGTAGAACTGCTCCATAGGGTTTTCTTAGCTGTAATTTTTATGGAAGCAGATCGCCACCTCTGGGTGGGTTCAAACCATCAACCTTTAGGCTAGTAGTCTAGCACAAACCATTTGTGCCACCTGGAACATCTACTTGAACAATACTTCACTGCAAATACTGTCATCTCAATTGTACTTTTGTGCCTAAAATTTATACAGTCCTGATTACAGACAATTCGACTAATCAGATTTCAAAATTGCATGATTTCTGGTCCTTTATGATTTTTGAGGTGCTTTCCAAACTTGGTAAATATACAGTAATTGTAACTGGAGTAATAATGGTAGTCCTAAACCTAGCATTTTGCTAATATATACTAAATTAAAAAGTGACCATCCTGGTTAATGAGAAAATAAGTTTATATTAAACAATAAAACATTCTGAGTGGGATTGAAAATGGTAATGCCAAACATTTGACTCAAGAGAGGAATTAAGAAAGACTTTAAGATTCAAGGGCTCTGCCAGCCCGGGAGCAGTCCCTGGGTCATGCAAATGGTGAACCGCTCGGCGACTAACCAAAAGGTTGGCTGTGCAAACCCACTCAGAGGTCCCTCAGAAGACAGGTCTGATGATCTGCTTTCAAAAGGTCACAGCCTTGAAAACCCTATGGAGCAGTTCTACTCTGCACACATGTGGTCGCCCTGAGTGAGAACAGACTCAATGGTAACTGGTTTGGTTTGGGTTTTGGACCAGTTCCAGAGGCCCTTTCAGCCTTTGTTTGGTTAAAGAAATAATTTTGGACTCCTCCTTGTTGTCTTTTTAACAAGGCCACGAAAGCTGGATAGATGTGCGGTGGTACTTGCATATTCGGTGAACTCTCTTCCTTTTCAGCATCACCCTCAATTCTAATTAAAGGCAGAAAACTAGGACCCAAACTTTAACAGTTTAAGAATGGACTCCTGATTTTGTGATTTTTCAATCATTTAATGTTTATTTAACTTCCAAATAAAGTGAAGAAGGTACTAAAAACCATCCCCTTGAAGTCTCAAAATGAGGAAGGCAGAACAAAATGAGGAATTTTCCTATGACATCTCCACAACCCCTGCAAGTTGTGGTTTCCATCTGTTCACCTCCAAAGAGCAAGAGGTCATTTCCCTGCCTCGGGCAAGGAACAAGTCTTGGAATTTGAACCGTAAAACTGTTAAGAGAGCCCTGATCAAGCCCCGTCCTGGGAGTATCAAGCGGAGTAAGATCTGACAGCTCTTAGAAGAGCCTGAACGTGTTCTGTGTTTTTGTTTGTTTTTCAAAGCACACGCGTGCCATCTCCTAACGGCCAGGAATGTCATTAATTTGGTAAAAGTTGTAACTGATTTATTTTAATAGAAAAGCCTTTCACTTAACTTTTAGAATATTCAATTACTTGACAGTTCTCAATTACTGCAATCCAGTGGAATATAAAAACGGTTCTGGTCTCACTCAGGGAGGCCCCCTCTTCCCGCACTGAGCACTCGGCTCGCCTCTGCTCTCGCCGGTTCTGCGGTTTCATCTGCCCTCGGGGGACACGCTGACGTTGTTCTAGTACATTTTCTAAGCGATTGTGTTAGTGCACTTATGCATGTGTGTGTGTGCGTGTGTGTGTTGTTAAGCTTGAAGAGAGTCTAAGTTCCAGAATTCCTTTCCCAAGACTGCCTTTACTACGAAGTCAGATCTATTCGAAAAGTGCGTGCAGTAATAGACAAGACAGCTCTTCACCTGATCAAGTACAATTTGTTCACAAAAGATGCCCTATCTCTGGCGTCTCTGGCTCTGTGGCTTAGTTGGCTAAAGCGCCTGTCTCGTAAACAGGAGATCCTGGGTTCGAATCCCAGCAGGGCCTTTTTTTTTTTTTTTTTTTTTTGCCAGGTTTTAAATTGGTCCTTTGACTTAGGAGAAAATATTTGAAAATATGTTTTAATTTTTAGTCTGAAATTACCTTAAATCACAATGTCAAATCCACTGCTCGGGCCTGTGATCTCTCCAAACTTCCCTCATTCCACCTCGTACTCAAAAACTCAAGTTCTGTACTGATGATCTATCACACAAATATATTGGGATTTAATTGTTCCTGGGGATTTAAAATCAGTCATGGATCAACAATTTCTAAAATAAAATGAAAAGTCTTAAATACAACCCATTTAAAAATATATTCCGCTGGTTTCTCAAACTCTAAGCACTCTTACTTAAATCATGGATGAAAAATGATTACCATTTCTTGAACACTTACTGTGTTGTGTTTTGTATTTTCTCTCATACTTTTAATACCAAGAAATACTCTCAAAAGCAAGCCTTACTATGTACATTTTACAGATGAGGAAACTGAAAATTGGAGAGAAGTGAAGTAACTTGTCCAAATTGCACAGCTAGGAAATAATCAAGCTAGAATTTAAAGTCAGTATTTCTGAGTTAAAAGTCCTGATCTTAAATACCAAATAATCTTATTTATAAAAGCAAACAGTATCCAGTATGGTTTAGGGATAATAATTCCTAAACTTGTATGAGCCATAAACTTATTTCATTATCTGATGAAAACTTTGGCCCATGGCCAAAAAAAAAGGCATATCAATAAATTTCGCATATACTTTTAAGGTGTTCACTGACCTCCTTAGTCCCTTGGGTGTCCATGGAGCACTGAAAGAAATCCTTGACTTTTGTAAATCACAAATTGGTGTTAAGGAAATGAGTTGTTTTAGGAACCGATTTTATTTCTTGATGCTTGTCTTAGCTTCTTAGTGCTGCCATAACAGAGATGTGGAGCACTGGTGGTGTAGTAAAGAGCTTGCCTGCTAACCAAAAGGTCCGCAGTTCGAATTCACATGCAATGGGTTTGGGTTTGGTTTTAACAGAGATACAAGTGGGAGACACAAGAGATACAAATTTAGCAAGCAGAAATTTATTTTCTCGCAGTTAAGAGGCTAGAAGTCTGAATTGAGGGCGTTGACTCTAGGAGAAGGTTTTCTCTCTCTGTCTTCTCTGGAGGAAGGTCTTTGTCTCTTTTCAGCTTCTGTTCCTCCATTCCTTGGCGACCTTCATGTGGTATGGCATCTATCAGTGGTGTCACTAGGGGAGTGTGGCAGTGCGGAATGCACTGGGTAACATTGTCAGAGGAGGTGACACCAAAATGGCTGTCTATAAAATTGTTGTGCAGTGTTTCAGCAGAAATTTTTTTTATAAAAATGTCCCTGTAGTTACTCATAACAGCAAAATTACAATGACGCTTCCAATAACGTGATTTCATCTGCACGCTAAAAGCACCCGCAGTCGTTTTCGTTGCTGTAGGTGTTCAGTCACTGATTTGGTCAAATTTTCTGGTGTTTTAGCTACAATATTGTGGTAATTTGTGAACCTATATCAATAACTTTTTTGAGAATGAAGTAGTAATTAAAGGAAAAGAAGGAATGATATAAGGGAATAGGATTTATGAGTAATATTAGTACAAAAAAATTACTAAAGATTCTGTATGGTCTGGTACCCGAGGAGGTCCACGGGGGGTGGGGAGGGGGAGGTGGCACCATAAGTTACTGCACTGGGTAATATTAACCCTAGTGATGCCACTGGCAGCTGTCTTCCCTCATCTGTGCTTGTTTGCTTCTGTGCCTAGTCTACTCTTTTATAAAGTGATTAGTTTAAAATACACTCTATACTGATAAAGGCCTTATCAGCATAACACGGAAACCTCTATCCCAAGTGGGATTACATCCACAGGTATAGGGGTTAGAATTTACAACACATATTTTGGGGGGACACAATTCAATCCATAACAGTGCTGATTTTTATATGACTGTCATTCCCTTTCCTTAGTTTTTTAAAATTCAGCCATTAGAGGCAGATGGTTGGACTGCGGGATCATGAATCTGGACCAGTATGTCAATTCCAAGAAATTATATTTCTCTTTTTGCTTCTGGATGTAAAATCACTGAAATGAATTTTGGAAGGGATTCTATGGATAGACAAGTTCCTCTTAAAGCTAATACCAAGCAGTTGAAGATCTGTTTTTATCTGTTATAGTTGATGGTTATGGAGCTCATTCATTCACTCATTCAATCATTTATCCAAAAATCATATATTGAGTGCCTACTTATGCTAGCTTGTGGAAATGTGAATTAAATAGGTCTGGTCTACCAAAGAGAGGATAAGAGCTTAGTTGGGAGGACAGAAATTAATCAAATAATTACAAACATAAATAAAACATTGTGGATGTGATAAGTGCTACAAAACGAAATTAGTGAGATTTAGAACAAGTAAGAGGAATTTGGTTAAGTCAAGGAGATCAGAGGAGAGACTTGAGTTGAAAAGAAAGGAAAGAACAGTATAGGAAAGAGGCAGAGCATAGAATATTTCAGGCAGAAGAAGTCAGGCAAAGTGCATAAGACTGAAGGAAAGCCAATACGGCTACAGTGGAAGGACGTAGGTGAACAGCATGAGATATGAAGCTAGAGGAGGATGGGGCTAAACCATGTCAAGCTTTTATAGGCTATATTTGGGAGTTTTAATTTTATCTTAAAAGCAATCAGGGAATCCATGTGGAGGCAGATATGAACATATACTCATTTCAAAATATTGCTAGTCAAGAAATAAAAATATGAAGTTTGGGATTTGTTCTCCAAAATTCTTTCCTTTCTGGCAAATAGCTTTAAAATCAAAAAGAAAGAGGAGATTTTAAGCAACATAAATAGAGGTGCAGAAAGTGTAAATACAAGAAATAATCAAGGGAATGTCATCGCATTTTCAGGGGGAAACCACAAAATTGAGAAAGAGCCTATTTCTGCAACCCCAAGGAATTTATTACTCACAGGTGACTACTTTCGAAAATGTTAAAGAGTAAAAATTTGACAGAAAAATTAAGTTGATGCATCCATTGCCTTTGCCTAATTATAGATCAATAAGGAAAGAATCCTATCTTCTTTCTCTCTTTACTTAATGGTGATGAGCTTGCTAATATTTTAATGAGCATTCTATTGGGCTACCTGGGAGTTCTCTTTGGAAATTTTAGCCCTCCATTCTGTTTCTTATTGGAAATTCTTAGCTGCCAAAATAAGAGAAATTGGAGGTAAAATCCTCTAAGGTCTTTTGATCCTCAAGAGAGGTTGTCTAAAGGGCCTTAAGCAAGCTCTGCAGTTTCCTCAAATTCAGCAAACAGCTGAGTCAGTCTCATTACAGTGCAAACTCAACAAGGAACTGCTAGGATCCTGCAGTGGGGCACACATTGAAAAGTGAAGCAGTTCCCAATTCAATACTGGGTTGCTTTCCTCCCTCTGGGAAAATCAATACTCATTCAATGGATCAAATTTTTTTGTAAATAATCTATGCACAAATAAGTGCATAAAAAAGACAGTTAATCAAGTGACTAATCATGCACAGAAGGGAAAGGAACATGTAATTTTGAGTGACAAAGTCTATGTACATCCTGAATCTGCCATTAGCCAGATGTGGACTTTTATTGAGTGTCTTGAGTACCCTGGCCTATGTTTCATTCTTTTCTTTTTAATTTTTACTTTTGAAATAACTTCATTTTACAGAAAAGTTGCAAGAATAGGAATTTCTATATATCCTTCACCTAAATTCCCAAAGATGAACTTTTTACCTCAAGTGAGAGAATAAACTAAATGGTTTATTCTATATTATATAAAACCATTTAAGATTAAGTTGTAGATATGATAGCCCTTTATCCCTAAATACTTCAGTATATGTTCCCTAATAACAAGAACTTTCTGTTACATCACCACAGTACAATGACCAAAATCATTAAATTAATATCGACACAATACTATTATCTAATACACACGTCTTATTCAGATTTTGCTAATTGTTCCTGTAATGTCCTTTATAACAGAAAAAAATCTTTCATAATGTGTTGAGTTCAGTTGCCATGTCTCTTTCATCTCCTTTAATCTGTAGGCTTTCTTTTTCTTTGGTGACATTGGCATTTTTGAAGATTATAGGACAGTTATTTTGTAATATATTCCTCAGTTTGGGTTTGTCTCTTGTTTCTTCATGATTAGATTCAGACTGAGTATTTGAAGCAGGAATATCAAAGAACTGATATTGTGTCCTTTCCAGTGTATCATATCAGGAGACACAGTTGTCTCATTATCAATGATGTTATGGTGGAATCTGCCAGATTTCTCCACTGTAAAATTACTACTTTTTCCTCTTAATTAAAAATCAATAAATATCTATGAGGAGATAGTTTGAGACTATGTAAATATCTCATCATTCAACTTTTACCCACCTGATTTAACACCCATTGACTATTCTTACCTGAAGTATTAATATGATGATCACCAAATGATGATTTTCTAAATCCATCATTCACTCTACATGTACTCGTTGACTTTCTACTATAAATGGAAGAACATTTCCTTCTCCTCCACTTATTTGTTTATTTACATGGACTCATGGATTCTTATTTTATTCATAGGTTATAACTCATCACTAGCATATATTTTCAGATTTCTTAATCTGAAAAATCAGAGTTTGGTGTAGGAAACAGGAATCACTCTAAGCATTTTAAACAGTAAGTCATCAAATACAGGAAATGGTATTATTATGTAATCATTAGAAGTGGTTGAGAAATAGACATTAGACCTTCAAAGTATGACTCCCCCACCCAAAAAAAAATCTATAGAACTAATCTATAGAGGAGACTGCTAATCAAATTGCTGAAACTCGGAACATACCACTGCAGCTGGAAACACAAAGTTAGGGTTAGGAGACTATTTTCTCTATAACTACTTCCCAAACTCATGAAGCTGTGACTGGGCACTGTAACACGAACTATGTCTACTTTCTCTGCCACTATTCTAGTCCTATAAAGTTAGAGACTAGACTCTATAACACTGCTGCAGACAAACCATGAGTCCACGATCTTGTTTGCTAGCTGAAAATATCCAAATATCCTACCTTCTAAATCTCAGAGATGTGCATCTGCTAATTGGTTAGACCTCATTTGCATCAAAATCCTTAACTTGAAGGAAGTCTGGGAAATGTATTTTTTAGCTTTCCCGGCTCTCCAGTGTAGAAAGTCAACAGAATAAAGTCGAAAAGGATGCTGAATACCAATCAACTATATTCAACAAATGTAAACTCTTCTGTTTTTCACTGGGTTGTGAAGAGAACAGGAAACAAAATTAATAAAATACTTTTTGTAAACTATAAAAAAAAATGTTATTTAAAAAAAAAATTTCCTAAACAACATTTAGAATTAAACACATATTGAAGGCTTTACTAAGTAAATTTCTTGTCCCAATCTACCTCCCTTCCTCCCTCCCTTCCTTCATTTATCAGAAACTTTCAACAAAGATTCGAACTGAAACTTTCAGTCTGAGTTTATTGATATGGGCCCACTAAGCATACATTCCTCATTCAGTGTTTCAGCTTGAAAGGTTAGGAAAGGATCTATCAGTTTATTTGGTTGGCATGCTGAAGCATGGATTATGCGGTGGCCTACACTAAATCAAACTGAAGTACCAGACCTGCCTTAGTATACCATAGAAGAAAGAGTCCAAAGGCTTAGGGAAATTGGCATGTTGGAGTGGCTTTATCAGGCTGGACCTACAGACTCACACATGGATGCCCAGAGGATACACCTTTTACCACAACTGTGAAGAACAGATTTGTGAAAGGAGCCCCAGCATCCTTGAAAACTCCTGTGATTGCTATTTTATGTAAGTCAGGTTTGACAGTGGGAACTGCCCTAACTGAAGTAAGACACTTAACTACAGTGGAGTTGATTGGACCCTGTGGTGGTAGGGGCCAACTGGTGCATTCAATCAACAGAGACAAGGTGGGCATGGTTACTGTAATGGATAGCAGAGTCAAAGCAGTAATCAGAATAGTCTGACTTTTCCTAAGTAGGAAATACATGGGAAATCTGTGAAGTATTTACTTGATCTGTACAAGCAGAAGAATTCTAGGTCAAGTGAACAGCAGTCTAACTCAAAGTGCCAGAATAGAGTCACAGCCCCTCAATCAATTCCTGGACTTGAGCCAGTTCACAAACCCACACCCCCTTGAATGAAGGCTGGATCCACTTGAGGAGGGACCTCACTGCAGTGCAAAAAAACTTGTAGTGTTAATCTTTATTCCAGCCTTCCCCAAAGGAATCTATTGCCTTTTACAAGAGTGAGTGTTCATTGAGGAAAAGGAAATAATCAGAGTTTTCTGTGATTACTGGATACTGGCTCTTATCTGACACTAATTCCAGGAGACCCAAAACATCACTGGGGCCCTCGAGTCAGAGTAGGGGTGTATGGAGGTCAGGTTATTAATGAAGACTTAGCTCACGTTCATCTCACAGTGGGTCCAGTGGGTCCTGGAACCCATCCTGTAATGATTTCCCCAGTTCCAGAATGCATAATTGGAATAGATATACTCATCAATGGCAGAAACCCTTCTTTGGTCACTGACAAATAGAGTAAGGCCTATTATGGTAGGAAAAGCCAAGTGGAAGCCATTAGAACTGCCCCTACCTAGGAAAATAGTAAACCAAAAGCAATATCACATTCCTAGAGGGATTGCAGAGATTACTTCCACCATCAAGGACTTGAAGGATGCAAGGGTGGTGATTCCCACCACACCCCCATTCAACTCAACTATTTGTCAGATGCAAAAAACGGATGGATCTTGGAGAGTGACAGTGGATTCTCATAAATTTAATCAGGTGGTGACTCTAATTACAGATGCTGTTCCAGATGTGGTTTCATTGCTTGAGCAAATTAATACATCTCCTGCCTGGTATGCAGCTATTGATCTGCCAATGTCTTTTTCTCAATTCTGGTTTTGAAGGAACACCAGAAGCAGTTTGACTTCAGCTGTCAAGACCAGCAATTCACTTTCAGTGTCCTACCTCAGGGATATCAACTCTCCAGCCCTATGTCATAATTTAGCCTGCAGTGATCTTGATCGCCTTTCCCTTCAACAAGCTGTCACACTGGCCCGTTACATTGATGACATTATGCTGATTGGACCTAGTAAGGAAGAAGTTCAATGACTCTGGACTTACGGGTAAAACATTCGCATGCTAGAGGGTGGGAAACTAATCCCACAAAAAATACAGGCACTTTCCCCCTCAGTGAAATTTCTAGAGGAGGGGTCCAGTGGTGTGGGGCATGTCAAGATATTCTTTCTAAAGTGAAGTTATTGCATCTGGCCCCTCCCACAACTAAAAAGTAGACACAATGCCTGGGGGGTCTTTTTGGATTTTGGAGGCAATATATACCTCATTTGTGTGCTACTCCAGCCTGTTTATCAAGTGACTTGAAAAACTTCCAGCTTTGAGTGGGGCCCAGAACAAAAGAAGGATCTGCAACAGGTTCAAGCTGTCGTGCAAGCCACGATGCCACTTGGGCCATATGATCTGGCTGATCCAATGGTGCTTCAAGTGTCAGTGGCAGATAGAGATACTGTTTGGAGTCTTTGCAGGCCCCTATTGGTGAATCACAGCACAGACCCTTAGGATTTTTGAGCAAAGCCGTGACATCCTCTGCAGTAACTACTCTCCTTTTGAGAAACAACTTTTGGTTTGTTACTGAGCCTTAGTACAGACTGAATGCTTAACCATTGGCCACCAAGTCACCATGTGGCCTGAGCTGTCTATCATGAACTGGATGTTGTCTGTCCCACAGAGCCATAAAATTCGGCATGCACAGCAGCACTCCATCATTAAATGGAAGTGGTATATACAAGATCAAGCCTGAGAAGGATGAAGGCTCAAGTAAGTTGCATGAGGAAGTGGCCAGATGCCCATGATCTTCACTCCTGTCATATTATCTGCCCTCTCCCAGTCTGCACCTATGGCCTCTTGGGGAGTTCCCACGATCAGTTGACTGAGGAAAAGAAAACTCGTGCCTGGTTTACAGATAGTTCCACGCGATATGCAGCAGCATATCAGATAGCGGCAGCACTACAGCCCCTTTCTGGGACCTCCCTGAAGGACAGTGGTGAAGGGAAATCCCCCCAATGGACAGAAGTTCAAGCAGTGCACCTGGTTGTTCACTTTGCTTGAAAGGAATAATGGCCAGATGTGCAATTGTATGCTGATTCATAGGCTGTGTCCAATGCTTTGGCTGAATGGTCAGGGACTTAGAAGGAACGTAACTGGAAAATTGGAGACAAGCAGCTATAGGGAAGAAGTATGTGGCTAGACCTCTGAACGGGCAAAAGAAGTGAAGATATTTGTGTCTCATGTGAATGCTAACTGTCTTGGTTATCTAGTGCTGCTATAACAGAAATACCACAAGCAGACAGCGTTAACAGAGAACTTATTGTCTCACAGTTTAGGAGGCTAGAAGTCCAAATTCAGGGCACCAGCTTCAGAGGAAGGCTTTCTCTTTCTGCCAGCTTTGGGAGAAGGTCCTTATTATCAATCTTTCCCTAGTCTAGGAGCTTCTCAGTGCAAAGAGTCCAGGTACAAAAGGTGCACTCTGCTCTTGGTTCTGCTTTCTTGGTGGTAGAAGGTTCCCTTGTCTCTCTGCTTGCTTCTCTCTTTTACATCTCAAAAGAGATTGACTCAAGATATAACCTAATCTTGTAGATTGAGTCCTGCCCCATTAACATAACTGCCTCTAATCTTGCCTCTTTAACATCATAGAGGTAGGATTTACAACAGATAGGAAAATAACATTAGATGACAAAATGGTGGACAATCACACAGTATTAAGAATCATGGCTTAGCCAAGTTGATGCATATTTTATGGGGACACGATTCAATTCATAACACTCACCAAAGGGTGACCTCAGCAGAGGAGAATTTTAACAATCAAGTGGATAGAATGATGTGTTCTGTGGAAACCAGCCATCCTCTTTCTGCAGCCACTCCCGTCATTGCCCAATGAACAAAGTGGCCACGGTGGCAGGGACGGAGGTTACGCATAGCCTCAGCAACATGTACTTCCACTCACCAAGGCTGACTTGACTACAGCCATGGTTGAGTGCCCAATCTGTCAGCAGCAGAAACCAACACCGAGTCCCTGATATGGCACCATTCCTGGAGGTGATCAGCCAGCAACCTGGTGGCAGGTTGATTACATTGGACTGCTTCCATTATGCAGAGGGCACCTTTTTGTTCTTACTAGAATAGACACTTCCTCTGGATATGGATTTTCCTTCCCTGCATGCAATGCTTCTGCCACAGCTACCATCCATGGACTTACAGAATGTCTTTCACCATCATGGTATCCCAGACAGCATTGCCTTGGGTCAAGGGACTCACTTTACACCAGATGAAGTGTGGCAACGGGCCCATGCTTATGGGATTCACTGGTCTTATGTTCCCCATCATCTGAAGTAGCTGCCTTGATAGAATGATGGAATGGCCTTCTAAAGACACAATTATGGCACCAGCTAGGTGGCTACACCTTGCGGGATTGGGGCAATGTTCTCCAGGAGGCTATATGTGCTCTAAACCAGCGTCCGATATATTGTGTTGCTTCTTCCATAGCCAGAATTCATGGGTCCAGGAATCAAGGGGTTTAAATGGTAGTGGCGCCACTCACTATTACCCCTAGTGACCCACTCATAAATTTTTGCTTCATGTCCCCGGGACCCTATCCTCCATGGGTCTAGAGGTCTTAGTTACAAAGAGAGGAATGCTCTCACCAGAAGACACAACACTCATTGCATTGAACTGGAAATTAAGAATGCAATCCAGCCACTTTGGGCTCCTTATGCCTCTGGATTAACCGGCAAAGAAGGAACTTATTGTATTGGCTTGTGTGAGTGATCCTAATTACCAAGGAGAAATTAGATTGATATTATGTAACGGAAGTAAAGAAGAGTATGTCTTGAATATAGGTGATCCCTTAAGATGTCTCTTAGTACTGCCATGCCCTATGATTAAAGTAAATGAAAAACTACAACAACTCAATTCTGACATGACTACTAATGACACAGATCCTTCAGGAATGAAGGTTTGAGTCACCCCCCCAGGCAAAGAACCGAACCAACTGAAGTACTCGCTAGTGCAAAAGGAATACTGAATGGGTAGTGGAAGAAGGTAGTTCTAAATACCAGTTACAGCCAGGTAACCAATTGCAGAAACAAGGACTGTGATTATTATGAGTATTCCTGCCTTGTATCAAAAAAATTTTTTTTCTTCACTTGTAAAATATAGGATGTAAACAGCATTAATGTGTTTTTGATTGTATGCGTGTTAGTTGTATCACGTTAGGAGTAAGTATGACTTTGTAGTTGTCTTTATTTAGAGATTGTGTATGGTTTAAGGAGATGTGCGCAGGTGCCAGGTTGACAAGGGGCGGACCGTGATGGTTAAGATTGTGTGTCAACTTGGCTGGGCCATGATTCTCAGTGGTTTTGCAGTTATGGGATGATGTAGTTTGGCAGTTATGTAATGATGTAGTAATCCTCCATTTTATGATATAATCACCTCCATGATGTGATCAGCCAATCTGTTGTAAGGGGAGTTTCCTTGGGGGTGTGATCTGCATCCAATATATATGGACTTTCTGGCAAACCTCGCTGACTTTTGCTTGCTCTGGATCCTGCTTCTGGTTCCTCATCATCTGATCTCCAGTTCTTAGGAGTTGAACCACTGGCCTGTTGTATCGCCTGCTGATCTTGGGATTCAGCAGCCTCCACAGCCTGTGAGCCAGCAGCCTGCTGTCTGACCTACCGATCTTGAGTTCTTCAGCTCCTGTAGCCATGTGAGTCAGGAGAAGCTTCCAGCCTGATGCCTGACCCACAGACTTCAGACTTGTCACGCTCTACAACTGCATGAGCCATTTCCTTGAGGTAAATTTCTCTCTCTACACCTATATGTATATATACACACTTCACTGTTTTTGCTTCTCTAGAGAACGCAGCCTAAGACAGTCATCATGAGTCAGAGTCCAATATATTTATTTACGTAGTTGGTTCTTTACGTCTTAAGCAGATCTTTCCTTTACTAAGTTCACGAACTTTAATTTTTATTTTTATCAAAAGACAAGCTTCTGTTTATTAACCTCTTACCTTCAGAATATCCATTTTTAGTTTCCATATTCAAAATGTTAAATAAATTAAAATTGCTCAACCTTAACACATAAAAGCTTAATTCAATTCTTGCTTAGGCAAGGGAAAAATGCAAATAGACATGTTGGCTTTCACCAAACCAAATAGAATGAAAGCAAAGCAGGGCTATGGGTAAAGTGGTTAGAATCAGGCCTTGGCTGAGACAAGGACTCAGGATCCTGTTTTCTTGAAACTACAGAGTTAAAATAAATATTAAAAGATGTGCCTGAAACTTTGGCGTTGGTTGGAAATCAAGGCTGAATTTGTATGTGATCCACATGGCTCAGATAATCGAGGCACTAGTAGGATGTTTCATTCTTACTGACATGATTTCCAAGAGTAAATTTTCTCAGCTCATGATTTTAGAGAACATTGTAACCTTTGTCCTTATGTTAACTGACAAAAGCAGTTTTTGCCAGTTTAAAAAAGAACTAAGGAGCAGCTGATAAAAGCCCTTCCCCTCTTGCAGCCATTTCTAACCAACTCTGTCCTTTTACCTGAGAGACTGTTCTTTGCTATAATTTCTCCTCTTTGCCTTCTTTGCTTCAGTCGGCCAGCTAATTACAAATTAGTCATACTTTTATACATTTATACTATTACTGTACTTTCTATTCAGCAATTTACTTAAAATATGATCTCTTCCAAAATATAAGGAATAAGAAATAAAATATTGTTTATGGCCTTGGGGCATAGAAGTAGTTGTGACAAAGATCAGAGTTGTGGGAGAAAAAAGCATAAGAACGGAAATCTATTTTCTCAGCCTAACCTCCTCTCTTAACTCCTTCCCCTCAAAGAAAGATTATAGCATCAGGGTCTGAGAGGCCTTGGTCTTAGAAGCTCAGAAAACTCTTTTCAGCAGCATCATTTTTGTCTTTTGAACTAGGATGCAAGATGAAATTTCACTTAGTTATTTAAAGTTTAAAATGCTTAGGAATATCAAAAGTGCTAAAACCAAACATATGTGTTTATTAGTATTTGCCACCTAACAGCCTTAAATGAGTCGCAGGAGCAACAGAAGCTGGAGATGATGGCAGTCGAATCCAGGACCTCTGGCATGCGAAGGAAATGCTTTAGTGCTGAGCTATCTCCCCACAGAATGCTCAATTGTGTCACATACACAATTTTCTTTATGTTTGATCAAATTTTCTTAAAATATATTTTGTGTAGTTTGTTGTGCAAGAAGTTATGTGACTATTATTGGTCTTGAGTGTCAGAAAGAAGCTCTAGTTTGTGTGAACCATGTCACTAAAGACTTTAGATTCATCTGAATCTGACCAGCTCTGAATAAGCAGTTTCAAAATTGGTTTTTATCTGAACAGGACCATAAACATAAGTCATTCAGATCAAGAGCCTTTTGGAAAGCCTGGCATCAGAAAATATAGAAACATAGATGGTTGCAGCAAGCCACTGGGAAATTTCTCAATGTATAGTACAAAGTCTTGCCATAAACAGAGCCAATCCAGCTGCATAAAGCCTCAGATACAACCATCTTGCAAGGTGCCCCTAAGTGTCATGCTCAGGGACCGGAATTATCCACAACCACAGTGAATCTAAATCTCAGCCTGGTGTAAGAAGGAAAATCCCCCTCTGTAGATTGTGTGAGTAAACCTGTATCCTGTGGAATAGAAAGTGTAAGAGACATGCTGAAGATTGAAATATAAATTAAGAATGTAACACTTTTGAAATGGATTTTCGTATAAGGTGATGGTCCTCGAAGTGTGGTCTTTGGACCAACAGTATCAGCATCACCTGGATCTTGTTAAAAACACAAATTCTTGTCCTCCCCCCCAGACCTAATAAATCAGAAACTCAGGGGGTGGGCCCCAGCAATTTTTGTTTTAATAAGCCCTGCAGATGGTTCTAAACTTCAAGAACCATTGGTGTAAGGTATTGATAAAGATAGCATTTCTTGTATCATTTTTTAAACAATAACACAGTATTAAGGTGTTTGCAGAAGGAGCCCTAGTGGCATAGTGGTTAAGCGCTGCTAACCGAAAATTGTCACTATGAGTTGGAATTCACTCTTCGGCAACGGATTTGGTTTTTGGTTTTGGGTTTTTGGTAAGGAGTTTCCAGCACTTAAAGATAAAATGATTTGACATTTCGGGCCTGAATTTTTTATAGCTGTTTATTAAAATAAACATTTAAATATGTGGGAGGAAATCTCAGTTTTTTAATTTTATAAAACAGCATATAAATATTTGGTGAAAAATATTAATTTTTAAAAATAAGTGAATAAGTACAAACAGCAGTGGACATTTCTCTTGACACTTGTAAGTCCCTGAACGTTAAAGAATCTACCCACTAGCCATAGGAAAAGAAGGAAAGAGGAAAATAAAAATGAGTAAAAGCAGGCTAAGAAAAGCAAAAATCCAGGAGAGAGCACATCTACAGATAACATGCCATAGCCAGACTCACCAAGGATCTAACTGAAGACGTGATATGTGCAAAGCAAATACACTACCACTGAGCTACAGCGAAGGAAACAAAACACCGCAAAAAAGGAGGAAGAAAGATCTGTTCTCTCATCAACCTCAGGTGACTGGACCTCTAAGAATTTGAGAACGTCGACCTTTTGGGGGTCGTGTAATAGTTATCTGTCCGAGTCTCGTTTGGTATCGGAATTCACCAGACAAAACCCTCCCCTACTAAAAATGGGCACGCACCATCGCTCCCTGATTCGACAAAGAGCTACCAACGGATCGGTTCTGTCCGCCTCCGGGCCCTGGCAGTTTTCCCACGATGCATCCAACCAAGCTGGAGCCTCCATTCCTGGTCAGTTCTTCAAGTTTCAGCTTTGTGAGCTGAAACTTTTCTCCTACCACAATCTAAAGACTTTGCTTTCCCAGGGCGGGTCAACGCACGAGTCGATTTCACTTATGGTGGCAACGAAGAAGCGGAATGGAGGTCTTTGATTCTCCGACCTTTGTTGTTAATTGATGAAAACGTCCTTGGCTTTTGCTCTGATCTATCTTGCGCGCGTCCAAGAAAGTCACCGCTGGCAGTATTGCAGAACACCCCAGGCCGCGTCTCTTAATCATGGCCTCAGTTAGAAAATCCATAATGTAGAATGCGGTCCTCTTCGACTGGACCCAAACAGGGGCCCGCGGTTCGTCCGCAACAGGAAATCCGAGAGAGGAGCAAAGGTGCCGGCAACATCCACCCCACAGTGCGCCCGGCCTCCCGCCCTCGGCCTGCACAGAAACCACTTGCGACCCGGAGGAACTGCGGTTGGTGGGTTGGGAAAAGTGAGCTCTGTGACGGGGAGAAGCCAGAGCGGGAGACCCTGGGAAGTTCTACGGTCGGGGCTCGGAGAGAGGGAGGGGGTACCTGGCCATGCTGTTACCCACTACACTTGGCGGTAAACTCGAGTTGCTCTATGGTCGCGCCACATACGTCACTGCGTGAAAATCCTGTGGAGCACAGTTCTACTCTGACACACATGGAGTCGCCACGGGTCGGAATCCACTAGAGGGCAACTGGTTTACGGACTCCTGCTCAAATTAAAAGGAGCCCTGGTGGCGCAATGGTTAAGTGCTGGACTGCTAACCGAAAGGTCAGCGGTTGGAATCGAGCAGCCGCTCCGAGGGGAGAAAGATGTGGCAGTCTGCTTCCGTAAAGATTGCAGCCTTAGAAACCCTATGGGGCAGTTCTACTTTGTCATACAGGGTCGCCATGAGTCGGAATCACTCGATAGCAGTGAGTGGGTGGCTCATATTAAGGGGAATTTTGGTAAGACCGCCTTGCTGGAGGGTAAAATCATTTGCTTTATTGCTTATTTTTAGAGATTTACATTTATCTGTTTGGTGTGCCCCTCTCCCTCTATTCCAAACGTTTCATGTTAGTGTTTGCCTTTTCTTTTTTTTTTTACTCCCCTGCTGTTTTCCCTCTCTCTCCTTCCTTCCCAACAGGCTGTGCCCATAGCGTTCTGGGAAAGGGCAGGGTTCCCGGGCATTTTCTGGGAGACCCGAAGTGCTCCAGAGGCCCCGGCAGCGGCCCGACTGGCGACAGGGCAAGGCTTGTTCCAACCATGGAGAAGGGCCTTCACCGGCGCAAGAACCGGGGGAGGCCAAGAAATCTGCAACCAGGAAGAAAGGGCGCGGTGGAGGATGAGGAATAGGATCCCTGCCCTCCACACTTGCCCGGCAGGACGAAAGCAGGAGTGCGAGGCAGGCGGGGCACAGGCTGCAGCGTGACGTGGCCCCAAAAGCTAGAAATGACACCTGGAAGTAAACAGAGCATTCCAGCTGAGTACTAAAGGAGAAAAGAGGCTTGGCCTGCGAGGAACATTAGACTGCCCAACCTGTGGTCTGAAGGCTGAAATTAAACCCCGAGAGCGGGAGCGAGAATATTTTTGTCGCTGAAGGGATCAGAGAACAGAGGCCGGGAGCTGGGACTGTGAATGGTTCTGGAAGATACTCAACGGTCCACTCCAGTGAGCACAATGGTCATCCGCACCAGGGAGGGGAGGTTCAAGAGCTCGGGTGTCAGCGCTGAACATTGGTAGCCCTTACCCCTCCTGTCACCAGCACAATTATCAAATACACCACCCCAGCCCCATGTCCATACAATAGGGTCACGCGGAGCCAGAAAAGTCCCACCCAGAGGCAAACCGAGTCTCATTTTTCTGTCGATCCCTGCCCAAAGTAAATTGCCTTCCGCCTGCTGGTCAACAAGACCCCTCTATGAACCTGGGCAAATCACTGCCTGGTACTTAATGGGGGCATCAATGTTCCACCGCCACCCAGAATTTTGGCCGAAATTTTGGCACAGCCACCCACAGCTGCAAGCCTAAGTTGGCCCTTGTGTGCAACTCTTGACCTTTATTTACTTGGCCAAGTTTTGTCCTGTAAGACTCCTGGAGGGGTCAACTTCTGCGCAAGAATGTAGTATACTTCCTGTCTGCTATTGTAGTTACATATGCTTATCTTGGTCAGAACACTTGTCATATTGTATTGAAATTATCAGTTTATGTATTTGTGATTTTCCCCCAACACACGCGCTTCACTGCAAGATTCTCTGTACCGTAGCATAGCACATACACAGAACAGGGTACACTTGTAATTTTTTTTTCCTCATCGCTCTTTATTGATTGGCTGCTGTCCGCCAGGCTCTATACTAGGGGCTTGGGATAGAGTGATGGTATAGATACAGTCTCAGCTCTGCCATCTGAAGCTACCTTGCTAGAGAAGGAAACAAACTTAATCAAATTACATAAATATGCAAATAATGAACTCTGCTAAATTATGTTAAGGAAAAGTATAGGGAACTTACGGACTGTATTATTTAATAAGCTTTTGTTAAATCGACCTGATTATATTTCTGTGAATGTGGATCGAAAAAACTCACGGAATTGTGTATGATTGAATCGTACCATTTAGGGAAAAGTATTAGCCAACAATCAAAAGCAAAAACCCTAGGACGGCTTTGGGGATGTAGCTCAGTGGTAGGGCGCATGCCTTGCACGTATGAGCTTCCGGGTTCGATCCCCGGCGTCTCCATTTTAGCTAACTTTCCTCAGGATAGGAATTTGAAGTGCATATTCAAGCACTACTTAAATTGATAGATTACTGGAAGATTCTAAAATAGATGTATCGAATTACTCGGAACATATAAATATTAACCAAATGCTTCCAGTTAATAAAATTTATAAATTTAATATATCAAAATCATAAATATTTCAAAACACTTTTAAACGTCATCACAGGATGATAAAATGACTATCAAGCCTTTCTCTGAAATAAGTTATGAGTGGTGATAGTTTGGATTTGTTTCTTTATCATCTTTTCTTCCCATAGATACTATTTTAATCACTCAGTTTACAGAGTTGTGTTTACATTGTTGTGCAGGAAGACAGTGATGGACTGACTGAAGGTGGATAACTTGTGACCAGAGATGTAATTCTCTGGAGCACAGTTCAAGATAATTCTTCTCTCTCCTCTTAGCCATTTGTGTCATCCCCTCTTTTAAGACAGACTCGGTGCTTTATTTTAGAAAAGTCTGAGCTATTTAAGATACTTTTTTTTTTTTTTTAACTCTAGTCTTTCCAGAAATGTGATGCTTTTTTTGAATGTCATATATACAAACCACTGTAAGCTAATTTTTCAACTGCTTGTTGAATGAGGTCCGGTAAAGACAATTTCTTTTTTCTCATAAAACAAGATTTATTGACACAGTCATCACAAGGAGCTATACAAATCAGGTTAAAGAATTTTTTTTTTTTTAACCAAATACTGGGGTGAGAACAGGATAGGTGCAAGGATATAAGAAGTGGCAGAGTTTATAATCTGCATACATGAGGTTCCCAGTTCTATTCTTAGTCTCTCCACTTATGTCTTCTCTACCAAGCAACAAAGAGACAAAACCTTCAGCTACTCAATCTGCCTGTTCATTCGTGGCAGGGACGGATTACTCAATAAGCAAGTTACACTTTGGCTTACACTTTTTGTGCTTACTTACTAATCTGTAGTGCACAATTTTACCTATTATTTTTTACCACATCTTTGATGTGTGAAAACTATGTGAAATTGTGCACTACAGATTAGTAAGTAAACACAACTAAGCCTGTGCATACCTTGCTTGATATGCCTGTACATACCTTGCTTACTGGTTAATCCATTCTTGATTTGTAGTTTATTTTATTCTCCTTTCCATATCCCCACTAGTGGTTACTTCTAACTTTCCCACTTCTTGGTACAAGTCTTCTAGAAGAAGCTATGTAAAGATACAATTTGGTGGAATTTTTGGCCAATGATCAGAAGAGTCCTAAAGATCAATTATGTGTATGTGGTTCAGTGGTGGAGTGCAGAAACCCTATCTTGGAGGGCTCAGATTTAATCCCCAGCATTTCCTCTCTTTACTTGCCTCTTTAAAGGACATTGTATGGCCTGAATTCTGAAAAGTATTTGGCTTTGTCCCCTTAGCAACCCTGAAAATAGATTAAAATGCCAGAATTAAAGGCAGTTAAATACATAATTTGTTTGTTTTTTATTTATTTTTTATTGATGTATCATTCCACTTGAAGCTGTCTCAGTTGGTCAGATGCTGATACTGAGTACATTTTTGATCCCTGTAAGGATCTCTTTTTTGAGTGGCGAATATAATTTGTCCTTCCACAGAAGTCCCCAACATCTATTTACTCTATGTCCTGTCTAATATCACGCGGTGAATGTTTTCTCCCTTTTGGCTCCAGAAAGAAGCTTTTCTATTCTTAATTATTCCCCCGTAATTGTCTTCTCAATACATCACACTTGCTCTAGTGCACTAGCTGTTGACCTAAGGAATGAGAATGTGGCAAATTGAAAACAGATACCACATTCTCCTATGTGCTCATGGTGTTTCTTGTGTTCTGTGACATGTAAATATAATCACACTGAACATTTACAGGAACTTAAAATAACTGAGTGAGTGCCATCTTTCTTTATCTTACTTTGAAAAAGAAATGCAGATGTTGAAAAGAAGCCACATTGCTTCCAGGGCTAGGACCTTTTTGCTGCTGCTCCACCAACTCTATGGTGGTAGGGGGAGCAGTATGGGGGAGAATAATGTGTGAATGAGTATCTCCCATTCTGGTCATTAATCTTGCAACAACATCAAGATCTTTGGCACAGGGAAGTCCATTACTCTAACTTCTCTTCAACTTCCTGATTTCCATCTGAAGCCAACTGCTGTTAAGTAATATATACCATAGAACATACAAAACTCAGGTAAATTGGATTTTCCGCAGAGATTAGGAAGGGTCTTCTTCAATCAGGGAAACTGATTCTGAAGGAAAAATGACTGTTTCTCATGCAAGAGGCAACTAGGTACATAAACTTGTTCTCCATATTTTCTTCATTCTGTTTGCCCAATCAGTAGGCAGAGGAGTTATTGTGTTTTTAGAATTGATATTTTGATTCTGTGTCTTCATCATAATTACTGACATGACTCATTTTTTAAAAAAGAAATTGTAACAAACCTCTTTCTTATCTATTAAGCATACACTAAGTTAACCGCCATCATCATTATCATTTGTATCATCATCGTAATTTTTATTACCATTCTCATCTAATGGCACACAAGACTCTCCCAAGCACAATTCATAAGGCAAAAAAAAGTGAAAGATAAATTTGATTAAGTAAAAATTAAAGATTTCTTTTCAACAAAGGATAGCTTAGAATAAATCATCACACAGATGACAGACCGGGAGATGTTATCTGCAATACTTAAAACCAACGATGAAATAATTTCTAGAATATTCAAAGAACAACTGCAAATCAATAATAAACCTGCTAACTATTAATATTATTCAGTCAATCAATTCAATTCAATCAATCTCTTTTGACATATACTTACATTTACTTACTTTTGCCAGTTTCAGTGGTGTAACATGATTTTTTTTTAATTTAAATAATATTGTGTTTTTGGTGAAGGTTTATACAGCAGTTCAGCGTCCCATTCAGCAATTTCTACACAAGTTGTTCAGTAACATTGGTTACATTCTTAACATGAAATTTTATTGTTATTTGATTTTATAGTTCTTTGTTTACTAACGAGTTTGAGCATGGCTTCACATCCTTGTTAGCTTCTTGTGTCTCTTCTTTTGTAACTGCCTGTTAATATCCTTTAACCATTTCATTATTTTCTTCCTATCTTTTTGGTTTTGGTTTGCACTACTGGTTAAAGGGCAGAATGGCACAGCCAGCCATCCTGCAGAGAACTCTGCCAGTACTTTGGCAATTACACAAACGCATTCCCTATGACTAAATGTGATGGACACAAAGATGCTTTGCCCAGATCCCTCTTCAAGGAAGAACTTGTTGCCCCAGCTGCTCAGAGTGCATTTAGCAGATCATCTTTAGGTGTCAGGTGCTTCAGGGTTGTCTCAGCTGTAGAGAGATACCTGCCCAAGATCACACCTTTTTGGGGCAGCTCACCTCAAATGACCCAAGCGGCCGTTTCAGCCAAACATGGAAGGACTTGGGTGGGCTATTTTTGATTCAAGACTCTTCATGGGGTGGGCTGAGGCTGTCAGACCTGCATCACAGTTTGATTTCTCTCCCTGCCCAATCTTGTGTCTACTCCCTGCCTTCCACAGGTATAGATCCCAAAGGTACTCCCTAATAAGCATCCTGCACATTAAGCTCCATATCAAGCCAGAGGCTATGGAAAATAGAGCCTATGGCAAGCACTGAAACTGTGCTCCTGCAGAGGCTTAGCAAGGGTAACGAACGTCCAGGGGCAATCTTTAAATTGCATCCCCCCGACCTCCAATTTCAAGATGAATAGACATTGAAAGTGGTGACGCTTTAGTAGAAACGCTTTCCCCTCCGCTTGTCCGGTAGCCTGAGTCACGCGTCTTTCCTATTTGTGGCCCCTCGGAATATCATTCCTCCCCTCTTCTGGCGCCCCCTTGAACTTGTGCCCCCTGTCAAGTGTCCCCTCTGCCCCCCTCACTGTGCCTCTGCACCTCAGTCCAAACATCTTACACCGATTTTTTAGATAACCTTTCAACCTTATTATAACATCAGCTCAAAAATACAAGTCAGGCCGGTTAATCTTTGACTTAACACATTACGACATTACGTGAAAATTACAACTGCACCTTCCTTGCTTTCACTGATGAAAATTGGCCTGTGATGTGCTCAAAGTCGTGGTTTTTTTTTTTTTTTTTTTTTTGGTCACTCCTCTTTCTATACTCAGCAGAGCAAGATAACACAGTCTGCCTTGACCCATGGATGCTCTCAAATACGAAAGTCTTGATTTTAACTTGTTGAATGATCTCTCACAGCTGGCAATGGAAAATTCAATGGTTAATAGACAGTACTCAGTGGCAGCCCCCTTCAAGTGGCACCCTGGGCTTGTGCCATACCTGCCATAACTTAGAGGTCTGCTTCCCAGAGAATATAATCTGTGATGCCAAGCCACTGTTTTTCTGTGTATATATCCAAGGAAATTTCTCACATGTACCGTGATATATCGGAGGATTTTTATTGCAACACTTACTATAAATGGGAGGAATTTGGAGGCAATCTATTGTTCATCCCTGGAGAAATGGAAAGGTAATTGTGGTAGACATACACCGTGGACTACTGTGCATCCATTAGAAACAATGAACAGGATACACATATAGTAACACCGATGGACCTTAAAAACACTGTACTTGTTTTAAAGGGTAAGAGACACACTGAATTCTATAAATCATAGCATTTACTTAAATTCAGAATACTGTATACGTACAGAAGTCCCTGAGTGGCTCATATGGTTTGCACTCTGTTAGTAACCAAAATGTTGGTGGTCCAAATCGACCCAGTGGGTGCTGCAGAGAAAAGGCCTGCTGATCTGCTTCTATAAATATTACAGCCAAGAAAACCTTATGGAACTCAGTTCTACTCTGGTGGCCATGATTCAGAATCACCTTGATAGCAGTGAGGTTTTTTTGTTTCTGTTTTTGGTATATGCAAAAAAGCAATATAAGTTACAAGAAGACATACAAATGAAAAGACATATTAAACACATTCAAATTACTGCATATGGTGGGAAGAATCTGAGATAAGAAAGGGGGAGTGGGATAAAAAGGAACAAATACACATTGCATAAATATGAGAGGAGGCTTCCACAAACTTACAGGATAAAATGCAGTGAAGAAATGAGCATGATTATCTCAAAGCTCCCTATCTGAAGTAAAATAGAGTTAAAAATTGATACACTGTTGTGATTTTCAAGAAGTAGAAGCCATTCTTTGATGAAAAAAAATTTTTTTTTTCATTTTTAAAGACTGTACCAAAAAGTTTTTTATTTCATGGCCAACAAGACCTTCTTAAATAAGACAAAGAGCAAATGACTTAAAGGAAAATGCTGATACATTTGGTTAGGACATTTAAAAAATTATGTCTTTAGCTTTTTGTTTTGAGAATTTTGAAACATATACAGAAGTAGAGAGCATATTACGATGAATTCCCATGTACCCATCACATAGCTTTAATCAGTTATCATCGTTTCATTGCTCTTGTTTCATCTCTAGCCAATCCACTTCCTTTTTATTTTATTGTTCTTACATTTTTTCTCTAAAGTATAAATCAAATTTCAGATATTATATCAATGTCACCCATAAATCCTTTAGCATGTATATATTAAAAATAAAATTATAAACTTTCTTTTAACATTACCATATGTTATAGATTGAATTGTTCTCCCCCCTCCACCCCAAAATATGTGTTGTAAAACCTAACCTGTATGCCTGTGGTTATAATCCCATTTGGAAATTGATGGTCTTTGTTATGTTACTAAGACAGGATTAACGTAGAGTGTTTTTGAATCAATCTCTTTTGACATATAAAAGAGATTTAACAAGCCAGCAAAGACAGGGGAAGAGAGATACCAAGCCACATGAGGGATTGCCCAGGAGCAAAAGCTCAAAGAGACAAGGACCTTCCTCCAGAGCCAACAGAAAGAGAAAGACTTCCCCTAGAGCTGGAATCCTGAATTCGAACTTCTAGCCTCCTAAACTGTGAGAGAATAAATTTCTGTCTGTTAAAGCCATTCACTTGCAGTATTTATAACAACACTAGATAACTAAGACATCATAACAATACCACAACCAACAGAATTAACAAAACTTTCTTAATATAATCTAATGCTCAGTTCATGTTTAGAAAGCCATTTATTTCCCAGTTAATTTGTTTGACTCAGGATCCAAACATGTTGCATTTGTCTTTTCTTCTCCTTACATGACTTACATGCCATTTAATCTGTGTCAGTTCCACCTCCCTTTTTCCTCATGCCACTTATTTGCTGACGATCACTGTGTCCAGGAGAATTTCCCACAGTCTGGATTTGGCTGACTGCGACCTTATGGTGTCATTAAACGTATTCTTCCATTCCCAGTATTTACTGTAAGCAGATGGTTTCATCTGTTTGATTAGACGAAGTTTCAATTTGTTGACACAAATATTTCATTGGTGGTGCTAGGTATATTTTATTTCATACAATCAAGAGGCACATGGTAAGTGGTTGTCTCACTTTTAGTGATGTGAAATTATCATTGGTTTCAGGTGATGTTAGCCTGATTCATCCATTCTAGAGTCCTCTGTACAATTTCACCTCATGGTTGTAGCAGTCGTTGTTGACTATAGCCTAAATGGTTGTTGTTGTTAGGTGCCATGGAGTCAGTTCCGACTCATAACAATCCTATGTACAACAGAATGAAACACTGCCTGGCCCTGTGCCATGCCCACAATCATTGCTATGTTTGAGCTCATTGTTGTAGCCACTATGTCAATCCATCTCTTTGATGGTCTTCCTCTTTTTCAGTGAACCTGTACTTTGCCAAGCATGATGTCCTTCTCCAGGAACATCCCTCCTGACAACATGTCCAAAGTATGTAAGACATAGTCTTGCCATACTTGCTCCCAAGGACCACCCTGGCTGTACTTCTTCCAACAAAGATTTGTTCACTCTTGGGCAGTCCATGGTATATTCAATATTCTTCACCAACACCACAATTCAAAGGCATCAGTTCTTATTCAGTCTTCCTTATTCATTGTCCAGCTTTCAGATACATATGATGCGATTGAAAATATCATGCTTGGGTCAGGCACACCTTAGTCGTCAAGGTGACATAGTTGCTTTTCAACACTAAATACATTATAATAATTCCAGTTGCAAAATGTTGACTTTCTAATATTTTCATTCCTCCTGCATTTATTAGCTGTGATTCTTCTATGGATAAAAACTTTCCCCCATTAATTATATGTTTACCCTAAAATATATTCCATACAGGAGAGGTAGGATAAATACTTGATTCTTTTCCTTTTTCAATTCTCAGAATAATGAGTTGATATACAACAACCTCCAAAAGTTGGATATGAGAAAGCTATTTTCTTCTCTGTGTATGTTTATTTTATAACTACATTTAACTAAATTCTCTATTGGTAGTAGCATTTTCATTTTAAGGGATGGTTTCCAGATACATAATCCTACCAAACTTTAGAGATAGGTTTATCTCTTCCTATCCAATTCTTAATCCTTTAATTTTCTTTTCATGTCTAAATGCCTTGATTAATTCCTCCATTACAATATTAAATAGTAGTGAAGACAGTGGGTATCCCTGTCTTATTATGAAAACATTTTAATCTTCTATTTAACCACAGAATACCTTAATGGGACTTAAAACAAGTGGTTGTTATTGTGGTTAATTGCTATTGAGTCAGCTTCAACTCACAGCAACTCCGTGTACAACAAAATAAAATGCTGCCCATCCTGGTTGTTGATATCGTTGTGGCTACTTTGTGTTTCAAGCGCCTTTCAACCTAGAAGGGCTCATCTTCCAGCACTATATTGGACAACTTTCTATTGTGATCATAGGGTTTTCCCTGGCTAATTTTCAGAAGTAGAATTGCCAGAGCTTTCTTCCTAGCCCTTTGGTGATCCATGGACTTATGGTATCCCAACCACTTTTTATGCGTCTGGAGTTCTGTATACTTTCCCGATAAAAGTATTTACTGCCCTTCAGTGGGGACTTGTATAACAACAAAAGGTAAAAGAAACGTTATTGTTCGGTACCATCGAGTTGGTTCCGACTCATGCCCCAGAGGGTTTCCAAGAAGCAGCTGGTGGATTTGAACTGCCAACTCTTTGGTTAACAGCCAAGCTCTTAACTACTACACCACCAAGGCTCTCAAAGAAATATCAGTTGAAGCAAAATACCTGTAGTATGAGGTTTGCAAGTAAGGTAGTGCAACCAGAAAGTGTGATTGGGTAAAAATTTTGTCTCCTTTGGCTTTTGTACTATAAGGTAAGCTTTGTAGCGTATTTATGGTTTCCTGTGTGATAGTTAGTGAACCCTGGTGGGCTTGGTTATTTTTTTTTTCTGTCATATTTGGAAAACCAGAGATTCCCAATGTAACCTAAAGGAAGGCGCCTCGCCATATATTCAGCAACCAAGGTTCATTGGGAAAGAAGGTCAGCCATCAATCAGCAGGCTTGAGAATGCAGAAAGTTGAGTGGTAGCCATGTAGTCCCAGATAATATATTTCAAAATCCATATTACCAACCAAAAATTTAAACATACCCCATAACTCAGCATACTTCCATTAATGAAAACACATGGCATCAAAAAAAAAAAAAAATTCAAAGCAGAAAACAATAAGATCACCAAAGGGCTAGTCTGTCTTAGTCTAGAAGCTCCCCCGAAACCTGTCCACCTTGGGTGACCCTGCTGGTATTTGAAATGCTGTTGGCATAGCTTCCAGTATCATAGCAACACACAAATCACCACAGTATGACAAACTGACAGACGAGTAATGGTAAATAGGGGGTATAGACCGTTAAAACCGATTAAAAATACATGTTACACAGAATTGTTTTCCAGATTAAAAAATAATTCCTAGAAATAAATTAAAACTTGATAACTTTTTTTCTCGGATTATGTATTCTACCAGTACTTCAGACTAGTTTTTGGCCTAGACAAGTCAGCTTTAATTTTTTGATTGGTTAACATATTTAGGCGTTGTGGGATGCTTGTTTGTGAAAGTGGTGCTCCAGTCAAATTTATTTCTAAAATGAGCCCGGCATGTCATTTATTTAAATGAAATTTTATTGAACAAGAGATATTTATATGCTTGGTCTCTCACACTCCCAACGAGCTATTTCAGCTAAATGGTGGTGGTTCTGGATTCATTCAACCAGTGAATCTTCATTCAGTCTGTATCTTTCAGTTCAGGTCTGGAAGACACAGTGTATTATGACAGGCAGAACTTTATTGTCTTTTGTATGCATAATACCCATAGTAATAACTGGGGTCCACTGCTTCCATTTCTGGTGATCAGAGAAAACAAAGTATGGGTTGATCAGAGGCTCAGAAGGAGGAAATTAATAAGATTTTTTTTTCTGGTATTCCATTTCCACTGTGTTCTTTGCTCCAAGAGCTCTTCAGAATTCAAAAGAAGGAGAATGAAACTGAAAGTCTGTTGTATGTTTAAATCTCCTATTTTTCTTTTCTTTTCTGTGTTCAGTAATCCCATGATATGGAATACAAAGACACCAGGCTGATAAACTTGCAAACTTGTTTTTTTACGCAAGATCCAAAGAGTTCCCCAGTGAGCCAGTTGGTTGATTCAGACATTGTTTCCACCCCGTCATCCCTGGTGATGACAATGCCCTCCGGACAGAAACTGGTACCGCAAAAGCAGTACTAGGTGTCAGGTTAGTTCCTAACTGGCAGAAAATTGAATGAAAAAGGAGATCAGGTTTAACGGGAGAAACTGAAGTGAAAAACGGATTGGCTACACGAAGGAAAGGCGAAAAACACTCTGTTCACAAACGTAGCTTCTCAAAACTGGTGGAGGTGCCGGGGATTGAACCCAGGACCTCGTACATGCTAAGCACGCGCTCTACCACTGAGCTACACCCCCAACTGTGAAGGCTTTACTTTGGAATTCCTTTCGTCACTTATAATACTTATTTCTTCGCTTCTTAGGATTTGGTAGGTTACAGAAGAAACATGAATGTAAATTCTTCACGTGTGAAACAGCTGAGCGGAATCCTGTTCAACCGCCTCAGAAGAAAGCAACAGAATGAGATTCCAAACGAAGGAAGCCGAAGGGAAGCAATCTGTGTGCTTCTCGGTCTCTCCGGTCTCCTTTTCTGCTCTTTCCCAGAGTAAGGTCCCAGCAGGTGGCCAGGCCGCCTCCGAGAGGTAAGAGACCGCAGTGTTGGGAAAAGATGAAAAGAAGGGTAGAGTCTAGGGGGATCCTCGCCCACCGCGGTCAAGTCCCGACGCCCAGCACCGCCACCCTTTGAACAAAGACCCTCAAATCACCTCCGTGTCCAAAAGCCAAAAACATCCGTTGAACGTTTCGTGGCAACGGCAGGAAACGTCCCTGAGAACTGAAGATGTCCTGGATCGATCACAAGGACAAACTGAATACCCGAGCCTTGGTGAGAGGCATCACATAGGCTCCCGGATCAGCGTCCTGAGAATCAATTTCTTCCTGCAACCCCCTCGCGGTCCCCTGCTCTGAGCAACGCGCAGGAGAAGGTTACTTAGACAAAGGAGGATAGCGGATACAGCAGGACTGGCTTCTGTTTCTCGGAGCCTCCAGTGCGGTCTCCCTCTCTGAAATAATTTCAAATTTACTAAAAAGTCGAAAGACTAAGAATAGTACAAAAATACTCGTATTACCTTTACCCAGAGTTAGCCACTATTAATGTTTTACGCATTTGCTGTAACACTTGCACGCCTCGTGTCCATTTAACCTTACATATTTTAGTGTATAACCGCAGTACTATTATGAGCGTTAGTAAATTTAACATTGATCCAATAGCTGTGTCTAATTTATAGTCTGCATTCCGGTTTGACCAATTGACCCGATAGTGTCCATTTTAGCATTGTTCCCTTTTTTGTAGAGTCAGATATTACATTTAGTTGGCTTGTCTTTTTAGTCTTTAATCTGGAACATTTCCACAGTCTTTTACTGTCTTTTATGATATAGACATTTTTGGAGAATACTGTGCTTTCTATTTTATTTTATTTAACAGAATGTCTTTCATTTTGGGATTGTCTGATGTTTCCTCATGATTAGGTTCAGGTTATGCATTCCCCATTGGAATGTAACATAGGCAACTTTGTGTACATCTCAAGAGTATGGTATCTGGACACATATGATGTCCATCTGCCCCTTATTGGTGAAGTTAATTTTGAACACCTGGCTTGTGGGGAGACAATTTAAGACTGCACATATCCTGCTTCTCATCAAAATTTCCCGCAAGGTTTAACATCCACTGATAATTGTTGCCTGAACCAATCTTTACTAGGATGCTTGCAAAATGATGATTTTCCAACTCCATCCGTTGGTATCCAAGGAGGATTGGTTCCAGGACCACCGAGGATGTCCAGGGATGCTCAAGTCCCTTAAATAAAATGGGTAGTATTTGCATATAACCTATGCATATTCCCCACATACTTTAAACTATCTCTAGATTACTTATAATGCTTAATACAGTGTAACCAAACCCGTTGCCGGGAGTCTATTACGACTCATAGCGATCCTGTAATACAGAGTAGAACTGCCCCATAGGGTTTCCAAGGAACTGTAGGTGGTTGAATTCGAGGATGTGGAACCCGAATCGAGGATATGGACGGCCGACTGTATAATAATCAATTATGAACAATCAAAAAATAGGAATCCAGAAGTCCATACAAATAATAAAATGATAAACGACAAAATAAATGGGGGATATTTTAGTTTCTTTGGGCTGCTGTAACAAACTGCCACAAATTGGATGGCTTATAAGAACATAAATTTATTTTCTCACAGTTCTGGAGGCCAGGAGTCCGAAATCATGGTGCTGGCTGTGTTGATTCCTTTTGAGGGCTCTAACGGATAAATTGTTATAACTTTCTCCTAGATTCTGGTGGCAGCTGGCAATCCTTGGGATTCCTGGCTTGTGGATGCTTCACTCTCAACCTCTGCCTCTATCTTCACATGTCCATCCTCCCTCTGTGTCTTTTCTCTTCTTTTATAAGGATACCACTCATACTGAATTAGGATCCACCCTACTCTAGTATGACCTCATGTTAACTGATAACATCTTCAAAGACTCTATTTCCAAAGAAGGTCATATTCTCAGGTACTGGGGGTTAGGACTTCAACATATCTGTTTTAAGGATACAAACAATTCATAAGGGGAGGGGGAGGGAAACTCTTGCTTTTGAGTAGAGTGCCAAGCACTGACTCTAAATGTGGTTACATTGTATTAAGTATTATAAGTAATCTAGAGATGGTTTAAAGTATGTGGGGAATGTGCGTATACTACCCATTTTATTTAAGGGACTTGAGCATCCCTGGACGTCCTTGGGGGCCCTGGAACCAATCCTCCTTGGATACCGATGGATGACAGTACGTAATTATTTTGGTGCTCACATCATCCTAGATTTGGCGAGTAGGAGTGCCTTCAACCTGGCTCCTGTGTCTATGGGAAATGCCCTGCCTTTTTTTTTTTTAATATAATAAACTGAACATGTTTATTTAAAGTGTACAATTTGAGGAGTTTTGACATATGTATACACCCACGAAACCACACAATACAAACAAGACAATGAATACATTCATCACCCCCCAAACATTTCCTGTGCCCATTTTTTTCATTAATTACTTTATTTCTTAGACCTAGTTTATTATATCTATTTTCACATTTTTGCTTTATTTTTCTCTCTGTGTATTTTTTCTGAATCATTTGGGAATTAATTACAGTTATTGTGACACTTCACTCCTAAATATTTTAGTGTATATCTACTCAAAATAAGGGCGTTTTACGTAACTAAAATACAATTACCACAAACAAGACATTTAACACGAAAAACAATTCCATTATCTGTTTTACAGTCCTTACTCAAATTTGCCAATAATAATATTCTTTTACTCTAATCAAAGATCTCACAAGGATCCTATATTGCATTTATATGTCATATTTCTTTACTCTCTTTTAATCTAGAACAGTTCCTTGGCCTCTTTTTCTTTTATGATATTGACATTTTTGGAGTCCAAGCTCATCATTTTGCAGAATATCCCTCAATCTGGATTTGTGTAATGTTTCTTCATGGAAAGATTCAGGTTAAACACTGATGGCAAGAATATTACCTAAGTGATGCTGTGTCTTTCTCAATTCATCACATGATGGGGCAGAAAATGCCACATTGTCCCATCATTGGTGATATTATGATCACTTAATTAAGGTAGTTTTTGCCTGATTTTCACATTGTAATGGTACTGTTTCCCTTTAACTTTTAAAATATTGTACTGTATTTTGGGTGAAAATACAGACGGCAAAACATGCTCTCATTCAATAATTTCCACACACGATGTCCAATGATATTGATTACATTCTTCACAATGTGTCAACATTCTCGTTATTTCCGTTCTAGATGTTTCACTCCTATTAACTTAGTATCACTGCCCCCAAACTACTCATCTGTACTGTAGAGTAACTGTTGTCCATTTGGTCTCATACTGATTTTTTTTAAAAAAAAGAACGTAGTACTCAAAGGTGAATTCTTTACATTTTGAGCTAAACCACTATTCAGTTTAAGGGTGATTTTAGGGGATAGTTTCACTTCAAGGTTTCAAGATTATCTCAGGGCAATAGTTTGGGGGATTCCTCTAGTCTCAGTGGGTCAAGTAAGCCCCCAATCATTTTTTACTCCTTCCTTACTTTCTCAGCCACTCTCTTTTCTTCCCACTTTCCTATACTGAGTTTATCATTGTCATCAAGTTCAGTAAACAATCACGCAGCACTGGGGCTTCTCCCCAGCAGAAGTGAATGAGGAAATGATAATCAGGATAGGAATTTGTGCTGCATAGTTCTTTCCCAACTGATTTTCCCCCTTGTCTTGTGTACCCCTGGCTGGACAAAAAAAAAAAAAAAAAAAAAGAAGAAGAAGAAGAAGAAGAGAAAGAGAGATGAGGGGAAGTGTTTTGTTTTGACAAAAGAAATATATATATTTTGGAAAAATATCACAAACACAATGTTGACCAAAAGAAACCAATATATTGTATAATTCTGTTTATATAAAGTTTAGAAACTGCCAAACTTGCTGTATGATATGAGAAGATAGTTACCCTCTTGTGAATGATGGCTGGAAGAGGGCAGGAGAGGGGCTTTTGGGGTACTGGTAATGTTCTGTTTCTTTATCTAGGTACGGGTTACATGGATGTGTTCACTTTATGAAATAGCATTAAGCATGATTTGTGTATTTTTTCTGTTTTATGTTATGCTTCAATATAAGGTTTTTAAAAAAATAAAAATAAAACAAAACCCAATGTACAGAGAGATATGTGTTAACCCAGTCCCTGGGAAATTTCTATTCCTGTTTCTACCTGGAATTCATCCCCAGAAGGGATTTCCTTTATGAGTACAGAATTTGTCAGTGCTGTCATGGTTAAGCTTGAAATGAAAGAAAAGATATATTCATTATTGATTCTTGGGCTAAGATACACTCTATTGTGTCTAATGCAGTACATTAAGTTGTAACTTCAGAGTTCAAAAGGAAATTTTTTCATGTGGAATGATTAAATGAACTATTATTTTTAGCTTGAATCTTCAGAGTAGGGGAAAATTATATTTTATCTGAACCCCTGATTTAGTGCTTCTACATTTGGTTGAGATTTTTCTTTTTCTTACCTCCAAAGCAATGAGAAGGAAACTCCGTGTCATTTCATTGGAATTTTTGTTGTTGTTAGTTACTGTCAAGTTGGCTCTGACTCATGGTAACCTTACGTGTAACAGAATGAAATGTTGACAAGTCCTGCATCATCTTCATGATCATTGGTATATTTAAGTGCTTTGTTATGGCTACTGTGTCAGTTCATCTCATTGAGAGTTTCCCTCATTTGTGTTGGCCCTCTACTTTACCAAAGTCAATGGAATTAGTCCCTCTTAAAATACTCTCAAAACCAATAGCGCAGATTTGCCTCTGCCCCTCCACCTTGAAACGTCCCCTGAGGCTGCCCAACACCACCATCAAGACCAATACTGATGCTTCCTCCACCTTGACCAGAAGAACTAGATGGCGCCTGGCTACCACTACTGAACATTCTGATCAGGAACATAACAGATGAATCCTGATAAAAAGGGAGAAAAATGTGGAATAGAACTTCAAATTATTAAAGAATCTAGACTTGCGGGACCTATTGAGGCTGGAGGAGTCCCTGAGACTATGGCCCTGAGTTGCTCTTCAAACCTTAAATTGAAACTGTCCCTGAAGTCACCTTTAAACTAAGTAAAACTTTAGTTCTAAGAGTAAAGATTGTGACCCTTGAGTATTGTGTTTCTTAAAAAAAAAAAAAAAAATCTATATAAGACCAAAGGGTCAACAGCTATTTTAAAACATAGATGAGAAGATTGGGGGTGGGGTGGGGGTAGGGAGATTAAGTAAATGGAAGTGAAACAACTAGAACAGAAATAGCTAGAATGTTGACACAATGTGAGGAATGTAACCAATGTCACTTACCATTATGTCTAGAATCTGTGGAATGGGAGTGGGTTTTGCTGTGTATATTTTCACCAAAAATAAAATAAAATTTAAAAAAGACCAATATTGACAGAGTCTGATTTCTATTCTTTATTCTACATAGAGTAATGTGCTGCAGAATAAACTTCTTCCACTTTGTAATTTATACTCATTTTAAATTTTGTGCTCAGTATATTTTTTAAAAGGTTTTAAGAAAACATAAAAGAGATTTGACCAAGGTACGTTAGGGGAACATCTAGCTCAATTTGCATAACGTAGTTTATAAAGAAAATGTTCTACATCCTACTTTGGTGAGTAGTGTCTGGGGTCTTAAAAGCTTGTGAGTGGCCATGTAAGATACTCCACTGGTCCCACCCCATCTAGAGCAAGGGAGAAAGAAGAAAGCCAAAGATACAAGGGAAATATTAGTCCAAAGGAGTAATGGAGCACAACTATCACAGCATCCACCAGTCTGAGTCCAGCACAACTAGATGGTGCCAGGCTACCACCACTGACTGCTCTGACAGGGATCACAATAGAGCGTCCCAGACAAAGTTGGAGAAAAATGTAGAACAAAATTGAAACTGACAAAAATAGACCAGACTTACTGGTCTGATAGAGACTGGAGAAACCCCAAGAGTATGGCCCTTAGACACCCTTTTAACTCAGTACTGAAGTCACTCCTGAGATTCATCCGTCAGCCAAAAATTAGACAGGCCCATAAAACAAAATGAGACTAAATGGGAGCACCAGCCCAGGGGCAAGGGTGAGAAGGCAAGAGAGGACAGGAAAGGGTCCTTGGGTAATGGGTAACCCAAGGTTGAGAAGGGGAGAGTGTTGACCTGTTGTGGAGTTGGCAACCAATGTCACAAAATAATGTATTAATTGTTTAATGAGAAACTAATTTGCTCTGTAAACCTTCATCTAAATTACAATAAAAAAATTTAAAAAAAAAATAAAAGAAGTTTCAGGAACAAATTTGTAGGATGCTTTTTCCTCCCCTAGGGCACTGCTGGATAGTTCTATGCTATGGGTAAGAAAATCCAAAGAAACCTAAAGTTAGACAGACATTTTTTATGGAACAAACACCGTTTGGATTTTGCAGTAGAGAACACAGGCCTGGGGAGAAGGGGAAGTAGTACTATATACTTGTTTACAGAGCTTGCAGTCTGCCAGATAAGGGATTAAAATGGCCTTGAAGACCTCTTACCTCTTTGGGTTGGACCAGTTATTTAACTTCTCTAAATCTTAGTTTAAAAACTCACCCATCCATTGTCCCATAGAGTTTCTAAGGAGCTGCTGGTGGATTTGAACTGCTTGCAGTCAAGCTCTTTAATTACTTGTCACCAGGGCTACCAAAAAACAGTGATCTTACCAGGACAGGGACTTGAACCCTAAACCCTCATATTAAAAGTCTGATGCTCTACTGACTGAGCTACCCAGGCTCTCAAATCTCAGCTTTGGCATGTGTAAATCAGGGATGATTATATCTGTATTTCAAGACTGTTGTGAGATTTAAAGAAGAAATGTAACAACTTGCTTTCACAAGGGCCAGGAAGAGAGTGAGCCTTTATTATTTGGTGGCTTTTATTATTATTAGGAGCCTTGGTGGCACAGTGGTTGATTGGATCCCACCAACCACTTTGTGGGAGAAAGATGTGGCAGTCTTCTTCTGTAAAGATTTACAGTGTTGGAAACCCTATGGGGCAGTTCTACTGTGTCCTACAGGGTCACCATGATTTGGAATTAACTCCATGGCAGTGGGTTTTGGGTTTATTACTATTCTTATTGTTGGTATTAAGTTGGGACTTCTCAACTTAAAGGGATCTATTTAACTCCCTTTGATCCTCACCATCTTCCCCAGCTCAGTAACTCCCCATGTGTCTGAGACTATTTATTATTCATGGGCCATAGGGATCATAGACGGTGCAAAAGAAGCCACAGGGAAATAAATAATTCCTCTAAAAAATGAATCATCTCACGGAAAGATGTCCTTTAAACATTTATTTTCTACAAGCATGGTCTAGGTACAAGGTTCACTGCTCTTAGAGAACTTAAGGATCCAGGGAATTTTTGTGAGGAAAAAAATCTTTGTTGCTGTTGTTGTCATCTATGTAAGTAGAAATTTCTGAAATCTACTTTAGGTGCACTTGTTCTTTACTGACTTTGGGTAGGAGAAAGTAGGAAGGAAGAAGAGGTGGAGAGTGAGAAAATAGTGTTCAGGAAGGATTGAAAATTTGAAAATCAAAACTAGCGACAATGCCAAACCTAGATACTCTGATTTTTTAGTGGAAGAACTAGCACATGGATGATACTTAGAATAAGAAGAGGAGAGAAGACTGAAGAAAAGCACTAAAGATCAAATTTAAGACTTTTTAAATTAGATGCTGTGCCTTTCTATAGTAAATATTATTATATAGATTTCCCTAAAGATCTGAGGAAGAATTTCACTGGAATATCTGCCCAGGGCTTGTATTATTGTGTCCAAAATACATATACTCTAATTGGCTAAATAATAACCCCCAAAGATATCCAGGTCCTAATTCCTGGAACCTAAAAATGTTACCTTATATGGCAAAAGAGATCGCAGGTGTGATCAAGGTAAAGATTCTGAGGTGAGGAGATTATCCTGGATTATCTAGGCGGGCCCTAATGTAAAGCACATGTATCCTTTTAAGAGGGAAGTGGAGAAGAAAAAGGCAGTGTGTAGAATGAAGCAAGATGCTACACTGCTGGCTTTGAAGATGGAGGAAGGGATCACCAGCCAAGGATTGCAGCTCTAGAAACTGGAAAAGACAAGGAAACGAATTCCCCCTTAGAGCCTCCAATGGGAGCATAGGCCTACCAACACCTCGATTTCAGTCTGGTGAAGTGAATTTTTGATTCCTGCCTCTAAAAGTAGAAAAGAATAAATACATATTGTTTTAAGCCACCAAGTTTGTGGTAATTTTTTACAGCAGGCACAGTAACTAGTATACACACTAAATTGCACTAAGTATTGCAAGGTTGCATTCCAGGATGGCTGTAATAATTTAATTTCTCTTTTGCCAGAAGTTCACGTAGGTTTCTGTTTCCCTACATCTTTTACAACACTTAGTGTTATCCACATTTGTGATTTTTGCCATTCTGTATATCTTAGTTATCCAGTGCTACTGTAACAGAAATACCACAAGTGGATGTCTTTAACAAACAGAAATTTATTTCTCACAGTTTAGGAGACTAGAAGTCCAAATTTATGGTGCCAGCGCTAGGAGAAGGCTCTCTCTCTGTCAGCTCTGGGGGAAGATCCTTGTCTCTTCAACTTCTCTTTCCTGAGTCCTTGGAAATCTCCATGTGATGTGGCATCTATCTTCCCCCATCTCTGCTTACTTAATCTGCTCCTTTTACATCTTGTAAGAAATTGACTCAAAATACACCCTACCCTAATCTTACCTCATTAACATAACAAAGACAAACCAATTCCCAAATGAGATTATAACCACAGGCATAGAGATTAGAATTTACAAAGCATATTTTTGGGAGACACAATTCAATCCATAATACTATGGATGTAAAATTTTGCATTATTGTTCATTTAGTTTGCATTTCTCTGATTTCCAGTGTGATTCAACCTCTCTTCATATTGTAAATCCATTAGACGTCCCTTCTCTGAATTAAGTATTTATTTCCTTGACTCATTTTTCTTTTGTTTCCTCTTTTCCTGATGGTGTTTTATGATTTTTGGTATTTACTTGCTCTTTTGCAAGAAATCTTTCTTTTTAAATACACTTTATTTTGTAGAGCAGATTTAGGTTTACAGAAAATTTGTGAAGAAAGTACAAACTTCCTTTATGCCCCCACTACCCCTTGCACCCTGGTGGTACAGTGGTTAAGAGCTTGGCTGCTAACCAAAAGGTCAGCAGTTTGAATCCACCAGCTGCTCCTTGGAAACACTATGGAATAATTCCACTCTGTCCTGTAGGTTGCCATGAGTGAGAATCAACTCAACTGGAAAGGGAACCCCCCTGTACACAGTTTTTCCTATTACTAACATTTTGCATTAGTGTAGTGCATTTGTTACAATTGATAAAACCAACACTGATACATAATTATTAACTAAAGTCCATAGTTTACATTAGGGTTCACTGTTTATGTTGTACAGCTTACGGGCTTTGACAAAAGTGGAAAGTCATGTATCCATTACAGTATCTTACAGAATATTTCATTGCCCTTAAAATGCCCTGTGCTTCACCTATTTATCC
This sequence comes from Dugong dugon, assembly GCA_030035585.1. NCBI lineage: Eukaryota > Metazoa > Chordata > Mammalia > Sirenia > Dugongidae > Dugong > Dugong dugon. The sequence goes on along the minus strand of CM057464.1, from coordinate 39,048,838 downwards.
TGTCTCTCCCCCTCTGAATCCCTAGATCCACTGGTGTTTTCACTGTCTCTATAGTTCTGCCTTTCCCAGAATGTCATATTGTTGAATCATACAATGAGTAGCCTTTTCAAACTGGCTTATTTCGAATAGCAATATGCATTTACATTCCTCCAAGTCTTCTCTTGCTTAATAGGTCATTTCTTTTTACCCTGAACAATACTTCATTGTATGGATGTACCACAGTTTGTTTATTTATTCACCTACTGAAGGACATCTTGGTAGCTTCCATTTTTTGGCCATTGTGAAAAAACTTGCTATAAACAGTCATATGCAGGATTTTGTGTGACCGTAAGTTTTCAACTCATTTGAGTAAATACCTAAGGATGTGATTGCTGGATCTTTGGTAAGCCTTTGTTTAACTTTGTAAAAAACCACCGAATTATCTTCCAAAGTGGCTGTACCATTTTGCAGTCCCACCAGCAATGCATGAGAGTTCATGTTGCTCCACCTTCTCACTAGCGTTTGCTGTTGTTGATATTAGCCATTCTGTAAAATGGTAGTAGTGTCAGAGGTCCTTTAACTTCACAAGGGAGGAGGAGAATCAAGACCAGCATCAGCAAAAAGCTGATTCCCATTAGGTAGAGGTCAGATATACTTCCACTCTTCAGTCTTTTTACCAATTCTGATACCAGTCATCCCTCCCACAGCACTCCTTACTTCTCTTCTCGGTTCAGTAATTTGTTGCAATAGCCACACAGAACTCACAGACTGTACTCACAATTTTGAGGTTTATTAGGGAAGTAACAAGTTACAATTCAGGATCAGGATCAACTTCGAAGTAACAGGAACAATGCATGAGACAGGATACAGTTTGTCAATCAGGACAGCTTCCAACCTCTCAGTTCCTTCTCCACTGAGCCTACAGGCAGGCAGGCCTCACTCTCAGCTGTGCCCACTGCTGACCCTCACCCTCGGCCTCAGCCCTCACTCAGGCTGGGCCTCTGCTCTTCTTGGGCAAGTGTTACAAAGCTCTTTAGCCCCACCTCTAAGTGCCCAGAGGCACCTACTCTGCCAAGAAGCCTCCTGCCGAAAGGTGCACAGCCCTTTCTCTCTGTGGGGTTGGTCAGCCAGACAGCTGCAGCTGTCTGCTGGTCCCATGCTGCTGCCATTTCCAGTGTTACAGCTGTCCACTGTTATGACACTGTCTCCTGGGTCTAGGAGATTTTCAGTGCAGGGACTGAGTCCAAAGGACATACCCTGCTCCTGGCTCTTCTTCTTGATGGTTCTGAGGTCCCTTCTCAACCTCTGGGATTAGCGTTTTTTAAGCCTAGTTGAATGGCAAAACTGACCAATTCCCTTAGTGGGCCACAGGCACCTTATTTGCATAGTCCCACCCCCACAAAGGTTCTATGCACCTTATTTGCATTAGCAGACTGTCTAATCCCTGCAAGGGTTCCATACATCTTATTTGCATAGCCACAACCAATCACTTTGTGGAAGTTACAAGAACCATGGCTAGAAGGGCCATATAAAAGCAATTTACTGCACCACACATTCTAATAGGTGTAAGGAGTCCCTGGGTGGTAGAAACAGTTAACTCATCTGCTAACTGAAAGTTTGGAGTTTTGAATCTACCCAGAGGCACCTCAGAAAAAATGCTTATTATCTACTTCTGAAAAATCAGCCATTGGAAACATAGTTCTACTCTGACACAAATGGGTCACCATGAGTTGGCATTGACTCAACCACAACTGGTAAAAAAAAAATAAAACAAGAGCGTGTAGTGGTATCTCATTTTAATTTGTAATTCCTTAATGGCATATGATATAGAGCACCTTTTCATACACTTATTTGCATCTGCATATCTTTGGTGAAGTGTCTGTTCAGATCTTTTACCCATTTTTTTTAATCAGGTTGTTTGTTTTCTTATTGTTGAGTTTTAAGAGCTCTTTGTATATGCTGGATGAAACAAAACAAAAAAACTCATTGCCATCAAGTCAATTCTGACACATGGTGACCCCATGTGTGTCAAAGTAGAATTGAATTCCATAGGGTTTTCTTGGCTGTAATCTTTTCCAAAGCAGATTGCTAGGCCTTTCTTCTGTGGTGCCACTAAGTGGGTTCAACTGTCAACTTTTCGGTTAGTAGTTAAGCACAAACTATTTGTGCCACCCAGGGACCTTATATCTGGGATACAAGTCCTTTACCAAATACGTGTTTTGCAAATATTGTCTCCCAGTGTGTGGTTTGTCTGTTATTCTCTTCACAGTGTCTTTCACAGAGTAGAAGTTTTTAATTTTAATGAAGTCCAATTTATCACTTTTTTCCTTTATGGATTGTGCTTTTGGTGTTGTATCTTAAAAGCTATTGCCAAACCCAAGGTCATCTAGATTTTCTCCTATATTATCTTCTAGAAGTTGTATAGTTTTGCATTTACTGATAGCTGCATCAATTTTCAGCTCTTTGTGCCTTTTGGGTTTTTTTTTGGTTTTTTTTTGGTTTTGTTTTGTTTAAATATTCACCAGTTATGACTCACTACATGCTCTGACGGACCTTTCCACTTTCAAACCTTTAGTCTGTGATCCATTTTGAATACGTTTTATTTATTTATTTTCATGAAAGATGTAATGGCTGTGTCTAGATTCACTAGATTCATCACAGATGCCCCGTTGTTCTAACACCATTTGTTGAAAAGATTATCCTTTCTCCGTGGAATTGCCTTTGCTCCTTTGTCAATGATCAGTTGACTATCTGTGTGTGGATCTATTTCTAGGCTCTTTATCGTGTTTCATTGATCTATTTGTCTATTCTTCCTCCAGTAGCACATTGTCTTGATCACTGTAGCTTTATAGTATGTCTAGAAATCAAGGAGGGTCAGTCCTCTGACTTTGTTTTCCTTCAATATTGTATTGGCTATTCTAGATCTTTTGCCTTTCCATATAAACTTTAGAATCAGTCTGTTGATATCCACAAAACAAGGTGCTAGAATTTTGCTTGGGATTGCATTAGATTCTGTTGGGAAGAACTGACAAATTGATAACCTTAAATATATCTGTCCATGAACTTGGAATAGCTCTCCTTTTATTTAGATCTTCTTTGATTTCTTTCATCAGGGTTTTATAGTTTTTCTCATACAGAGGAAATATGTATAAATCTGACGAAATATGTACAAGTATGTAGGTTTTGTGTGTGCTAATGTTAATGGTGTGTTTTTAGTTTCAAATTCCAATTGTTCATTGCTGGTGCAAGGGGTTCTTTTATGTAGTATATATTACTCTTGTAAGCTTTGGTTGATGCAAAAATCATCGAGTCTGTTATCTTTCTATTAATTTCATCTCTGTCATGGCTTGTTAAATGAAAATTGTCACATTTAATGTCACTTTTCAGCTATTTGTGCCTTTTGATTTTTTTTTTAAATGTTACCAATTATGACTGACTAGAAGCTTTGATGGACCTTCCCACTTTCATACATTTAGTCTCTAGATAGTACACTTATTACAACATTTCTGATCTCACAAAAGCTTGGATAGTTCTCTAGGAGTCATTTAAAACAAAGAAATAAATATTATCTGTGCTTTAATCTGACTCCGGAGTACCTGGAGTACGGGTCAGGGTGATTAGTAACAAAAGTTATGAAGATGGGAGCCCTGCCTGGAGTGCCTGGAAATCAGAGCTGTTGCCAGCTTGTTGATTCTGACTTATAGCAACCTCATAGGGAAATGTCTGTAGGGTAACCAAGGCTGTAATCTTTATGGAATCAGACTGCCACTTCTTTCTCCCTGGAGCAGCTAGTGGGTTCAAACCATCAACCTTTCAGTTAGCAGCCAAGCCCTTAACCACTATACCACCAGAGCTCCTAGAAAGCAAGTGCAGTTGGAAACAATAATAGAAGGAAGCTGACCTGGACCAGCAGGCAGCTGGGAAGAGCATTGAGCCAGATACCAATGGAAATACAAATATGCAGATGAATAATTAATACCAGAGAGATGGAAAAATTGAGCCTGATACTTTTGTTATGGGCCAAAACCTGTAGAGGGGCAGAAGTGGTTTAGGATCAATGTAGTGTTCTAACTCCTGGCAGAAGTAGAAATATACCCTCTCCAAAAGAAAAATTTCCAAAGTCAGTCTTGTATATCCTCCCTCATATTAAGATCACACAATATGGTCAACAGCAAAGATTACTACAGACACAAGAAGGTAAACTACTAAGCTTGAGATTCAGAAGATGTTGAAATTTTCAGATACAAAATATAGAAAAGCTGTGTAAGACATATAATAATTCATGAAGAAATAATTACAAACAGGAGTATGCAACAAGTTATAAACATATAGAATAATGCAAAAACTTGGAACTTCTAGAAATGAAAGAAATCATAGTTGAAATAAAAAATTCTTAATAGATGAAGTTAACTAGCTGTCATGGATTGAATTGTGTCCCCCAAAAATATTTGTCGGCTTGGCTCAGTCACAATTCCCAGTATTGTATTATTGTGTACCATTTTGTAAATCTGATGTGATTTCCTTATGTGCTGTAAACTCTGTCACTATGGTGAGGTTATATGTGATTTCCTTATGTGTTGTAAACTCTATACTATGATGAAGTTATACTGATGAGGTTTACAAGATTAGATAGTGTCTTAATTCAATCTCTATTGAGATATAAAATGGAGAAGCGAGCAGAGACATATGGGAACCCCATACCACCAAGAAAGGAGTGCAGGGAGCAGAGTGCATCCTTTAGACCTGAGGTTCCTGTGCAGAGAAGCTCCCAGACCAATGGAAGATTGATGACATGGACCTTACTCCAGAACCAACGGAGAAAGTGTTCCCCTGGAGCTGACACTTTGAATTTGGACTTGTAGCCTACTGGACTGTAAGAGAATAAACTTCTCTTTGCTAAAGCCATCCACTTGTGGTATTTCTGTTAAAGCAGCACTAGATGACTAAGACACTAGCATATTAGATACAGCTGAAGAAAGAATTACTAAGCAGAAAGATAAAGCCAAAATTTTAATCTAGAATAAAGAAAAATAGTTAACAACATGGAATATATGGAACAAACTTGTCTTGGATTGAACTGTGCCCCCCAAATATGTGCCAACTTGGCTAGGATATGATTCCCAGTACTGTGTGGTTAAGGAGCCCTGGTGGTGCAGTGGTTAAAGGGATGGACTGCTAACCGAAAGGTTGGCACTTTGAAATCACCAGTGGCCTTACAGGAGAAAGATGTGGCAGTTTGCTTCTGTGTAGATTTACAGCCTTGGAAACCCTCTGGGGTGGCTATGAGTCAGAATTGACTCAGTGGCGATGGGTTTTGTTTTTTGTTTGGTATTGTGTGGTTGTCCTCCATTTTGTGATTTGACATAATTTTCCTATGTGTTGTAAATCCTATTCTCTGTCTATGGTTAATGAGGCAAGATTAAGTTATGTTAAAGAGGATTAGGTTGGGATGCAACACCCTTACTCAGGTCACTGCCCCCATACCACCAAGAAAGAAGCTCCGGGAGTGGAGTGTGTCTTTTGGATCCAGGGTCCCTGCACTGAAATCTCCTAGACCAGGGGAAGATTGATGACAAGGACCTTCCCCCAGAGTGAACAGAGAGAGAAAGCCTTCCCCAGGAGATGGCGCCCTGAATTCAGACTTCTGGCCTCCTAAACTGTGAGAGAATAAATTTCTGTTTGTTAAAGCCATCCACTTGTGGTACTTCTGTTACAGCAGCACTAGATAACTAAGACAGAATTTGATATTAGGGGTGGGATGCTGCTTTAACAGATACCTAAAATGTGGAAGCAGTTTTGAAACTCTGAATGGGTAGAAGCTGGAAGAGTTTTAAAGTGCCTAATAGTAAAAGGCTAGATTGCCTTGAAGAGACTGTTGGTGAAATTATGGACATCAAAGGTAATTCTGGTAAGGGCTCAGAAGGAAGTGAGGAGAACTGTAACATCAGAGACAGCACAGACTGCAAGAAGCAGCAGCAGAGGAACGACAGCAGCAGAACCAGGAGACTGGCGTGAGATGTCACGGGACTCACCCACGGAGCAAGAGTGCTGAGTGCCTTCAGGCAGAAGGCTTCCAAAGAGCTTTGGAACCCTTGCCCAAACAGGGCAGACACTCAGCCAGCCCAAGGGAGGGGCCGAGAAGTCAAGGAAGCAGAAGCTGAAGAGAAAAAGCACACAGGAAGCAGAGATTCCACAGTCTCAAAGGGTGGGACCACAACTTCTGGGGGTCTCAAAGTGTGGAACCACGGCCTGCTGGATCTCAAAGGATGGAGTGATGGCCTCCTAGGTTTCATAGAGTCAGTTCTTCACCAGCTTGATTCTGGAGTGTGGGGCTGCCTTTCACAAGTGTCAGTGGGATGGGGCCAGATCCACTGCCCAAAGCTGAGTAGGTAGAGCTGCCATGCCCAAGGGGAAAAAGAACAGGGCCTGCAAGGGCCAAGCCAGTAGGGTTGCCACTCAGACAGACTGAAAGAATGGGGTTGCCCAAATCCAAAAGAGTAGAGTAGCCATTCTAGTGGGCCTGGAAGGCTAAGCTGAAGCCCAGGGTGGAGGGGTCTCCTCCTAGAATCTGGAGAGTGTGGTCAACACGCAGAGTCTGAAAAGCAGGGCCATTGCCTAAATGCTCTCAGAGAACAGAGGATTATTTTCAAGCCTTGAGAGCTAATGTAATGTGTTCTGCTAATTTGCTTGGTGCCTGTCTTAGTCATCTAGTGCTGCTGTAACAGAAATACCACAAGTGGATGGCTTTAACAAAGAGAAATTTATTTTCTCACAGTCTAGTAGGCTAGAAGTCCAAATTCAGGGCAGCAGCTCTCTCTGTCAGCTCCAGAGGAAGGCCCTTCACATTAGTCTTCTCCTGGACTAGGAGCTTCTCTGTGCAGGAACCCCAGGTCCAAAGGACGCACTTGGCTCTTGGCACTGCTTTCTTGGTGGTATGAGGTTCCCAACTGTCTGCTTGCTTCCCTTTGCTTTTATCTCTTGTAAGATAAAATGTGGTACAGGCCACATCCCAGAGAAACTCCCTTTACATTGGATCAGGGATGTTACCTTAGTAAGGGTGTTACAATCCCACCCTAATCCTCTTTAACATAAAATTACAATTACAAAATGGAGGACAATCACACAATACTGGGAATCATGGCCCAGCCAAACTGATAACACACATTTTTTGGGGGAAATAATTCAATCCATGACAGTGCCTATTATTCCTTCTTTCCCTCCACTTTCTCCCATTTGTAATGGAAATGTGTAGCTTGTGCTTGTTCCACTATTGTACTTTGGAAGCAGATAACTTGTATTCTAGATTTCACAAATGAAAAGGAATTTTGCCCCAGGACGGAATTTGGTCTTGGAGTTGATTTAAGACTTTGGGGATGATATGATGGGCTTGAAATTGTTTTACATGTGGCAAGGACACCAATTTTGGGGGGCCAGAGGGTGGAATGTCATGGATTGAATTGTGTCCCCCCAAAATATGTGTCAACTTGGCTAGGCCATGATTCCCAGTATTGTGTAATTGTCCTCCATATTGTGATCTGATGTTCTTATCCTATGTGCTGTAAATTCTAATCTCTGCCTGTGGTTGAGGTAAGATTAGATTATGTTAAAGAGGATTAGGTTGGGATGCAACACCTTTACTGAGGTCACAAAGCTGATCCATGTAAAGGGGGTTTCCCTAGGGTGTGGCTTGTATCAACTTTTATCTTACGAGAGATAAAAGGAGAGAGAAGGGAGCAGAGAGATAGGGACCTCATACTACCAAGAAAGAGGCTCCAGGAGCAGAGTGCGTCCTTTGAATCCAGGGTCCTTGCACTGTGAAGCTCCTGGACCAGGGGAAGATTGATGACAAGGACCTTCCGCCAGAACTGACTGAGAGATAAAGCCTTTCCGGGGAGTTGGAGCCCTGAATTCAGACTTCTAGCCTCCTAAACTGTGAGAGAATAAATTTATCTTTGTTAAAGCGATCCATTTGTGTTATTTCTGTTATAGCAGCACTAGATAACTAAGACAAAACTGTAGTAGATAAATGTGACCACAATTATTTACGTCTCCTCCCGTCAAGAGGTAGAGTCCAATCCCCTAATCCTTGAATATGGATTGTTTTGACCAATGGAATGCAGTGAAAGTAATGTCATGTTACTTCCAAGCCCAGGTCTCAAGAGACCTTGCAGCTCTAGCTTTCACCGTTTAAGAATATTGCTATCACAGTGTAAGAAAGCTGGGTCATCCTGTTGGAGAGGTCACATGGAGGAAAACTGATGAATCCCAGGAAATAGCCCCTGCCATCTGCCAGGAATGTGACTGAGGTTATGCAAGAGCAGCTAGACCCCAGTCAATCTGCCAACTAATCAGAAATGAATTAGTAAACCCAGATGACTCCACAAGGAGAAAAGATGACCCATTCCAGCTAAGCCCTCCCAGATTGCTAACCCATAGAATTGCAAGAAAATAAATGGATATTGTTTTAAGCCACTAAATTTTGTGTTAGCTTATTACACAGCCACAGATAACTGGTAAAGAAAATTAATAAAGATGGAAGATTGAGTGAGAAATTTTAAAGTATATCTAATTAGAGCACAAGAATAAGAGAAGAGAAAAAAATGTAGGTCAGACAATATTTACAGTGAAAATAGCTGGGAATTATCCAGAACTGGAGAAAGAGATTTCATCTACAGATTCAGAAAGCATAGTGTATCACAAGCACATAAAAGAAAAACAACTAATAGCTGCATACATAATACTAAAACTATGTTATACCAAAGATAAGAGGTCTTGAAATTAGCCAGAGATAGTGGATAGATCTCCTGCAAAAGAAGAAGAATTAAAAAGTTAGCAAACATCTTAACCTCCAAAATAAAACCCAGAAAAGAGTAAAATAATATTTTAGAAGTATTAAGTAGAGTAACTGTTAATCTAGAATTGTGTATTCATCAAACTGACCTTCAAGAATGAGGGATTTTTAGAACCATTTACAAATAAAAGCAGAGTTTACAACCAAAAGAGTTGTACCAAATAAGATTCTTTTAGTTTTGTATTATTAAAACTTAAATAAAATTAGAGAATGGTATAATGAATATCCATGCACACATCAACCAGTTTCAACAATGGTTGACTTTTACCATTTTTATTTCATTCATCCCCTTTTTTCTTTTTTTGTTAAAGTATCTTTTTAGTTAATCCCAGGCATCATGTGATTTGCTCTTTAAATACTTCAGTGTATACAATAAGGACATTTTAAAAAAACATAGTCACAATAACTTTATCATATGTAGAATATTTAACTAAAATTTCTTAATATTATCTAATATCAAGTCCATGTGTAATTTTCTCAGTTGTGTGAGAATGCCTTCTTATAGTCGATTTGCTTGATTTAGAGTCCAAAGAAGATTTAGAGTACACGTATTGCTTTTGGTTGATAAAACTCTTTAACTATGTAACAGTGCCACTTCTACTTTTTTACGGCATTTATTTGTTTATGTAACTGGGCAGTTTGTCTTGTAGAATGCCTCTGCTCTAAGTTTGACTCATTTTATGGTGTCATTTAACATGTTTATTTATCCCCTCTTCTCCATCTGCTGTAAACTCGTAGATACATACTGAAGTTTGGTTAGATTTACATTCAATTGTTTTAGGCTAGACTGCTTTCTAGGTGTCACTGTGTATTTCCTATAGCATCACATCAGGTGGCATATAATATAGGTAGGTGCTTCCACTTTTAACTATGCTAAGGTTATTCAGTGGGTTCAAATACTATAAGCTTTTCCATCCATTTGCCTTAGCACCCATTATCATTACTTAGATCCATTATGCAGTAAGGATCACAAAAAGATGATTAAAATATTTTAGCATTTCTTTTGCATTTATTATATGTAAATATTCTATAAAGAATAACTTTTCTAACCGTCTGTTGGTTACCTTGACACAGGCAAGGTAAATGACAAATTCATTATTAAAAGAATTTCTAAATGATGTACTTCAAAAAAAAAGAAAGAAAGATGATACCAGTCTGAGATGTAAGATGAATACAGCACAAACAAAATGTAAGAGTGTAAGAAAATCTGAACAGTCATTGTCTGAATACAATAACAACAGTGTTTAATTTGGGGTTATAAAAAGTGGAGGGGAGTGACATTACCGAAAATGGTGGAACTCCAAAACTCTTTCCCCCCACTAAAGAAGTGATTGACCTGACAAAACGGTTGAAATCAATTTTGGGGGAACTCTGGAATCCAATAAGAAACTTAAAACCACTAGGGGAGTGCTTAATAAAGAAAGAAGGTACTGTGGCATTTTAAATTGCCCTCCTACCATCCTCCACTCCCCAGCTCAGGGGTGGCTCTGAAGACAGCAAGCATCATGCCTTGCTGGGGCAGCTTGCTGGTACCAGAGGGAGCAGTGCCCACCTTGTTGTGAAAGAATTGTGGTGGTGTGTTTTGACCTAGCTGGTATCTCCCTGAAGGATTGGCTCAGGGACTTGCCTTTGTTTCGTCCAACTTGGAGCTTTCTCAGGGCTGACGTGACCTCTTGGGTGGCGTTTGTCAAAGTATTTGAAGGCATATATACTAGCTGCAGCCACCTAGGGTATGGATGGCATAACAGTTGGGGCAAGCAGTAGACAGACTGAAAAGCCTGGGAAGAAAGATAACATCGAGGGAAAGGGGCTTTGGACAGCTCCTGCATGTAAGGCGCAGAGAAAGTGCCCCCTTTTTCAGAGTTGCTGCTGTTTCTAGAGGATGCAGGTCATTTCAGAAACGAAGTGCATATCCCTGGGACGGCCAGGAAGCTGTCGAGGACGCTCCCACCACAGGAATTTCCTACATTTCGCTAGTTACCCTCCTTGACTTTCTTCCTCGTCCGTCCAGGGACACGCACTTTTCTAGGAGAGGGTGGACACGACTCCGACTCCCTCGAGGCTGGAAACAAGGATAGTTTTGAAGCCTTAGCTAAGATTCTCCCTGATGTGGGAGAGGCCCACCTCTGGGCAGCTGATCTGCGTGGACTAGGGGCTTGTGACTAGGGGAAGAAAAGGCGTGGGGTAGCGCCTTCTAGAGCTGGTTACCACCACTGCTCTCCCCCCTGGAGAGAACCGAAGCTAAGAGTAATGCCCCCCTAAAGCCACCAGAGAAATCGACGGAGCCCCTCACCTGCGCACCGAGCAGCTTTCCTTTCAGGGCTTTGGGTTGGTGTTTGGCAAATTGGTCCCAAGCGTGGCTTCTGGCCTTTAACGCTGTTATGTTTCGTTTTCAAGTCTTTTGATATTATACATACTCCCGACCCTCAGCCTCAAGCAAACCACTCAGCCAAGCTCTATTTCGTCTCCACTGAGTTTTGGGGAAACACTTTTTCAAATTCTCGCCCCAGAAATACTGCTTGGCGGTTCAGAGCACGGCCAGTAGAGCCAGATTGCCCCCACTTAAACCGCGGCTCAGCCACCCTTTGTCGTGTGACCCTGGAAAGGCCGACCGATAAGAGCACCCACCTTGTAAAGGTGGTCCCGGGATTACATGAATTACTGTGAGTAAAGCGCTTCCGTCTGTGCTTGGCACAGAGTCCATGCTATGTAGGTGTTTGCCACTGTCATTATTGCTCAGCGATGGAAGCTTTTGAAAGACAGAGACCAAGGAATACGTGACTTTACAGAGAGACCCCTAAGCCCTCGGGGAGCATGTTAGGTTTAGTGGCATTGCCACCAACTTGTGTTCCACGACTTTCTGCGCTTTCCGCGGATAAAGTAAAAGCTAAAGTCTTGAGCGTGGGGCGTTACTAACCAAGAGCCGTCATGGTTGAGTGGTAAAGGAGCTTTGAAATCTGCAGATCACGACGTTGTTATGTTTTATAATTTTATTCACGTGAGTTCTCGAACCTCTAGGTTGTCTATAAGGAATTTCTGACAAATGAGGGCATTCAACATTTCATTAAACTTTTCATGAGTTATACACGTATTTGCTTGTCTACTTGTTTATTGTCTGTCCCAAGCTATGTTATTAACTTCATCATGGTAGATATGTTATGATATTGCTCACCAATTAATTAGTGTAGTACAGTACCAAGCATATAATTCAATGAAATAAAGTTGTTTTATTTAATTATTCTCAAATTTTTAAATAAAAATACTTATGTCTCTCTTTTAACAGGAAAGGTTAGTCCTCCCTTCATCATTTCTAAAAGCATAATATTATCTCTTAGTGGGGATGCCAAAGAAGTGGGGAATTTTCCCTTTAAAGTTTGTTTTGACAAACACTTTTACACCAGAAGTCACTGGTATAAAATTAGGTTATCCTTGGAAGCTTTAAAGAGGGACAAAAGAAGAGAACATCAAGAGATTTTTTTTGAAGCTTTCTTTATAAAAAAATTTATTATGCAGTAGGTGAAAGTTTACAGAGCAAATTAGTTTCCCATTCAATAGTTTGTACATAAAGCATTTCATTACATTGGTTTCATTCCCCACAATGTGTCAGCACTCTCCCCATTTCCACCCTAGGTTCTCCATTTCCTTTCATCCTGATTTTCTACCACTTCCTGCCTTCCCATCCTTGCTTTTGGGCAAATGTTGCCCTTTAGATCTCGTATAATTGATTGCCTATTAATAAAATACACAATAACATCCATGAGAGAGCACATTCCTCATGGGTGTTATTGTTTATTTTATGGGCTTGTCTATGGTTTGGCTGAGAGGTGGTCTCTGGAAATGGCTTCAGTTCTAGTTTCGAAGGGTTTCTTAGGGCTCTTCCAGTCTCTGTCACATTAAGAGATTTGAGCAGTAGAATGACAGGAAAACCATACCAACTGATTTTGTTCAAAGAAATAAATGATTTTTTACTCACTAAACGGATAAATCTTTAGTTTTCTAACGCAGGGATCATAGGTGAGTTTTCCATGAGAGGTAGTTGTCCGCTGCAGGTGAGAATATGGAATTCAGTGAAGCAACATGAAAGGGAGAGAAGAGGGTCCCTCCTGCTAAAGCTGAGAACAGAGATAGAGATTACCTAAGAAGGAAAAAACAATAGATTTTGGCGAGAAAATATTTTTTCTCTCCAAACTTCTCTTTAAAATTCTGTACTAGATACAGAAAAGCAGACAAATTCTGGTGAGTGGAAGGGTTTCTTCATGCTGAGTTTATCTGAGGTTGTCAAGTTCAGCTTCCTCCTGGAAAGATGATGAAAATTGTGGGAGTGGAATGGAGGGAATGGGGAGGGAATTGGTGAAGCGGCCTGCGCAAATTTACAGTGTGTGCGACAGAGCCACAACCAAGACCCAGGTATCCTTACCCCTGCACCAGTGGCCCGGTGGGGATTTCTCCACTGTCATTCCATTCAGCCCTTCTCAGTGTTAGCAGTAAATCAATTTTATGCTTTAATATTCCAGGCTACTCTAGAATCAAAATGGTCCCATTAGGGCCTTTCTTAGTTATCTAGTGCTGCTATAGCAGAAATACCACAAGTGGATGGCTTTAACAAAGAGAAATTTATTCTCTCACAGTCTAGTAGGCTAGAAGTCAAAACTCAGGGCACCAGTTCCACGGGAAGGCTTTCTCTCTGTATCAGCTCTGAGGGAAGGTCCTTGTTATCAATATTTCCTTGGTCTAGAACCTTGGGTCCAAAGGACGCTCTCTGCTCCAGGCGCCGCGTTCTTGGTAGTATGAGGTCTCCATGTTTCTCTGCTCTCTTCTCTTTTATATCACAGAAAAGACCGGTTTAAGACACAACCTGATCTTGTAGATTGAGTCCTGCCTCATCAACATAACTGTTGCTAATCCTATCTCATTAACATAGTAGCGATAAGATTTACAACACTTAGGAAAATCACATCAGATGACAAAATGGTGGAGAACCACAAAATACTGGGAATCATGGCCTAGCCAAGTTGACACGTATTTTGGGGAGATACAATTCAATCCATGACAGGGCTGTTGCATTTTTTCAAACCAGGTTCCCACCATTGCTGACATGTCACAGACTGATCAATGCCTTGCCCCAGAGAAGGCAACAAGAGAGAAATAAAGGCATTTCCTGGCTGTCGGACATACTTGAGAAGCAAACGAAAGGGAATCGCAGAGTCAGATTTCGTTGTTCCCTGGTATCTCCAAGAAAACAGGAATCCCAGAAGTTCTGTTCAGTAGGCAGGAAATCGGTCCCTCAAACGCAGAGTGCTGCAGCAGAGAGACTAGTGTAAGTCTCTGGAAGAACACAGGGTGGCCAGCTGGAGCTGGTATGTTCATTCATCTGTTCAACAAGGATTTATTTGGTATCTAAGTGTACCGGTTTTACCTGTTTGTTTTATATGTGCCAGGTAACTCTAAGGTCATTAATCAGTTTTGTGGTTGCTGTGAAATGTACCTAAAGAGGTACTTGACTCTGGGTGTGGTTGTGAGGATTGAATCGGGATTAAACCAGAGAAAGGGTGATTGAATATAATTAACTACAGAACAAACATCATGAAGAAAGAAAAGGAAAACCCTTTCCGTATGGGACGGGGTTACCCAATGGTTAAGGCGATGGACTGCTAATCCTTTGTGCTCTGAAGGCGTGGGTTCGAGTCCCACTCTCGTCGGCTTGCAGGGATTTTCTTGAATCCTCCCCTCCAGGTACCCAAAACAATAGGCTTATTCACCGCCTACTCATCGTTTTTCTTAGGTAGATTCATTCATTACCAGTAAATTGAGTAAACTGCTAAACGTATCTTCCCACTTCGGAACTCACTGAAACAGTATCTCAAACCTCGGCACAACTCCTCAGTAGCTCTTGAAATCGTAAATTAAGTTATCGGTACAATCTTAAAATTGTAAATTATCAGTACAATCGTTTGCGAAGTGTTTCCTTTCTCTGCTAAATGGTAATCTCCTGGAGTGCAGGAGACATATTTATACTCAGCACAAACTCCCCAGGTTTTCTGAGGAAGCAATTGAATAATTAGTTCAGGGCTATAGGAAAATTGTGTAACAAACTTAAATGATAAAATCATCCACAGAGATAGGTACAACAAATTATTTATACTGTACATTATGGGCTATTTTCAGCCTAATCTTAACTGTACTGCAATTTTTACCGTATATGCTAACTTTAAAGTAAAATACTCAACCATTATTGTCCAAGGATCTCTAGCTTTGAGGAGGAAGGTGTGTCTCTGCTTACAGATATGACAAAACTGAAAAATATACCCCATACAACATTCCCAGTTAGATAAAATAATTCCTTCTTAAGCGAGACAGAGAAGAATGTCAATATTGTTTCTACTTACGATTTCCATCTTGTCAGGCCTTCAGAGAAAAAATATATATTTCTTCCTTTTATTTAAGGTTTTGAATAGGCACTACATTCACATGGTTCCAAAAGTATAAAAAACTGTATAGCAAAATCCTGCAGCGACACCGATATAAAACATATATTGCTCTTTTTTATCTCAAAAAGGATAACACAAATGATGACACACTATGCACATTGCTCTATACCTTGTTCTTTCCCCATAGCCAATACATGTTGCAGAACTTTCCGTATCACAAAAAGCGATAGCTTATTCTTTTCCCAGATTGCACAGTATTCCAATGTATGGGTTACTCTATATTATTTAACCAGCCCTCTCTTGATTGCTATTTAGGTTTCCCCCCATCTTTTGCTATTACAAACTATGCTGCAATGGAAAAGCTCATACATATATTATTTTGAATGTGCGTATATCTGTGATGCTGTAATAAATTTTTTAGAAGTCGACTTACTATGCCGTAAGATATATGCATTTAAAATATTAATAGATATTGTCAAATTGCCCTCCAAAGGGATTTTATTAATCTACACTCCCAACCAGTAATCATTGAAGTTCTTATTTTCCCTCGCCCTTCCGATTACGGTGTTTTGACAACTTTGGGATCCCTGTTAATTTAGTAGGTGAAAAGTGATATTGCAGTACAGTTAACTTTTCCTTTCTTTTATTACAATAAAACATTTGCTGTATTTATGAAAAGAGTTGTTTTGCTTTATTCATTTGATTTTTTTTTTTTTTTAATAAGTTGAGGAGTATTTTGTGAAGTGTGGTCTCTGGGCACATAGATAAAAAAATTTACATACAATTTCATTCAGCATAGCGACTCACTCAAGATCATTCGCAGGGTATTTTGAGATTTCCAAAAGAAATGTTCTGATCTGTCAAAACCTCTGGAATTTGAAAGGCCAAAACGTAATCAATAGGGATCAAAGTAGGAGGAAAGACAAAATGGGGAAGGGGAGCCATTCAGCGATTCAATTTATATTCCTTGGGCCGCGAATATGTATTAAGCACTCTAATATAGGGAAGGCTGGGTCCCCAGGTGTGTGCAAACCGTTAAGAGCTTGCCTGCTAACCCAAAGATCAGCGGTTTGAGTCCACTCAGAGGTGCCTTGGAAGAAAGGCCTGGGGATCTACTTCTCAAAAATCAGCCAGGAAATCAAACTGGTTTGTTTCTTTGTTTGTTTGTTTGTTTGTTTTTGTTTGTGGGGCAGGCTGGGGTGGGGAGAAGGAAGAGGAATCAAGGTGAGCACTTGCGGTGATTCCTGCTCTTCCAGACCTCTGGCCGAATCTCATAGCCGCAGCCTTCGCTGTTGCAACGACGTTCTCTCCCTGGTAACTGCATACACTCTAGCACCGCTATCTCCGTGAAACTTTAAATACTCTGCCTTTCCAGAAACACAAGTTGCTTGAAGGAGCATAAACTAGGTGGCAATTTTCTGGTTACTCCAATCTAGTGACTCTCCAGGTTCGGAAACTCGTCCAGAATCTGCTTGTTAGTTTCCTGGGGCCAGTTACAGTCCGCTTACAGTCACGGCTTACAGAGCCAAAAGTAGCGAAATGCCTTCTGCTACTCATTAAAGGGAAGCCAGTCCTCTAAGGATCTTAGTCTTCCCATTCGTAAAATAGAAAGATTGGACTAGATCTTACAGCTCTTTTTCAAGTCTGACGTATGGTGACTGGGAAAGTAGACGGTGGCCCGGAACTAATGAGAAAAAGTCAGGGAAGAGCCCATTGATTAGCCGACTTGGTAGTTGTTGCAAGGATGTCCTTCAGCGTTAAGTTTTACAACGTCGTGATGAGTTTTCGGGGGCTAAGTGCCAGAGGCGGTTTATCATGGTAACCGGAAAAGCCAGAGCAGCCTTTACATCAGCAATGCTCAAAGTGTGAAATTCTTTTCACCAGAACGACAGGTAACTGGGCAAGTAGGAAGTTCATTTTTTTCTACAGGTCCCAGAATACTTACTCTCCTTCCCAGGTTAACCAGTGCGCGGTACCACAACCACCGAGATGACTGCACCGCCCCGAATCCTAGAGCGAACAGGAAGTGAATGCGGCTTCTCGGCCCCGGCCGGAACTTGACGGGGCCTGCTGCCGGTGTGTTGGCGGAGCAGGCCATTCTTCATGGGAGTATTTCTCTCGGCTCGTATTTCGGGCTTGACTCGAGAGAGTGTGCACCCAGAGGTGGAAGCTGCGGCCGAGGGAAGGGGGCATGTGTGCGGCGACAACCTGACCTCCTCTGCAGACAGCTCGTGTGGGAGGAGCCCCTTTCGGTTTTCGTCGCCCTGGCCCCAGGCTTATGGGAGCTGCGGCCTTCGGAGCTACCCTCTCTCTCTCGTTTCCTTGACCGAGCTCGTATACCCAGTCCGTATTTAGGGCCAACGTGTTTTTGGTAACCTCAGTTTTCTGTCTTCCAGTTTACCTTCTGCGCAGTTTGTGACCCTGCAGCTTTAGTGAGTGGTTAGTTCTGTGCTCACTCTTTCCGGTCTTCTTGTCAGAGGATGACTTCACTTCGTTGAATTGCTTTTGTAACAACCCTATGTTGGCACGGAAACAAGTCCTTTTTCACTGCGTCTGTAATTTTTCAGTGTTAGTGTTTTTCTTATAGCGAAAACTTTCCTGACCAAGGAGGGTAAAACTCAAGTAAAATCATCCGTTTGCCTAGATCCCAACTGGAGGGAACCTTCCTTTGAGCTAAGCTCGGGATGGCGACAGCCTATGGTGCCCTTCCTGCCTTGAGTGGCCAGGCTTCAGAGGAACAAGGGAAGATTATCCAAGTAACAGTTAAGGAAGAAGACCATATCTGGGATCAGGGATCCTGCCTACAGAGGAATTTGTCTCATATCAGGGAATTCTCTCGTCAGCGCTTCAGGCAGTTCTGCTATCAGGAGACACCTGGACCCAGGGAGGCCCTTAGTCAACTCCGGAAACTTTGCTGTCAGTGGCTGAGCCCAGAGATGCATACCAAAGAACAGATTCTGGAATTGTTAGTACTGGAGCAGTTTCTGACCATCCTGCCTGAGGAGCTCCAGGCTTGGGTGCGGGAGCATAATCCTGAGAGCGGAGAGGAGGTGGTGACTTTGTTGGAAGATTTGGAGAGGGAGCTTGATGAACCCAGACAGCAGGTGAGAAATTGGAGGTGTCATCTGTGGAGAATTTGGGTGCATGGATATCCAGGGTAAAGTAAATGGGATTAACTTCATACTGGTGGCTGCAAACTCTGGTTTGGGACATTATTTCTTATTTGAGCACTGATGTATAAGAATAGATTCATGCTTATAGGATAATGATAGTTGATCCAAATAAGTAGATGATTTAACCAAATGGGATTCTCTGATCTATTGCTTATCAGTGTAAAAGATACTTAGTGACTGTGATATTAAATATATTAGGTGAAATTGTAAAAAAAAATCACTAATGTCTTGTGTAGCTATCTCTTTTTATGATGCCCACTATTTTCACCATATATGAAAATAAATCAGCATAATATCTTCTACCCATTGCAGTCGAGTGGATTCTGACTCATAGTTGACAGAGTAGAACTGCCCCACAGGGTTTCCAAGGAGCAGCTGGTGGATTTGAACTGCCAACCTTTTTGTTAGCCACAGAGCTCTTAACCACTGCACCACCAGGGCTTCATATAATATCTTCCAGGAGAGACAAATAGAGAAGTAGCCTAATTTAGTGGCAGTACCAGGAAAGGTGAATCATAAGATCTGGGTTATATGATAGGCTCTGCCACTAATTAGCTGCATAACGTTAGGCATGTCACACCTTCTTCTGGCTTTAATGTCTTCATGTGTATAATGAAATTAATTGCATGATATCCTAGGTACTTTTCATTACCTAAAATCATTGGTATCTGAGGTGTATTCAGCCCAGTATTGTTTTTTTACCATTATATTAAGAGGTTATTTTTAAGAGTATAGTTGTCTTCTATGACAGTAATTTTAGAACATTATGTATATTGCCAAATACTCTCACATTTCTATAATGATATTCTCCATGCATTTACCTGAAATTTTTTGGAATATGAATGTTTCATGTATATAGTCTGGTCTGCTAAAACACATGTTTCTGGAATGCAAAATTTCTAATCTTATATTGGTGAAAAGGGAAGTGAGTCAGTATAATGCTGAAATTGTGCTGGCTCCTATGAGTTTTCCCAACAAGTTGATTTTGAGTCAATTAAGAACAGCTGAATGCAAAGTACATGATTATAGCCAAATGCAGCAGGTTGTGGTGACATACTGTACTGCACGTAATTCCCATCCATCCCCACATCCTTTCTCTTGGCTCAGTTTGGCTACAAGTTCTGTCTTGGAAGTGTTTATTTGTATGGTTCCTGCCCATCTTTGTACACTTTTTGCTAAACTTTTTTGTATTCCAGAAAGTGAGCAAGCAAAGGGGTTTGCAAGCGCCACAGAAGCATGCTGGTGATAAAATTTCTGCTAGTGAGCATAAAAGAAGAAAAGCTTTAACAACTGAAGAAAAGCTTGAAATTATAGAACATTTTGAAAGAACTTTGTGACCTCGGTTGTGCAACTGGCATAAAGAAGTCAATGTTATGCTCAATTAGAGACAATGCTGGAAAGATAAAAGAAAGTTACCTAGCTGGAACAACTCCAGTGCTACAAAGTCTGTTAGAACAAGGCATAAGGAAATGGAAGAAATGGAATGTTTGCTTAGTGTATGGACTGAATACCAAACAAGGAAGCAGTCAGGGCTAACCTTTCTCAAAAGGCAGCTTTTCTCAAAATTAAAGAGAAAGCCTTAGTAATATATGGTGACTATTAGAAAAAAGCTGATAATCCTGCAGAAGTAGTAGTGGCTGGTTTAGTGGCCTCAAAAACTGCTACGCTTTCCACAACGTTGAGCTCTCTGGTGAGGCTGTTGAGTGCAGAGGAAGAAACTGTGAAGACATTTCCCCCAGTGTTAAGAAATTTGATTGATGAAGAAGACTATAACCTGGATCAGATTTTTAATTTTGATGAAACCAGTCTCTGTTGGAAGCAAATGCCCTCAAGGGCCTCTGTTTCTAAAGAAGAAACACAAGCTCTAGTGTTTAAGGCTACAAGGGATCAACTAACTGTGATACTGGGTGCAAATGCCAGTGAAGATTTAAAGCCAAAGCCCGTTGTGATTTATCACTGTGTCAACTCACAAGCTTTAAAAGGAACTGTGAAGACTAGCCTTGGTGTCTACTATAGATGTAGCAAGAGAGGCTGGATGGCAGGGCAGATCTTTACTGATCTTCTAGGTGGTGATGTTTTTGTAGATATTTTACAAAAATATTGTAAGAGGAAAAGTTTATTTTTTTTAATTCTTATAATTCTCAGCAATACACCAAGCCATCCTCCAACAGTTGCTGAGCTTTCTCTAAATATCAAAGTCTTTTTATTACCTCCTAATACAACTTCTTTACTCCAGTCCCTTGATTAGGGTGTGATTGCAGCGGTTGAAGCTTATTATTTAAGGCAGACATTCAAGATGTTGATTGTAGCTACAGGGAATGACAATGCCTAAACAGTATTTGAATTCCGGAATCGATTCAACATGAAACTTGCAATTGATATTATTGTAGAGGTCTGGAATGATGTCACAGAAGTCTATTTGCATGGGGCGTGGCATAAAATTCTCCCTGATTTAGTTCGATTGTAAAGGCTTTGAACCTTCTGAAGAGCTCCCCAAAATCAAAGCTAGTTGTGTTGCTGTTGCAGAGGTGGTTGGATCTGAAGTTGGGAGTGAGGATATTGAGGAACTGCTGCGATACCATGCAGAGGATCTTTGTACACAACAGGTACAAGCGCTAATTGCTGAGGCATAAATGGAAGATGTGGAAGAAGAGGATGATGAAGCTGCCCCACAAGAGCTTTTCACTTCTCAGCTACCTTCTGCTGTAACTATGACAGGGAAACAGTTGCAGTGGATAGAAGATAATGACTACAATGCAGAATGCAGCAGGATTGCACTTTATGGCATAAGATCCTATTTGGAGCCATATAAGCGGCTTCTTTATGAAAGAAGGAAAATGTTGAAACAGCAAAAACTGCGTATCTTTTTATAAGCCAATGTTAAGGAAACAAATACAAGATGATGAGCCAGAACCATCACTACATTTCTTGGAAAGTGTGCAGATGCACCTCCACCTGAATTTGTAATGATGATGTCACTCTGCCCTTGCCCCACCCTTTCCTCACATCTCTTTCCAACCCCATACCATCACCTTTCTAAGGTAAAATCGTATACTTACTGTAATATTTATTTATTGCAGGTTTAATAAGTTTTTTTAACCATTGTAGTTTTACTAGAATTATTATAGCTTTATTAGTACCCTGATGACAAAGTTGTGTAGGTTTTAAATAATCTGCCCTTTAAAGCTGTTTTCCCCATAAACCTTATTTATTTATTTTTATTGCAGTTTTGCAGAAAGTGTGGTTTTTCATGAGTTCACATATTATGGCACAGATGCCTGTACAGGCAGTCTCTCACCTCTGTCCAGCACATGTTTTCCCTTTGTTTCAAATAAACAGTATTTTTTTTTTCCCCCTTTGAGATGTGCCTGTTACTTTAGAATTTCCTCTTCAAGCTTTGTTTTTAAAGTACAGCCACTGGTAGGACTTGGCGTTTGATGAAATTGCCTGGGTAATGCCAGAGTTATACCCTGATCACATTTGATAGTTTTTCATATGGCTCAGGCTTGTAGAAATCTTCTAGTCTTATTAAACATCTAGTTTTCATAAATTTTTCTCATTTTTCTTGTTTTTGTATGATTTCTGAGAAAAGGGGAATACTTTTGTGGCAGACACTTTTAGCTGCCAACCCAATTTCTATTCTCTCCTTCTTCCTAACATAACATTAGTTTTATTCATGTTGGCAATCTACCTAACTAAATGCTTTTCCAGGCTTCCTTTCACTAGAGTTGGCCATGCAACATAGTTTTGGCCAGGGAGAAATAAGCATATTTTTCTAGGGGTTTCTGGGGAAGCTTTTTACTTCTTTGGTAAAATGGGACAGACTTATTTGCTTCCATCTTTTCCCACTTCCTGTCTTGAATATGAATGTGATACCTGGAGCTGTGGTAGCCCTCTTGTGAACAGGAAGTGATGATAAGCATGAGGGTAAATATCGATATATGAACAATGGCAGAGCGGAAATACAAACAGAGCTAGGGTCCCTGACAAAACTGTTAGGTAAGTGAGCCAATGCCAGCAACTTCCTTCCTCTGGACTTCTTGTTATGTGGCAAGGATGAACCCCTATTTGTTTAAGCCATTATAAGTTAAGAGTTCTAACATACTGT
The DNA here is from genome assembly GCA_030035585.1 of Dugong dugon. NCBI lineage: Eukaryota > Metazoa > Chordata > Mammalia > Sirenia > Dugongidae > Dugong > Dugong dugon. The sequence goes on along the minus strand of CM057464.1, from coordinate 39,026,299 downwards.
TATTGGAAAATATATGCATTTCTAATGTAGACAGCCATATTTATTCCATCAGTTTACAACCAAAAGTCCCTAATAGTAATTTGTTTTAATCAAACTCAGGGATTATATAGTGAAAGACAAATGACTGTCACAACCAACTGAAGTAATTTCATTTTTGAAATTTGTTATTGCCATCCCAAAACACCCTTCAAACTTCTATGGAATGGGCAGAAGTGGAGTTCATCCTATTCCTTCCAAGACCAGGGCTTCCTACCTTAAATCAGTCCCTCTGGTGGAAAAGTAGAGGAATCAACAGGCTAGGTGTATGTGTGTGAATGTGGGGGGGTAAGAGGGGGGGTGACAGTGGGGAATGCATCACAATGAGCCATGATCTATATTTCATGTCTTAGTTGCTCTAACACCTTTACAGGATTGATGTGATTGTTTAATATAAACAACAGGTTACACTCTGTCCCAGAAAATTTACATCTCTCAATCCAGGACCCTGCTTTTCCCCAGTTATGGAAAGATTTGGGCAAACTGAAACACATGCTATTATAATAATACAAAGCAGTCTCCATAAGGTGTCTCATTCTAAAGATTAGAGAGGGAAAATTTTTACCAAAGGGAACTGGCTTAACCATTTTATAAATTTTGTCAAAATAAAATTTGTTTGATTTCTCATATACTTTTCACAGTCTGAGGGAGTAAATTTATAACATGGTATTCAATTTGGGGAAAGGGAGCAGGACACAGAAATTAGGTTTTCCTTAAATCCTACCATGATGTTATTCCTCATATGTCACTGAGTATTCCCTTTTGAAATATTCTGGCTTATGTGCAATTTTGGGTTCAGTTTCCCTGGACATTTTCCAGCCACACAGCAGAGCAAGTTCTGACACCTTATAAATCCTTCAACAATTTGAATATCTTCTTCTGCCTGGAGAATCTGCATTATTAGAGCTCACAGTTCTGACAGTGTTTGTTCTCCACCAATTCACTAGTGTATAGAATTGAGGGGAGAAAAAAAATCAACACTGCTGTTGTCTTACAACTTAAAATAGTCACAGCTTAGCATTTTTTAGGTGGGCCAGGGAAGTTTTCTCTACAGTGTCATAGGTTTTTAATACTATTCACTATGCACACTAAACTCATTTCAGAAACTTCTTCACTCAATGAATTTTGGGTGACTAGGATGACAATACTAGAAACAGTAATTTCTCTTCATGAATATTGCTGATGAATGTAAAATTATTTCTGATCTGTATTTTAAAGCAGAACATTTTACTAGCTGAGACCATATTTTATTGTCAATTACAGGATAAACCTTGATTATTTAACCTAGCTTTCCTTTCAACATACACAGATGGGGAATTGATAAACTTTAGCCAAGCAGTTTAAATAAATCAGGACATGCAGATAAACTATTTTATGGCAATTTGGATTGTGTCACAACTTGGATGCAAGACCCTTATAATTTAGATTGATCTAATATTATTAAGACATGAAGAACTTACCATATTTTTACACAGATAACTAGCGTGTTATATGATTTTTGCATACCGCCCAACACCCTCGCGTGTTATTTTCATAAGCGCATTATACCGATATTTTTCTTGCATGTTGGCTTCAATTTTTTTCTTTTTTTTTTTTGTCCAACGGATTTAATGTTAAGTCTTCATCTTGATGCTTGTTGACCTGGAGGTTTGGTTCGCAGCATCAAACTCTTACCAGCGTACCCTCCAGTTTCTAAAGCAACCCCTTTCCCGGCAGGATACCTTCCCTGCTCGGCAAACCGTTTTCTCCAGTGCGGGAAGAAATCACTTTTTCCGCTTCAGAAACAGCCGTCGCCAGGGAGGCTGGCCCCAGCCCAGGAGGTGCTTGAGTCTGCGCGTCCGGGCCAGAGAAGCCACTGGGGCAGTCCAGGCCACCACCGCTTCCCGACTCGCCCTCCGGCAGGCCCCCTGCAGCGCTGGGGCGGTTTGAATCTCGCGTCCGCGCGGATGCGGGGCGGGCGTGAGAGGCACAGGAGCAGCAGCCTAGCCAGGCGTCGAGCGTACCTCGCTTGGACCACCCGATCTGACTGGCTGTCGGGGCACTGCGAGCACGCACCACACGGACTACCTGGCTTCACTTGGGGCCAGCACTGCGGGACCTGGGCGCGAGAGGACAATGGCCTCCGCTCGCCGAAGACCAGCCTGTGCAGAGCCTTCCCCTAGACTAGGCGCGAGCAACTGGGCGCTATTTACCTGGGCGAAGATCTACTGCAAGGAACTCCACCGCTGTGAGGCCCTGGCATCAAACTGCCCCCAGAGTAAACACACAGTCTCAATTGTTTGTTTTCTGATTACCAGGCGTACTACCAAACTCAGTCCATGACTTCTTGACCATGGCTTAAAACTTTATTACACAAATATGATCAAAAGTAACATTTTCGGACCTTTGAATGAGGGCGAATAAGGCCAAAATTCACTTGTGGAAATGTCACTAGGCATGTGCAGTATATGCATTGGTGGTATGCGAGGACTTCTTATCATTTCGGTTTTTTTCCTCGCATATTTGTGTTCGTGTTATTTACGTGGGCGCACTATTTGCAAAATGTGGTATATGTGATTTATAATTGCTTTTTGTATTCATTTCACAGTAACTTCGCCTTTGGTAGTATCATTATGGACATAAAGCCCACCCCCATCCCCCCATTTTACAAGCTTGGCTTGTTTCAATTTGTCATAGTAATTGTTTTCGATTGCTTAATTTGTCACTGCTGGGCACTGAAAATCTGATCTCAGCCCAGGTATCACTGAAAGCATCGTTACCCTCAGACAATACAGTCTTCCAGACTGATTCTATTTTCCCTATGCCAGATCAAGACAAAGTACATACAAAAAGCTCATTTCTGAATAAAGTACTATAATAAGAAAAAAGACACCCCAAAAGAAAAATCAACAAAAGACTTGAACACTCACTTTACAAAAGAAGGATGACCAATTGGCCAATAAAATTATAAAACAATTCTCAATTTTATTAGTGATCAGAAAAATTAAAACAATATGGTACCATTTTATTCCAACCAGAATGGATAAAATTATAAGTGCTGATATGACCAAATTTTGGTGAGGATGTCAAGTTACTGGAACTGTTATGTGCTACTGGAAGGAGTAAATTGTTATGACTACTTTGGAAACACATACCATATATAATCATGATCCTGCAAACGTATTACCATGTATATACCTAACAGAAACGCACCCAAAGATGTGTAAGGGAATATTCATAGCAGCATTATTTATAACTGCAGAAAACTTGAAACAACTCAAATGCTCTTTAAGAGTGCAATGGATAAATATATTGTGGTATACTTATACAATTGAATACTATACAACAATGAACATGAATGAACAAATGCTACATTCAACAATGTACATGAAACTCACAAGCATAATGTCAAGGAGAAGAAGCCAGAAAAAATGAATACGTATTGTATGATTCTGTTTATATAAAGTTCAAAAAGCAAAATGAATCTATCAATTGGTGTCAGTTCAAGTTCTTTCCTTGTAGAGTAGTGGTTATTTTGGGGAAGAGGGTGAGTCACAAGGTAACCTTATGAAATGCTGATAAAATTCTATTTCTTGACCTGGTTCACTTTGTGATAAGTTATTGAGCTCTATACTTATGAGTTATGCACTTTTTCCTAAATGTCATGGATTGAATTGTGTCCCCCAAAAATACGTGTCAATTTGGCTAGGCCATGATTCCCAGTATTGTGTGGTTGTCCACCATTTTGTCATCTAATGTGATTTTCCTGTGTGTTGTAAATCCTACCTCTATGATGTTAATGATGGAGGATTAGAGGCAGTTATGTTAATGAGGCAGGACTCAATCTACAAGATTAGGCTTTATCTTGAACCAATCTCTTCTGAGATATAAAAGAGAGAAGTGAGCAGAGAGACTTAGGGGACCTCCTACCAGTAGGAAACAAGAGCCAGGAGAATAGCACGTCCTTTGGACCTGAGGTCCCTGCACTGACAGGCTCTTTGACTGGGGAAGATTGATGACAAGGACATTCCCCCAGAGCAGAGGGAGAAAGAAAGCCTTCCCTTGGAGCTGGCACCTTGAATTTGGACTTCTAGTCTCCTAAACTGTTTTTAGAATAAATTTCTGTTTGTTAAAGTCATCCACTTGCGTTATTTCTATTATAGCAGCACTAGATAACTAAGACACTAAGTTTATAATACTTCAATAAAAAATTAAGAAAAAAGACTCATCCCATTGTGATGTCTCCTGCATGATAGGCTAGGGTTCTTGAATACATGCATACTCTTAGATTCATACTACATGTGAGTAAAAAGTTATTTCTATAAAGCCAAGACCTGGTGAGGGAAATTTTCAGAATTAACCATGTTCATAAACGCCCACCAGAGGACAAACTGAGTTCACGTTTGGATTTTACAAGTTAGACCTAGAGCGTAGGGAAGTAATGTATATGGTATGGCATGGGTTGACAGTAGACCAAATTATTTTTCTTTGCTTGTCCTCAACAGCATTTGGCAAGGCAAACTATTGAGGTCATTGGCTTGAGTGCAGTGTGGCTTCCACAAGGCTTTTTTGCAAGACAGCAAGCTTGGCAGGAATATGAAGTGGCCAGACCAGTCCCACTTTAAGTGGCACACTCACAGAGGTAGAACCAGAGGTGCAGTACTTAAAGCTTCCAATTAAAGAGTCCAAGTCTGTTATTTGTGTTCTTTTCACTGCATACTAAGTAAATATAAATAAAAATTTCTGTTCTCAGGGACATAACAGTTTTTTTTTGAGGCGCTCTCACTCTTGCTTATAGTATTAGAATTAACTAAAAAGATGTGATTAATCCTAAAGGCACTATTCTCTTAAGACAGCTTTAGGAGATTATTGGCCGCTGAATACTTATTTTCACTAAGTGACCACTAGACTTCATAATGGTGGGGATTCAGAATGGCTCCTATGTAACATATTCTCACATCCCAGATTACCTTTTGCTTAATTGACAGACAAATATGTAGAAATAAGTAGAAGGTTTTTAAGTCAATGACCAACAGTTTTCATCGAGTTGATTCTGACTCATAGTGAACCCATATGTGTCAGAGTAGCACTGTGCTCTGTAGGGTTTTCAATGGCTGATTTTTTAGAAGTAGATCACTAGGACTTTCTTTCCAGGTGCCTCTGGGTGGACTCAAACCTCCAACCTTTTGGTTAGCAGCTGAGTACTCAACCATTTGTATTCACCCAGGGACTTTTTAACTCAATGAAATCTCTCCTAGAGTAGTATAATATACTGTAACACACTTTTTGTTGTTGTTAATGGCATTAATGCTTTAGCCTTCATCAGGAAAACTTATCGATAGACATGCTATTACAGTGGGAAAAGTTATAGTAAGTTGATAACAAATTCAGTGTGACACTGAAGGAGATGCCAGATGCTACTCAGGGTTTTTTGCCAACAAACTGGTAAATGGGGGGCTGTTAGCTACTGTATTAATTTCCTAGGATCGCCATAACAAATGACCACAAACTGGCTGACTTGAAATGTCAGTCCTGGAGGCCAAAAGTCTGAAATCAAGGTTTTGGCAAGGTGGTGCTCTCTCTCTGAAGGCTCTAGGGGAGAATCTTTCCTTGACTCTCAGTTGCTGGCAATCTGTAGCATTCCTTGGCTTACAGCTGCATCACTTCAATCTCTGTCTTCATCTTCACATGGCCTCTCCATGTCTATGTCTCTTCTCCACTTCTTATAAGGGCAGCAGTTTGACCCATCTTAGCTTGATTACATCGGCAATGACCCTATTTCCAAATAAGGTCACATTCCAGATACTGGGGCTTGGGACTTCAATATTAGTTTTTGAAAGACACAATTCAACCCACAATAGCCACCTTCCTGAGTTTTTACAAGATTCTCCTATTGTACACTTACTGTCGTTTCCCAGCTTGGCACAATCAGATATTAGACTATAATAGACTCAGCCCAGAAAAACATGCATATTGGATGGTGAGTTAACCAAATTTACAGACCCATAATTTAGAAAGATTTAGTAAGTTGACTTACACAAATGCTCAAAGAGGGAATACACTAGAGATTTAAATTGGTTCTTCTGGTTTCTCAAAAAAGTGGAACCTAATCGAACACCAGTGTAATAAACAGTGCCATGTGGAAAATTTGGAAGTAAACATGCTTTTATATTAAAGGCAGTGATTTATTTTAAGCATGCTCTTACTTATTAATCATCTGGTGTCAGTTGAAGTTCTATCTATTTCAAGTGATTTTTATTTAAAATAGAAAGATAATATTGAATATTTAAATAATAGTACCTTTCAAAGTCTGCTGCAAAATACCTCTTTAAAGTGTTAAAAAGCAAAGATGTCACTTTGAAGACTAAGGTGCAGCTGACTCAAGCTATGGTATTTTCAATTGCCTTATATGCGTGCGAAAGCTGGACAGTGAATAAGGAAGACCGAAGAAGAATTGATATATTTGAATTACGGTTTTGATGAAGAATACTGAATATACCATGGGCTTCCAGAAGAACAAACAAATCTGTCTTGGAAGAAGTACAGCGAGAATGTTCCTTAGAAGCGAGGATGGCGAGACTTCCTCTCAGTTACCTTGGACATATTTCTAGGAGGGACTGATCCCTGGAGAAGGACATCATGCTTGGTAGAGTAGAGGATCAGCGAAAAAGAGGAAGCCCCTCGACAAGATGAATTGACACAGTAGCTGCAACAATGGGCTCAAACAGCAATGATTGTGAGGATGGCACAGGACCAGGAAGTGTTTCGTTCTGTTGTACATAGAGTTACTGTGAGTCAGAACCAATTGGTTGGCACCTAGCATCAATACTAACAACCTTTCAAAGTCAGCTGCAATAAATTATTTTGAGTGTTGCTGCCATGTAAGCTTATTTGTGACCATTGTTGCCCTCTCTTTTCCCTCTCCCTTATTTAACCATATCTTTTGTAAAATAAGGGTCTAGGAGAAATCACCTGCCGTTGATAGCTACCATAAAAAGTAAGTAAGCAGAACACAAGGAAGCTGAAGAACACAGCAAACTAGCTATTGCCCATTGAAATTAATTCTAAGGGAATTACTGTATTAGGTAATAACTTAATGAGGAGTTGCTATATTATAGTTTGATCCATAGCTGAAGCAGATATCTGTGCTGCTTAGAACCCAAAACTGAAGGTAACAGAAAATTAATTTCTTCCCACTGTTTCAGGAAAAACAAACCTCATTTCTTAGTTATGAGAAGAAAAGGGTTAAAACACACAAATTTTATTCCTATGTGAAAATAAACATTAAAGAATAGCTAGGAAAAACCTTTAAGAGTAAAGAAGAGGGGATAGCCCTACTAGATATTAACATATCATAAAATCTTTTAAAGTAAAACTGTGCTACTGGCACATGAATAGATGGATTGGTGAAACAGAAAGTACAGAAGCAGACCTAAGAACATATGGAAATTTAGTATACTAAATGTGCCATCTCAAACCACTGAGTGCAAAGATGGACTTTTAAATAAAATAAATGGTGTTGGGAACAAAGGATAGCCATTTTGAAAAGAAATAAATTAGATTCGTACCTTATTCCATATACCAGAATAAACTTCAAATGTGTCAGAGATCAATATATAAAATTTTAACCATACAGGTACTAGGAGAAAGCATAAATGGCTTTTTTTAAAATCTGAGTGTGAGGCAAGTCTTTCTAATCATTACTCAAAATTTAGAAGTAATGTCAAGATAATAATACATTTTTCTAGATTAAAAAATGGGGGGGGGGCGGGGAATCCACAAGTAGAGTTAAAATAATGTCAATTAAAATATTTGCAAAATCTATCATGGATAAAATCTAATCTCCTTAATAGAAATGCAGTTAAAACGCTTAAGAGACATGAGCGGTTTTCAGAAATATAAACAGATGGCTTTTAAATATATGAAAAGGTACTCAATGTCAATCATAAGAGCAAATTAAAACTACACTGAAGTCCCATTTGTCACCTACCAGACTGGCAAAAATTCAAAAGCTTGAAAACAGTCTGTTGGCCTGACCGAGGGAAAACAGGTCCTCTATTACACTGCTGGTGGGAGAACAAAATGGTACAACTGCTACAGAGTATTTTGGGCATCATTCAACAAAGCTCTTTATGTGTTGACTTTTTCACTCAACAATACCACTTCTGGGAATTTACTTTGAAAATACATGTGTATAAATAAGAAATAACACAGACATAGTTTTTCAATATAGCATTACTTGTAGCAGCAAATACTATAAACAACCTAAAGGCCCATCCATAGAAAAGTGGTTGAATAAACTATGGTGCATCAATATAAGGCAGTACTACCCAAACACAAAAAAGAATGAGGAGGAGCTCCACAAACTGGTATGAAATTATTTCCAGATTAAAGAAAGAAAGGTAGGAACTACTATATACATATTTTGTATATTTACATACAAGGCATTCCTGATTTATTTTCACATAGTATTTTATATATACCCACCCACTGCCATCAAGCCGGTTCCAACTCATAGTGACCTCATAGGGTTTCCAAGGCTGTAAATTTCTACCAACTGTCTTCCGAGGAGCCGCTGGTGGTTTCGAATCACCGACCTTTCAATCGCTTGAACTACTGCACCACCAGGGCCCACTGCACCACTTAAAAAAAAAAAAAAAAACTTTGGGGTAGAGTCGCTTCCTACTCATGGTGACCTTACAGACAGGGTAGGACTACTCCAAGGAGCGCCTCGTGGATTCGAACTGCCAACCGCCGTAGCTCTTAACCACTACGCCACCAGGGCTTTAATTGCACCACTGGGACTCCGTTGTTATGTATTGTTGCTGTTAGGTGCCGTTAAGTCAGTTCCGTCTCATAGCGACCGTATGTGAAACAGAACGAAACACTGCTTGGTCCTGCGACATCCTCACAATCGTTATGTTATTTTATATATACACACATGAAAAAGAAGAAATAAGTGTATGTACACATTTTTGTATTCAATATGTATATATATACACACACTCATATATAAGTATATATACATATACACACAAACGTGTGTATAAATATAATATTTTTACTTACTTTTGCAAAAATAAAGACAAGGTAAAGTATCAACTAACAAAAATCATTTCTTATGGGAGTAGGTGAGAGTAAGATGCAGGGCATATGGTTATGAGCAAGACTTCTCTGAGAAAATAAGTTTTGATTTTTTGATCCCAAGTAAATGTTTTAAGTATTTTAAAAACAACAACGTTAAATTCAAAAGGATTTTTAAAAAAGACACACAAACAGAAACAAATGAACTTGACTGTGTATCCAATTAATAGCATAATCAGAGAAAAGAATCAATTCAGGCGACCTGAATACAGTATTCTGACTATATAGCCTTAGTGGGATACTACCTGTCACAGACGGAATTGTCTCCCCCAAAAATATATGTCAATTTGGCTAGGCCATAATTCCCAGTATTTGTGATTGTCCACCATTTTGTCATCTGATATTATTTTCCTATGTGTCTTAAATCCTACCCATATATGTTGATGAAGCAGAATTACAGGCAGTGATGTTAATGAGGCAGGACTCAATCTACAAGATTAGGCTGTATTTTGAGTCAATCTCTTCTGAGATACAAAAGAGAGAATAGAATGGAGCAAAGAGACAGAGAGACTTCATACCACCAAGAAAGCAGTGCTAGGAGCAGAACGTGTCCTTTGCAACCCGGATCCCTGCACTGAGAAGCTCCTAGACCAGGGGAAGATTGATGACAAGGACCTTCCTCCAGAGCCAACAGAGAGAAAGCCTTTCCCTGGAGCTGGCACCCTGAGTTCAGACTTCTAGCCTTCTAGACTATGTGAGAATAAATTTCTCTCTGTTAAAGCCATCCACTTGTGGTATTTCTGTTATAGCAGCACTAGATAACTAAGACACTGCCTATGGACAAAAAAAAAAAAAAAAGCTGCAAAGATATACTGAATTTCACTTAGTATGTATGTTGTTGAAAGTGTTCTCCAACAGAGATTTAGCGTTGTAATTCTGAAACTTTTTTGTGTTTATTGTAAGTTAGAGCAAATGAGTAAATGTGTTTATATTACTGTGAACTTTTTTTTTTCCTCAGTGTGAGAGAAGGGAGATACAAACATGGAATGGGGCTAACCCATTGCCATAGAGTTGATTCCTACTCATAGTGATTCCGACTTACAGTGACCCTATAGGACAGAGTAGAACTGCCCCCTAGGGTTTCCAAAGAGAAGCTGGTGGATTTGAACTGTTCACCTTTTGGTTAGCAGCCCAACTCTTAACCATTACGCCACCAAGGACCCATGAGATGGGGAAAGGTGAGGAAAAATCCTACAGTGTTGAAATTGAATTGAACTTATGATATTTTATAAAATATATTTCTCAGTTCTGTCTATGAAAGGGCCTAGAGGCAACGACACCTCATTAACAGTGAGCCAAAATCTTTGTTATTAAACACTATTATAGTGATGTAGTGGTTAAGAGCTATGGCTGCTAACCAAGGGGTTGGTAATTCAAATCCACCAGGTGCTCCTTGGAAGCCCTACAGGGCAGTTCTACTCTGTCCTACATGGTCACTCTGAGTTGGAATCGACTTGATGGCAATGCGTTTGGTTTTTTGGTTTTTATTATCCTCTAAAAGGAATCAGGCTGCATGGAAAAAGTAGTTGGAACCAGGGCTGGAATAGGGAAAATACAAGGCGGGCTTTGTGTTATTGTTCCTGAAAACATGACTGTGTTAAAAACTAGTAGAATCATATGGAAAACATGCAGGAACCAGCTTGAAGAGGCTCCCTCTGGGCCAAATTTGTGCATCAGTCTGAGCATCAAGGTAAATAAGGATGGAATGGATTATAAAATAAGTCTATAGTGATACTCAAAAAGAGAGACAGACAAAGAAGGAGGGATGGAAAGCTCTACAGAAAATTGCTAGCTAATATAGAAGGAATTATAAAAGTAGGAAGTCACCGTTTTGCTACACCCAGTGTAAAAATTGATTCAGGCAAGGATTATCAATGAATGCCAAAACTATTGGGGGAAAGACTATTAGGGAATGTGATATTCACATAGCCCCAAATTATTACTGCATAGCTGATTTATTAATTATAGTGGGAAAATGTATTTTTAGAATGGATAGTTTTGGTGGTCACTACCATAATCAAATCATCAAATTTATCATTATCATCAATGAAATAACCTGATATCCTGTTCCCTGTGATGTGACACAATAAGTACACATCTCCTATGTAGCATTCTTCTAAAAATATTTGGCCAGAATCTATTTGTGAAGAAACACAGACAAATTCATAATGTGGGATATTCTACATTACAATTGGTTCTGACTCTTCAAAATCTAATTAAAAAAAAAAAGCAGGAAACTATTTTAGATTTAAAAAAAAAGGAGACACAATAAAAACAATGCGTAAACACTAATTGGATCATGGCTTAAAAAAACAAGCAAATCATAAAATAAATTTTGGGTACAATTGGGAAATTTAATTATAAACCATATACTAGATGATTAGTGTAAGGAGAGGATAATGTTTTCTTTCCTACCTTACATAATTATCCAACTTGATTAGCTTTTTCATCCATAACACACTGTGTTAATGTTTTTCACAGTCGGTCTAAAACAGCTGTCCAGTTCCTCCCTTGGTTTAACTGCTTGCTTGCCTCTCTTAGATAATTTGTATTTTCCCAAAAATATTTACTTTTAACTGCTTACACTGAAACTTATATGAAACTTATATATATATTAAATTATTACAGTTTAGGAAAGATTCCTTTAGTGTATTTCTACTGCTTCCGCCCCCCATCCCCCCCCCACCCCGCCCCAGACTGAAATCACAGGGATGCTTATCAACTCCTGTCTGATGGAAACAGTTTCTGTTGTATGTCTCTGGCTTTATTAGTCCTAGCATTTCTCATTTCTCTTCTTATGTTGTCTTGCACTTCTCTTCAGAATTCAGTGAGGACTGTTTTTCTTCTTACCTTCTATTTCAGTGGAGTCGGGACTTTTTGTGGTTTTGAAGTTTAGCTATGGTCCGTGAAGTGATTACTTATATTGATTCCCAAATGTACCTATTTGTCCCCAGGTTCCACAAGGCACACATGGGCAGGAAGTTCCTGTGGAAGAAATGACCCCTCTGGATATTGCAAAGAAGTCCTTAGGTACCCAGCTCCATCCTATGGAGAACAGAATGGAATGTCAATCTCCAGAGCCATATCTACTTCAGGATAATGGTGAGGATAATTTAATCCCTGGAAAGAGGATGAAAATTGGGGGAGGGAAGGATCTAGTAATTGAGGAATTATCAAACCTCATTTCATTTCAGCTTCTGTTGCATATAGCTGAGGGAAAAGTCAACCAGTGAAGTGTAATGATATTAAAACAACCAAAACCAAACCCATTGCCAAAAAGTCAATTCCAACTCATAGTGACCCTACAGTGACTCATAGTGACCCTACAATGACAAGCAGTCAGGTTCTACTCTGAAACACACGGGGTTGCTATGAGTCGGAATCGACTCAACAGCAATGTGTTTGGTTTTTTGGTTGAACAATGTCAAAAATAGTTGAACACAAGATTATCCATGGCTATTTTGTAACGGAGTTAAGTACTGTGGATAAATCAGAGATGCCTCTGTATGTAAACGTTGAGCTCTTGTCACTCTAGCTATATGCTACATTTCTATCCCTCTGCGCCCAGTTTTTGTCATGTAATGACTGTTGAAAAATTAGAAATTCTACTGAAGAAAGTGGAATTTCTGAAGTCTGTTCATTAGCATTCTGAAGTCTGTAAACAGTATAATGTTGTGTAGTGGAGGCAAGCACACAGGCTGGCTTGCTTCTGGAGTAGCTTTCTTTTCCAAAGAAGGTATAATGGTAATGGATACAATTTTCTTTTCCTCTTATACCCCTAGCAATTCCCTACTCCCTGCTCATCCTAGATCTATTAATATTGGTTCTACTAACTTCTGGAATTCACATTCTCCTGGTTCTCACTTATCATTCCCTTCACATTCCTTTCCTCCCCCAAATTCATCCTGTTGACCTTCCTTTTCTGCTCATAGTCCTTATTGCTACTTCCCACCACTTTTCCTTTTATCTATCATTCCTTATTCAAACCATTTTATCACATCACTCTCAAAATCATTTTCTACACACCTTGCTGCTCTGTACTAGGCAATTGAGGAAGTTACACAGATACATTCTGTGCTCACTAGGAGTTTACAATTATCACAAACATCAGTGAAGGATAAATAATCCACTGAAAATAGATTAAAACAAGTGTTGAACAAAATGGATCAGTGTGGAAAGAAATACTATTCATATAATGGTCTTTTCATTTGCATTTTTAGATAGCACTTACTGTGAGTATTATCATCTTCAATTATGAAGTTAGTCAACAAATTTGTATTGAACACCTTTGCACACAGTAAAGTGTTAGGTAATGAAAGATACTGGAGAAATAAGTGATTCCTGCTTCTTTAGAAACTTATAATCTTGTTAGATCTATACACAAAATAGTAAAATAAAGTGCTACGGTGCTAATTTGTGTTATGAATAGATTATGTTTATCAGGAAAGGTGAACTCAGTGTGAGCTTAAATTAAATGATCAAGGAAGTCTTAATGGAACAGCTGAGAGTTAAAGTGAGGCCAAAACACACAGTAACATAACACTAATTTGAGTCTAGTTTCAGAAATTATGAACATTTGAGAATGATATAAATTTTTAAATTACTAATTCAGTATTTCGGATGTAAATTGGTAGGGTTAACTTGAGAAAAAGTAGTTTTTATAAGCAGCTGTAAGATTGTCTGGAGGGGAAGTGCTAATTCAAAATTATTATTTTCTATTATATCAAAGTGATTTTCTTAAGATTTAGTAAGCCAAATTTGACTTATTCTAAGTATTTCTGTTATTATGAATATTCTAAACATTTCTTTTAATATGCTTTATTAAATCAGAGATTTTTCACTAGTTCAGGCTCCTATGCTACCTCTCCCTTATTGAAATTAGTAATGTGGGCATTTGTGTTGGCTCTGTGGCTTCATGAGCCCCAAAAGAGAACTAATATATTATATTGGAACTTAAACTTCAAATGTTGATATAACAACTAACCCAACTGAAACAGAAAATGTGGTGCCATCTGGGACTTTTTAAAAAATCTATTAACATGTTGCTGAGGCTTCTGGAGTCCTGGTGGTGCAGTGGTTCAGTGATACGGCTGCTAAACAAAAGGTTGGCAGTTTGAATCTACCAGCCACTCCTTGGAAACCCTAGGGAGCAGTTCTACTCTGTCTTATAGGGTCACTATGAGTCAGACTCAACTCCATGGCAATAGGTCTGGTGTGTTTTTTGAAGGCTTCTCTAGCAAAAAAAAAAAAAAAGTTCTTATCCAGTTAATAAAGAAAATAATAACATTAATTTGCTTCCTATTTTACATAAAACTTTAAGGCTGACTCCAGATACTGCTATGGAAAGCCACTTCCTGGCTTTACTGTATCAGAAATTTTTGTTTCTGGATAGAGTTCTTCACTCACCCTCCCTTCATTCATCCAAGATTGGACACCCTAACCAAAATTGCGTATCGATAGCCCCCACTTCCACCCCAAGCTGTAGTGGTTTTGGGGCAATATCTGTATTTTAAATTACATTCTCAAATATCCTCATTTATTTTTTCCTTTATATTTTAGGGTCATTTTCATGGCTTTCCATGATGTCCCGAAGTGTGGGTGACGATAACCTCAGTAACTTAGATGCTAATGAAGCAGAAATTGATCCACAAAACATGAGGGAAAAGTTCTTCAGAAGCTTAGCAGTGTTACTGGAAAACAAAAGTAATAACACTAAGATATTTTCTAAAGCAAAGTACTGTCAACTGATAAGGGAAGTGAAAGAGGCTAAAGCTAAGGCAAAAAAGGAATCAGTTGACTACCGTCGCTTGGCTAGATTTGATGTGATCCTTGTCCAAGGAAATGAGAAACTGATTGAGGCTGTAAATGGGGAAACAGGTAAAATACGATATTATTTACACAGTGAAGATTTATTTGACATTCTACATGATACACATCTCAGTATTGGACATGGAGGACGTACCCGCATGGAAAAAGAATTACAAGCGAAATATAAGAATATCACAAAAGAAGTTATCATGCTATACCTGACACTCTGCAAACCATGCCAACAGAAAAATTCAAAACCCAAGAAAATTTTAACATCACAGCCAATTAAGGAAGTTAGCTCAAGATGCCAAGTGGATCTTATAGACATGCAGTTGAATCCTGATGGGGAGTATAAATTTATTATGCATTATCAAGACCTCCGTAAAAAGCTAAGTTTTTTGAGGTCATTAAAATCTGAAAGGCCCAAGGAAGTTGCACATGCCCTTTTAGATATTTTTACAATTATTGGAGCACCTAGTGTCTTACAATCTGACAATGGGAGGGAATTTTCAAGCCAGATTGTTAGCGAACTCAGTAATATTTGGCCTGAGTTGAAAATTGTCCATGGGAACCCTTGGACCTGCCAAAGCCAAAATTCTATGGAGAAAACTAATGTGGATATCCAAAATAGGATTATCTCTTGGATGCAAGCTAACAGCTCATCACACTGGGCTGAATTTTTGTGGTTCATTCAGATGATCCAAAATCAACCCTATCACAGAGACATGCAACAGACTCCATGTGAAGGTACAGTTAGCCCTGAAGCAAAACTGGGCCTGTCACATTCTCAATTAACTAAAGAACTTGTTGCCAGCCTGAACACAGAAAATGGATTAGAACAAGCTGACAAAGAGTTAGAAAATACTGTAAGACCCCAGTATGAAGAAAACATTGAGACTGGAACAGATAATAGTGATATTGAAGAGAGTCTTTTTATTACTCCTAAGGTGGCAGAAAAAAACCCTCCTGAAAGTAGACCAAGATTTTTATCTTGTGTAGTTTGTGAAAAAGAATGCACAGATGCTAATAGTTGTATATCGTGTGATGGAAATGTCCACACAAACTGTGGAGTGCCCTCTCAAAGTGAGACTCATGGCTATGGCCACAGAATAACTTGTAGTCTTTGTTATAAGACGACTACAATGAAAAGGAAACATGGTGAGACTCAAAGAAGTTTGGCTGTTCAACCATCCAAAATGTTAAAGCCTTCAGAGACACCGTTTTCACCAGGAAATGTAGGAGATTGGGTAAGAGTTTGAATATCTGCTATAGATCAAAGCAGAAGAAGAGCCTCATTACACTTTACTGTGATCATTATGAGTGAGAATTATTGGTACAAGTTTGACGTGGTGTGCTAAAACACAATTATGACCACCGTGAATATATTTCCTCCAAAGAAAGGCTATTATTTTGGATGCCTTCTTTTCTCCAAGTTGGAAACTATAACCTTGAATGCTGTCTTATTTATTGTTCTGGGGTAATGAACAGTAGCTCTTTTACTCCTTTCTGGTGTAAGGCATCTCTTAGGGTAATGAGAAAGCTAGGATCCAGGGATAAATGGTGTTTGATTCTGTGTTTCCACAAAAAAGTAATTTGGGAACAGATGGATTTAATGTTCCTTTGCTTCAGTTGGAGCCCTGGTGGCAAAGTGGTTAAGAGCTCATCTGCTAACCAAAAGGTCATAGGCTCAAATCCACCAGCTGCTCCTTGGAAACCTTATGGGGCAGTTCTACTCTATCCTGTAGGGTGTCTACGAGTGGGAATCTATGGCAACGGGTTTGGTTTTTTTGATTTTGGTTTTGTTTCAATTGTGCATGAATTTAGGCAGGGAGGTAAGCTAAGAAAGGGCATTTTGGATCAAGTAAAGACATATTCAGGTGGGAGTGGGAGGTAAAAATTTGACTTGTGGTGAGAAAGAGTTCAGTTTTGGGATTTAAATGGAGAGCAGGAGATAAGGCCAAAGTGATTTTAAATCAGTAGGCTTTATAAGGCAGAGCTAATGGGTGTTCAGGTCAGAGTTTTAAAATATGGAGGTTACACATGATTTAGGCCAATGCTATTCAAAGTGTGAACTTCAGACTAGTGCTGGTCTGCAAATTGTTTTTACCAGTCCATAATGAGATAAGTATCAAAACTGAGAGTGTCTAGAAACATTTATAACAATTTGACATTGCTGCAATATCCATAATCAATGAACTCATCTTGCTGAACAAAGTATAGGCCAGTTTGGGTGTTGTTGAACTCTTAAGGTGAGTTGTATGTGGTAAGAGTGGAACACTAGACATGCACAGTAGGATCACATTACAATGTGTGATATTTTACAATTAGTTTGTCAGCTATAACCCAAAGCATATAAAAGTCTGAGGGATTGTGGGCATTTACTTACTTTTATAACTTAATTTTACAATCATTTTTAAGTTTTTAATTAAGCCTAGTTTTTAATTTGTAACTAATCTTATTAGCCAAAGGAGGGAAGTAAAATTTGTATTTTGTACTATTTATTTTTAATCCTAATTTACAGATGGCGAAACAAGCTTCGCTGGAGTTTTTTGTCAAGAAGAGACCCACCTTTTCTGAAGACAGCAGTAGTAGGAAAAGAAATGGTAACAATGGAAGTCATTCTCAAGAAATGAAAACCAAGAGAGTGCATACTAGTTTTACTCGGAAGTATGATCCCTCGTATATTGAGTTTGGTTTTATAGCTGTAATTGATGGTGAAGTGCTAAAACCACAGTGTATTATTTGTGGAGATATACTGGCTAATGAAGCAATGAAACCATCAAAACTTAAGCGGCATTTATATTCAAAACATAAAGAAATAAGTTCACAACCAAAAGAATTCTTTGAAAGAAAAAGCAGTGAATTAAAAAGCCAACCAAAGCAGGTGTTCAATGTTTCACATATAAACATTAGTGCTTTGCGGGCTTCTTATAAAGTAGCACTTCCAGTTGCTAAGTCTAAAACACCGTACACAATTGCTGAAACATTAGTGAAAGACTGCATCAAAGAAGTTTGCTTGGAAATGTTGGGTGAATCTGCAGCAAAAAAAGTAGCTCAAGTACCACTTTCCAATGACACCATAGCTCGACGTATTCAAGAACTGGCTAATGATATGGAAGACCAACTGATAGAACAAATAAAGCTAGCAAAGTACTTTTCTTTGCAACTTGATGAATGCAGAGATATTGCTAACATGGTAATTCTTTTAGTGTATGTGAGGTTCGAACACGACAATGATATAAAGGAAGAATTCTTTTTTTCAGCCACTTTGCCTACAAACACAACTAGCTCAGAACTGTATGAAGCTGTGAAGAACTACATTGTCAATA
Source organism: Dugong dugon (assembly GCA_030035585.1). NCBI lineage: Eukaryota > Metazoa > Chordata > Mammalia > Sirenia > Dugongidae > Dugong > Dugong dugon. The sequence continues at coordinate 39,008,003 of CM057464.1, read as the reverse complement.
AATGTGGTTTGGAATTTAAGTTTTGTGTAGGAGTATGTTCTGACGGTGCAGCTTCAATGACAGGAAAACATTCTGAGATAGTTACCCATATTAAGGAGCTTGTACCAGAATGTAAAACAACCCACTGCTTCATTCATCAAGAAAGTCTTGCTATGAAAAAAATATCAGCTGAACTAAACAGTGTACTTACCGACATAGTAAAAATTGTGAATTATGTAAAAGCTAATGCATTAAATTCAAGGTTATTCTCTTTATTATGTGATAATATGGAAACTGATCATAAGCAACTGTTACTGCATGCTGAGATACGGTGGTTATCACGGGGGAAAGTTTTGTCTAGAATGTTTGAATTACGAAATGAACTCTTAGTGTTTCTGCAAAGCAAGAAACCAGTTTGGTCCCAACTTTTTAAAGATGTGAATTGGACAGCCAGACTTGCTTACTTGTCTGATATCTTCAGCATTTTTAATGATCTTAATGCTTCCATGCAAGGAAAGAATGCAACATGCTTTTCAATGGCAGATAAAATTGAAGGACAAAAACAAAAGTTAGAAATGTGGAAAAACAGAGTTTCTACAGACTGTTATGACATGTTCCATAATTTAACAACACTTATCAGTGAAGTAGGTAATGATCTTAACATGGTACATCTTCGAAAAGTTGTCAATGAGCATCTAACAAATTTGTTAGAATGTTTTGAATTTTATTTTCCATCAAAAGAAGATCCACGCATAGGAAATTCATGGATCCAAAATCCATTTCTTTCATCAAAAAATAATCTAAATTTAACTGTAACCCTACAGAATAAGTTGTTGAAGCTGGCTACTGATGAAGGATTGAAGATGAATTTTGAAAATACAGCATCACTTGCTTCATTCTGGATAAAAGTTAAAAATGAGTATCCTGAGCTTGCTGAAATTGCTTTAAAATCTCTTCTTCTATTCCCCTCAACATACCTCTGTGAAACTGGTTTCTCGACTTTAAGTGTTATTAAAACAAAACACAGAAACAGTTTAAATATCCATTATCCCCTGCGAGTAGCACTGTCATCAATTCAACCACGATTAGACAAATTAACAAGCAAAAAGCAAGCTCATTTGTCACATTAAAAACTTTAAATATTGATATATAAAGTATCCAAAATATGCATATAGACACTTACTGTGAGGAATTTGCTATTTCACTTTTAACTCTCTGTTTAGTTAAAATTAATGGAACTATGAAAAGCTATGAGTATAATTAATAGCAATTCTTTATATAAATTGCCTATATGTACACTTTCAATGAAGAATGTGTAAAGTTTTTACAATTCTTTTTATTTTTCCCTGTTACATTTGTTATATTTATTAAAATATAATTTTAAATCTGTTGATTCTAATATTAAAAATTTGGTCTTGTATTTTGTATGTCTTTTTTGTTATTATATTTCATCAGGGGGTTAAGATTGTAGGATGACTTCAGAATGGGGTAAGATTTCTTTGAAGTGGCAGATTAGATCAGTGAAGAGAAGTGAATTCATGGAATGGAATTAGAATTCAAATGCAAAGGAGGGGAGCAATAAGATGTTAAGCTTATTAAGCTGAACCACGTTGTAATGTTAGGTTGGAAGTGGATGTTAAGTTGGTTTGGTAGTTGCACAATTAGACATGTGTAATTAGGTGAGATGGTAGAAACACATTTCTTGTAATGGTTTTATGGCTTTGGATTTATAATGATAAATTCTGGATTCATTCAGGTAGGGGGATAGGACCACAGTGAAAAATTTGTCGTGTGAAGTTTCTTAGACCTTGTTAAAGCTGACTGCCTTTAAGATTCTGTATGACAAGATTAGATATTATTGGTACCTCAATCTTTGTTATTGTTTGGATGTGATTCATAAAAAATGCCACACATATCTGGTCTCATGCCTGTGTAACTACTTAGAATGACTGAAAACAGACTATTAGCAGAAGGCATTTTCTTTAGGGTATAACATGCCTGGATCCTTGAAGAAAATGACAGTGCTAGACAGGGAAGCAACATACAGTAAGTGCTTCTTTCCAAAGAAAGATAACATTGAAAGTTGAGGAAGGAAAATATATTTAGTGATACAAAATGTCACTAATAGTTTAGCCTTTTGATTAAAAAAAGAAAACTTTTAATGAATTGGACCCCCAAAACCTTTGAAAGTGGATGAACTATTTTTCACATTCAGTCCTGAAACCTCTGTTGGATTATATTTTATTGTTTGTTTTCATAAAATTTTACAGGTTTTCAAAAATCTTGTGGCGGATAGATCTGGAAAACAGTGGTTTAGTTCCTCCCACCACAATTTACATGCCCTCTTTCCTATTTGATCTTTTAGAATTAAGGGATTTTCAAAATTTAATCTACTATTTGTTTTACTGATTGCATAAAGTATTTGCATTTTCCCATTTTTAATTTTAAAAAACATATATGATGATTGCATATTTACTTCTATAAATACTTAAAGTGGTCTTGGAGAAAACAAACTGAGAGGGACATTAAGAGTATATTTCTAAAAAGAACTAAATTCTATTACTTTTCCTCTGAGAATTCTAAAGTATTGGGTATCTGAGAAAAGAATTAGAGTAATCTGAACAAGATTTTTGGTGTGAAGCCTTAGATAATTGAATTAGGTGCCTACATATTTTTGCTGTAAGATTTAGTACTGGGAGATTGAATTACTTTACATTTTTCACACTTAGGAATATTAGTCTTTCTTTCCTTCCCTTCTCCTTGTTTGTTTTATTGGCTTAGTGTACATTCTTTTTGTTATTTAATAGCTGAAGGAAGTGTTTCTGAAAGAGGTTAAACTGAAAGTTAAGTTATACAGTGGTAAGTCCCCACAAAGATCTCTGAAGAATTCTCACATGTTCCTCAAGAGAAAGTCAGAATTCTAGGGCAAGTCAGAGGGCCAGTTACCTGATTTACACTTCCAGTTTGTATATAATTGTATAATTTAACCTTTAGCTTAACCTCTTTCACCTCCTTCAGCTTCTAACAGCTATAAACACTCCAAGTCTTTTATCAGGGAGTTCTCTGCCGGTGTATAGTTTTCTTGAGTGAGGCACTGGAGGAGGGATCAGAGTTGATTACATTCCTTGGTGTCCCCTAATACACAGGAAACTTGCATATCTTTGCCACTCCAATTAGTGGGTATGCAGACTGATCTTCTGCATGTCCAACTATCTCTCCCAACACACATATTTTGGAGTCTTTGGACTAACCTTGGGCTTCTGGCAAGTTTTATTGTCATAGTTAGGTCTGGGTTTGGGGGAAACAAGATAGAAGTGGGAGTTGCAGCTAAGGGGCCAGATGGTCTGCACAACTTTATACCCAGTGATCCTCTATACATCCTACCCCAGACTTGCCTGGGTTGGAGCACCTCTTCTCCCTTAGTTCTTGTGGTGACAAGCTTAAGACAGAACAAAGCAGTGTGGGGTTTTGTGGCAGAAGGAAGAGGGTAGGAAGGGAGGACTTGAGGAATGTTAGTGGTACAGTCAATCCCTGGGCCTATGGAGACGCCTATTTTGAGTTGGCTAGCACCTTGGACCCCACACATCTGTCAGTTTGTCTTACTGTGGTGGCTAGTATGTGGCTGGGATGCTGGAAGCTATGCCACCAGTATTTCAAAAACCAGCAGGGTCACCCAGGTGGACAGGCTTCAGTTGAGCTTCCAGACTAAAACAGACTAGGAAGAAGGACCTGGTGGTCTACTTCTGAAAATATTAGCCAGTGAAAACCTTATGAATAGCTGTGGAACATTGTTTGATATAGTGCCAGAAGATGAGCCCCTCAAGTTGGAAGGCACTCAAAATACAACTGGGGAAGAGCTGCCTCCTCAAAGTAGAGTCGACTTTAATGGTGTGGAAGGAATCAAGCTTTTGGGACCTTCATCTGCTGATGCGGCATGGCTCAAAATGAGAAGAAACAGCTGCAAACATCCATTAATAATCGGAACGTGGAATGTGTGAAATATGAATCTAGGAATATTGGAAATTGTCAAATATGAAATGGAAAGCATAAACATCAATATCTTAGGCGTTAGTGAGCTGAAATGGACTGGTATTGGCCATTTTTAATAAGACAATCATATAGGCTACTATGCCAGGAATGGCAAACTGAAGAGGAATGGTGTTGCATTCATCGTCAAAAACAACATTTCAATATCTAACCTGAAGTACAACGCTGTCAGTGATAGGATAATATCCATACACCTTCAGGAAGTCCTGTTAATATGACTATTATCCAAATTTATGCACCAACCACTAGGGCTAAAGATGAAGAAATTGAAGATTTTTATGAAACATGCAGTCAAGATGCATTGATAATTGCTGGCAATTGGAATGCGAAAGATGGAAACAAAGAAGAAGGACTGGTAGTTGGAAAATGTGGCTGTGGTGATAGAAATGATGCCAGAGATCATACGATAGAATTTTGCAAGACCAATGACTTCATCATTGCAAATATCTTTTCTCAACAACATAAATGGCTACTATACGTGTGGACCTCACCAGATGGAATACACAGGAATCAAATTGACTACATATGTGGAAAGAGACAATGGAGAAGCTCAATATCATCAGTCAGAACAAAGCCAGGGGCTGACTGTGGAACAGACCATCAATTGCTCGTATGCAAGTTCAAGTTGAAGAAAATTAGAACAAGTCCACGAGAGCCAAAGCATGACCTTGAGTATATCCCAACTGAATTTAGAGACCATCTCAAGAATAGATTTGACACACTGAACACTAATGACCGAAGACCAAATGAATTGTGGAAGGACATCATACATGAAGAAAGCAAGAGGTCATTACAAAGAAAGGAAAGAAAGAAAAGACCAAAATGGATATCAGAAGACACTCTGAAAGTTGCTTTCGAACATTGAGTTGCTAAAGCAAAAAGAAGAAATGATGAAGTAAAAGAGCTAAACAGGAGAATTCAAAGGACAGCTTGAGAAGACAAAGTAAAGTTTTATAATAAAATGTGCAAAGACCTGGAGTTAGAAAACCAAAAGAGAAGCAAATTCTTGGCATTTCTCAAGCTGAAAGAACTGAAGAAAAAATTCTAGCCTTGAGTTGCAATATTGAAGGATTCTACAAGGAAAATATTAAAAGATGCAGGAAGCATGAAAAGAAGGTGGAAGGAGTACACAATTATTGTACCAAAGAAGAACTGATCAACATTCAACCATTTCAGGAGGTAGCATATGATCAAGAACTGATGGTACTAAAAGGAAGAAGTCCAAGCTGCCCTGAAAGCATTGGCAAAAAACAAGGCTCCAGGAGTTGACGGAATACCAATTGAGATGTTTCAACAAATGGATACAGAGCTGGAGGTGCTCACTTGTCTATGCCAAGAAATTTGGAAGACAGCTACCTGGCCAACGGACTGGAAGAGATCCATATTTATGCCCATACCAAAGGTGATCCAAAAGAATGCAAAAATTATCGAACAATATCACTAATATCACATGCAAGTAAAATTTTGCTGAAGATCCTTCAAAAGTGGTTACAGCAGTACATCAACAGGGATCTGCCAGAAATTCAAGCCAGATTCAGAAGAGGATGTGGAACAAGGGATATAATTGCTAATATCAAATGGATCTTAGCTGAAAGCAGCGAATGTCAGAAAGATGTTTACCTGTGTTTTATTGACTATGCAAAGGCATTCAACTGTGTAGATCATAACAAATTATGAATAACATTGCAAAGAATGGGAATTCCAGAACACTTAATTGTGCTCATGAGGAATCTGTACATAGACCAAGAGGCAGTCGTTTGAACAGAACAAGGAGCTACTGCATGGTTTAAAGTCAAGAAAGGTGTGTGTAGGAGTTGTATCTTTTCACTATACTTATTCAATCTGTATGCTGAGCAAATAATCTGAGAAGCTGGACTATATGAAGAAGAACAGGGCATCAACGTTGGAGAAAGACTCATTAACAACCTGTGATATGCAAATGACACAACCTTGCTTGCTGAAGGTAAAGAGAACTTGAAGCACTTACTGATGAAGATCAAAGACTACAGCCTTCAGTATGGATTGTACCTCAACATAAAGAAAACAAAAATTCTCACAACTGGACCTATAAGCAACATCATGATAAATGGAGAAAAGATTGAAGTCTTCAAGGATTTCATTTGACTTGGATGCACAATCAACACCCAAGGGAGCAGCAGTCAAGAAATCAAAAGACACGTTGCATTGGGCAAATCTGCTGCAAAAGACCTCTTTAAAGTGTTAAAAAGCAAAGAGATTACTTTAAGGACTAAGGTAGGCCTGACCCAAGCTATGATACTTTCAATCGACTCATATGCATGCGAAAGCTGGACAATGAATAAGGAAGACGGAAGAAGAATTCATGCCTTGGAATTATGGCGTAGGCGAAGAGTATTGAATATACCACTGACTGTCAGAAGAATGAACAAATCTGTCTTGGAAGAAGTACAGCCAGAACACACCTTAGAAGCAAGGATGGTGATACTTACCTCACATATTTTGGACATGTTATTAGAAGGGATCAGTCCCTGGAGACGGACATCATGCTTGGTAAAGTAGAAGGTCAGCAAATAAGAGGAAGACCCTTGATGAGACAGACTGACACAGTGGCTGTAACAATGGGCTCAAGCATAACAACAATTGTGAGGATGGCACAGGTCCCAGCAGTGTTTCTTTCTGTTGCACATAGGGTCACCATGAGTCAGAACTGACTTGACGGCACCTAACAACAATAACAATGGCACCTTGGAATATTTCAGAGACCTAAAAGACTCCTAGGTGAGGTGCTAAAGGCATCCCTGTTAGGAAGAGCTCCCTTCTCCCCTGTGGCTGTGCACTTTACATAGTGAATCTGTTAGGAACTTTGATAATTGGATGGCAACTCTTAAACCCAGTTTGTACCCCTCCTGGGATTTCCTAAATGATTACTTCTGGAATGTCTTTTCCAATATTCACCAAGATAGAAAAAAATATTGTGAAAATTCCAAACACTATACAATTAGAAATTACTAGATTAGGAAATGAGATATTCATTTACTTGTTCAAAGATTACACTATATTTTCTGTATTCTGATATACTTGTGTTAAATTGAATTTACAGTCAACTTGTCATTAAGATTAAGGTAATTGTAGTTATTTTAATCAATTAAACCATGGGCTCATTAAACAATATAAAAAGGGAAAAAGAATGGGACTGTTTATGGACTGTATGACTTTTAATACTTTGTGATTCTACTGTATCTCTGCCTCAGAGGCTTGGACTTTGAAACAATGCAAAGTTATTTTCAGTGTTGTGCTTTATCTTAGGATTTAAATGCAATTTTCTGGCTGAAATCTCTTTTGCATCTTTGGGAGGGCAAAAGTTACAAATTACCATTTTCCTGCTTGAAGAACCTTCTCTCATTTAATTAGAGGAACAAAAGGTGAACTCAGAATGGCAGTACAATACAATTGTAAAAAATGGGCAATGGAAATGAACAGATACTTCACAAAGAAGACGTTCCACCCACAGACACATAAGGAAATGCTCGGGATCACTAGCCATTAGAGAAATGCAAATTAAAACCACAATGAGATACCATCTCACCCCTGCATTACTGGCATGAATCAAAAAAACTGGAAATACCAAATATTGGAGAGGCTGCGGGGAGATCGGAACTCTCATGCGCTGCTAGTGGGAACGCAAAATGACACAACCGTCTTAGAAAATGATATGGCACTTCCTTAGAAAGCTAGAAATAGAAATACCATATGATCCAGCAACCCCACTCCTGGGAATATATCCTAGAGAAATAAGAGCCGTCACATGAATAGACACACACACGCATGTTTATTGCAGCATTGTTCACAATAGCAAGAAGATGGAAACAACCTAGATGCCCATCAACAGATGAATGGATAAACAAACTATGGTATATACACACAAAGGAGTACGACACAACCATAAAGAACAATGATGAATCTGTGAAGCATCTCATAACATGGATGAAACTGGAGGACATTATACTGAGTGAAATAAGTCAGTCACAAAAGGACAAATATTGTATGAGACCACTACTGTAAAAACTCATGAAAAAGTTTACACACAAAAAGAAACAATCTTTGTTACGAGGGATGGGAGGGTTGGGGGAAGGAAAAACTAAATAGACAATAGATAAGTGGTAACTTTGGTGAAGGGTAAGACAGAACACAATACTGGGGAAGCCAGCACAGCTAGTACAAGAAAAGGTCATGGAAGCTCCGTAGACACGTCAAAACCCCTGAGGGACCACTGCTGGGCATGGTCTCGGGTAACATCTAGCTCAATTAGCATAACACAGTTTATGAAGACAATATTCTACATTCTACCTTGGTAAGTAGTGTCTGGGGTCTTAAAAGCCTGTGAGCAGCCATCTAAGATACTCCACTGGTCTCACCCCTTTGGGAGCAAGGGAGAATGAAGAAAACAAGATACAAGGGAAAGATTAGTCCAAAGGACTAATGGACTTCAACTACCATGGTCTCCACCAGACTGAGTCCAGTACAACTAGATGGTGCTTGGCTACCACCACTGACTGCTATGACAGATCACAACAGAGGGTCCCAGACAGAGCTGGAAAAAAATGTAGAACAAAATTCTAACTCACAAAAAAAGACTAGACTTGCTGGCCTAATAGAGATTGGAGAAACCCCCGAGAGTATGGCCCCCAAACACCCTTTTAGTTCAGTAATGAAGTCACTCCCGAGGTCCAGCCACAGATTAGACAGCCACATAAAACAAAATGAGACTAATGGGGCACAACAGCCCAGGGACAAGGACTAGAAGGCAGGAGGGGACAGGAAAGCTGGTAATAGGGAACCGAAGGTTGAGAAGGAACAGTGTTGACATGTCATGGGGTTATTAACCATTGTCAAAAAACAATATGTGTACTAACTAAACTATTTGTTCTGTAAACCTTCATCTAAAGTACAATTAAAACAAACAAAAAAAAAAAGAATGGCAGTAGGATAGAGGAATGTAGGGTTCTGTAGGTTGGGAAAAGGTGGCCAGAGGTAACGACGCAACAGGTGAACAGCAATCAGTTCAGAAAGATAAATCAAGTTGAGGAATTTGGCTTTAATCCTGGAGATATTAGGAAGTCACAGAAGCGATGGTAAGCAGAGGTGACCTAAAGTACATTTTAGCAAGATTTCTCTGGCTACAGTGTGGAAAATAGATTGGAGTGCTAGAGGCAGGAGACCAAGGATGATTTCGTAATGAAATAGATTAATAATAATGGCCTGAGCTGCAGAAATGGTAGTTGGGATAAAAGGAAGTGGACATATTTGAAAGGCTTAATAATAGAGAGGTGCCAGTTCACAATGCTATCGAAGATACTGATAAAGTTTTCATGTAGTGTTCAATTGTGTCTAAAATTTATATATATAAGCAAAGAGTCAAGACTTACTAAGAAACATAAAAAAAAAAAGATAAGAAAACTCGCACTGTAACAAAGCTTATTATAAAGCTATACTTCTTAAGATAGGATGGTATTAAGGCAGAGATAGACAAATAAACCATTGGAATGGAATAGGGAGCCTATGGATATATGGAAACTTGATATATGGCAGAACTATTGCTACTTCATTGGGAAAAGAAAAAAAATGATTATCCATTTTGAAGAAAACAAAATTTTCTAAATATATTAAATGTGAAAGGCAAAGCTATAAAAGTTTTGAGGAAAATACGGTAGAATCTCTTTCTGAATTTGAAGAAAGAAATTATTTCTTAAAATGCCAAAATGCAAACCATAAATAATTAATAAATCTAGCTACATTAAAATTATTAACTTTTGCTTATCATGTAGTTATTGTTGTTAGGTGCTGTTGAGTAGTTTCCAACTCATAGCGACCCTATGTACAACAGATTGAAGCACTGCCCAGTCCTGCACCATCCTCACAATCGTTATGTTTGAGCCCATTGTTGCAGCCAGCTGTGTCAATCCATTTCATCAAGGGTCTTCCTCTTTTTCGCTGACCCTCTGCTTTACCAAGCATATTTAGTTTACCAAGTATATTCAATATCTTTCACCAACACCATAATTAAAAGGCATCAATCCTTCTCCAGTCTTCCTTATTCATTGTCAAGCTTTCACATACATACGAGGCGACTGAAAATATCATGGCTTGGGTCAGGCACACCTTAGTCCTCCAAGTCACATCTTTGTTTTTTAACACTTTAGAGAGGTTTTTTGCAGCAGATTTGCCCTATGCAATATGTCATTTGAGTTTCTGATTGCTACTTCCATGGGTGTTGATTGTGGATCCAAGTCAAATGAAATCCTTGAAAACTTCAATCTTTTCTCCATTTATCATGATGTTGCTTATTGGTCCAGTGTGAGGATTTTTGTTTTCTTAATGTTGAGGAGTAATCCATACTAAAGGCTGTGGACTTTGATCTTCATCAGTAAGCACTTCAAGTCGTCTTTACTTTCAGCAAGCAAGGTTGTGTCATCTGCATATCACAGGTTGTTAATGTGTCTTCCTGTATTCCTGATGCCCTGTTCTTCTTCATACAGTCCAGCTTCTCAGATTATTCACTCAGTATACAGATTCAATAAGTATGGTAAAAGGATGCAAACCTGACACCATAAATTGTGAAATAACTAAGCAAAAACTAGGAGCATATATCTGCAACACATATATTTGACAAAGGATTATTATCCAAATATAAAAAACTACTGCAAGCCAATGATAAAATACATAAGCAACTAAACAGAAAAATTAATACAACAGGCACTTCAAAGATGAGAAAACCTGAATGGCCAACAGACCTATAAAAATGTACTCAAAATAGTTTGTAATCATGGAAATGCATATTTAGATTACAATGAAATACTGTTTTACAACAACCAGAAAAGCCCAACTTAAAATATCAAGTGTAGACAAAAGTGTGGATCAACTGTAACTCCTACATTGGGGATTTTATATGCATATTGGTGCAACCACTTTGGAAAACAATTTGACATTATCTAGTAAAAGCAGTCCTGGTGGTGCATGCTAACCAGAAAGGTCAGCGCTTGGAAACCACCAGCCGCTCCTCTGGACAAAGATGTGGCAGTCTGCTTCTGTAAAGATTTACAGCCTTGGAAACTTTGTAGGGCAGTTCTATTCTGTCCCATAGGTTGCTATGAGTCAGAATCAACTCAAGAACAGTGGGTTTAGTAAAGTTGAAGAGAGTCCTGGTGGTGCAGTGGTTAAGAGCTTAGCTGCTGATGAAAAGGTGGGAGGTTCAAACACACCAGCTGCTCCTCAGGCGAAAGACATGGCAATCTGGTTTCATAAAGATTACAGCCTCAGACATCCTATAGGGAAGCTATGAGTTGGAATCGAGTTGACAGCAATGGGTTTGCTTTTTGGGTTTAGTAAAATTGAAGATGTGCATGCCCTACAATCTTCTGAGCATCTCTAGGAGCCATATAATCGAATGTTCATAACATCAATGTTTATAAAAGACTGAACTGAAACAAACAAATATCCATTCACAGGAGAATGAGTAAATAATTCATACTATACTTATTCAACAACTAGAATACAGTAGTAAAAATGAGTGATCAATGAAGAAAACCAAAGACACAAGAAAAATATTAGTCCAAAGGACTAGCGGACCACAGGAACCACAGCCTCCACCAGCCTGAGTCCAGAAGAACTAGACACTGCTCACCTACCAGACCACCAACCACTCTGACAGGGATCACAATAGAGGGTTTGGGACACAATGAGAGAAAAATGTAGAACAAAATTCAAATTCATGAATAAAAAGACTAGACTTACTGATCTGACAGAGACTGGAGGAACCCCCAGGACTATGGCCCCTGGACAGCCTACTAACTCAGAACTGAAGGCACTCCCGAAGTCACTGTACAGCCAAAGATTAGGCAGGCCTATAAAACAAACAATAACACATGTGAGGAACATGCTTCTTAGTTCAATCAAGTGTAGGAGACCAAACGGGTAACACCTGCCCAAAATCAAAGAGGAGAAGGCAGGAAGGGACAGCAAAACCAGACTGATGGACACAGAGAACCAGGCTGTAAAGGGAAAGGGGGAGAGTGCTGACACATTGCAGGGTTTGTAACCAATGTCACATAATAATTTGTGTTAAAATTTTTGAATGAGAAACTACTTTGCACTGTAAATTATCACCTAAAACAATAAAATTTAAAAAACAAACAAAAAGACTGGTACTGGTATAACAATAGACACATAGACCAATGGAATAGAATTGAGAGTCCAGATATAAACCCACACATCTATGGTCAACTGATTTTTGACAAGAGTGCTAAGTCCACTTGATGGGTAAAGAAGAGTCTCTTCAATAAATGATGCTGGGAAAATTGGATTTCCACATGCAGAAAATGAATCGGGATCCATGCCTCACACCGTCCTCAAAAGCAGATTCAAAATGGATTAAGGACCTAAATATGCAAATGAAAACCATAAAATTCTTAGAAGGAAAAGCAGAGGCAATGCTGTCAGGCCTAGGGTTTAACAGTGGATTATCTAGTATACTAACAAAACACAAACAGCAAAAGACAAAATAAATAAATGGGACTGATAAAAATTAAAAACTTTTGTTCATCAAAAGACTTTACCAAAAAAGTGAAAAGAGGGGCAGCATGGTGCTATAGTCAGAAGCACCATGCCATCCCTCTGCAGCAAAGAGCAGAAAAACTAAGTCATACAGAGTCCCACATCAATCCTGAAATCCTACGCATCAAATGAAGAGAGAAAGAACTCAGCCAAGCACCAAATGGAATAAGAAACTGACCGAGAACAGACAGCGAGGAGAGATACATGCAGAGGTCCCCTATCAGCTTCCACAGCACAGATCTGCCATCTTGGACTCCTATCGGAGATCAGAGAACAGGGGGGATGAGAAAGCAGCTTCACAGAGCTTCCAGCAGGAGACAGAACAACTGGTAACCAGTGATACAGGCTTTCCCACCCCTTACCCTTCTTCACCCCCACTTAGCCTGCTCTGCTTCCTGCAGCCACAGTCTCTTGGCTGGGAAGCACCCTTGTGTCCCTTGGATTCCACTCGCCCACACTGGCCGGCTCCAAGTGCCTTTTGTTGGCTCCTAGCGTTGCTTTTTTCTGGTACATTAGATTTCTTCCTTACCTCTCACCACCTCCCCCTCCTATCTCTCAAATACCTGGCTCTGTGAGCCATCTTTGCTTCTTCCCGAAAGTCTGCAAAACACCGCTTGACTGTGAAACTGCTTCCCCGCCGGTGCTGCTACGCTGATAGGACCCCGGGGGCTTTTGTGTTTGTTTGTTTGCTCTGATTTGTTCTGTACTGATTATCTTTTTTTAATTTTTCAAAGCTGAAAATAACTTTATTTTATATGTGTAAAATGTAAAATCTAACGAAGTCTCCACATATATGTTACTCTCTTTTTTTTGTTGTTGTTGTTTCTTTCTTTTAATTGTACTTCAGGTGAAGGCTTACAGAACAAATAGTTTCTCATGAAACAGTAGTACACATGTTGTTTTATGACATTGGTTAACAACCCTACAACATATCAACCCTCTAACTTCTCAACCTTTTTTTTTTGGTGAAAATACACATAGCCAAAGATACACCATTTCAAAAATTTCTACATGCACAGTTCAGTGACATTGACTACGGTCTTCCAATTGTGTTGTTATTCTCACTTAAGATGAAGGCTTACAGAACAAAATAGTTTCTCATTTAACAGTTACTACAAATGTTGCCCTTTGACAATGGTTAACAATCTCACAACACATCAACAATATCCTTACTCAAACTTGCGTTCCCTATCACCAGCTTCCTTGTCCCCTTCTGCCTTCTGGCCCTTGTCACTGGACTCCTGTACCTCACTAGTCTCATTTGGTTTTACAGGGCTGTCCATTCCCAGGCTGAACAGTGAACCTCGGAGGTAACTTCACCACTGAGCTAAAAGGGTGTCCGGGGGCCATACCCTTGGAGTTTCTCCAGTCTCCTTTAGGCCAGTAAATCTGGTCTTTTTTGTGTGTGAGTTAGAATTATGCTCTACATCCTTCTCCAGCTCTGTCCAGAACCCTCTGTTGTGATCCTGGTCAGAGCAGTCAGTGGTGGTAGCCAGGCACCATCTAGCTGTACTGGACTCAGTCCGGTGGAGGCCTTGGTACCTGTGGACAATTAGTCCTCTGGACTAATCTTTTCCTTGTATCCTGTTCTCTTCATTCTCCCTTGCTCCCGAAGGAATGAGACCAGTGGAGTATCTTAGATGGCAGCTCAAAGGCTTTTAAGACCCCAGACGCTACTCACCAAGGTAGAATGTAGAGCACTGTCTTTATAAGCTGTGTCATGCCAGTTGAGCTAGATGTTCCCTGAGACCATGGTCCCCACAGCCCTCTGCCCAGGATTTCAGTCCCTCAGGGAGTTTGGATGTGTCTATGGGGCTTCCATGACTTTTCCTTGTATAAGTTGTGCTAGTTTCCCCTGTATTGTGTACTGTCTCACCCTTCACCCAAGATACCACTTATCTATTGCCTATTTGGTATTCCCCCCCCCCACCCCTCCCATCCCTGGTAACCAACAAACATTGTTACATTTTGTGGGTGAACTTTTTCATGGGTTTTACAATAGAGGTCTCATACAACATTTGTCCTTTTGTGATGGACTTATTTCACTCAGCATAATGTCCTCCAGTTTCATCCATGTTATGGGATGGTTCACAGATTTATTGTTGTTCTTTCTCGTTGCATAGTACTCCACTGTGTGTATGTACCATAGTTTGTTTATCCATTCATCTGTTGATGGGCACCTACGTTGTTTCCATCGTTTTGCTATTGTGAACAAGGCTGCCATGAACATAGGTGTGCATATGTCTATTCGAGTGACGACTCTTATTTCTCTAGGATATATTCCTAGGAGTGGGATTGCTGGATCGAATGGTATGTCTATTTCTAGCTTTCTGAAGAAGTGCCATATCATTTTCCGAAATGGTTGTATCATTTTGCATTCCCACTAGCACTGCATAAGAATTCTGATCTCCCTGCAGCACCTCCAACATTTGTTATTTCCAGTGTTTTTGATCCATGCCAGTAATGCCGGGGTGAGATGGTATCTTATTGTGGTTTTAATTTGCATTTCTCTAATGGCTAGTGATTGCGAGCATTTCCTCATGTGTCTGTTGACCATTTGAGTGTGTTCTGTTCTGATTTGTTTGTTTGTTTTCTTTTTCTTTTCTCAGCTTGGAAGCCCGTTCTAGCCAGGCAGAACCACATAGCTTGGAAGCTACTCCCTTACTATGTGTAGACACACAGGGACATCCCCAGAAGTGTTTTTTTATTGGTTTGCTTTTGTTTTTGTTTTTGTTTTGTTTTTTTTTGTTTTGTTTCTTTGTTTTGTTTTCTTCTCTCTCTTATTCCCTTTTTGTCTTTCTTCATTTCCAGTTTCTTGATGTATTCATTTTTTTCTTTTACACTTTTTCTTTTCATTTTTGTTTTTCCCCATTGCTCAGTCTCTCGTCTCTCCACTTCAATAGCAAGCTCCCTTAGCACTCTTTTTTGTTTGTGTGTATGTTTTTGGCTCCTGTTCCTCTCTCCTCTCTCTCATCTTTCCCATACCCATCTTAGCCCCACACAGCACAATCTACCCCCTCCTTCCTGCCTATCTGCACCATGCGCTGAACATCACACTCCCAAGGAGTACAGGCATGGCCTACTGAAACCTGCCCTTCACTGATTCCCAGTCCACACCATCAGACCTGGTATGTGCCAACAACAACCCATCCCAGCAACTCCCCTTCAGCTGGACCTGCCCTGCTGTACCATACCTGAGTGACTGACTCTGCCGATTGGAGAAGGAGGTGAAAAGTATTGTGCCCACAGACAAGCAAACAGCAAAGAACGCATAGTCTGCCTGCTCAGACATAACCAAATAAAACAAAAAAACAGGATGAAACAAACAAATCTACAATCAATAAATGAGGAAAATAACCACTGAATGCCCCAAAGACAGCAAACAATATCAAAACATTTACAAAAACAGGACAGGATGGCTCCAGTAGTTGTCCAAAACAAAACACCAGATGACCTTCCAGTAGAAGAAAAGGCACTAGACCTAACTGATAGGGAATTCAAATCTCTCATATTCAGAATTATCCAAGAGTTGAAGCAAAAAGTAGACAAAAATGAGGAAAAAATAGACAAATTCATGGAAAATGGAGACAAATTCATAAAAAATACAGACAAAAAATTGGAAGAATTCAAGAAAACAATACAGGAACAAAATGTTAAAATAAATTCACAGCTAGAAATCATACAAAAACAACAATTAGAAATCCAAAAGATAAACAACAAGATTTCACAAATTGACAGTGTCAAAGACGGGCTGAGGAGCAGATTTGAAATGACGGAAGACAGGATCAGTAAAATTGAAGACAAACACTTGGACACAACTCTGTTTGAGGAAAAATCAGAAAAAAGAAAGAAGAAAAATGAAGAAACCCTGAGAATTATGTGGGATACAATCAAAAGCAAAAATCTATGAGCGATCGGAATTCCAGAACAGGGGGAGAAAACAGAAAACACACAAAGGATCATTGAAGAATTGCTGACAGAAAACTTCCCCAATATTGTGAAAGATGAAAAGCTGACCATCCAAGAAGCTCAACGAACCCCATATAAGATAAACCCCAAAAGAAAATCACCAAGGCATATCATAATCACACTCGCTAAAACCAAAGACAAACAAAGAATCCTGAGAGCAGTTCAAGAAAAACAAAAAGTCACATACAGAGGAGAAACAATAAGATTAAGCTCGGATTATTTGGCAGAAACCATGCAGGCAAGAAGGCAATGGGATGACATATATATAAAACCTTGAAAGGAAAAAATTGCCAGCCAAGAATAATATATCCTACAAAACTCTAGTTCAAATATGATGGTGAAATTAGGTCATTTCCAGATAAGCAGAAATTAAGGGACTATGTAAAAACCAAACCAAACTTACAAGACTTATTAAAAGGAGTCCTTCGATCTGAGAACAAACAATATAAGACCACAGGCTGAATAAAGGACACAGGATTGTACTAGCCAGATACCAACCTAGGAAATGAACTCTTAAGGACTATGCAAAACCAAAAGAATTACAACAGGGAACCAGAGAGGTTAATCTGTAAATGACAACAGCATCAGAACAATAAAAGAGGGAATAAATGGTGTAGGTATAGATCCTTCTAATGGAGAGGAAGGCAAGGCGATACTAAGTAATAATAGACTGGTTCAAAACTAGGAAGATAAGGGTAAATTCCAAGGTAACCACAAAGAAAGTTAACAAACCTACTCATCAAAATAAAAAGAAAAACATAAAGTCTCAGTAAAAACAAAACCTACAAAAACAGAAGAAATGAAAAAAAATTCACAAACAAAAGGAATTCAGCACAGGAGAGGAAGAGGAGCAAAGAAAACGTCAGCACCACTAAAAAAAAAAAAAAAAAAAGCACTACAAAATACAATCCCACTCCTAGGAATATATCCTAGGGAAATAAGAACTGTCACACGAACAAACATATGCACACTCATATTCATTGCAGCACTGTTCACAATAGCAAAAAGATGGAAACAACCTAGATGTCCATCAACAGACGAATGGATAAACAAACTATGGTACATATACACAATGGACTTTTGTGCAAAGATAAAGGCCAGTGATGAATCTGTGAAGCATCTCATAACATGGATGAAACTGGAGGACATTATGCTGAGTGAAATAAATCAGTCACAAAAGGATAAATATTGAATGAGACCTCTACTGTAAAAACTCATGTAAAAGTTTACACACAAAAAGAAATAATCTTTGTTGGTTACAAGGGATGGCGGGGGACTAAACAGACAATAGATAAATGGTAACTTTGGTGAAGGGTATGACAGTACACAATACTGGGGAAGCCAGCACAACTTGTACAAGGAAAGGTCATGGAAGCTCCATAGACACATCCCAACTCCCTGAGGGACTGAATTGCTGGGTGGAGGGCTGTGGGGTCCATGGTCTTGGGGAACATCTAGCTCGATTGGCATAACACAGTTTATGAAGACAATATTCTACATTCTACCTTGGTGAGTAGTGTCTGGGGTCTTAAAAGCCTGTGTGCAGACATCTAAGATACTCCACTGGTCTCACCCCTTCGGGAGTAAGGGAGAATGAAGAGAACAAGATACAAGGAAAAGATTAGTCCAAAGGACTAATGGACCACAGCTACCACAGCCTCCAGGAGATTGAGTCCAATACAGCTAGATGGTGCCTGGCTACCACCACTGACTGCTCTGACCAGGATCACAATAGAGGGTCCTGGACAGAGCTGGAAAAGGATGTAGAGCAAAGTTCTAAGTTACAGAAAAAAGACCAGATTTACTGGCCTGACAGACGGGAGACACCCAGAGAGTATGGCCCCCGGACACCCTTTTAGCTCAGTGGTGAAGTCACTCCAGAAGTTCACCATTCAGCCAGAGACTGGACAGTCTCATAAAACGAAACAGGACTAATGAGGCACAGCTGTCCAGGGACAAGGACTAGAAGGCAGGAGGGAACAGGAAAGCTGGTGATAGGGAACCCAGGGTTGAGAAGGGACAGTGTTGACATGTCGTAGGGTTGTTAACCATTGTCATAGGGCAATATGTGTACTAACTGTTTAATGAGAAACTTTGTTCTGCAAACTTTCATCTAAAGTACAAAAAAAAAAAAGAATTATCTATGTGAGATCAAGTTGACAACAGCAACTCAAAAGGTTTGATGGGAAGCCTAGGGGGCAGTGAATTGAAGATAATGGTGATGGAATAATTTGGAAAAGGATAGTGAGAATAGCAGCACAACTGGAAGAATGTAATCAATGTCACTAAATTGTACATGTAGAAACTTTTGAAATGGTGTAACTTTGGCTATACATATTTTCACCAAAAAAAAAAAGTCCTCCAAGGTTGAGAAGGGAGAGTGTTGACATGTCGTGGGGTTGTCAACCAATGTCATAAAACGATATGTGTACTGATTGTTTAATGAGAAACTATTTGTTCTGTAAACCTTCATCTAAAATACAATAAAAAAATTTTTAAATAAGTGAAAAGATAAGCTACCAAATAGAATATCTTCAGAAATCACATATCCAACAAGAACCTAACAACCAAAATATATATAAAATTTCAACAACTTAACAAGAAGACAAATAATCTAATCATAAAATGTACAAAAGACTTGAATAGACATTTCGCCACAGAGGACATTCTAATGGCCACCAGACAGATGAAAAGATAGACGTTCTACATCGTTAGCCATCAGAGAGATGCAAATCAAAACCGCAGTGAGATACCAGTTCACTCCCACTAGGATGGCTAAGATTAAAAAAAAAAAAAAAAAAAACAGAAAATAACTATTATGGATTGAATTGTGTCTCCCAAAACTGTGTCCCAACTTGGCTAGGTCATGATTCCCAGTATAGTGTGATTGTCCACCATTTTGTCATCTGATATAGTTATCCTATGTGTTGTAAATCCTAACTTCTATGATGTTAATGAGGCAGAATTAGAGGCAGTTATCTTAGTGAGGCAGGACACAATCTACAGGATTAGGCTGTATCTTGAGTCAATCTCTTTTGAGATATAAAAGAGAGAAATGAGCAGAGAGGAGAAGGACCTCATTACCAACAAGAAAGAAGAGCCAGGAGTGGAGCTCATCCTTTGGACCCAGGGTCCCTGTGCTAAGAAACTCCTAGACCCAGGGGAAGATTGATAACAAGGACCTTTCCCAAGAACTGACAGAGAGAGAAAGTCTTCCCCTGGAGCTGGGGCCCTGAGTTTCGACTTCTAGTCTCCTAGACTGTGAGAGAATAAATTTCTGTTTGTTAAAGCCATCCACTTGTATTATTACTGTTATAGCAGCACTAGATAACTAAGACAATAACAAACATCAGCAAGGATGTGGGGAAATTGGAACTCTTACCCATTGCTGGTGGGAATGCAAAATGGTACAGCTGTTGTGGAAAACAGTGAGGCACTTCCTCAAAAAACAGAAAATAGAACTACCGTATGACCCAGCAATTCCACTCCTAAGTATATACCCAAAAGACTTGAAAGCAGAGACTCAAACACCAATGTTCATTGCAGCACTGCTCACAATAGCCAAAAGGTGGAAACAACTTAAATGCCGATCAACAGATGAATGGATAAACAAAATGTGGTACATACATACATACAATGAAATACTACTCAACCAGTGGGAGAAATGAAGTCTTGATACATGCTGCAATATGGACAGAGCTGGAAGACATGATATTGAGTGAAATATGTCACTCACAAAAGGACAAAGATTGTATGACTCCACTTATATAAAAAGACAAATGTACAGAGAACAAAGTTTATTAGTGGGTACCAAGGGTGATGGGGAGGGGGAAAGAGGGGTGAGTCAACAGTGATGAAATATCATGTTAATTAAGGATAGAGTTGCACAGCAGATGATTGTAATTGTTGTCAATAAGCTGTACACCTGTAAAAAGTTGAATTGGCAAAAGTTGTGTGATAGATATTTTATGGATTGAATTCTGTTCCCCAAAAATGTGTATCAACTTGGCTAGGCCATGATTCCCAGTATTGTGTGGTTATCCACCATTTTGTGATCTGATGTGATTGCCCTATGTGTTATAAATCCTACCCTCTATGATGTTAATAAGGTAAGACCGGAGGCAGGACTCAATCTACAGGATTAAATTGTATTTTGAGTCAATCTCTTTTGAGATATAAAAGAGAGAATCAAGCAGAGAGGAGAGGGAACTCATGCCACCAAGAAGGAAGCACCGGGAGGAGAGCGCAACCTTTGGACCCAGGCTCCCTGCGCTGACAAGCTCTTACACCAGGGAAGATTGATTACAAGGACCTTCTCCCAGAACTGACAGAGAAAGAAAGCCTTCCCTGGAAGCTGGCACCCTGAATTCAGACTTCTAGCCCCCTATCTGTGAGAGAATAAATTTCTGTTTGTGAAAGCCATCCACTTGTGGTGTTTCTGTTATAGCAGCACTAGATAACTAAGACAGATATATTTACAACAATGACCAAAAAAAAAAAAAAGAAAGGAAGAGTAGCTGCTAACACGGATTATGTACACCTAGAAACCTTATGTAATTTTGTTTCTTGGTTTGGACGTTTAGGGTCATGGTTTCATGGGACATCCCAGTTAATTGGCCTAATAAAATGTTTAGTGCCTCTGTTCTGCCTCCTAGTGCAATGCATAGTGCACGGGATCTTAAAACCTTGCAAATGGCCATCCAAGGCACAACAATTGGTCTCTATTCACCAGGAACAACACAGGGGCAAGGAGAGTCAGGAACAGGAGGAGGGTATGGAATGTGTGGCTAACTGACTCCATGAACAACTGCCTTATTTGCCAAGAGACCAGAACTGGACCATTTACTGAATATATTTTGATCAAAAATTCCATAGAAGAAACCTGATCAAAAGCGGGGGGAGGGAAATGTAGAATAGAATTTCAAATTCTCATGGACTCCAGACATCCTGGAGCCATGAAGGTTGGATGAACCCCTGAAACTATCGCCCTGAGATCATCTTTAAACCTTAAACCAAAAATGCTCCGGAAGTCTTCTTAAAACCAAACAATAGTTTAGCTTAACTAGTAAAAAATGTTACATACAGATAACCAAAACTCTTTGAACAATATAATTAAAATGGGTGCATTTTATTGTACATAAATCATACGTCAATAAAGCTGACTTTAAAAATGAGTGACCTACAGTTACACACATTAACATAGGTTACTTTTAAGAATATAATGTTGAAAGAAAAAGCCAAATTGCAGAAAAATACACAAGTATTATTCCATTCATTTAAAAAAAGACTTTATGAAAAGTTTTAAAAGTGTGAAAAACTGAACAACATAAATTCGAGATATTATCTGGTAAAAATATAAAGAAAACCCACACCAGGGATCACTTTAAAGGTTTATTATTATTATTGTTGTTGTTGTTTTAAAGGTGTGTGTGTGTGTTTGGGGGAGACCTCTTCCCATGTCTAATTCTGAAAATATTCCCTTTTTATATGTTAACTGACTTGGGTAAGGAGCCCTCTCCTAATCATTGGGACAATAAGGAGAGAAGGTTTTAGCATGAAAATGATAAATTAGAGCTTAAATATATATTCAGTAGAGATTTTCTAAAGTTTAAAGACGATTAAAAACAAAAAAGATTCTGCCATCGGCTCTGTACAAGGGATGAAGTTGGAAATTAAGGGTACGGTGAATACACCCCAGAGAGGTCAGCTCACAGGAATCCATACATTCCCCTCCTCAAATATTCCCTTCACAGGGATTCAGAACTCAAAGGGCGGGATTCCTCCGTAGGCCACTGTGGCTATCATGCACTTGTCACCGAATCCCATTCTCTCCCTAGGACTTAGCTGGAGCTGCATGGCTCTCTGGGGCTGGAGGGTCGTGAGGGCAGGAATCTCGTGGGACACTAGGAATGAAGGCACTGAGAGAGAAATGAGGACCTCAGTGGCCCTTTTCTGATAGGTAAGAAAAAGGAGTTGGGGGTCTTAAGCATCTCAGTGGTAGATTGTTTCTAAGTCTTTTCAAGATCCTTCCAAGTACGTACTACAATGATTGGTAAGAAGTTGAAATCGGATTCCTGTTAAATAATTTTAATAGTATATTAAAAAGAAAACCCACACACAAAGAAAATATTGACTAGAATAGCGAAACCTTTATCATTAGAAAGTAAATAGAAGATACTTTTAGAAACCAATACATTACCTGGCTCCATGGCTTAGTTGGTCAAAGCGCCTGTCTTGTAAACAGGAGATCCTTGGCTTGAATCCCAGTGGGGCCTTTGTGGCTTTTAAGGGAACATTTCTCTACTACTAAGAAGCGATGAAAACTTGTTGATTACAGCACACTACTTCCCGCCCCAGGCAAAGACACAGGGCTCAAAGAAACAAGTTTAAACCTCGGTAACTCGCTTTTCCTCATGGAAATAAGGGCTAAGATAGTTTCCTGGGGAAGTTAATCTGCCCCAACCCACTTTATGGGATCATTGTCACAGGCAGGATCTCCAGGTGAATTCAGACTGCCCAGGGCGCGGGAATGGGGTGGGCATGAAACCTCTCCAAATTATAACCGTTTACTTGCGGCAGCAATCTGGCATTTAATTATTGCTTCAAACTGCAACTCGAGCTTAATCAAGAACAAATACTATAACTATTTTTGAGATTTTTCTGGAACTAAGGTTTTATGACTCAACCATGGGTCAACGATTGATTATTAAGAGAAGCAGGGTGTTTTGGAGACAATTCTAGAGCTTCTGTGTTGACAAGACAGAGCAGTCCACGTACTGCCTAGGGCGTACTGACGCTTTTCCCTTTCTCTGGTCCCCACCTTAGAGGACGCCCTTACAGACAGTGTTGTGCTTCAGTCGTGCCTGGTACGAGAGAGAAGTTCTCAGTCATGTTTGTTCGGTGAATAAATAAACATGGAATGAACTAATGATGCCTCAGATTAGGGTTGTGTCCCCGTGTTTCTTATTCTCAGGGTCCACTTTAAAGTGTTTTGGTTCAGCAAAGTATTTTCTACCAGGAACGACAACTCAAATTCTAGGTGGTTACAGTCTTCTATTCTCAAAATAGTAAAGCTTTAAGGGTAGCCTGGGGAAAAACGAGATCCGATCTTCCAGACACGCGGAGATGTCCCTCCACCAATCGAAATGAAGAACGAAGCGACACGTGATGCCGTCTCTCCTCGCTCCCCCTTCCCCTTCCCACCATCTCCTCTTCCAGCCCTTTCGCCTCCTGCTTAGTGGGGAGGAGTTACCCGCGGGCAGGTGGTGGACCAGTGTCTGCCATTCACGAAAGTTCCTTTACTCTGTGTGGCTTTGGGGCTTTCTGAGGCACTTCACTGTTTTAATCGTTGAAAAATAAGGAACCCTCAACTATGATCTGCAGTAACCTCTTTCCTGCTGGGTAGTTTTTGGTTTCTGCCCCACCTCTTTCCTCTGCCCCAACCTCGCATCGTTACCCTCACCCCTTAGTCTAACTTTTAAATTGGCACGTTCTAAAATGAAATTCACTGTTCTACCCTCATCCGCACTCTGATATAGAGCTTCCCTCACTCTCCATCTCTAACCCTGTCCTCTAAAAAAAAAAGAAAACCCAGATTCGAACTGCTGACCATTTGTTTAGCAACTGAGCTCTTAACCACTGCGCTACCAGGACTTCCCATGCCCTCTTAAGAACGCCGAATTGACTTAGAAGTGGAATCCATCGGGAGAGAACGGCCACGAGTATCAGGGCGCGGAGTGAGGGTAGGGTAAAAAGCATACGAACACAGGGTCGCAAACTCCTCCTTCGCAAACTGGCTGCGCACTGCGACACTTGAGGCCCATCACGTCCCTCTCTGTGGCTGAGCTCACTAGCTGCCGCAATCTTCTCGGCCTCGCACTAGTCCCCGCTCCTTAGAGGCAGAATTCATACATTCCCGGCCTGAAATATTCCCTTCACAAGGGTTCAGAATGCAAAGAGCGGCATAGGCCACTGTGGCCATCCTGTACTTGGCTCCGAATTCCATTCTCTCCCCGGGACTCAGCCAATGTCAGGAGCTGCATGGCTCTCTGCGACTGGAGTCATGTTTGTTCAATGAATGGAATGAACGAATGGTGCCTCAGATTAGGGTTGTATCCCCATGCTTCTAATCTTTGAATGAAAAACAGCAAGTCACAGAATAATTCATCTAATGTGATTTCATTTCTGTACACTTAAAAACACAAAACTATATTGTTTGTGGATACATATATATTTAGTAAAGCAGAAAACATGGGAAAAAAGCATAAAAAGGGATTAGAGGGTAGTAACTTCTTCTGGAGAGTGAGTAGGAATATAGGAATAGCTGGATCTTAATGTCCTATTTCTTAAAATTTAAATAGAATATAGTACTGTGAATCTTTTCCCTGTAGTATAAATAGTTATGAATTCCTGGTATAGTCTTTTCCAAGACTTCCGTTTCTTTGATTTTTCTACCAGAAACTTAGTTTCTGACCTGTACCAGGCAGGCATCTTTACACAAGTATGAGGAGAGAGCAGAAACCTGTTCATGGTGAGACTCAATGACTCTCATCAATTTATTCTAGTAACTTGCAATATCAGAATGGAGGAAATCAGAATCTTCTAGTGTGAAATATAAGCAAATGGGATTACTGTTACCAATCCAAGGTATGAAATAAAATTATAAATTTTGCTTTATGAGAATAGAGAGAATTCTTTTACCCATGACACTAAAGGTCATCTTATTAAATGCTAGAAACCTATGTGCTATATAATCATTACCTGTTGTCATCAACTCCATTGCAACTCATAGTGATCCTATAGGACAGAGAACTGCCCAATAGGATTTCCAAGGCTATAATCTTTACCGAAGCCAACTTCCACATCTTTCTTCTGTGGAGAGGCTGGTTCAAACCGCCGACTTTTTGGTTAGCAGACTAGCACTTAACTGCTTTGCTTCCAGGGCTCCCTGTGTGATCGTAACCCCCCAAAAATCAAACTTGTTGCGGTGGAGTCAATTCCACTCATAGTGACCCTACAGGACAGAGTAAAATTGCCCCATAGGGTTTCCAAGTAGCGGATAGTGGATTGGAACTGCCCGTCTTTTGGCTAGCACTTAGTAGCTCTTAGCTACTGAGTCGCCAGGGCTCCTGTATAATCATAGATATATATATATATATAATTTTTTAATGCCTGTAGCTATGCTTTAAACTCTAACCTTTAAAAGTAGCTTGTCTTGTTTCACATAATTGTATCTAGGTGGGTCACGCTCACTGAAACACTTGAAACTTATTCTCTCAGAAAACAGATTAATGAACATGTCCTGTTTCCGAGACTCCAGCAGTCTTGGAACCATTGCTCACTGATCTTGTGATGGTCTTAGCAAGGTTTATATTTAAACTTTGATAACATTTAAGCACATACTGGAGCTCTGGTGGGGTTCAGTGGTTAAGAGCTTGGCTACTAACCAAAAGGTTGGCAGTTTGAAGCCACCAGCTGCTATTCTGACATACTCATCAACCAATCAAAATTTCTTTGTTCAAAGTTCTTGATGAACTTATATATATAGTGCCTTCAAATTTCAAATTAGAGCATTGATTTACTGAGTAAATGATGTGCTGCCCAATTTGCAAATTGACTATTAAAACTGCATAACAAACTGTTAATGGTGTTTTGAGTAGTTTGTTTCTAACAAACGTCTCAATTGATGATTACCTCGAAAGGACCAACATATTATGGGCAATATGAATTTCCAGTGTATTGCAATTCATTCTGTAAAATGTTAAGTCACCACTGATGCCAACTGACAGTTTTTCAGTTTAACCTTTTTTTTTTTTTAATTTCTCATTCAAAAATTTATACACATATTGTTTTGTGACAATGGTTGCAATCCCCACAATGTGACCGCACATTCCCGCTTTCCACACTGGGGTTCCCTGTGTCCATTCAACCAGTGTCTGTCCCTTGCTGCCTTCTCATTCTGCTTTTGGACAGGAGCTGCCCATTTTGGTCTCGTATATCTGATTGAACTAAGAAGCACATTCCTCAAGTGTATTGTTTTTGGTTTTATAGTCCTGTCTAATCTTGTCTGAAGAATGGGCTTCGGGAATGGTTTCAGTTCTGGGTTAACAGAGCATCCAGGGGCCATAGTTTGGGGGATTCCTCCAGTCTCTGTCAGACCATTACATCTGGTTTTTTTACGTGAATTTGAACTCTGTTCTACATTTTTCTCCTACTCTGAACTGATAGAAGTATGAATATAAGTATGTTTCTGTTGTTGCTGTTAGGTGCTGTGGAGTCAGTTCCAGCTCATAGCAACCCCGTGTACAACAGAACAAAATGCTGCCCAGTCATGTGCCATCTTCACAATCGTTGCTATATTTGAGCCTATTGCTGCAGCCACTGTGTGAATCCATCTCGTTTTGGGTCTCCTCTTTTTTGCTGACCCTCTACTTTACCAAGCATGATGTCCTTCTCCAGGGACTGGTACCTCCTGATAACAAGTCCAAAGTATATTTCTAATGATTCTGAAATGGTATGTACGTGAATATAAGTATACGTCTATTGATCATGAAATGGGATATGGTCACCGAATAATATACATATCAATGACACTTTTCTTTATAAGTTGATAACATTCCCCATGTTCTGAGTCCAATAAGCAGCACAGTCAATACATTACTGTTGAACTAATTTAGAAAATATGGAGCATTCCAATCTTCACTAGATATTTCTAGCACCAACCCATTGTTTCTGAGTGCCATTGATGTGGATTAGAAGGAGAGGGAGCAAGACTTAGGTGTTATTAACTGGCTGTCTAGGTAGCACCCAAAATGGTTTGAGTGTAAAAGACACCTTATTGGTCTTTAGAGACAAAATTAGGAGCCGGCACTTTTCTTTCCCTACCAGTCCCCTGTGACTCCCTCTGCTATCTGTACAGCTACCTTTCTTAAGACAGACACCTAAGACACTTTATTGGCCTGATCCTGGATAAAAGCAACCTGAGAAAAAGATGTCAGATAATAGCACAGATGTCTAAGAACAAAAATAAGACAGTCTTGGCTGAGTTAATAATGTGTACACATACTTTTTATATTTAAAATATAACGTAACTAACCTCAGGATCTTCAGCTTCTCTGAATATGAGGAACCCCCTTACTAAACAATTCTAATTGTTTAGCTCTATGGTTGTAAATGCAACTAGAATGCCCCTTAGAAGCAAGGATGGTGAGATTTTAACTTGCTTACTTTGGACACATCATCAGGAAAGATCAGCTTCTAGAAAATGACATTACGTTTGGTAGAGGGTCAGCAAAAATGAGGGTAACCCTCAATGAGATGGATCAACACAATAGCCACAACAGTGGACTCAGACATGGCAATGATTATGAAGACAGCACTGGACCAGGCAACATTTCGTTCTGTTATACATAAGGTCACCTTAAGTTGAGCTGACTTGATGACAACTAACAACAACATGGTTATAAAATGCACAAAGCAACACAACAAATTGAAGTGACTGTTCCTTTTGGGAGTACACATTCAGATCAGTTGGGACAAAAACCTTGGCATGTATAGAACAGCAGAAAACAATACTCAATGACATCTTTATTTTGAGTCAACAGCTCTCTTCAGGCTCTTATCCACAAACTTATAAAATATCTTGTAATATACTTTATTTGTAAGTATTTTAATAACATACACTAAAAAAAAAAATAAAAAAAATAAAAAAAAACCTATTGCCATCCAGTGAATTCTGACTCACAGCAACCCTATAGGACAGAGTAGAACTGCCCCCACAGGGTTTCCAAGGAGCAGCTGGTGGATTCAAAATGCCAACCTTTTGGTTACCAGCCAAACTCTTATCCAATGCACCAATAAAATAAATAATGATAGGTAATAACACGTAAGTTTTAAACTTTACCTTTTAAAATATAATTAATCTTACCAAGCATACTGTTTAAGACTCTGTTTTTACTGCTTGGATTTTACCCTCAATTTTAATGTTATGAAGAACAAATGATTTACATATAGACAAGAGAATGTAAGAAAAAAATGTGTGCTTTCAAGTACTTTTTCTATCTTTGCACTATTCGTTTTTAATTTTTTGAAGAATATTTTTGTTGTTAATTGAAGATCACCTATTAAATATCTCAATTTATTATTAGCCTAAGGTGATAAAATAATATTATTAAAAACATCACAATCCTAACTGGTATTAAAATCCTATAAAAAAGTGACACTGAAATTTTACTAATATATTATAAATGGATTAATTCTGTGAGCGCACCTTATTTGTAGCTTGCCTGAAATACAATTTAAGTCAGGAACACTTATCTGATCTGTTAGACAAGTATAAGAATTGAGGAGGTTTCCATTCAAAGCTTGTATGAACCAAAATATTGTTTGCCTTATATCCCACATGGTGATAAAATCAGGGGAAGGAAATATAACTGCCTTTTAAATCAAATTTTAAAAAGTTAGTCCAAGTATTTACCAAGGTAGAAGTAATAAGTGACTTGAAATTTTATATACTCGTATAGGGACCTTATAGGACAGTGTTGAACTGCCCTGTAGCGTTTCCGAGGAGCAGCTGGTGGCTTCAAACTGCCAAGCTTTTGGTTAGCAGCCGAGCTCTTAACCACTGAGCCTTCAGTGCTCCTGTTTTTGTTGTTGTTTTTTTAATTGCTGTAGTTATTTTTAAAGAACCTTAACTTTTGAAACTTGGTTAAAAGACAAAGCAAATGTTTCCTAAAGCTTGCCTTTTGTTTTTAGTCTTAGTAACCAAGACTCCACCCATTAAGTAAAAATCCATCATATCCTTTTCAATTTTTTTTCCGTGTGTGTGTGTGTGTGTGTGTGTGTGTGTGTGTGTGTGTGTGTGTGCAGGTGGGAGTTAACCATTTTGAAAAATAATTTTCTGTTGGAAAATATCCCAGAACCTGATTTTGGTTAATGTCATGTCACTATTTGAGAACTCTTTTCTTCTAATGACAAATTTGTTTCTAATGTTTGGAAGGAGTGTGAAATTCATTGTTTTAAAATTGAATTTAAACTTATTTGAGCATCTCTGAGGGCACTATGTCTGCAGGGCTTTGCCCAGCTGTTGCATTTCTTGGGCCAACAATTGTTTAGTAGTTTTTCAAAAAGTGTCTTCTAATATAGTCCATTGGTAATGTTCAGGCATATCCTGTACCTCATTTTGGGTATTCAAGGTGGCTGTTATCCAATTAGATTTTAGCATTTTTTTCCTAATCTTCCAGGTCATGCTCTAATCTATTAATAAAAATAGCAGCACAATGCCTCAACTAGGATCTGTGATTCCAGAACTTTGTCTGGATCTTTAGGATTTTCTTTAGAAGGTGTCTTGACTTAATCTACTCAGGGAAGGTGTATGAATTTCTTTTACCATGTACATGCAGACTGATTGAGCATATGCTAGACCAGTGGTCTTTACTGGGACTTCCTTTTCTCTATTTTGTAAATAGTGTCTTGGATTTACACATTATTTAATAAACTAAGCAGAACCACTATTAGTTGACAGAGTTGCTATACAACTGGCTGGCTGGAATTACACATTTCACATACTGATACAACTCTTCCCCTAAATTTTTTCTTTTTTTTTTGCAAGATTTTTTTTTTTTTAATTGTACTTCAGGTGAAGGTTTACAGAACAAATAGTTTCTCATTAAACAGTAGTACACATATTGTTTTAAGACATTGGTTAACAACCCCACGACATGTCAACCCTCTCCCTTCTCGACCTTTTTGTTTTTTGGTGAAAATATACATAGCCAAAGATACACCATTTCAAACTTTCCATAAATTTTTGAGGGTTGACAGACTGGGTAAATAGTCTACATTATCTTATAATTCACTCTTGGATCAAGGCTTTAAAGTGTGAGTTTTCCTCTCTTTGGGAAGTGTTCTCATGGGACATTAAGGGACAGATCCCTGAGAGCTGGTGCTATGGATTGAATTGTGTCCCCCAAAAATGTGTGTCAGCTTGGTTAGACCATGATTCCCAGTATTGTGTGATTGTCCACCATTTTGTCATCTGATGTGATTTTCCTGTGGGTTGTAAATCCTACCTCTATGATGTTAATGAGGCAGGACTCAATCTGCAAGACAAGGTTTCGTCTGAAGTCAATCTCTTTTGAGATATAAAAGAGAGAATCGAGCAGAGACATGGAAACCTCATGCCACCAAGAAAGCAGCACCGGGAGTAGAGTGTGTCCTTTGGACCCGGTTCCTGCTCCAAGAAGCTTCTAGAGCAGGGGAAGATTGATGACAAGGACCTTACCCCAGAGGCAAAAAAGAGAGAAAGCCTTCCCCTGGAGCTGACACCCTGAGTTTGGACTTCTAGCCTACTTTCTAAACCATGAGAGAATAACCTTTTATTTATTGAAGCCATCCATCTATGGTATTTCTGTTATAGCAGCACTAGTTGACCAAGATGACCGGTATAGTTTATTAATGTGGAAAAAAAAATTTTTACTGCCTTGTTTGCCAGGTCTCAGAAACTGATAGGTTTTTGAGATTAGTTTAAATGATAGAGATTACCTTAAAAGAAAAATCATAGTAACAGTCACAGTTTTAGAGTTAAAATCAGATTTGAAGTCATTAATAAAGGTGGTGGCTGTCTTAAGAAAGGCAGCTGTACAGATAAGCAGAAGGAGTCATAAGGGACTGGTAGGGCAAGAAAAGAGCTTTTTGCCTAATTTTGGATGTTACCTGTAAGGGAATCAACTCAAGATTTATATTATCTCTTTGAGAATTTATACCAATCAGAAAAGGCAGTCTACTTATTTGAGGCCATTTTTGGTTCTAAACCAAACCAAAACCTGTTGCCGTCAAGTCGATTCTGACCCATAGCCACCCTGTCAGACAGAATAGAACTGCCCTGTAGAGTTTCAAGGAGCAGCTGGTGGATTCAAACTGCTGATATTTTGGTTAGCAGCCTGAGCTCTTAACCACTGCCTCACCATAACTATTTTTGGTTCTAGGTCTTGTCTAAAATAGATTTGGTCCTATCAAAAAGCCCTGTGGAGGCCACTGTAAATTCAAATCATCTCTAGTTAATGAGTTCCATATTTCTAAAAAGTTGCATGCTTTGTACCCAAATGCATAAATGTGTAAAATGTTATGGTCCTCTTGAGAGATAGATTTATTTGTTTCAAACTAAATGTTTTCATAGCATGACAAATGACAAATTGCTCCAACCAGTTAACCTTGATTCTTAGAGGTGCTGTAATAAGCAGTCACATTCTTTGAGGAGCCCAAAAGATCCCACTGGCCACTCAGGATTATAATAATCCCTTAAAGATATAAGAATCAATTTTATAATTCTAGCAAAAGCCAAATTTAAATAAAGACTTCATATATTTATGAAAACAATTCTATGCAGGCAAAACACAAAATAATTTCCTATAGCCAAAATAATTCTGTGAGTGATTAGTAATTTAGTCTCTCTAGGGGCTTTTGTTATTCCATAGGAATGAGATTTAGACATCTATCCATGGAATGAATACCTTGAACATTCACAGAATTCCTCGACATAAAACACTGATCAGAAACCTGTGGAATCATAGTCGGCTCCTCTTGCTGGGGGCCCCACCAATGTCAAACTATGTTTCCAGTATCTCTACCTGGAGGAGGGTTGCTGTTGCAACACCAACCACAAGAATGTTCAGTTCTTCACTCCTAAACTGTCTCTCCAAACGCTCACCTTTGGTGGCAAGATGTCTTAAAACCAAGTTGGACAAGCACCATTGGAAATGGCCATCATCATAGATTAATCTTAGCATCATTAGACATGATATAATCGGATAGTATGTTTCTATTGATTCAATGAAATCTGCTCCACATAATGTTTTATCCTTCAGCTGGCTAGATAGGGTTTGCTTCCATGGAAATAGTAGGGTTTCAAGAGAGAGAGTAGAAGTTCACAAGGCCTCTTAAGTCTAATCTTAAAACTGGAACATTGTCACTTTTTCCAGAGTCTATTAGTCAAATTAGGTCACTGAGAAAAGGGAAAATAACTCTACCAGTTACCAAGCTTTAACCCCTCCTAATCTTAGACCTTTTGGTTAGCAGCTGAGCTCTTAAACACTGTACCACGAGGGCTCTGATCTCAGACAGGAGCCCTGGTGGTGCAGTGCTTAAGTGCTGGCTGCTAACCAAAAGGTTGGCAGTTCATATCTACCAACTGCTCCTTGGAAACCCTATGAGATGGTTCTAACCTGCCCTATAGGGTTGCTATGGCAATGGGTTTGGTGGTTTTTTAATCTTAGACAATATTATTCTTTCTCAATTAAAATTTTCATGTGAATTTACCTTATTTCCCAGACTCACCTCTTTGAGAACACCTATTTCACTGTAGCTAACTTCCATCTTACCTGCTCCCTCCCCTCATCTACTACCCACTCACTTGTAGTATTTCTCTTAAAGGATCTTGGTTAGTGGAAGAAGTTAGCAGGAAAGTGGGGTGTACCTCACTCACTACCTTATAACCAGCCAGTCAGTCATAATCCTCTAAAGTGGTTTTCTTCTTCATAGGCTGTTAGAAAGTTTAATACAGTAAAGAGTGGCAGAGCCAGAAAGTGATCTTCCTTCCCACTGATGCTACTAAAATTAGCAGTGACAGAGCATATGTCTATAAATCAATTTTAAGCAATCAATTTAGAAAAAATAATAGCTGGTAACTCATAACTTTCTGTATTATTTGAATTGTTACAACACATATGATTTACATGTGTAATTGAACATTTTAAAAAAAGGAACAATGTCATTATCTAAAACTAACTCGTAACAGGGAACAATCAGTTGCCCATTTACGGAGACTTGTAATCTCACAACAAGGTGCACTGGATTCTCTCACTTCACATTATAAACCAAAGCAAGCTTGAGTAAAATCACAAAACCAGTAATTGACATACAGTCAAACTAGTGATTGTGAAGCACTCCAAACATTCCTTCCTGGGCAACTGAAGACATATGTTAATGCAAAATAACAATGTACCAGAATATGATGTCCAAACATTAAAGAAAATCAGTGTAATGGAATAGAAAATCCAGATATTAAACACAACCTTAGCAAGAATTCAGTATATGATATATTTAGTATTTCAAATCAGTGGAGAATGATGAATTATTCCACAAATGTTGCTTCCATCTTGTCTACCACACCCAGGGAGCAGGTCTACAGCAGGTGGTGTTCACAGGGACCAGGCCTCAGCTCTCCTTCCCACCCAATTGCTTCTTCGGCGGACACCACCATTAGCAAGAGGTTAGGATCCGGTGAGAAGGGGTGGTTGTGCCTCGGGAAAACGATTAGCTGGAAAGAAAACAACCGCCACAAAGTGAATCAAATCCCCAAAATGTCTAGCCTGAAGTCAGATGCCTTCCTTTGATCCACACATCGTCACAACTGGTGGCTGCACAAGAGGAGAGACATTTTCTAATTGCTCACTGAGTGGCTGGTACGTTCTTGGGCTTTTTACAAACGTGCCTCAGGAGGGCACTCAGCGTGGTCTATTCTTCGTAGTTTCCAGGAGGTGGCAGGCCTGGGAAGAAGCCCTCGACGTCGAGGCAGGAATGGACGCTGAGCTGAGAGGGTTGCGGGCTGAGGTGGTCTCTTCTCTTCCACTTCACGATGATTTTCATGTACTCCCACGGGGGTCTCAGTTCGGACTTTGTCTTCATTCTGATGGCAAACTGAGCGTTTGTAGCCCTGATTACAGAGGAACATTCAGTCCTTTTCTTTTTCGCTTTACAGCCTAATACTACCCGCTGAGAGAGGTCCAGCAGCATAAGTGTAAAAGTTTGTTCAGAAAGGAAGTTTGGTGTCAAGTTAAGGGCAGGATTGTGGAGAAAATTGGAATTCGTATTTCTCGCCAGCCTGTTACTGTGTGACATTGGAGAAGTTACTTAGCTTTTGTGTTAATAGCACCATCTTTGAAGTGAATAGTGACAATCATGTAATTTTGTTAAGATTACAAGAAAAAAATCCAGACGAATAGCTCAGACTCTTAACTATTGTATACAGTTTTTCCCATTTTTGTTCTGCGAGACCACGTGGCCTAATGGATAAGGCGTCTGACTTCGGATCAGAAGATTGAGGGTTCGAATCCCTTCGTGGTTGGATACTGTTTTTTACACTCCCTCGTCCCTCTTTCCCAGGGTGGGCTGCTCAGAACTCCATATCCTCAAGTTATAGCATCCTAGCGCTTTCGGAAAGAGAACCTGAAGAAGTCTCTGCAGCCGTCCCAGTGGGAAACAGGATGATGCGTCAAAGGGATCTCCTCTGGGATCTGTCTGATCCAAAAGAGGAGCAGTTGGTGCTTGCATCTTCCACCCGCTTGTACGAAGCTCACGGCCAGGTAAGCACACAGATGTATAAGATTTCTTGGTCTTTGTGGACCCTCTTTCAGCGGGCTGGGTGCCTGGGAGAGGCAGGGTACGAAAAGTTCAGAAGTTCTATTTGTCTGGTCCGGCAGCACGAGAACATCTTGTTGATGTGAGCCTGTGACGACCCTCCCCTTTCCTTTTGTCCATAGTAGACGCTTGGAGAAATTAAACGTTTGTCCCGCTGAAACACACACAAAACACGTCTGCATTGGGAGTTAATTTATTTTTGTCAGTTTAACGTCGCCCCTTTTCGATTGGAAAACTTCCCACATTTTAGAGGAGCTAGAGAAACACAACATTATGGAATCCGATCCTGATTCAGGTGGATGTCGACAGGGATACTGTCCGGTCTTTCTCGTAGCCTCTGCGACAAGAACCTCCCGGGTTCTCCCACACTTTCGCATCGCGGGGTGAATTAGTTGCACTATCAGCCATATCTGACAAACCAAAGTTTAAATTGAGACCTGAAACCATGAGAAGGAACGAGCCAGGGAAACATTAGGACCAAGAGGGAGAAGCTTCTGCAAAAGACGACAGAATCTGGCTAAATATATTAGAATATTTAGATGAAATGGAAAAATTATTGGAACAATGAAACTTGTTAGATTCATGAACGAATAGCAAGTATGAATAGTCTCAAACTATTAGATAAATTGAATTTATTGTCAAAACTCTTCCTACTGAGAAAATTCCATCCCCTGTCACTTAGTCACTAGGAGCCAGAATCGACTCGATGGCAACGGGTTTGGTTTTTTGTTTGGTCACTTAGTCACTTAAATAGGCAATTTCTTCAAAGCATTCAAAGAAGAAATAAATCTAATCAGTCACAAACTTTTCCACAGTATAGAAAAAGGGGAAGACCCACAATTACTCTTGCAGAAGGGCATAATAAGATTTTCTTTTTCATATAATGTACCTTCTAAACAGATTTGTTGTTGTTAGGTGCTGTTGAGTGAAATATTGAAAACATTCTTGCTGAGATTTGTAACAAGTCTGGGGAATCATCTTTCACCACTTCTACTCAATATTACAAACTCCTGTATGCCTTATTCATTGCCTTTCTCAGTCATACTAAGAAAAGAAATAAAAGGTATAATGAAAGGAAAGGAAGAAACAAAACTGCCATTATCCTCAGATAATATAATTGTGTGCTAAAATAACTATTGGATTATGATAGATATATTACAATCTAATAGATTTGAGATCAACTAGATTGTAATGTATTATATTAGACCTAAACGAATGAAGAAATAAAACAATATAGGATACATACAAGGAGAAAAGAAGGAAACTGGAGGATAAGTTCTTCACTACTTTTCTACATGATGAGCCCTTTTATTTTTTTACTCTGCTTAAGGCCTAGAATTTGATAGAAAAATAAACTTCATCTATTAAACAATTTTCATTTTTTTATTTTAATCATTGACAAACTTCAGTCAGAGGTTCTGACAAGCATGTGATATAATCCAAAACCAAAGCAGAGAAAATGAATTTTTTAAAACTTTTTTTGGTAGACTTATAAGTGGAAAATGATTTACTTTTAGGCTTATGGACATATTTAAGAGAGCTTATGGAAATCAAGGGACCACAGAATCAGGAAGAATCCTTGGGGTTGGAAGATAGACCTCAATATGGCAGAGAAATTTTTAATATTTATGCACTTAAAAGAGACTTGGAAATGAGTAAGTCCAAACTTCTACCAAGGGCAAGAAACTCTTTCGTAAACTATAAAAGTTGTTATTCAGCCTCTACGTACCTACTCCTACTAACTTATTATCTCAGAATTAGCCTAATATCTTTTTAAATGGAAGAAAAAGAAAGAAAAGTACAAAAAGAAGGACAGTTGTTTGGAGGTCTTTAGGGCAGTGAAAAGAAAATTGGTAGGAACAGAAAAGGTTTTGAACAGAAACAGACACACACATACACACAAACAAGCACACACACACCACATTCCAGAATGCCTAACTATAAGGTCAGTTTTTAAAGAGAAAGCTTTAGAGATGGGTGTAGGTCAGAATATCACAGAATTCATCGGCGCTCAGGTTGAAATTTCAGTGTAGGTTATTTTTATCACACAGTAAACACTAGACTCTAGACTATGAGTCAGAATCACCTTGATGGCAATGTGTTTGGGTTTGGTTAAACACTAGACTCAGGTAGCAATTTAACAACAAATCCTCTTAACCCCTAGGAAGCTCCAGGACTCAATAGCGGTCATAGAGAAGGGCCGTAAGTTACTCTGGAAGAGGAAAGGCAAAACTTCACTCATTCAGGCCTGTCTTGGATTAAATGGGAACCTCCATAAGCTAATTGGAAACCTCCAATGTTAGTTATAAAGAAAAATATATTCATAACCTTGGGGCAGGGAAGAATTTCTTAAACAACCACAACAACATGGCAACAATAAAGGAAAAAAAGACTGATATATTTGGTGAAATATATATATATGTATATATTTCGACAATGCTTTCAGTGCAGCTTGCACTTCTTCCTTCGGTATCATCAGTTCCTGATGATATGCTACCTCCTGAAATGAACAGCCACCTGTTCTTTTTGGTACAGTGACTCTGTGTATTCCTTCCATCTTCTTTTGATGCTTCCTGCTTCGTTCAATTTTTTTGCCCATAGAATCCTTCAATATTGCATCGTGAGGCTTGAATTTTTTCTCCAATTCTTTCAGCTTGAGAAATGCTGAGCGTGTTCTTCCCTTTTGGTTTTCTAATTCCAGGTCTTTGCACATTTCATTATAATATTTTCCTTTGCCTTCTCAAGCTGCCCCTTGAAGTCTTCTATTCAGCTCTTTTACTTCATTTCTTCTGTTCGTTTTAGATATTCTGCGTTCAAGAGCAAGTTTCAGGGTCTCTTCTGACATCCATTTTGGTCTTTTCTATCTTTTTAATGGCCTTTTGCGTTCTTCATGTATGATGTCCTGAATGTCATCCCTCAACTCACCTGCTCTTTGGTCATTAGAGTTCAATGCAGCAAATTTATTCTTGAAATGGTCTCTACATTCAAGTGGGATATACTGAAGGTCATACTTTGGCTCTCGTGGACTTGTTTTAATTTTCTTCAGCTTCAATTTGACCTTGCATATGAGCAATTAATGGTCTGTTCCCCAGTCGGCCCTTGGCCTTGTTCTGACTGACGGTATTGAGCTTCTCAATCATCTTTTACACAGATGTAGTTGATTTGATTCCTGTGTATTCCATCCAGGAAGGTCCACATGTATAGTTGCCATTTATGTTGTTGAAGAAAGGTATTTGCAACGAAGAAGTCATAGGTCTTGTAAAATTCTATCAAGCAATCTCCGGGGTTGTTTTTATCACCAAGGCCACATTTTCCAACTGCCAATTTTTCTTCGTTTTCAACTTTCACATTCCAATCACCAGTAATTATTGATGCATCTTGATTGCATGTTTGATCAATTTCAGACTGCAGAAGTTGGTAAAAATCTTCAGTATTTTCATTGTTGGCATTAGTGGTTGGTTCATAAATTTTAGTAATTGTCATATTAACTGGTTTTCCTTGTAGGCGTATGAATATTATCCTATCACCGACAGTGTTGTACTTCAGAGGAAATCTTGAAATGTTCTTTTTGACTTATTTAATCTGTATGCTGAGCAAGTAATCTGAGAAGATGGACTATACGAATTAGGATTGGAGAAAGACTCATTAATAACCTGCAATATGCAGATGACACAACCTTTCTTGCTGAAAGTAAAGAGGACTTGAAGCACTTACTGATGAAGATCAAAGACTGCAGTGCTCAGTATGGGTTACAGCTCCACATAAAGAAAACAAAAATCCTCACAACTGGATCAATAAGCAGTATCATGATAAAGAGAGAAAATATCTAAGTTATCAAGAATTTCATCTTACTTGGATCCACAATCAATGCCCATAGAAACAGCAGTCAAGAAACCAAATGACACGTTGCATTGGGCAAATCAGATGCAAAAGATCTCTTTATAGTCTTAAAAAGCAAAAATGTCACCTTGATGACTAAAGTGTGCCTGACCCAAGCCATGGTATTTTCAATTGCCTCATATGCATGCGAAACCTGGACAATGAATAAAGAAGATTGAAGAAGAATTGAAGTATTTGGATAATGGTCTTGGCAAAGAATATTGAATACACCATGGACTGCCAGAAGAACAAACAAACCTGTCTTGGAAGAAGCACAGCTAGAATGTTTCCTAGAAGTGAGGATGGCAAGACTTCACCTCATGTACGTTGTTCATGTTATCAAGAGGGATCAGTCCCTGGAGAAGGACATCGTGCTTGGTAAATAGAGGGTCAGTGAAAAAGAGGAAGACCCTCAACGAGATGGATTGACATAGTGGCTGCAACAATGGGCTAACACGTAGCAACAATTGTGAGGATGGTGCAGGACTAGGCAATGTTTCGTTCTGTTGTACATATGGTTGCTATGAGTCAGAACAGACTCCATGGCACCTAACAACAGCATCACTTCTTTACCAAATGTTAATTAGTGTTGGTTAATACAAGTCAGCCTTGCTCAGAGTGGGGCCAGGGAAAATGTAAACACTTCAAAATGTACTACTACTAGTTGTTGTTAGTTGCCGTGGAGTCAATTCCTACTCCTGGAGACCCCTTGTGTGCAGAGTAGAACTGAGCTCCATAGTGTTTTCAAGGCTGTGACCTTTTGGAAGCAGATGCCAGGCCTGTCTTCCCAAACTCCGCTGGGTGGGTTCGAACCACCAAACTTTTGGCTAGTAGCTGAGCTAGTGCTGAGTCTTTGCATATGGGCAATTATAAATCTATAAAGCCACAGAGTTCTATGTCTCCAGGATGTCTCAGATAAAGCTTAAGACCCAGGAAGTGAAATTATGTGGCCAGGGAGCCCTACGTCTCCAGGATGTCTCAGATAAAGTTTAAAACTTAGAAGGTGAGATTATGTGGCCAAAGAGCTCTGCCTCCAAGATGTCTCAGATAAAGCTTAAGAACTAGAGGGTGAAATTACATGGCCTATGCACAGTGCTTCTCGCTCAACTTGGAGCCTATAACGTGTCAGTTGATTTTCTGAAACTGAATACCTTCGTCTCTGTCATTACCCTGGGCATCATGGACTTATTAAGAATGATAAGAATCCCAGTGAAAGCCCAAACCAAAACCAAAAACCGAACTCATTGCTGTCAAGTCCATTTCAACCCAACAGCGACCCTGTAGGATAGAGGAGAACTGCCCCGTAGAATTTCCAAGAAGCGGCTGGTGGATTCAAAATCCCGAGCTTTTGGTTAGCATCCGAACGCTTAACCACTCACTGCTCCACCAGGGCGCCAGAGGAAGCCCGGAGGACAGAAAAAACTGAAGGAAGGAAAGCGGGCTTCAAAGGACAGCAGCAGGACAATGTGAACATTTCGCCTCTTGTGGCGAAAGGATTGGAAGAATGCAATATTCAAAATGTTTGTTATGCATAACTTTGAGCTGGGAATTTTAAGACAAATCATAAGCAGAGTCTGGACTATGACTTTTAACTAAGGTATAAATCACAACACTTCCTCATTATAGAGATCTCAACCTCTAATCCCACTGTTTTGAATTTGCATGGGTCAGGGAGCAGGAAAAACTGCTCCAGGTGAGGCTCGAACTCACAACCTCGGCATCGCTCACAGATGTACTGCCTTATAAGTACCGCGCGCTAACCGATTGCGCCACTGGAGCTACCGTTTAGGGAAGTTTGGGAGGTTTTAATACAGACGTTTTTATAGACGCAGATTAAATGTTTTTAAAAAATCTATGTTACAAGTAGTAAATAA
The DNA here is from genome assembly GCA_030035585.1 of Dugong dugon. Lineage (NCBI taxonomy): Eukaryota > Metazoa > Chordata > Mammalia > Sirenia > Dugongidae > Dugong > Dugong dugon. The sequence goes on along the minus strand of CM057464.1, from coordinate 38,967,252 downwards.
TGTGGACGAGAGAGCAGCTTCTGATTTGGCACCTTCACTAACGGGATTAAAAGCTGCAATCAAGGGATCCCCGGTACTAGCCGACCTGTAGCCGTTTCCCGCACAATACAGTGAAGTCCGGGGCCTGAGTACCGTGATTTTTCGCTCTGGTTCCCACGGCTTCTCTAAATGCACAAGGTTAATTGAAAGCATTTGCGAATGAAAGAAAGTCACTTCGGTTCCACGAAGGCCGAAAGCTAAAATGACTGCAGGTAAAGCAGACGTGTCGATCACAACACTCTGGACTAGGTCTCACCAAGGAGGATGCATTTCTCCTGTATGGAACCTGTGCATTTTCAGGCGCTTTCGGGTTTCAGCGGACCTCCATCTCGGCCAGTCTACTTTCTTGCACCTCCGCTCTCTGCGCTGCGCTAGCCTTTCTTCTGCTTTAAATGCCACACGTACCCCCACCCACTCGCTTGTTTTTAACCTAAGAATGCGAAAATAATTTGCTACCTTGAAACATTCAGAGAGCTAATATCTCCTTTAGAAAAGCTACTGTTTTAAATGTATAGACGCAGCACAAGCTAAAGAAGTGCAGAAAACCGGAAAACGATGATTTGTAAATTTTCTAGTCTCATAAACAAAAATTCCTTGTTTACATTTGTTGTATTTCGTTTCAGTCTTTTTTCTGTGACGCCTTCATAGAGGGTTTTTGTGGAGAGGGTCATGACTGTAAAAAAAAAAAAAAAAAAATACACACACACACACATACATACTGAAAACAAAACCCGTTGCCGTCTAGTCGATTCTGGCTCGTAGCGACCCTATAGGACAGAGAAGAACTGCCTCATACGGCTTCCAAGACTGTGACTGCCACATCTTTCACCCGCAGAACAGGTGGTGGCTTTGAGCAGCCAATTAGCAGCTGAGATCTTAACCACTGCGCCACCAGGGCTCTTTCACATACATGCACACATATATATGTGCAGTTTTGTAACCTGTTTTATTTTTCTTTAATACTATAACAAATTACTTTTCATAATGATGACTGTCCTGAAGGAAACACATAGCACCTGCTACAGGGCTGGGACTATTCTAAGAACTTTAGGTATAATGACTCATTATCACATATTATTACATGTTTTTAAAAGACAATATGCACTCTATCCACTGATGTTCCAAAATTTAATTAATGCTGCTGGACCTCTTTGACCTGTGTTTTGATCCAGAGGACATTTTGACACTGCAGTGCATTCTAGAGTTTAAAGGCCAATGCACCAGGACAAATGCTGTCTTTCTGATTTTATGTTTTCTCTTCCTAGGAATATCCCAGCTTGAGCTAAAGAGCTATCCCAGAAAGGGCCTCAAGGAAGGGCCAAAGGTGACAAACCCATTGGGACCTTCTTCTCTCTGATTCCCTAACCATAAACATTGCCTTCTAAAGAGAAAGCAGAGTTCTAAGGAGAGAAAACCAACGATTGGAGAGCAAATAAAATTTTTCAGTAGGTGTACCGTTTTTCCTTTAAAGCTATCATTGAGCATATGCTATATATAAAATTTAAAATAGCTCTTGTCACAAGCTCTATGGAGTGCCATTTCTTGTTTGAGGACAATGTAATCGACACTTAACGGGAGTCTAGAATATTGAATATTATTTCTCTTCTTCTTTGTATCTCTCAAGGAATTAAGATAGGCAGACAGACTGGTTTTGTAAGAAAATTATTTTGGGAGAAGCATCATATTGTGGATTTATTTTGCTAATATTTGATTGAGAATATTTGTGTCTATATTCAAAAGTGAGACTAGTCTGTAATTTTCTTTTTTTCTACCTATCCTTGTCATATTTTTCTACCTATCCTTGTCATATTTTTCTAACAAAGTTATGCTAGCCTCAAATTAGAAGGGAAGTGTATGTTCTTTTCTATTTTCTGGAAGACTTGGAAATATTTGATTCTTAAACAACCACTAAAAAAAAACCAAGACCACTAAAAAAAAGGCCAAGCCAGTTGCCATCGGGCTAACTCCAACTCATAGGAACCCTATAAGACAGAGCAGACCTGACCCATAGGGTTTCCAAGGAGTTACTGGTGGATTCAAACTGCCAACCTTCTGGTTAGTAGCAAGGCTGTTTAACCACTGCACCACAGGGACCACTAGGAGTCTCTGTACCAGTGCTACTCAAAGTAGACTATAGCATCAGCATCACCAGGAACTTGTTTGAAATGAAAATTTTGGACCCTACCCCAGACTACTAAATCTCTGGAGGTGGAGGCCAAGAATCAGTTTCAACAAGCTCCACTGCTAATTCTTACATATACTAAAGTTGGAGAAGCACTGAATTAGACAACTGGCCCATAGATGCTTTTTCTTAGTTATCTTGTACTTAAATTTATTTTTGTTCTTTAGATGGAAAGGTAGCTAGAAGGCACCTTTGAGAACATGATAAAATGTTTTAACCTCTCATCAGAAAATGTGCATATACATATATGCAAAACTATGCTTTCCATTACCATTCTGGATCTCATAATTTTTGCCCAACTGTGGCCAAGTTAGTCTTCTATTTGTAATGCCAGCTTAATAACATACATATTAGATATGTTTCTGCAACAACTTTTAGTTTTTCTCATTCATAATATAAATGAAGTTTTTCACCTAAAAATCATAATTTTAATCAAAGTTAAATAGTTATTTATAATTAAAAAATTGTAATTTTAATTAAAGTTAAATTAAAAAACCAAACCCGTTTATGTTGAGTTGGACTCATAGGGTTTCTAAGGAGTGGCTGGTGGATTGGAACTGCCATCCTCTTTGTTAGCAGCTGTAGCTCTTAACTACTGTGCAACCAGGGCTCCCAAAGTTAAATAGCTATTTCTAATTTAGAAATGGATCATTTTACTCATTGTTCCATTTGAGTCTTACCACCTAATCTGTCGAACAGAGAAGTTTTATTATACCTTTTAGAACTGTGAAAATTGAGATCCTGAGGGTCAAGCTGCTTTCATTAAATCATTTCACAAGTGTTTACTGAGTACATTCCAACCTGTCACATACTGAATAGAAGGTGAACTTACGCAAGGTGTCAGTAGTACGTAACCAAAACTGGGACATAATAATGGTCTTCAAAACCTAAGTCAGTTTTTCCCTTAAGCTGCTCTGCTGCCTCCTTTTATATCCCCAGAGCAGAACTTGTTTAGTCTTCACTCAGTGGTGGTGTAGGGGAAAAACATCACAAAGTGTAGTAAAGCAAAAAGAAAGTTTTATATACTCAAAAGGGCAACAGTGGGAAGCAGACAAGCATGCTGCCGGAGCTAATGTCTGCCCAAATCCAGAGAACATTACAGAGTAAGCACAAGTGGGAAAATGGACAAGCATGCTGCCACAGCCATGCCTGCCTGAGTCCAAAGAACATTAGAGTCATCAGTATATATTAACATTACAAATGGGCAAAACTATTGAAAGCTTCACCTTTTCACAGATTGGCTAGAAACTGTCTTCCTACATTTTGAATTGTCTTTCTTAACAGTCATTGGTACAGGTTTGGAGGGTCTTCATTGGTCCAACAATTTTCTATTCACTAAAAGTTAATAGAAAAAAATAATAGTGGACAGTCTTTTGTGTTCTGTTTGATTGGCTTTATGTGAGTTTCCCTAAAAGATATTTTCCAAGATTATTTTAGCTATCATTACACCTCAGGGCCCAGCTGATGTGTCCTTGTGAGTCCTTGTGAGCCCTTGTGAGCCCATCTCCCGCTGGGTCACAGTCTCTCTGTTCAAGGACAGGGGATAATGATTCCAATATTGTCTTCTGAATCAGTGGAAAATGATTGTGTGCCTCTTCCATACATTCCCAGCTCCATGCCTGGTGTTAAAATCTCTTGGCCACAACCTTTCCATTTTGTAATTTTCAAAGAACTTTCATAGGCATAACTTCATCTGCTCATTAAACACTATGTAGGGTAAGTGTTCAAAGTTATTTTCTGGAGGATAAAACTATGAGTTAGGCATAGTTCATGCAGTTCCTTATTTAACATTCCTACAAATGTTATGATTTAGGCACTATTACTATACCCCGTCTAGTGATGAGGAACTGAGGCACAGAGAAATTCTAACCTATCTAAGTAATGAAATTTGTAGTTTGCAGTACCAGGATTTGAATTCAGTCAGTTGACTACAGGTCCTGTGTTTTAACCACAATGCTAGTGATTGAGTTGGCACCACAAGAAAAACATCATGTCATGGACTGAACTGTGTCCCCCAAAAATATGTGTATCAGTTTGTCTAGGCCATGATTCCCAGTATTGTGTGATTGTTCACCGTCTTGTCATCGGATGTGATTTTCCAGTGTGTTGTAAGTACTGCCTTTATGGTGTTAGTGAGCGGGGATAGGGGTCAGTTATGTTAATGAGGCAGGACCCAATCTACAAGATTGGATTGTGTCTTGAGCCAATTTCTTTTGGGATATAAAAGAGAGAAGTGAGCAGAGAAATGGGGGACCTCTTACCACAAAGACAGCAGTGCCAGGAGCAGAGTGAGACCTTTGGACCCAGGGTTCCTTGCGCAGAGAAGCTCCTAGCCCAGGGGAAGACTGATGAGAAGGACTTTCCTCCAGAGCCAAAAGAGACAGAAAGCCTTCCCCTGGAGCTGATGCCCTGAATTTGGACTTCTAGCCTACTTTACTGTGAGGAAATAAATTTCTCTTTGTTAAAGCCATCCACTTGTGGTATTTCTGTTATAGCAGCACTAGATAACTAAGACACACGGTCATCTATGTTGTTGTTAGTCGCCCTCGAGTTGATTACAACTCATAATGACCCCATGGGTATAGAGTAAAACTGAGCTCCACAGGGTTTTCAAGGCTGTGACCTTTCAAAAGCAGATCACCAGGCCTGTCTCCCGAGGTGCTGCTGGATGGGTTTGAATCACCAATATTTTGGCATGTAGTTGAGTGCTTAATCATTTCCACCACCTAAGGACTTCTGATCATTCATAGAACCAGACACTGTGCGTGAGTGTGTGTGTGTGGTGTGTGTGTGTGCACACGCACGTGTGTATACAGTGTTCAAATTTCAGGAATAATATATATACCAAGAGTGACATCACTGAAAATGGCAGAGTAGGGAACTTCAGGGCTCCATCCCTCCACAAAAGCAACTGATAACCTGGCAAAAACTGTTAGAATGAACTTTCACAAAGCAAATAAAAACTGTAAGTTTTTTACAAAGTAAAAACTTACAACAACCAAAGGAAAGCTTAATGAAGAAAAAAGGTGCTGTATTGTGGTAAGAGAACGCTGTGGCGTTATAAACTGCTCAGTTGTTATCCCCACCCCAGCTCCAGACTGGCGGAAGCCATGAAGATAGCAGCCTGCACTCTGGGTGCAGGTTACTAATGCCAGAGGAAGCAATAAAGATCTAATTTTCTAAGATAACTTCCTGAAAGGCCAGCACAAGGACTTCTCTTTGTTTAGATGAACTCAAGAGCATTCCCAGCACTGGGGTGGCTGCCTGGGGCAAGTGCTTGCTGAAAGCATTTAAAGGCAAAAGCATTGGCTTCAGTAGCCTGGAACAGGGATAAAAGTCAGGACAAGCAATAGACTGACGAGCCTGGGAAGGCAAGAGGTTGGAAAAGCAAATATGTGAAGGAACAAGGGCTTTTAAATTTTCCCACATATGCCAGGAATTGTGAAGTTCATGAATATGTCTAGAGTTGGACACATGTTCAGAAAAGGCCCAAAAAGACCCTCAGCTTTCACCTCTGACCTACCTTCAAACTGTGCAAGCAGGAAGTGAAGGCTAAGGAAGAGTTGTAAACAGGACAGCTAAGCATTGAATGAGTGCCCCAAAACACAGCCAATACGCAAAGGCTGGGAGAGTTTTTTTTTTTTTTTTCTTTTTCCTATTTTTTAACTCCAATTGTTTAAGGAAATCACTGTCAAATCACTAGCAGACCACTAAGCTAACAGAACAGTGACTTCAGTGACCACACATGACAAAGAATCCAGACTTTACAAAAATAGTTTGGAAAAGTCACTGACCAAACAACAAAAACCAACAAGCAGCAACAACAAACCCTGCTTGGGGGTGGGTGGGTGGAGGAATCTGATTTATAGAGTTGCCACATTATTAATATTCAAAATGTTCAGTGTTCCTTCAGTCCTGAAGGTGGGAGGTTGTTATCTGGATAATACAGCATCTATGATAGTCAGAGTGAGAAAGAGGAGGTAGATGAGTTTGAGCACAGAATAGGATTTAAAAACCACAACAGTGATCCTAGATGCTGCAGAAAACATTTTATTGTAGATAGTGGCAAGACTGGTTCTGAAGCTGAGTAGCCTACAGTTGAGAGGGAAAGCTCATCCTTCAAAAGGCAGAGGGCATTTCTGCTCAGGTATCATGACCTGAATGCACTAAGGATTAGACGCTAAAGAAAGCTTTTGTGAGGTCCAGTCCAGAGAGAGGCTATGGGTCCTGCTATCATGGAGATGCCCTTCCCTTTGTACGAGGGGAGGTTCCTGTTCCCACTGTAATTTAGGCTCCCTACAGGAGAATGACAGGTATTGTAGGAGAAGGGGCTCCATGGATGAAGACTAAACTAACATGGGTTGGAAACTGATAATGTATCTTTGTCCTGGGGGAGAAAAAACTTTATGATGCAGAATTTAAACAGTGTGACTGTCATCCTATTGCTATTCCTACATCTTGTGGGTAGAGAAAGAAGGGGGAGTCAGTGTCTAGGGACATCCCTTTTCAGGATATTGAGGCAGTCTGAACCATCCTCATGGAAGGATAAGTTTCCTTTAATGGACATAAATTTTTAAATTTCTAGCAGAGGTCTGAGGATTCAGGGTTTCCATTCTTTTTTTCTTCACCTATATACTCTCGCATGAAGAAATAGCAATAATCATCAGAATATAAATCTACTTGGTGCAGATTGGAAACATTGACAGTATAGAGTCAATTTAGTCAAGTGGAGGCCATTTAGGGAGACAGTATGGTGGGAAAATGGATGTTTCTCGAACAGATCTTTAGGCGAGAAGTAGGATGGATCCTTTACCCAATTCTGGGACTTCCTATTTAGTTTTCAGTTGCTTCAGGTACTCCAGGATGTCCGCCTTGACTGTGCTGACTGGAGCCCAGTGGTGCCAGCGCATGACAGGGACTCCATCAGGTCCCACCAGGAATTTCTCAAAGTTCCAGCGTATGTCATGGACCTTCATGGGTTCCCAGAAGATATATCTGGATGAACCCAAAATGTCAGAGGGGTGAGGACAGGAGTGCTGAAGTAAAGAAATGGAAAAAGAAACATTACAAGATCATTTCTGTTCCTGGGTCATCCAGGCTATTCTCATCCACAGATAATCCACCCCCTCCTATCCCTAGATAATTTAATTTCCTAATAAACCCCACAAATTCTCTGAAGCAACACTATTTCAATAAACAAGAATTCCACAGTAGATATTATAGCAAAAGTCTATTCCCTCTCTCTGTTTCTCTCCCTGCCCCCATCACATGGTGCTATCGGTAAGCTATGTCAGCCATATTCCCACTTTTTGTTTCCTTATTTGAAAAATGAAGAGCTTGGATTTGAATGTGGTTTCCCAGGTCCTGGGGCTCCATGGGCCAGTAGCATTTCAATAAATATCTTTTGGAACCAACATAGAGTTACCAACATTTTTTTTGTCAAATAAGAAAAAAATTTAAAAGCATCATTTCTTCATTTAGTTAAAAAAATCATTGTAAAAATAAATTGTGTGTGGGTCATTGGGTCATAATCTTAGAATAAAAGGCAGTCCTATAAGTTAAACAAGTTGAGTTTCTGAAACTCTCCTTACACTGTCCTGTTTTCCTCAATTTAAAGAGGATTTATGAAAATCTCAGCATGAATCAGTCTTGGCTTACTAGACTTCAGCATTTAGGAACAATTCACTTTGGGGATCTTTTGGGGTCTTTTCAGCTCTGGCATTTTCTATATTTAAAAGTTGATGTTTCATAAAAAGTACTTACTACATTGTATTATACCTGTTGATTTCTATGTCTCTCTTTCCAGTATGAACTTGCCAAGGGTATGAACTATGTCCTATTCATGTTTTTATTCTTATTGTTTAGCAAACTGCCTTGTAGACTGCAGGCACTCAATAAATGTATATTTAATGAATTAATGAATGTCAATGAGCAAGATGAATTAATGAATGTTAATAAGCAAGAGAGGTTGATCACAGTAAAAGCTGCCACTCTACATAACTCTCTCCACCACATGAAGCCAGAGCCCCAAAAATACTAACAAATGAAACCCAAATCCCTATGCTGATCTGAAGCTCTTCTCCAAAGCATCTAATCCCACCTTCAGGAATGAGCCCTTGCATCCATTTCTACCACGCCAACCCAATGCTAGGAATATTAAGGAAGGAAGAGGGGGCTTATGCCAGTAATTCACTCACCTTCAAGAAGGTGAAGATTTTCTGTTCTTTTTCACCATTCACATCCCCTTTTTCAAAAAGCTGGAAATTAGGTACATATCCATTCCCTGGGCGGACATACCTACAAAGAGGCATAATGTTCCCAGGAAGCTCCAGAATATGAGAAATTTATAATGGGAGACCACTATTTGAGGTCATAGGAAAGGGCTGGAAAAAGTGGATATATAGTAGATGGGGATGGGGAGGGAAAATACGACTGACCATATGTTTACTTTGAGTTCTATAATTCACTTTTTCTCTATTCCACTCCTTGTCCTTGCCCCACCCATCATTTCTGTACCAGTTATTTCTGTGCTCCTGCCCCTCCATGGCTCCCTGCAGGCCTCATTACCCAGAGGTGGAGAGATAGTCCCTGAACACTGCTAGATTCTCATTAAGGTAGACCAAAGTTAATATTAGCTTGTGGATGCCCTGAGCTTACTGATCTATCATCACCACCACTTCACCCCACCCCACCCCACCCTGGAAGTTCCCAACATGGAAGGACCTCCATGGAGACAGGAAAAAGTAGACAGGTGCCTCCTATAGGCTTTCAAGCAGGCACTCACTGGAGTCCAGGAAGGATCTCTGAGTTCTCTCCTGGTTCTTGCTTTCCAAACTGGTTGCAGGGAAAGCCTAATACAACCAGGCCAAAGGGCTTCAGTTCCTCCTGAAGTGCATTTAATTCTGCAGGTAGAAAATGGACAACATGAGACCCTGCCTTGTGCAGAGAGAGATCTCTGGAGTTATCTATTTTCCAGATGAGGAAACAGAGGTCCAGACTGGAAAAAAATCTCTAGATCAGAGAGATTGTTAGTGGCAAAGCTGAGGCTAGATCTCTCATCTCCAGACGTGCTTCCAAATGCCCTTTCTTATAGTATAGTATTTCCCAAATCTGCAGTACATCAGAATCAGCTGGGGGCCCTTCCTTAAAAACAGGAGTGCCCAGGTCCCATCCCAGAGGTTTCCTGATTCCATTTCTCTGAGATGGAGCCCAGTCATCTTTACAATTCAAAGCTCACCAGGTGATTTTTAAGCAAGGCCAGGTTTGAACATCATTAGTTTGCTTTCCCTAGTTGGTTAACTGGTGAGTTGAATCGTTCTTGTTTAAAGGAAAAGACAAGAACAATGAGTACTGAGCCTCTGTCTCCCCTGAACAGGCTAGCTCACCCCAAGTGGAGGGGGACAAATCTGACAGAGACAAAGAGAGCCAGAGAAATCTAAGTCAAGCTTCCTGGTGTTCTTCAACAATCCTCAGGATGTTAACTCTCCAAAAATCCTCACTGATAGTCTAAAATGCAAACTTCCAACTGCTTTCATCCACTGCCAGGAAGTTTTCCAACTTGTCAGCTCAGACTTTTACAATCGTCTTCTTTGTAGCCCTTTCTGGGCTAGATGCCTTTAGTTTCCTGACAAACACCAGACAATTCCACTGAGATTCAGTTCAGCCAACTGGTGTCTCCTCTTGGTCTCTTTTATTTTAAAAATAGAGATTGATTTCCTGTTTCCATATGGTTGCTCAGTCCCTCTCCCTACACCCCTTGCTCTTGTTTTCAGCCACTGTGGATAATCACGTCCACTAGGAAAGAAACTAGAAATTAGGAAGCCTGTCTTCCAGTCCTTGGGCAACTATTCCTCAGTTTCCTTATCTGTAATGTGTGGAAGGGGAACTGAATAAGTTGATTTAAAAAAAATACTTATAACATCTTTACTCATAATTGTCAAAAATTGGAAGCAACCAAGATAGTAAACAGATAAAAAATTGTGGTACATCCCCCACAAGGGAATTCAACAATTAAATGAGCTAACAAACCACAAAAAGACATGGTTGAATCTTAGATACACATTGCTAAGTGAAAGAAGCCAATCTGAAAAGGCTACATACTGTATGATTCCAATTATATGACTGAATAAGTTGATTTTTAAAGCCCCTATAAACTGGTAAAATAAATTATGGTCCAATGGGATTATTCAGTCTTAAAAAAAGAATGAGGAAATGGACTGAACTCCAAAGTGCTTTCTTAATTTAAAAAAGTAAAGCGACAAATAGTATTTATAGTATGTTGACAACTGGGGGAAAAACAGAAAACATTATCTATTCTGTAAACATAATATTGATTGTCTGAAGGGAGGGAAGAAAGGAGACTTCTCACACTAAATGTTTTTATTCCTTTTTAATTATGAGCCTTGTGACTGTATCACCTACACAAAACAACATAATTAAAAACAGAAAATGAAGCTCTTATTAAATATAAAAAATGCATCTGTCTCTGGTGTAATCCACTCTGTTCCTTATTCAATGATCCTTAAACTACCTGGCCTGGAATATCAGAAAGATAAAATAATTTCCTGAATAATGTATAGATATGGAGAAAACTACACTTGAAGAAGTAGTTGAGATTGGAGAGGAAGTATTTGCCTCTATTATAGCCTCCTCAACCAGCCCTCGGTCTAATTTAATGTAACCCTGAGTATAATACCTCAGTTCCCTTTTCCCTGTCATCTAAGGTGCCTGTATAATCCTGGAAAAGTCTCAAAAGCACTGATACTCTCTCCTGTTTTTACCAGGAGACTTCTGGAATCTTCTGAGAGCTCTTAGTTCTCAGATATAAGTTGATGAGACAATATCTGATAAGGAAGCTCCAGACTTAAACTAAGATTAAACTAGACTCCCTAAAAATGCAATGGGACGAGAAAGGATCTTAGTCCAACACCCTCTGGCCCCTCCCAGAGAAGGAGTAATGCCAAAAAAAAAAAAAAAAAAGTGATACAAAAGATGATGAAAAACAAACAAAAAACCTCTCCAATATTATAAACCCACTGATCTATTACCAGCACACCAGGTTGTGACTATTCATTTTCTATTTTTGGTAAGAAAGACGTTTTCTCTATGTAGGTTTTAGTACCTTTTTCTTGGGAGCAGAGCATGGCTGGGGTCAGTAAACTTTCTGTAAAGTGCCAGATAGTAAATAATTTAGATTTTGAGAGCCATATGGTTGGACATTTGAGTCCAACCAGAGGTACCTCAGAAGAAAGACCTGGCGATCTACTTCCAAAAAATCAGCCACTGAAAACTCTATGGATCACAGTTCTACTCTGACACACATAGGGTCACCATGAATTGGAACAGACTTAATAGCAATTTTTTTTTATGATCTCTGTCACGACTACTTTCACTGTCTCTCTTGCAACTATTCAATTCTGCCTAGTAGTGTAAAAGTAACCATAGACAATATGTAAACAAATGGGCATGGTTGTGTTCCAAAAAAAACTTTGTTTATACAAACATGAAGGCCAGATTTGGCCTATGGGCAAAAGTTTGCTGACTCCCAACATGGAAGTGGGGAGGTCCTGGTAGCACAGTGATTAAGTGCTATGGCTGCTAACCAAAAGGTCAGCAGTTCAAATCCACCAGCCGCTCTGTGGAAACCCTATGGGGCAGTTCTACTCTGTCCTATCGGGTCACTATGAGTCGGAATCAGCTCGACAGCAATGGGTTTGGTTTTTTCTGGTTTAACATATGGTGATGAAGTCACATGATCATGGGTACTTATTTTAATACATAATTAGAATAAGAATTCTGATTTAGAATATAATCTGATGGTAAATCTAGTCCCAGGAGATTTGGGTATGAATTCTTACCAGGATATTGAGCTGTCAGGCCACAATAGGTGGCCACGTTGACAAAGAGGACATGCTTGCCTACATACTTCTTGAAATGGATGTGTTCCCTTCCATTAAGAGTGAGGGCGCTATAATCATAGATGGTGCCTTTCACATCTTTATAGCAATTCATCTGGAAAATTTTTAAAAATTATAATATTAGTACCAATAATTCTTAACATCTGTGTAATCTTTCAAAGGAATCAAAGACTAATACATGTATTAACTGAGACCCAGAAAACAAGAGTTGTCTAAGGTGTCAATGACAGGACTGAAACTTAGGCTTTTGACTTGAAATCCAATGGTTTTTTTAAGCAACAAGCAAGTCAAGTCTATCTTCCTATTATTCCAGGAAATGCATGGAGGAATGGAAAAAGGCAGAGATTAATGAGCTGGGTGAGGGGACCTGGAAGTAAGTGGGGCTAAGGAGAAAAGCAAGCTGCCTTTTATGCTTTTGATTAAGTGAATGCTACAGCCCAGTGTCTCCACATCCATCTAAGCAGCGCTGGGTAACATAAAAGCCACATCAATTCTCAAAAACAGAAAGTCACTTTGGAGACCATTTAGTCAACTTCTGGGGGTGAACCTTGCCAGAGCTGCCTTTTATAGAAAATGTTATGTGTATAATCATTGTTGCTCACAAACCCGTAACACAGAGACTGTTAACCACAATTTAAAAAGAGAAAGCAGACGCTAACAGAGATGAAGTCCAAGGCCAAAAGTGATAACCCCCTATGTGAATGAAAGTTTGCCTGGCCCTAATTTCATCACTCTTTTTTGCCTCTAAGTCATCAAGTTCATTGCTGTCCTTCCCTGCACCTTCTTTCCATTACCATACACTCGTGTTTTTAAAATAAGTCACCTGAGTGTCAATTGGGAATAGAACTGAGGCCAGAATCCAAGCCTCTTGACTCCAAATCCAGCTGTTTTAGGCGTCTGGTTATTTTTTTTCCCCCATGAGTTTTATGCTTCTCTGGTAACTCTCTGACTTTCTCCATCCCTAAAAAAACCTGCAGATTAGCTTCGTTCTCTTTTTGGTGGGTTTCCCACTGAGCAGCTCTATGAGATGGCGGAGCTCACCTCTCCTCCAAACCCTGGCTACACCCCTCTTTGACGCCCATCGCCGCCCAGTTCTTCAGACCCAGCTCTGACTCAGACACTGATGTGGCTAGCATGGTAGCCAGTGGGCCTGCACATGGGGAAAGAAGGGAGAAAGAACTACAGTAAGGAACCTTTTTCCCCTAGCCATATTCAGCTCAAGAAACACCCATTTATCGAATGGGCACAGGAAATCAGGGGTGGAAAGGAGGAATGTGCTGTCACAGTATAGGGAGAGCGATTAGGGTCACATCACAATGTGCATATAAATTTTTGTATGACAGACTAACTTGAATTGTAAACTTTCACTTAAAGTACAACAAAAAAATTTAAACACTCATTTATAGATGCAAAGAAGGTTCAAGGAAAAAAGAAGGTTTAGTAAAACCTTCAAAGAAGAAAGCAGAAGCCTGAGGCCTACAAAAATGACTGGAGGGGTAAATCTAGAAGCGGGACAGAAGGTAATTCTAATTCCAGGTTTGAGCCCCTCTCCACCTTCTATGGAGATCACTCACCTTCATCTTTTCAGGCTTGGGATCTGTCTGCACAAAGCCAGCTAGGAGAAGGGGGAAAAGAAAGGAGGCCCTTAACTGTCCAGTCATGATTAGCGTTTGTAGGTCTTGATGCTTCTGAGTTTCTCGTACACATCTGCAGCCTTTTGATACCTTGGCAGGGACTAGTCCAAGCCTGTGCTAGCAAATCACAGGGCAGCAAGGATTTCTGGGGCCTGAGTGGGGAGTGAGGACCATAGAATTCAAACCACATCCTCGCCCCCACACACCCCCACGAGCACTCAGCACTCATCACTGATCAGGATCTGGGAGCCATATAAATACTGGCAGAATTTATGAAAAGGTGAAGGCAAGACCTCTTTGGTCCATGAAGACTACTGCCTGGTTCCCTGAGTGGAGGGCAATCTTTAGATGCAGACGCAGCCTCCCAGACACTGCAGTAAAGTCACTTCCTGAGGTTGACGAAGACATTCCAAAGACCTTCCTAACACTATTATTTGAGCTTATCGAAGAATGGACCTTCTAGGATCTCTTTGAGAAGGCTGGGAGGAAAATGGCCTTGAGGGGAAAAAAATTTACAAAATATGTGAAGGACAGCACATTAATGTATTCCTTATACAAATGCTTATAAACGTTTCCAAGTGCTTATAAATCAGTAAGGAAAAAACAACTAGCCCAACAGAAAAATGGGCACTAGACAGGAAATCAAATGGCCTATGCAGTAGGATACAATGTTCTCCTTCTCCGTCAATCAAAGAAGTATAAATAAGATACAATCTTCATTTATCAGATTGGCAAAGGATAAAAGGTACCCAGCCTGGGTGGCAGTCTGGTATATGAGTTTTTACAAACTGGTGGGGATAGGAGGAGGTTGAGGGAGGGAGGTGATAGGAACAACCACCAACTTCCCTATAGGATAATCTGCCAATCTGAATACAGTGCTTTTTAAAAGTGCATGACTTTTTTTTTTTTTTTTTAATTTGGAATAATTATAAACTTACAGGAAGTTGCAAAGATAGAACAGAGTGGTCCCATGTACACTTCACCCAGTTGTCCCACTGGTTACAACTTAACACAAGAAAAGTACAACATCAAAACCAGTAATTTGGAATCGGTAAAATATGTGTGTATAGTTCCATGTCATCTTATCACATGTGCAGATTAGTGAAATCACCATTACAATTAAGATGCAGAACTATTCCATCACCACAAAGATCTCCCTCACGCTGTTCCTTTATAGTCACTTGCATCCCCCTCCCTTAAAAGTCCATAACTTTTGTCTTCCAGAAATTTCTTCTAGGGAAAGTATTCAAAAAGCCAACAATAATGTATATAAAAGGATGTTCATTACAATACTGTTTTTAAAAAAGCTTCAAGTTTGAAGCAAATCAAATGTTCAAAATTAGTAACTTTATACAGTTATTTATCTATATGATAGAAATATTTAGAAATATTTAACATTTATGGAACAAGTGAACCAGAATATCTGACCAGACCAAACTCACTGCCAACGAGTCGATTCCAACTCATAGTGACCCTATAAGACACAGCAGAACTGCCCCATAGGGGATCCAAGGCTGTGATCTCTACAGAAGCAGACTGCCACATCTTTCTCCCAAGAAGCATTCGAATCGCCAGCCTTTTGGTTAGCAGCAGAGGCCTTAACCACTGTACCACCAGGGCCCCTTCCAGAATATTTAGCCTTTGGTTATATACTATCTGTTATTATTCTATTTACCCCCATCAAAAAATACATAAATGGAACAAGTTCTACAGATTATCTAGCAACCAACTGAGAGATGTTAAATAATTTACCCAAGGTAACCCAGGTATTCCATGGTCCTAGAATTAGGACTAACATTGTCTAACTCTTGGTTCAGTGCCTTTCTACCAGGGTATGTTTTCTTTTCAATTCTGAAATTGCTCAATCAGAGAAACACATAATATTCTGAAGGTTGCTATAATTCAGCAGGTTTTTTTGTTTGTTTTTGCTATACTATTGGAGCCCTAGTGGCAAAGTGGTTAAGAATTCAGCTGCTAACCAAAAGATTGGCAGTTGGAAACCACCAGCTGCTCCTTGGAAACCACAGGGCAACAAGTTTAGTTTATATATGCTCCATACATTATAATAAGAGGTCCTACCCTCAGGGAGCAGGGATGAAATGTTACCATGGAAACCAAGGATCCTTGATGAAATTAAAAAAAAAACTGTACATACAATAAGAACACAAAAAGAAAAGGTAGAGAGGTAACACCTAATTTTTTCACAAGCAAGGAAATATTTTATAATCTTCTTTCCACAGATCCTAATTTTTGATAGACAAATCAACTATAATTTAAAAATAGTTTTTACTATTTTAAAAAATTATCACAGGTATGAGTGACTCTGAAGTTCAGACCAGCAAACAGATAATCCAAAATAAAGCAAAGAAAATGGATGTTTTATTTAGCTTGAACAGACTCACCAGTGTTTAATGTGTTTTGGGTTTAGGAATATTTGAAATGCCTCATGAAACCTAAGAATCCAGAAATTTGAAAAGGAAAACCACTAAATCAGAAGAAACAATCCTGAAGTGGGCCATGGGAGCTATAGAAAAGTCACAGAATCATGCAGTTGACAGAAAATTCAGAGATCATCTAATCCAATCTCCTACCCAGTACACGACTTGCATCCTCAAAAAGTTGTCATTGATTCTGATTAAATACTTCCAGTGAACAAGAACTCATTATAGCAGAGTGTTCAACAACTGCTGTGGTGTAGGAGAAATAGAAAAGTAAAAAGGGAAATACAGAAGCCATGAGACTTTAGGGCAGTAAGAATAGGATCTTGTGGAACTAGGAAAGGCTTTACAAAGTAACACATACACACAAACACACACACACACACACACACACACACACACACACACACAGAAACCAAAATGTCAAGCCAATGCAAGGTCAGCTTTTCAAAGAAAGAAGAAAGCAAAAGCTCTAGAGCGTGCACACTGTGGAACAAGTCAGAGCTAATTTTGTCTCCTTTAGAAATTCCATCATAGGGCACCTTCTTTCACATAATACAGAAAATCTTCAAAAGCTGGTATCTGTATAAGGGGGAAACCTGTCAGTGATGGAAAACTCAGCACTAAAATGAGGTAGGATTCTTTTTTTTTTTTTTTTAACCTGTGCTCTTTTTTTTATTATTTTTTTTATTGTTGTGCTTTAAGTGAAAATTTACAATTCAAGTTAGTCTCTCGTGCAAAAATTTATACATATGATGTTTTGTGACCCTAGTTTCTCTCCCTATATTGTGACAGCACACTCTTTCTTTCCAAACCAGATTTCCCGTGTCCATTCAACCAGCTTCTGACCTTCTCTGCCTTCTCATCTTGCTTCTGGACAGAAGCTGCCTATTTAGTCTCATGTATCTCCTTGAGCTAAGAAGCACGCTCTTCACAAGTATCATTTTATGTCCCATAGTCCAGTCTAATTTTTGTCTGAAGAGTTGGCCTCAGGAATGGTTTTAGTTTTGGGCTAATGGAGAGTCTGGGGCCATGTCTTCTGGGGTCCCTCCAGTCTCAATCAAACCATTAAGTCTGGTCTTTTTACTAGAATTTGAGTTCTGCACCTTACTTTTCTTCTGCTCCATCAGAGACTCTCTGTTGTGTTCTCTGTCAGGGCGGTCACTGTGGTAGCCGGGCACCATCTAGTTCTTCTGGTCTCAGGATGATGAAGTCTCTGGTTTATGTGGGCCTGTCTCTTGGGCTAAGACTTTCCTTGTGTCTTTGGTGTTCTTCATTCTCCTTTACTCCAGGTGGTTGGGACCAACTGATGCATTTTAGACGGCCGCTCACTAGCAAAGTGGGATGCAGAACATTTTCTTTAAAAAACTTTGTTATGCCAATTGACCTAGATGTCCCCTGAAACCATGATCCCCAGACCCTCGGCCCTGCTACACTGTCCCTCTAAGTATTTGGTTGTATTCAGGCAACTTCTTAGCTTTGGTTTTAGTCCAGTTGTGCTGACTTCCCCTGTACTGTGTGCTGTCCTTCCCTTCACCTAAGATAATTCTTGTCTACTTTCTAGTTAGTGAATACCCCTCTCCCTCCCTCCCCACCCTTGTAACCATCAAAGAATGTTGTCCTCTGTGTCTAAACCTTTTCCTGAGTTCTAATAATAGTGGTCTTATACAATATTTGTCCTTCTATGACTGACTAAATTCACTCAGCATAATGCCTTCCTGATTCCTCCATGTTATGTTTCATGGATTCATCGTTGTTCTTTATCATTGCATTCCATTATGTGAATATACCATAATTTGTTTATCCATTCGTCCATTGACGGGCATCTAGGTTGCTTCCATCTTTTTGCTGTCGTGAACAGTGCTGCAATGAACACGGGTGTGCGTATATCTATTCATGTGACGGCTCTTATTTCTCTAGGATATATTACAAGGAGCAGGATTGCTGGATCATATGGTACTTCTATTTCTAGCCTTTTAAGGAAGTGTCAGATTGATTTCCAAAGTGGTTGTACCATTTTACATTCCCATCAAGAGTGTTCCTGTCTCTCCACAACCTCTCCAGCATTTATTATTTTGTGTTTTTTGGATTAATGCTAGCCTTGTTGGGGTGAGATGGCATCTCAAAAAATGAGGTAGGATTCTTAATCGTGAGCAATAGAAAAGTGGTAAGCACCTTGTCAAAGGTGGAAAACTTGCAAGATCCAGAAAAACAAGCCACATGTACCCTCTGCTGAGTTCCAGCTCTCACAGATTTCACTGTGCATACTATACTCTGGTGACAATTTGGCAAGGTCTCTTCTTAATCTCCTGAAGACCCAGGGCCTAAGAAGTACTGTGGAAATGAGACACAAGTTCCTCCAAGAACAAAGATGCTTAACCTGTCAGAAGGCATCAGAACCCCAGCCATTCAGCAGCAGTTTCTAACAAATGTTCAGTAGTCTTGGCTAAAATACGGGAATAGGTGAGTTGACGCATGCAGACCTAGAGCCCTAGGAGTTGCTGGATTTTTCACATAAATAGCATATTTAATCTCTATTAACCTCATGGGAGGTTGAGCAAGACTTTCCTCCTTCTTGTCTTGTACAGTTTTATTTTTCGGATGTCAAGTGCTAAGGTTTGAGTTAATGATACTTCTTAGTTCATAATCATTTGTCCTTGCAAGTCCTCTCTGCTGTTTTATTTAATATTCATATTCTTTGATTACCAAACGCCACTCTCTTTCCCCTCTCCCCATGGGCACATTTAATATGCTTCATATGCATACTGTTTATATTCTTGGAAAAAGTTATATATTCCTTATCAGATTATCGGCTCCTTAAAATTTAAAAAATTAACTCTTCACTTTTTTTCCATTTGGACTTAGTTGCAAAGGATTGAGTTAATCAAGCTCTTAAATTGATAGCACTTTATCATCACTAGGGTATGCAAGGACTCTTACTTACTATATTTATTTTTCAGTTACTTTTGTCTCTAATCCACTCCCATTTTCCTACCTCTCAGAGAAGATGAGTGGCTAGGAAACAGATATTATAGACTGGAATGTTGGCAGTATTTATTATGCTGCATCAAGATATTTTGTAAAATGGCACCTATGATGATTTAGAAGGCAAAATGATTAGAACAAGGGAGACTGTTATTGTAGTTAGGCTGTTCCTGGCGTTTGTCGTTAGTTGTCATCAAGTCGACTTCAACTCATGGCGACTCCACATGTGTCAGAATAGAAATGCTCCATAGTGTTTTCAAGTCTGTGACCCTTGTGCCTCTGGGTGGGTTCAAAATGCCAACCTTTTGGCTAGTAGTAGAGTGCTTAACAATTTGCACCACCCACGGACTCTTCCTGATGCTTAGGCACTTACAAGAAAGGGTGAGCTCGGGAACCAGCTAGACTCTAATGAGATCAGTACCAAAGAAAGGTTGAAAAACATTTGAATCAGTAAAGAGGCTTGGCATTGTTTTCCTTTACCACTCTTCTTCCACTCCTCTTCCTCCTCCAGTAGGATCTGTACTGCCAGATTAGCTTTCCTGAGCTCCCTCCTTTATTGAAATGATAAAATCTTCCTCCCCACTTCTAAGCTCCTTTCCAACCAGCTCCCTCCATCTGTTCTGCCTCTTCCCAGTTCACACAAAGCTGCCCCCACTTCCTAGAACTGAAGTCTGAGTGAGTTTAAATCTTGCTGCTGGTAGAGCCTGGTCATTCATGAGCTCTCTTGGAAAACAGAAGCTTTTTGTTATCCCAGATTTCTGATCTCTTCTTAAGGGCCCCTAATCTAGGGGGAGGAACCTAAAACTATGACATCTGACCCAGCCACAAAGCTCCGAAAGCCTTTTAGGGAAGCCATGCAGGTTTCTTGCTTTGTGGCACCTCCCTGCCCACAGATGCTGACTCTCCTGCCCTTCTCCCCTCAATAACAGTTCAAAGAACTGTGGTGCTTAAAATATCAAGACTTAAAGATAATGTAATTCAATTTTTCAGTCCATCCCAAGCATCTCAAGTGACTTAGGAGAAGTTTCTCTCTGGCTTTTGGTTCTCATCCATAAAACTGAAAGAACAATAATATGAATTTCATAGAGCTAATTTAAAGAATAAAGGAGATAATTCATTTAAATTTAGCACTGGCCCTGGCCCAAGGTAAACACCCATTGTTAATTCAACAGATGAAGAAACTGATGTTCAATGGAAAAACTGATTTCCCCAAAGTCATGTGTTCAGCGATGTGGCATTGTTACACACAGTCCTCCTTGTTATTATAAATTTTTACTTTCCTAAGCACTTTGCCTTTGCTTATCACACAGTAACAAATTCTCTAAACTGGAAGAGTAGTTTTCATAATGAGCTTGACTTCAATGTTTAGATAAAGTGGCCTAAAATCTCTCTGCCTTCCCAAGTCTGTGTTCCGTTGATTCAGTTTCCCTGGAGACAAGAACTCCCAAGAGAAGGTACAGGAATTTTGGCTCAGCAGGAGGCCACATGGAGGGCACTTCATGTCATCTCATCACCCTAACTGTATCACACAGCTGCTGCCTTCTCTTCACACCTTCCACCAGAGCCACATATCAAATCCCTGTCATTTCCTTTCCGGAATGCTGAAATAATTCCCTAGTTTTGTCTTCTTTTATGCTCTTCCTCTTCAATTTGTTCTTGCTCCAGCCTGCTGCCGTTGAAATCTCTAAATACCTATCTGATCATATCACTCCACTGATGAAGAGTCGATAATGGTAACCAATTTATTATACTATTTAACCTAAAATCTCCAAGGTATCCAAGGCAAATGGTATCCAAGGCTCCCCTGATGTGGTCTCAGCCTTCTTCCCAGTCCTCACTCCGTGTAGCTCCCCTTGTGAACTTGATGCTTCAGAGAAGCTGAATTCTTTCTATTCCCCAAAACACACCTCTTAGGCTTTAGATTCTTGACCTTAGGAGATCCCACTTGGATCTTTGGAATCCCACTTCCTGTATTTCAGATTATTGTGACATATATAAAAACAATTCCCACTGAAAGGAGAGGTAATATAATTTTACCAAACAAGATTTTAGGTGGAGATGTTCATGATTTGAGCCATAAATCAAGGCTGAAAAGCTAGTCCAGGCCTAAATTAAACCATAAGATCATTACTTCCTGAGTTTAAAAATCCTACAATTACAAACAGTCTGTGATCCCAGAGTAGGAAAAATCAATACATCTCAATCACTGCCTTTTTTTTTTTCCAATCAGACTCCAGTTTTACCTTGAGGGAGGATTCTTATGTGGATAAATTTCTTGTCCAAGATCACACAGCTAGTGAGTGGCAGTTTAGAGATAGAAATGAAGCCTTTCAGACTCCCTATCTAGACTCTGTTAATGATCAATCCTACTTGAAATTAAATACCAGCTTTTTTGTTGTTGTTTTTACCTCTTTTAATCATAAAGAAAACAGGTCCAATTCTTTCTGGAATGCAGTCCACCTCTTTATCCCAGATTCAAACCACAGCCTCTGCAAGTATTCAAATCTGACTTAAGAGATTTTTGTCCATCCTTTTATTTTACTTGAGAATTTTCCTTGAATTAGAGACTCTCCATTGGCATCTGGAATCCTTCAGGTCTCCAGGACTTTCCTAACTTGCACTTCCTTACTTCCTACTCCCAAGTCTGTCACTTCAAGGTTATACCCCTATTGTTTGTATAGAATTTATAGTTCACAAATCTCCTTCACAATTCTTCACAATCAGCCAGTTACAGAGGTAGAACAGGCATAGCTTGAATTTGCGAACGGAAAAGTAGGTTCAAAAGGGAAGTGACTTAAGTCTCATAGGTGTAGGCCTAGTCCATGAACTTGAATTTTTACTTCAAATCCACTTTTGTCTTCACCCTCTAGACTTCTTCAATTCCCTATATGTGTTTTAAAATGGAGGAAAGTTCTAAAGAGATCATTGTCCTTTTGCATTTAATTTGCATTCTCATGTGTTCTTAACCTTCTGACCTTCTTCAGAAACAAAATGAAGTTTGGGGCTCACCTCTGGTCTAGGTTAACTGTGGCCCTAAACCTGAGCTTTCACTAAGGCAACTGGCCCTAAGACACAGACTTCCTGAAGGCTCTGTCACTAATGCCAAGCTTTCCTCGCCTAGTTTGCTCCAGGAAGAACTCTGCTTCTTGGAGGTTGGGGTAGGTAGGCAGTGAAAAGAAGGATGTGTACTCCCCTAGGCAGTGTTCTTGTTTATTACTCCTGCCTTAATGGGCTGGGGGAGGGTGTAGGTGTGAGAGCTCTATGTCCAGGCACAACTACAGAAATCTGAGTAACCCACAGCTCTCAAGACCAGATGCCCTCCCACCTGGAAATACTCCATAGTCTACTCAGACTTAGCTGCTCCAGGGAAAGAATAAATATGCTTCATCTAACCAAACACACATGGCAAGCCATCACCAACAACTCAACAGAACTATGAGACATTGGGCAAACACTACTCCTTTATGGGCCTCAATTTACCTATTTATAAAAAAGAGAGAGTTGGATCAGAAAATCACCAAAGTTCCTTCAAGGCTAGCATTCTTAGTTTATTTTCTCAGCTTTTGAGAGATTCTGAACACTTCTGGAATTGATCTGACCAATTCTTACCCCTACATGATTGGGAAACAAGAGTTGTTAGATGCCTTTGAGTCACTTCTAACCCATAGCGACCCCATGTATAACAGAACGAAACACTGCCTGGTCCTGTGCCATCCTCACAGTTGTGGCTATGTTTGAGCCCATTGTTGCAGCCACTGTCAGTCCATCTCATCAAGGGTCTTCCTCTTTTTCACTGGCCCTCTACCTTACCAAGCATGATGTCTTTCTCCAAGGACTGGTCCCTCCTGATAACATGTCCAGAGACAGTGACATGGGAGCAGCCGACAATGAGGATGGAGAAGTGAGAATGTGAGGACTGGATCAATCTCCACATTTTGGGGATTAGATTCATACTGATCCTTACCATTCACACTTACTCACAAGAAGTTAGTGGCAGGACCAGTCACAAAGAAACACAAATGTTTGGGAGGTCATAAATTCTCATGATTGTTGGCATCATTAGAAAACAAGAATTATGGACTTCATTGTTTCCACCAGCAAGCACAGTGCATGGCATGTCTCACCATTCTCACTTCCAAAGAGCACTCTGGCTGTACTTGTTCCAAGACAGACTTGTTTGTTCTTCTGGCAGCCTATGGTATACTCAGTATTCTTCATCAACACCATAATTCAAAGGCATCAATTCTTCTTCAGTCTTCCTTATTCATTGTCAAGCTTTCACATGCAAGTGAAAATACCATGGCTTAGGTCAGGCGCACCTTAGTCCTAAAAATGACACCTTTACTTTTTAACACTTTAAAGAGGTCTTTTGCAGCAGATTTGCCCAATGCAATACATCTTTTGATCTCCTAACTGCTGCTTCCATGGGCATTGATTGTGGATGCAAGTAAAACAAAATGCTTGACAATGTCAATATTTTCTCTATTTATCATGATATTGCTCATTGGTCCAGTTGTGAGGATGTTTTCTTTATGTTGAGATGTAATTTATACTGAAGGCTGTAGTCTTTGATCTTCATCAGTAAGTGCTTCAAGTCCTCTTTACTTTCAGCAAGCAAGATTGTGTCATCTGCATATTTCAGGTTATTAATGAGTCTTCCTCCAATCCTGATGCTGTGCTCTTCTTCATATAGTCCAGCTTCTCAGATTATTTGCTCAGCGTACAGATTGAATAAGTACAGTGAAAGGATACAACCCTGATTCACACATTTCCTGATTTTAAACCACGCAGTATTCCCATGTTCTGCTTGAATGACTGCCTCTTGGTCTATGTACAGGTTCTGCATGAGCACAATTAAGTGTTCTGGAATTCCCATTCTTTGCAATGTTATCCATCATTTGTTATGATCCACACAGTTGAATGCCTTTGCATAGTCAATAAAACACATGTAAACATCTTTCTAGTATTCTCTGCTTTTAGCCGAGATCCATCTAACATCAGCAATACTATCCCTCATTCCACATCCTCTTCTGAATCTGGCTTGACTTTCTGGCAGTTCCTTGTCGATGTACTGCTGCAAATGTTTTTGAATTATCTTCAGCAAAATTTTACTTGTGTGTGACATTGATACTGTTCAATAATTTCCACATTCTGTTGAATCAATTTTCTTTGGAACGGGCACAAATATGGATCTTTTCCAGTCAGATGGCCAGGTAGCTGTCTTTCAAATTTCTTGGCATAGATGAGTGAGGGCCTCCAATGCTGCATCTGTTTGTTGAAACATCTCAACTGGTATCCCATCAATTCCTGGAGCTTTGCTTTTCACCAATGCCCTCAGTCTAGCTTGGACTTCTTCCTTCAGTACCATCACTTCTTGGTCATATGCTACCTCATGAAATGGCT
Organism: Dugong dugon; assembly: GCA_030035585.1. Classification (NCBI taxonomy): domain Eukaryota; kingdom Metazoa; phylum Chordata; class Mammalia; order Sirenia; family Dugongidae; genus Dugong; species Dugong dugon. Next base: position 38,942,654 of record CM057464.1, on the reverse strand, counting down.
GAACGTTGACCAATTCTTTTTAGTACAGTGACTCTGTATATTCCTTCCATCTTCTTTTGATGCTTCCTGGGTCATTCAATATTTTCCCCATAGAATCTTTCAATATCACAACTCAAGGCTTGAATTTCTTCTTCAATTCTTTCAGTTTGAGAAATGCTGAGCATGTTCTTCTCTTTTGGTTTTCTAACTCCAGGGAAACAAGAGTCAGAATCAAGAAATCTTGGTAGTTTTGAGCTCAAATGTGTCTTACAGTTCATGCTTAACAGGCCCTCAACTGTATACATGAGAATGAGATCCTCAGTTGTGAGACTGCCTCATTCTAGTCAGAAGGCCTGGGCTAGACAAATCCACAACTCTGGCCCCAGAGCAGTCTCTATTCGTTTTGCAATCAGAATCAAATTTAGAACAACAAATTAGAGGCTGAGACAGCTTGGCTTCTTCTTTCCTATATCACCACCCCTTAGACTGGGGAAACTTATGAAAGGCATCAAGACTAAGGAAGACCAAGTCTTGATCTAGAACTCCCTGTAGTCCATCTCAGTGACATTTCAGGGGAAAGCTTGACTTTCTTCTTGGTTAAGATCAGTAGAACAACAAAATATTTACAGACAAAGTGATATGATGTTTGGAATTTACTTCAAATTAATTCAGTGTGTGTGTGTGTGTGTGTGTGTGTGTGTGTGTGTGTTGGGGAGCAGTGGTAAGAAGTGTATGTGGGTGTAGCTAAAAATAGATTGGCCATGAGTTAAGTTTATCATTGTTTAAGTGGTTAAAAAGTGAATCATTTGTATAGGTTTGAAATTTTCCATAATAAAAAGCTTGAAAAAAGGAACAAGCTGGACTTGCTCAGCAAGTGGGGGGGGGGGGTGTCTTAAAACTGATAAATAGAAAAGGAATAGAGCAGATTAAAGGATATATAATGGAGAGGGAAGGGAAAGGGAAAAAGGAAAAAGAAAAAAGGAGTGATACTAGCATTCATTGACTCCTTACTATATGCCAAGCATTTCTAGATACAAATCTTATTTAATGTTTATCAAAAAAAGTCATTATTATTATATTCTTTTACAAAAAAGAAACTGATACACAGAAAAATGTCCCAAATCACATAGCTGGAAAGAACTTAAAGCTAGGTCTATTTAAACATTAAATCCAGGAGTTTTTTTTTTCCCTGTACACAATGGAGGGGATAAAAAGGAGAGAATAATGAAAGAAGGCAAAGGGCAGAGAGTGTAGAAATGGAAAAAACATAGGAGAAGGAATGGGGTTCAGTGAATTCAGAATCAGGAACTCAGCTGGTAAGGAGGTCTTCCAAAGCCATCACCAGAATAGCAGGTTGCCAGAGTTGGCATTGCTCAAAACTTGACTTTTCTAAGGAATGATTAATCTTTCATTGAGTGTAAGTTACTAGAGACTCCATTACATGCCATGCACTGTGCTTGCTGGTGGAAACAACAAAGTCCATAGTTCTTGCTTTCTAATGATGCCAACAACCATGAAAATTTATGACCTCCCAAACATTTGTGTTTCTTTGTGACTGGTCCTGCCGCTAACTTCTTGTAAGTGTGAATGATAAGGATTAGCATGAATCTAATCCACAAAATGTGGAGACTGAGCCAGTCCTCACATTCTCACTTCTCTGTCCTCATTGCCAGCTGCCCCCATGTCACTCTCTCTGGCCCTATCAACCTGGAGCTAGGTCAGGGCTTTAAGTTAAAAAGACACTGTCCTTCAGGCTGCCAAATAGGCAGATGCCAGCTGCAAGTTTGGGGAGTCCACACAACACCCCAACCTTCTGACCTGCTGGCCACAAATTTGAGGCTGGTTTCCTACTATCCCTTCTGAAGATCAGCGACAATCTAAGGAGTCCACACAACACACTTACTTTCTGATCTGCTGGCTCCTACTACCCCTTTGATTCGATAATTCGTTGGAATGACTAACAGAATTCACAGGGTAAACCATACTTATGACTACAGATTATAGACAAAAAGGATACAAACAAAGAGATGCAGAAGGCAAGGCCGGGGAGGGTTCCCAACACAGAGCTTCCATGTCGCAAGGGAAAAGCTACCTGCTCAGGAGCTGATGTTCTCGCCAACCAGGAAGCTTTCTGACCCTTAGTGTTCCAGCTTTTATCGGCCAGTTCTGCATGATAGGCTAAGTCATGCCTCCTGAGGCTGGTTGATATTAGCCTCTCAGGTGAGTCTTTTCTGGTCTGGCCAGGTACCATCTGGCATAAATCCTCCAGTGTGGCCTGGAAGTCCCATACTAAGACACCAGAATTGCTCCTAGGGTTGTTTCTTCAGAGCCAAGGACAAAGGCTGCCTTACTTGGGGTAAAATTAGGTTCTTTACCCCACAGAGTAAGTGAGTGTGTGTAGTGTGTGTGTGTGTTCAAGCTAAATTATATCAAAAAGGGAACAAGAAAGAGATAAACACAGAGCTTGAGGAACAAGATACAATGTTAGCCCTTGATGATGATAAAGCAGTGTTATTTAACATCTACTTTGCTTCTTTTTCATTAAGAAAAATATATATTTAAGCAGAAAAGAAGGAAAAATGCAGGACTAAGGGGAAATTTGAAGTTAAAACTGAGAGATTTATAAAAGTGCATCTACTTGTTTTATGTGAATTCATGGATACAAACACAGACAGGTAGATCTCAAGATAAAAAATTAAAACTTTAAATTTATTTGCCATTGTTCTGCAATGAAAGGTGATATTCAGCTCGTTAGTAGTAAGGCATGGACACAACCAGTCAGAAGAAATGTTGGCCTTCAACAAGTGGTATGCATGTTCCCAGGTATAGACACTGAGGACTAGCCCTGCCTGTAATCACAAATCCAAAGATATCTTTGTAGTCATGCAAAGTCCTAATTTTCCTAAGTGGGGGAAAGGAGTTTCAGAACCTATAGAAGAACAAGGTTCATTTGGAGCCACTGATACTTTTTAGGACATTTTGTTGTTGTTGTTTTATTGTTGTAATTAAATGAAGTTTACATTTGAAGTTAGTCTCCCATACAAAATTTTTATACATACATTGTTATGAGACCCTAATCGCTCACCCCATTCTTTGACAGCACACTCCTCCCTTCCACCCCTGATCCCCCATGACCATTCAACCAGTTCCTAACCCTCTCTGCCTTCCCATCTCACCTCTGGACAGAAGCTGCCCCTTTGGTCTCTTGTATCTACTTGACTAAGGGCACACTCTTCATGAGTATCACTTTATGCCCCACAGTCCAGTCCAATCCCTGTCTGAAGAGTTGGCCTCAGAAATTGTTTTAGCTCTGGGCTGATAGAGAGTTCAGGGGCCATGCTTTCCAGGGCACTTCCAGCCTCAGTCAGACCATTTAAGTCTGTTCTTCTTACTAGAATTTGAGTTCTGCAACCCATCCTTCTACTGCTCCATCAGGGACTCTCTGTTGTGTTCCCTGTCAGGACGTTCATTGGTGGTAGCCGGGCACCATCTAGTTCTTTTGGTCTCAGGCTGACGAAGTCTCTGGTTTATGTGGCCCTTTCTGTCTCTTGGGCTAATACTTTCCTTGTGTCTTTGGTGTTCTTAGTTCTCCTTTACTCCAAGTGGTTGGGACCAATTGATGCATCTTAGATGGCTGCTTGCAAGCTTTTAAGACCCCAGATGCCATTCACCAAAGTAGGATGCAGAACATTTTCTTAATAAGCTTTGTTATGCCAATTGACCTAGATGTCCCCTGAAAGCATAGTCCCCAGACCCCTACCCCTGCTACTCTGTTAGGACATATTTTAAACACATAATTTATAAACACATATGGATACTGATCACTGAATAGCTGCACAGGGTTACCAAAAATCAACCACAAGCAGCTTGATTAAGAAAACCCTATAAACTTGTAAGTTAAACTCTACTTTTGGGCAGAAGGTACCGCACTTAGCCACTTCCTGCCGTCCAATTTTATATAATTTATTTGGTGAAAGATACAACAAGTATTCTGTTCAAATGCATAGATAATTGATAGCTGATAAGTATAGCTATTATGATAAAAGGCAGAATTAAGATTTAAAAGATTAATTACCTGGACAGATAGTCACCAATATTGGCAATTCATGTAAACTTAGATTGATGTTTACTTGCTCATAAGTCAAAAGTGAATCAATAAAAATAAGTGAACCAACAGTGTTTCAAGGCTGCTAGAAAAAGTAATGTCATCATGGACTCTACAAATTGTTGCGTATTACCCAAAAAAGTGTGCTCTTGATTGATCAAATCACGCCTGAAATAATGTTTCTATCTGTGAACATTTATTTAAGACATACATTGATAAATAAGAACATATTCTAAGAAGGAGAGTCAAGACTTGAGCTGGCTCCCAATATATATTTGAGGAAGGAAGGGAGAGAGCGAGTGAGGGAGAGAAAGAGAAAGGAAGTGAGAGATGAAGGGAAGCAGGGAGGAAGGACATAATATGCCTGCTTCTATTACTGGCTCCGACAGTCCATTCACTACATAGAAGGCAGAGTAAACCTTATTTATTTAATAAATATTTTATTTATTTATAGTCTACTTACTCCATGAGGTGTAAGTTCTATGAGCACAGGTTACTTATCTGACCTGTCTAAAAATACATAGTATATTAAGGGCTCAATAAATATTTCTAGAATGAATAAGGGGATCCTTAGATGTTTTAGAGTAGTAGTTTATAAATTTTAGAGTCATACAAGCAATTTTAAGGAACTGGTGAAAACTGTAGACTCACTCACTCTCTTTAGGAAAATGCACCCATCTATAACAGTATAATTATATCAAGCGGTTCCTGATTCCCTAAAACCCATTTCTGTAGCTAGCCCTATGTTAGCACTCTACGCTAGATTTAATCAGAATATCAGGTCAGAAACTCTTTCCTCTAAGGACTGGAGTTTCATCCAGAAAATGGCAGGAGTAGATGTCCTGGTCAAATATTTTGCCAATCCCAAGTTTATTCAGAGTCGTTAGAACAAATACAGATATCTCTAGCAGCACAGAGTTTCTCTCTGATCATTGGATATTGGTTTGGACTCAAGGCTGAAAAAATTGTGTACTCCCTATAAGCCTGGCGTTGTGCCAATAGGAGTCCCCATATGTACTCACAAAAGTAACAACTCACATATCAGTCTTCTGAGCCATGAAAATTCAGTCCATTTAAATAACGTATATGTGTTTGTATTATTGAAGTGTGGTGGACAAAACAGTTTGTACAAGCAAAAAAAAAAAAAAAAAAACTCTAAGCAGATCTGATTTTTATTAGATAATCCTTTTCTTGAATATACAGTTTTCCCCTTTATTTTTACTTTTTTCATTTATTGTTGTGCTTTAAATGAAAGTTTACAATTCAAGTTAGTCTCTCATACAAAAATTTATACACACTTTGTTTTGTGACCTTAGTTACTCTCCCTATACTGTGACAGCACACTCTTTCTTTCTACCCCAGATGTCCCGTGTCCATTCAACCAGCTCCTGACTCTCTCTGCCTTCTCATCTCACCTCTGGAAAGAAATTGCCCATTTAGTCTCATGTATCTACTTGAGCTAAGAAGCACACTCTTCACAAGTATCATTTTATGTCCCACAGTCCAGTCTAATCTTTGTCTGAAGAGTTAGCCTCGGGAATGGTTTTAGTTTTGGGCTAATGAAAAGTCTGGGGGCCATGTCTTCTGGGGACCATGTCTTCTGGGGTCCCTCTAGTCTCAATCAAACCATTAAGCCTGGTCTTTTTACTAGAATTTGAGTTCTGCAACCCACTTTTCTCTTGCTCCATCAGTGACTCTCTGTTGTGTTGTCAGGGTGTCATTGTGGTAGCTGGGCACCATCTAGTTCTTCTGGTCTCAGGATGATGAAGTCTCTAGATTATGTGACCCTTTCTGTCCTTTGGACTATTACTTTCCTTGTGTCCATGGTGTTCTTCATTCTCCTTTACTCTAGGTGGGTTGGGATCAATTGATACATCTTAGATGGCAGCTCATTAGCTTTTAAGACCTCAGATGCCACTCACCAAAGTGGGATGCAGAACATTTTCTTACAAAATTTTGTTATGCCAGAGGTGGAGCAAAGATGGCAGAGTAGTCAGAAGCTTCTGGTGACCCTCTTACAACAAAGAACCGAGAAAACAAGTGATTTGATTATATATGGCAATCTGGGAGCCCTGAACATCAAAGGCAGAGTTGAGGAACTGGAATGAGTGGCAGCAGGAGGGAGAGATGGTTCAGAAGCAGTGAGGAGTTGCCAGACCTGACATGGTGAGAGCCTGAGCCCTTCATGCCTGATCAACTCTGGTGTGAGCGGTGAGGCACGTAAGCAGCCGTGCTCGGGAAGCGTGTTTTCCGCACCAGAAGAGACCAGCACCAGAGTCTACTTGGCCAAGTGAGAAGCAGCCCTTGATGAAAGCTAAATACTTGCATACAGCTTACCACGTGGATCAAAAACACCCCCTTTAGGGAAAAACCTCTCTCCCACTTACCTCCCTACTCCCTGCTCTGCACTGGGTCCCAGACTGGCTTCAGCAATTGCTGAGTACCCTGGGCCAGAAGTAGGATCCGTCACATGCCCAGAGCCATTATCCCTGCCTTGGCAAGTAAACAAATTAACAAACAGGAAAAAATAAACTGCCGGCTCCCCTAAACCCAGGGTGGGCACAGCTCCTTTGCCTAGGCACAGGCATAAGGGATCCATGAACTTTGAATGCCTTTCCCCCTGCACAGACTTGTGTGGGCCCATCTCAACAGCATAGGCCCTCATTACAATACAACAGGGTATATACCAGAACTCTAACTTGAACTGTGTCAGCTGTGAAGTGGCAGGTTGTTGACATTTGACACTGCTGTACCCATTAAGCAGGATCTTCACCTACCCACATCAGGGGCCTGAGGACTGGTGGCTCCACTCACACCACCTAGCCACCTGTGACAGGGGCCCATGAATAAGAGGCGTCCCCCAGTCCTTACAGCCAACAGCACGAAGTGCTCATAGTTCAGCTACAAAACCCACCAACCTATGCACTCTAGGGAACAGGGACATGCCTTCCTCCTGGACACTCGGGGGCGGCTGTCAGCCACCTGCCTTGCTCAGAGTGTGTCCCTCTGCTGAAGCCAGATGCCTGTGCCTACACCAATCACCCATGTCTATCTAGCTCTGTGACAGCCTACATCACACATTTGATGTGTATATATCTGGGCACCTAAGCTGAATCCATAGAGGAGGAGTGGGGAGAATCCTAAGCTCACATACCTAGTAACTGATCTAACAATCTGGTGACAGGCCATTAGAGCTTCAAAGGTGCCAATAATCAAACTACCTCATATGAGCAGCCTATTTGGGAATATCAGAACAAAATAAGAAGCTAGGACACAGTAAGCAAACATAAAATAAATATAATAATCTACTGATGGCTCGAAGAAAACAGTCAATATCAAATCACATAAAGAGGCGATCCATGATGGCGTCAGCAGGCTCCCAGAATAAAGAATCTAGAAATTTTCCAGAGAAGGAAAATTTCTTGGAATTCCGGAGGCAGAATACAAAAGATTAATATACAGAACCCTTCAAGAAATTAAGAAGGAAATTAAGCAAAACACAGAACACGCAATAGAGGAAATTAAAAAGATTAGAGAAGAGAATAATGACAAATTTAACATGCCGCAAGAATCCCTAGAGAGACAGAAATCAAAAATCCAGAAGATTGACAATAAAATTACAGAATTAGAGAACTCAATACAAAGTCATAGGAGCAGAACTGAGGCAATGGAAGGAAGAATTAGTGAGACTGAAGATAAAGCATGTGACACCAACTTATTTGAGGAAAAATCAGATAAAAGGATTAAAAAAGTGAAGAAACCTTCAGAACCATGTGGGACTCTATCAAGAGAAATAACCTATGAGTGACTGGAGTACCAGAACGGGGGGATAACAGAAAATACACAGAGAATTGTCGAAGATTTTTGTCAGAAAAATTCCCTGATATTGTGAAAGATGACAAGATATCTATCCAAAATGCTCATCAAACCTCACATAAGGTAGATTCCAAATGAAAATCACCAAGGCATATTATAATCAAACTTGCCAAACCAAACATAGAGAGTTTTAAGAGCAGCTAGGGATAAACGAAAGTCATCTACAAAGAAGAGTCAATAAGAATAAGCTCAGATTACCCTGAAGAAACCATGCAGGCAAAAAGGCAAAGAGATGACATATATAAAGCCTTGAAGGAAAAAAAATTTCCAGCTAAGAATTATATATCCAGCAAAACTGTCTCCCAATATGATGGTGAAATTAGGGCATTTCCAGATAAACAGAAGTTTGGGGAATTTGCAAAAACCACACCAAAGTTACAAGACATATTAAAAGGAGTCCTCTTGTTAGAAAATCAATACCATCAGATAACAAACGAAAACTAGAACACAGCACAAAGCAACCAGATATCGATCCAGATATGGAAGTCACAAAAATAAATCAAAGCTAAAACACTGAAAATAGGGTAACACAGATGTCAAAACTTAAAGGATGAGAACATTAAAACAAAAAATAGGAACTAAAAAATGTAGACATAGATTTTTCATAAGGAGAGGAAGTCAAGGTGATATAAAGAAATAAAACGCTGGTATAAAATTAGAAAAATACGGGTAAATATTAAGGTAACCACAAAGGAAACTAACAATCCTACAAGTCAAAATAAAAAACTAGAAAAATATAAACACTCAGCAAACGCAAAATCAAAAATAATGAAAAAGATGAAAAGAAAATAAAGAAAAACAACTCAGCACAAAAAATTAGATGGAACAAAGAAACTGTCACCAACAAACGAAAAAAGACATCCAAATGACAGCACTAAACTCATACCTATCAGTAATTATGCTGAATGTAAATGAACTAAATGCATCAATAAAGAGAGAGTGGCAGAATGGATTAAAAAAAAACACAATCCGTCTATATGCTGCCTACAAGAGACACACCTTAGACTAAACGACACAAAAAAACTAAAACTCTAAAGATGGAAAAAAATATATACAGCAAACGACACTCAAAAACGAGCAGGAGTGGCAATATTAATCTCTGACAAAAGAGACTTTAAAGTAAAATCCACCACAAAGGATAAGGAAGGACACTATATAATGATTACAGGGTCAATACACCAGGAGGACATAGCTATAATACATATTTATGCACCCAATGACAGGGCTCCAAAATACATAAAAGAAACTCTAACAGCACTGAAAAGAGAGAGACAGCTCCACAATAGTAGTTTAAGACTTCAACACACCACTTTCGGTGAAGGACAGAACTTCCAGAAAGAAGCTCAACAAAGACACGGAAGAGCTAAACGCTACCAGCAACCAACTTGATCTCAAGACATGTAACGAACACTCCGTCCAACAGCAGCCAAGTATACTTTCTTTTCCAATGCATATGGAACGTTCTCAAGAACAGACCACATATTAGGCCATAAAGCAAGCCTTAACAAAATCCAAAGCACTGAATTATTACAAAGCATCTTTGCTGACCATAAAGCCATTAAAGTAGAAATAAAAAACAGGAAAAGTAAGGGAAAAAAATCAAACACATGGAAACTGAACAACACCCTGCTCAAAAACTACTGGGTTATAGAAAAAATTAAGGATGAAAAAAAGAAATTCATAAAATCAAATGAGAAAGAAAACACATCCCACTAGAACCTTTGGAACACAACAAAAGCAGTGCTCAGAGGTTCGTTTATATCAGTAAAAGCACACATCCAAAAAGAAAAAAAGGCCATAACCAAAACATTAACCCTACAACTGGAACAAGTAGAAAGAAAGCAGCAAAAGAAGCCCTCTGGCTCCAGAAGAAAGGAAATGATAAGAATTAGAGCAAAATTAAATGAAATAGAGAATAGAAAAACAATTGAAAGAGTTAACACGACCAAAAGCTGGTTCTTTGAAAAGATCAGCAAAATTGATAAATCCCTGGCCAAACTGACACAAGACAAACAGGAGAGGAAGCAGATAACCCGTATAAAAAATGAGATGGGTGGTATCACAACAGACACGACTGAAATTAAAAGAATCATAACAGTATACTATGAAAAACTGCACTCTGACAAATTTGAAAACCTAGAGGAAATGGACAAATTTCTAGGAACTCACTACCTACCTAAAATAACACCATCAGAGGTAGAACGACTAAATAAACCCATAACAAAAGAAGAGATTGAAAAGGTAATTTAAAAACTACCAACAAAACAAAGCCCTGGCCCGGATGGCTTCACTGGAGAATTCTACCAAACTTTCAGAGAAGAGTTAACACCACTACTACTACAGGTATTTCAGAGCATAGAAGAGGATGGAATACTCCCAAACTCATTCTATGAAGCCAGCATAACCCTGATACCAAAACCAGGTAAAGACACCACAAAAGAAGAAAATTGCAGACCAATATCGCTCATGAACATTGATGCAAAAATCCTTAACAAAATTCTAGCCAATAGAATTCAGAAACATATCAAAAAAATAATTCACTGTGATCAAGTGGAATGTATACCAGGTACGCAGGGATGGTTCAACATTAGAAAGACAATCAATGTAATCCATCACATAAATAAAACAAAAGACAAGAATCACATGATCTTATCAGTCAATGCAGAAAAGGCATTTGACAAAGTCCAACACCCATTCACGATAAAAACTCTCAGCAAAATAGAAACAGAAGGGAAATTCCTCAGTATAATTAAGGGCATTTATACAAAGTCAACAGCCAACATCATTCTAAATGGAGAGAGTTTGCAAGCATTCCCCTTGGGAATGGGAACCAGACAAGGATGCCCTTTATCACCACTCTTATTCAACACTGTGCTGGAGGTCCTAGCCAGAGCAGTTAGGCTAGAAAAAGAAATAAAGGGCATCCAAATTGGTAGGGAAGAAATAAAAGTATCTCTATTTGCATATGTTATGATCTTATACACAGAAAACCCCAAAGAATCCAAAAGAAAACTACTGGAACTAATAGATTTCAGCAAAGTATCAGGATAAAAGATAAACGTACAAAAATCAGTTGGATACCTCTACACTAACAAAGAGAACTTCCAAGAGGAAATCACAAAATCAATACCATTTACAATAGCCCTCAAGAATATAATAATAGTTAGGAATAAATCTAGCCAGAGACGTAAAAGACCTATACATTGAAAACTACAAGACGCTACTGCAAGAAACCAAACGAGACCTGCGTAAGTGGAAAACATACCTTGCTCATGGATAGGAAGACTCAACACTGTGAAAATGTCAGTTCTACCCAAAGCGATCTACAGACTCAATGCAATCCGAATCAAATTCCAACGGCATTTTTTAAGGAGATGGAGAAACAAATCACCAATTTCATATGGAAAAGGAAGAGGCCTCAGATAAGTAAAGCATTACTCAAGAAGAACAAAGTGCGAGGCCTCAACACTACCTGATTTTAGAACCTGTTATACCGCCACGGTAGTCAAAACAGCGTGGTACTGGTACAACAACAGATACATAGACCAATGGAACAGAACTGAGAATCCAGACATAAATTCATCCACCTAGGAGCAGCTGATATTTGATAAAGGCCCAAAGTCTGTTAACTGGGGAAAAGACAGTCTCTTTAACAAATGGTGCTGGCATAACTGGATATCCACTTGCAAAAAACTGAAACAAGACCCATATCTCACACCGTGCACAAATCTAACTCAAAATGGATCAAAGACTTAAGTATAAAATCAAAATGTTAAAGATCTTGGAAGAAAAAATAGGGACAACGCTAGCAGCCCTAATACATGGCATAAGCACAATATGAACCGTAAGTAACAATGCCCAAGCACCAGAAGAGACTAGATAAATGGGAGCTCCTAAAAATCAGACACTTAAGCTCATCAAAAGACTTCACCAAAAGAGTCAAAAGACAACCTACAGACTGGGAAAAAAATTTTGGCTACTACAAATCCGATCAACGTCTGTGATCTCTAAAATCTCCAGGATACTGCAAAACCTCAACAACAAAAAGACAAACAACCAACTAAAAAAATGGGTAAAGGATATGAACAGGCACTTCACCAAAGAAGATACTCAGGTGGCTAACAGACACATGAGGAAATGCTCACGATCATTAGCCATTAGAAAAATGCAAATCAAAACTACAGTGACGTACCATCTCACCCCAACAAGGCTAGCATTAATCTAAAAAACACAAAATAATAAATGCTAGAGAGGTTGTGGAGAGACTGGAACACTTATACACTGTTGGTGGGAACGTAAAATGGTACAACCACTTTGGAAATCAATTTGGCCCTTCCTTAAAAAGCTAGAAATAGAAGTACCATACGACTCGGCTATCCTGCTCCTTGTAGTATATCCTAGAGAAATAAGAGCCGTCACATGAATAGATACACGCACACCTATGTTCACTGCAGCACTGTTCACAATATCAAAAAGATAGAAACAACCTAGGTGCCCGTCAGCAGACGAATCGATAAACAAATTATGATATAGCCACACAAGGGAATACTACACAAGGATAAAGAACAACGATGAAGCCATGAAACATCTTATAACATGGAGGAAGCTGGAGGTCATTATGCTGAGTGAACTTAGTCAGTCATAGAAGGACGAATATTGTATAATACCACTACTATAAGAACTCAAGAAAAGGTTTAAGCACAGAAGACAACATTCTTTGATGGTTATGAGGGTGGGGAGGGAGGGTGAGGGTTGTTTACTAACTAGATAGTAGATAAGAATTCTCTTAGGTGAAGGGAAGGACAGCAGACAGTACAGGGGAAGTCAGCACAACTGGACTAAACCAAAGCTAAGAATCTTCCTGAATACAACCAAATACTTCGAGGGACATAGTAGCAGGGGCAAGATTCTTGGGATCATGGTTTCAGGGGACATCTAGTTCAATTGGCATAACAAAGTTTTTAAAAAAAATTTTTCCATACAAAAATTGACACATACATTGTTATGTAACTCTAATTGCTCTACCCATACTCTGACAGCACACTCCTCCTTACTACCCCTGATTCCCCATGTCCTTTCAGCCAGCTCCTAACTCTCTCTGCCTTCCCATCTCAGCTCCAGATGGAAGCTGCCAGTTTAGTCTCTTGTATCTACTCGAGTTAAGAGGCACACTCCTCACGAGTGTCACTTTATGTCCCACAACCAGTCCAATCTGTGTCTGAATAGTTAGCCTCCGAAATTGTTTTAGTTCTGGGCTGATAGAGAATCTAGGGGCCATGCTTTCTGGGGTTCCTCCAGTCTCGGTCAGACCATTAAGTCTGGTCTTCTTACTAGAATTTGAGTTCTGCACCCCACCTTTCTCCTGCTCCATCGGGCCTCACTGTTGTGTTCCCTGTCAGGGCAGACATTAGTGGTAGCTGGGCACCATCTACTTGTTCTGGTCCCAGGCTGATGAAGTCTCTGGTTTATGTGGCCCTTTCTGTCTCTTGGGCTACTACTTTCCTTGTGTCTTTGGTGTTCTTCACTACCCTTTACTCCAGGTGGTTGGGACCAATTGATGCAACTTAGATGGCGGCTTGCAAACTTTTATGACCACAGACGCCACTCACCAAAGTAGGATGCAGAACATTTTCTTAATAAGCTTTGTTATGCCAGTTGACCTCGATGTCCCCTGAAGTATAGTCCCCAGACCCCTACACCTGCTACTCTGTCCCTCAAAGTGTTTGATTGTATTCAGGAAACTTCTTAGCTTTGGTTTAGTCCAGTTGTGCTGACTTCCCCTGTACTGTCTGCTGTCCTTCCCTTCACCTAAGAGAATTCTTATCTACTATCTAGTTAGTAAACAACCCTCACCCTCCCTCCCCACCCTCATAACCATCAAAGAATGTTGTCTTCTGTGCTTAAACCTTTTCTTGAGTTCTTATAGTAGTGGTATTATACAATATTCGTCCTTCTATGACTGACTAAGTTCACTCAGCATAATGACCTCCAGCTTCCTCCATGTTATAAGATGTTTCATGGCTTCATCGTTGTTCTTTATCCTTGTGTAGTATTCCCTTGTGTGGCTATATCATAATTTGTTTATCGATTCGTCTGCTGACGGGCACCTAGGTTGTTTCTATCTTTTTGATATTGTGAACAGTGCTGCAGTGAACATAGGTGTGCGTGTATCTATTCATGTGACGGCTCTTATTTCTCTAGGATATACTACAAGGAGCAGGATAGCCGAGTCGTATGGTACTTCTATTTCTAGCTTTTTAAGGAAGGGCCAAATTGATTTCCAAAGTGGTTGTACCATTTTACGTTCCCACCAACAGTGTATAAGTGTTCCAGTCTCTCCACAACCTCTCTAGCATTTATTATTTTGTGTTTTTTAGATTAATGCTAGCCTTGTTGGGGTGAGATGGTACGTCACTGTAGTTTTGATTTGCATTTTTCTAATGGCTAATGATCGTGAGCATTTCCTCATGTGTCTGTTAGCCGCCTGAGTATCTTCTTTGGTGAAGTGCCTGTTCATATCCTTTACCCATTTTTTTAGTTGGTTGTTTGTCTTTTTGTTGTTGAGGTTTTGCAGTATCCTGGAGATTTTAGAGATCACAGACGTTGATCGGATTTGTAGTAGCCAAAATTTTTTTCCCAGTCTGTAGGTTGTCTTTTGACTCTTTTGGTGAAGTCTTTTGATGAGCTTAAGTGTCTGATTTTTAGGAGCTCCCATTTATCTAGTCTCTTCTGGTGCTTGGGCATTGTTACTTACGGTTCATATTGTGCTTATGCCATGTATTAGGGCTGCTAGCGTTGTCCCTATTTTTTCTTCCAAGATCTTTAACATTTTGATTTTATACTTAAGTCTTTGATCCATTTTGAGTTAGATTTGTGCACGGTGTGAGATATGGGTCTTGTTTCAGTTTTTTGCAAGTGGATATCCAGTTATGCCAGCACCATTTGTTAAAGAGACTGTCTTTTCCCCAGTTAACAGACTTTGGGCCTTTATCAAATATCAGCTGCTCCTAGGTGGATGAATTTATGTCTGGATTCTCAGTTCTGTTCCATTGGTCTATGTATCTGTTGTTGTACCAGTACCACGCTGTTTTGACTACCGTGGCGGTATAACAGGTTCTAAAATCAGGTAGTGTTGAGGCCTCGCACTTTGTTCTTCTTCTTGAGTAATGCTTTACTTATCTGAGGCCTCTTCCTTTTCCATATGAAATTGGTGATTTGTTTCTCCATCTCCTTAAAAAATGCCGTTGGAATTTGATTCGGATTGCATTGAGTCTGTAGATCGCTTTGGGTAGAACTGACATTTTCACAATGTTGAGTCTTCCTATCCATGAGCAAGGTATGTTTTCCACTTACACAGGTCTCGTTTGGTTTCTTGCAGTAGCGTCTTGTAGTTTTCAATGTATAGGTCTTTTACGTCTCTGGCTAGATTTATTCCTAACTATTATTATATTCTTGAGGGCTATTGTAAATGGTATTGATTTTGTGATTTCCTCTTGGAAGTTCTCTTTGTTAGTGTAGAGGTATCCAACTGATTTTTGTACGTTTATCTTTTATCCTGATACTTTGCTGAAATCTATTAGTTCCAGTAGTTTTCTTTTGGATTCTTTGGGGTTTTCTGTGTATAAGATCATAACATATGCAAATAGAGATACTTTTATTTCTTCCCTACCAATTTGGATGCCCTTTATTTCTTTTTCTAGCCTAACTGCTCTGGCTAGGACCTCCAGCACAGTGTTGAATAAGAGTGGTGATAAAGGGCATCCTTGTCTGGTTCCCATTCCCAAGGGGAATGCTTGCAAACTCTCTCCATTTAGAATGATGTTGGCTGTTGACTTTGTATAAATGCCCTTAATTATACTGAGGAATTTCCCTTCTGTTTCTATTTTGCTGAGAGTTTTTATCGTGAATGGGTGTTGGACTTTGTCAAATGCCTTTTCTGCATTGACTGATAAGATCATGTGATTCTTGTCTTTTGTTTTATTTATGTGATGGATTACATTGATTGTCTTTCTAATGTTGAACCATCCCTGCGTACCTGGTATACATTCCACTTGATCACAGTGAATTATTTTTTTGATATGTTTCTGAATTCTATTGGCTAGAATTTTGTTAAGGATTTTTGCATCAATGTTCATGAGCGATATTGGTCTGCAATTTTCTTCTTTTGTGGTGTCTTTACCTGGTTTTGGTATCAGGGTTATGCTGGCTTCATAGAATGAGTTTGGGAGTATTCCATCCTCTTCTATGCTCTGAAATACCTGTAGTAGTAGTGGTGTTAACTCTTCTCTGAAAGTTTGGTAGAATTCTCCAGTGAAGCCATCCGGGCCAGGGCTTTGTTTTGTTGGTAGTTTTTAAATTACCTTTTCAATCTCTTCTTTTGTTATGGGTTTATTTAGTCGTTCTACCTCTGATGGTGTTATTTTAGGTAGGTAGTGAGTTCCTAGAAATTTGTCCATTTCCTCTAGGTTTTCAAATTTGTCAGAGTGCAGTTTTTCATAGTATACTGTTATGATTCTTTTAATTTCAGTCGTGTCTGTTGTGATACCACCCATCTCATTTTTTATACGGGTTATCTGCTTCCTCTCCTGTTTGTCTTGTGTCAGTTTGGCCAGGGATTTATCAATTTTGCTGATCTTTTCAAAGAACCAGCTTTTGGTCGTGTTAACTCTTTCAATTGTTTTTCTATTCTCTATTTCATTTAATTTTGCTCTAATTCTTATCATTTCCTTTCTTCTGGAGCCAGAGGGCTTCTTTTGCTGCTTTCTTTCTACTTGTTCCAGTTGTAGGGTTAATGTTTTGGTTATGGCCTTTTTTTCTTTTTGGATGTGTGCTTTTACTGATATAAACGAACCTCTGAGCACTGCTTTTGTTGTGTTCCAAAGGTTCTAGTGGGATGTGTTTTCTTTCTCATTTGATTTTATGAATTTCTTTTTTTCATCCTTAATTTTTTCTATAACCCAGTAGTTTTTGAGCAGGGTGTTGTTCAGTTTCCATGTGTTTGATTTTTTTCCCTTACTTTTCCTGTTTTTTATTTCTACTTTAATGGCTTTATGGTCAGCAAAGATGCTTTGTAATAATTCAGTGCTTTGGATTTTGTTAAGGCTTGCTTTATGGCCTAATATGTGGTCTGTTCTTGAGAACGTTCCATATGCATTGGAAAAGAAAGTATACTTGGCTGCTGTTGGACGGAGTGTTCGTTACATGTCTTGAGATCAAGTTGGTTGCTGGTAGCGTTTAGCTCTTCCGTGTCTTTGTTGAGCTTCTTTCTGGAAGTTCTGTCCTTCACCGAAAGTGGTGTGTTGAAGTCTTAAACTACTATTGTGGAGCTGTCTCTCTCTTTTCAGTGCTGTTAGAGTTTCTTTTATGTATTTTGGAGCCCTGTCATTGGGTGCATAAATATGTATTATAGCTATGTCCTCCTGGTGTATTGACCCTGTAATCATTATATAGTGTCCTTCCTTATCCTTTGTGGTGGATTTTACTTTAAAGTCTCTTTTGTCAGAGATTAATATTGCCACTCCTGCTCGTTTTTGAGTGTCGTTTGCTGTATATATTTTTTTCCATCTTTAGAGTTTTAGTTTTTTTGTGTCGTTTAGTCTAAGGTGTGTCTCTTGTAGGCAGCATATAGACGGATCGTGTTTTTTTTTAATCCATTCTGCCACTCTCTCTTTATTGATGCATTTAGTTCATTTACATTCAGCATAATTACTGATAGGTATGAGTTTAGTGCTGTCATTTGGATGTCTTTTTTCGTTTGTTGGTGACAGTTTCTTTGTTCCATCTAATTTTTTGTGCTGAGTTGTTTTTCTTTATTTTCTTTTCATCTTTTTCATTATTTTTGATTTTGCGTTTGCTGAGTGTTTATATTTTTCTAGTTTTTTATTTTGACTTGTAGGATTGTTAGTTTCCTTTGTGGTTACCTTAATATTTACCCGTATTTTTCTAATTTTATACCAGCGTTTTATTTCTTTATATCACCTTGACTTCCTCTCCTTATGAAAAATCTATGTCTACATTTTTTAGTTCCTATTTTTTGTTTTAATGTTCTCATCCTTTAAGTTTTGACATCTGTGTTACCCTATTTTCAGTGTTTTAGCTTTGATTTATTTTTGTGACTTCCATATCTGGATCGATATCTGGTTGCTTTGTGCTGTGTTCTAGTTTTCGTTTGTTATCTGATGGTATTGATTTTCTAACAAGAGGACTCCTTTTAATATGTCTTGTAACTTTGGTGTGGTTTTTGCAAATTCCCCAAACTTCTGTTTATCTGGAAATGCTGTAATTTCACCATCATATTTGCAAGACACTGTTGCTGGATATATAATTCTTGGCTGGCAATTTTTTTCCTTCAAGGCTTCATATATGTCATCCCATTGCCTTCTTGCCTGCATGGTTTCTGCTGAGTAGTATGAGCTTAGTCTTATTGACTGTCCTTTGTAGATGACTTTTTGTTTATCCCTAGCTGCTCTTAAAACTCTATCTTTGGTTTTGGCAAGTTTGATTATAATATGTCTTCGTGACTTTCTTTTGGGATCTATCTTATGCAGGGCTCGATGATCATCTTGGATAGATATCTTCTCATCTTTCATGATACCAGGGAAGTTTTCTGTCAACAAATCTTCAACAATTTTCTCCGTATTTTCTGTTATCCCCCCGTTTTCTGGTACTCCAGTCAGTCATGGGTTATTTCTCTTGGTAGAGTCCTACACAATTCTTAGAGTTTCTTCATTTTTTAAAATTCTTTCATCTAAGTTTTCCTCAAATAAGTTGGTGTCAAATCCTTTCTCTTCAATCTCACTAATTCTGACTTCTACTGTCTCATTTCTTCTCCTATGACTTCCTATTGAGTTGTCTAATTCCAAAATTTTATTGTTAATCTTCTGAATTTCTGATTGCTGTCTCTCTATGGATTACTGCAGCCTATTATATTTTTCATTATGCTCTTGAATAACCTTCTTCTCTATTGCTTTGTCTGTATGCTCTTTAGCATTCTCTGCATTTTGTAGGTTCTCTTGCTTGATCTCTTGAAGAGTTCTTTATATTAATCTTTTGTATTCTGCCTCCAGTAATTCCAAGAAATTCTCTTCCTATGGAAAATTTATTGATTCTTTATTTTGGGAGCTTACTGAAGCCATCATGGTCTGCCTCTTTATGTGACTGGATATTGACTGTTGTCTCCGAGCCATCGTACGTTATTATAATTTATTTATTTTATGTTTGCTCACTATGTCCTAGCTTGTTTTGTTTTGATATGCCCAAATAGGCTGCTCATGTGAGCTAGTTTGATTATTGGCACCTTGAAGCTCTAACATCCTGCCACCAGGTGGTTAGATCTGTTACTAAGTATGCAAGCCCAGGAGTCTGTTAACTTTTCTTGTATCGATTCAACTCAGGTGTCCAGGTAGTAGGTCACCAAGTGTTTGGTGCAGGCTCTCACCTACAGTCCTAGACAGGCATGGTTGATTGGTGTAGGCACAGGTATCTGGCTACAGTAGGGGGTCACACGCTTAGCAAGACAGGAAGCTGACAGCTGCCCCTGAGTGTCTGGGAGGAAAGCACATCCTTGTTCCCTGGAGCATGTAGGTCTGTGGGTTTTGCAGCCAGACTACGAGAACCCAATGCTGTTGGCTGTAAGGACTGGGGGGCACCACTTATTTTTGGACCCCTGTCACAAGTGGGTAGGTAGCATGGGTGGAGCCACCAGTCCTCAGGCCCCTGATGTGGGCAAGTGAGGAAACTGCTTAATGGTAAAAGCAGTGTCAAATGTCACAAACCTGCCACTTCACAGCTTAAACAGTTGAAGTTAGACTTCAGGTATATACCCTGTTGCAATGTGATAATGAGGGCCTACACTACTGAAATGGGCCCACAAAAGTCTACGCAGGGGTGAAAGACATTCAAAGTCCATGGACCTCTTACACCTGTGCCAATTCTGAGTTCCTGGCTTAGGGGAGCCGGCAGCTTATTTTTTCCCATTTGTTAATTTGTTCACTCTCCAAGGCTGGGAGAATGGTTCAGGGCACATGACGGTCCTACTTCCGACCCAGGGGACTCAGCAATTGCTGAAGCCAGCCCACAACCCAGAGCAGAGTGGGGAGGGGGGAGATAAGTGGGAGAAAGGTTTTTCCCAAATAGGGTGTTTTTTTCATCCCTGTGGTAGGCCAGATGCAAGTACTTATCTTTAGCCACTTGCATGCTGCTTCTCACTGGTTCTGGATGGCCGAGTAGACTCTCTGCCTCTGGGTCTCTCCCGATGTGGAAAATGCCTCCTGAGCACCACTGCGTGCCTCACTGCACACGAGCTGATCCGGCCTGAGGACTCTGGCTCCCACTGGGTCAGGTCTGGCAACTGCTTGCTGCTTCCAAACCATCTCTCCCTCCCCCCGCCACTCAGTCTGATTCTTCAACTTTGCCTTTGATGTTCAGGGCTCCTAGATTGTCATATACAATCGATTCTTGATTCCCTTGTTTTTTCAGGTCTTTGTTGTAAGAAGTACCACAGGAAGTGTCCAACTACTCCACCATCTTGGCCCCGCCTCCCCCCTTTTATTTTTAAATATTTTTTTATTGTGCTTTATATGAAGGTTTACAGAGCAAATTAGTTTTTCCTTCAACAATTAATACACATACTGTTTTGTGACATTGGTTGCCAACCCCATGACACGTCATGACTCTCCCCTTCTCGAGTGACCATTTGCATTTGTCTAGTGCGCATTTCATCTTGTATACATGGTTGAACTATGTGTATAATTATTTTATGGGCCTATCTATACTTTGGCTGAAGGGCATACCTCAGGAGTGACTTCAGCACTGAGTTAAAAGGGTGTCCAGGAGCCAAACTCTCAGGATTTCACTAGTCTCTCTCAGACCAGTAAGTCTGGTCTTTTTTTGGGAGTTTGAATTTTATTCTACATTTTACTCCAGCTCTGTCTGGAACCCTATTTTGTGATCTTTGTTGGAGCAGTCTATGGTGGTAGCAAGGCACCATCTAGTTGTGCTGGACTCAGTCTGGTAGAGGCTGTAGTAATTGTGGTCCATTAGTCCTTTTGGGCTAATCTTTCTCTTGTGTCTTTGCTTTTCTTCATTCTCCCTTCCTCCAGATGGGGAAGGACCAGTGGAGCATCTTAGATGGTCACTTACAAGCTTTTAAGATCCCAGATGCTACTTACCAAAACAGGATGTAGAACGTTTTCTTTAGAAACTATCTTACGCCAGTTGAGCTAAATGTCCCCTGAGACCATGGTCCACAGCCCTCAGCCCAGTAATTTGGTCTCTCAGGGAGTCTGGACGTGTCTATGAATCTTCTATGACTTTGCCTTGGTCAAGTTGTGCTGACTTCCCCAGTATTCTGTACTGTCTTACCCTTCACCAAAGTTATCACTTATCTACTGTCTAGTTAGTGTTATTCCCTCCCCACCACTCCCCTCCCTCATAACCATCAAAGACTGTTTATGTGTGCAAGCCTTTTCATGAGTTTTTATAACAGTGGCCTCATACACTATTTGTTTCTTTGTGACTGACTTACTTCACTCAGCATAATGCCCTCCAGATTCATCCATGTTGTCAGATGTTTTGCAGATTCATCATTGTTTTTTTGTTGTTGCATAGTATTCCATTGTGTGTAGGTAACATAGTTTGGTTATCCATTCATCTGTTGATGGGCACTTAGGTTGTTTCCATCTTTTTGCTATTGTGAATAATGCTGCAATGAACACTGGTGTGCACGTGTCTATTTGTGTAATGTCTCTTATTTCTCTAGGATATATTCCTAGGAGATTGCTGGATTGTATGGTATTTCCATTTCTAGCTTTTTAAGGAAGCACCATATTGTTTTCCAAAATGGTTGCACAAATTTGCATTCCCACCAGCAGTGCATAAGGTTTCAATCTCCCTACAGCCTCTCCAACATTCGTTATTTTCTGTTTTTTTGATTCGTGCCAGTAATGTCAGTGTGAGATGGTACCTCATTGTAGTTTTGATCAGCATTTCTCTAACCGCTAGTGACTGTGAGCATTACCTCATATATCTGTTAGCAGTCTGAATGTGTTCTCTGGTGATGTGCTTGTTCATATCCTTTGCTCATTTTTTAATTGGGTTATTTGTCTTTTTGTTGTAGAAGTGTTGGATTTTCCTGTGGATTTTAGAGATTAGACCTTTGTCAAATATGACATAGCCAAAAGTTTTTTCCAAGTCTGTAGGTTCTCTTTTTATTCTTTTGATGATCATAAGTGTTTACTTTTTAGAAGATCCCAGTTATCTATCTTATCTTCTGGTGTTTGTGTATTGTCAGTTATGGTTTGTATCCTATTTATGCCGTGTATCAGGGCCTCTAGCGTTGGCCCTATTTTTTCTTCTATGATCTTTATAGTTTTTGGTTTTATGTTTAGGTGTTTGATCCATTTTGAATTAGTTTTTTGTAAAGTATGAGGCATGGGTCCTGTGTCATTTTTTTACAGATGAATATCCACTTTTGCCAGCACCATTTGTTTAAAAGGCTGTCTTTTTCCCGCATTTAATGGACTTTGGGCCTTTGTTGAAGTTCAGGTGACCGAAGGTAGCTGGGTTTACATCTGGGTTCTAGATTCTGTTCCATTGGTCAATGTGTCTGTCATTGTACCAGTACCAGGCTGTTTTGACTACTGTAGCTGTATAGAAGGTTCTGAGGTCAGGTAGTGTGAGGCCTCCTACTTTATTCTTCTTCTTCAGTAGTATTTTACTTACCCAGGGCCTCTTTTCTTTCCATATAAAGTTAATGATTAGTTTTTTCATCTCGTTAAAGAATGCTGTTGGTATTTGGATTGGGATTGCATTGTATTTGTAGATTGCTTTGGATGGAATTGACATTTTCATGACGTTGAGTCTATCTATCCCTGAGCATGGTATGTTTTCCCATTTAGATAGGTCTCTTTTGGTTTCTTGTAAATATAATTTTTTTTATATTTGTTGTTGTTGAGACTATACACAGCAGAACATACACCAATTGATCAATTTCTACATGTACAATTTGGTGACATTGGTTACACTCTTCAAGTTGTGTAACCATTTTCACTTTCTTTTCCTGAGTTTCCCCTCCCCCCACCACTAACATAAACTCACTGACCCCTAAGTTTCCTATCTAACCTTTCGAGTTGCTGATGTCAATTTGATCCTATATAGATAGATCCTAAAAGAGTGCAATGTTCAAGGTAGACATTCTTTACTGGTTAAGTTAAACTATTGTTTGGTTTAAAGAAGACTTCAGTGGGTATTTTGGTTTAAGGTTTAAAGGTTATGTCAGGGCAACAGTTCCAGGGGTTCATCCAGTCTCCATGGCTACAGAAAGTCTGAAGTCCATGAGAATTTCAAATTCTGTTTTGCATTTTCCCCCTTTTAATTAAGATTCTTTTATAGAATCTTTGATCAAAATATTCAGTGATGGTAGCCAGACAACATCCACTTCTTCTGGTCTCACGGCAAAGGAGGCAGCTGTTCATGGAGACAATTAGCTATACATTCAATTTCCTCCTCCTGTTCCTGACTCTACTTCTTCCTCTGTTGCTTTAGGCAAATAGAGACCAACTGTTGTACCCTGAATGCTGCTTGCAAGGTTTTAAGACCCCAGGCACTACTCAATGAAATAGGAGGTAGAACAGAATCACTAAACATGTTATTAGGTCATTTAACTGGGATGTCCCATGAAACCATGACCCTAAATCCAAACCAAGTTCCATGAGGTGTTTGGTTGTATATAAGCAGCCTGAGCAGCTACTCTTTTTTATTTTGGGGGGGGGGGGTTATTGTTGTAAACATATCACACAACTTTTGCCAATTTAACTTTTTACAGGTGTACAACTTATTGACAGCACTTACAATAATTGGCTGTGCAACCCTACCTTTAACCAATGTGATTTTTTCCATCACCATAAACTAAAACTCAGTAATCCATAAGCAATAACCTTCCTTTCCCCCTCTCTCCTGTCCCTGGTAACCACTAATATACTTTGGTCTCTATAGATTTACCTTTTCTTGTCTTTTTATGTAAGTGAGGTCCTTTTGTGATTGACTTATTTCACTCAGTATAATGCCTTCCGGTTCCATCCATATTGCAGCATATTTTGTTATCTTTATTGTCTTACTGGAACCCTGGTGGCGTGGTGGTTAAGAGCTATGGCTGCTAACCAAAAGGTCGACAGTTCAAATTCACCAGGTGTTCCTTAGAAACCCTATGGGACAGTTCTACTCTGTCCTATAGGGTCACTATGAGTCAGAATCGACTAGACAGTAACGGGTTTGGTTTGGCTTTGGTTTATTATCTTACTGGCTGAGTAAAACTTTTATAATAAATTCTCTATATACTCATTTATGCATGATAACCCATATGGAACCAGAGCAAGATTCTAGAGTAGGAATCAGAAGTTTGCCCTCTTTCTACCATTGCTAACCCTATGACCTTAATTGGGTCACCTCTCTCTCTGGGCTTCAGTTTTCTCATGCATAAAAATGGAAATGTGAATGATAAAACACACTTCTAGTTGCTTACCCATGTCAGACCCTGGACTAAGTTCTTTATAGTTATTATCACATTTAATCCTTACATCAATTGCTCATATGCAAGTTCAAGTTGAAGCTGAAAAAAATTAGAACAAGTTCACAAGAGCCAAACTATGACCTTGAATGTATCCCACCTAATTTAGAGACAATCTCAAGAACAGATTTTATGCATTGAACACAATAACCAAAGACCAGACAAGTTGTGGAATGACATCAAGGGTATCATACATGAAGAAAGCAAAAAGTCATTAAAAAGACAGGAAAGAAAGGAAAGACCAACATGGAAGTCAGAAGAGACTCTGAAACTTGCTCTTGAACACTGAGTAGCTAAAGTGAAAGAAAGAAATGATGAAGCGAAAAAGCTGAACAGAAGATTTCAAAGGGTGGCTCGAGAAGACAAAGTAAAGTATTATAATGAAATGTGCAAAGACCTGGAGTTAGAAAACCAAAGGGGAAGTACATGCTCAGCATTTCTCAAGCTGAAAGAACTGAAGAAAAAATTCGAGCCTCGAGTTGCAATATTGAAGGATTTTACGGGGAAATATTGAATGACCCAGGAAGCATCAAAAGAAGATGGAAGGAATAAACAGTCACTGTACCAAAAAGAATTGGTTGACATTCAACCATTTCAGCAGGAAGCATATGATCAAGAACCGATGGTACTGAAGGAAGAGGTCCAAGGCATTGGCAAAAAACAAGCCTCCAGGAATTGATGGAATACTCACTGAGATATGTCTTAGTTATCTAGTGCTGCTCTAACAGAAATACCACGAGTGGATGGCTTTAACAAAGAGAAATTTATTTTCTCACAGTCTAGTAGGCTGGAAGTCCAAATTCAGGGCATCAGCTCCAGGGGACCGCTTTCTCTGTCGGCTCTGGAGGAAGGTCCTTGTCATCATCGGTCTTCCCCCAGAATAGGAGCTTCTCTGCGCAGGAACCTCGGGTCCAAAGGATGCGCTGTGTTCCCGGTGCTTCTTTCTTGGTGGTATGAGGTCCCCCACTCTCTGCTTGCTTCCCTTTCATCTATTGAGAGATAAAAGGTGGTACAGGCCATACCCTAGGGAAACTCCCTTTACATTGGATCAGGGATGTGACCTTAGTAAGGGTGTTATACAGTCCCACCCTAATCCTCTTTAACATAAAATTACAATCACAAAATGGAGGACAACCACACAATACTTGGAATCAGGGCCCAGCCAAATTGATACACACATTTTTGGGGGGATATAATTCAATCCATGACAAGATGTTTCAACAAACAGATGCAGCACTGGACATGCTCATTTGTCTATGTTAAGAAATTTGGAAGACAGCTTCCTGGCCAACCAACTGGAATAAATACATATTTGTGACCATTCCAAAGAAAGGCGATTCAAGAGAATGCAGAAATTATTGAACAATATCATTAATATCACACGCACGTAAAATTTTGCTGAAGACCATTCAAAAGTGGTTGCAGCAGTACATCAGCAGGGAACTGCCAGAAGTCCAAGCCAGATTCAGAAGAGGACGTGGAATGAGGGATACCATTGCTGATGTCAGATGGATCTTGGCTGAAAGCAGAGAGTACCAGAAAGATGTTTTATTGACATGTGTTTTATTGACTATGCAAAAGCATTTGACCATGTGGATTATAACAAATGATGGATAACATTGCAAAGAATGGGAATTCCAAAATACCTGACTGTGCTCATGACAAACCTGTAAATAGACCAGGAGGGAGTCATTCAAACAGAACAAAGGAATACTGCATGGTTTAAAGTCAGGAAAGGTGTGCATCAGGATTGTATTGTTTCACCATACTTATTCAATTTGTATGCTGAGCAAATAATGAGAAGCTGGACTATATGAAGAAGAATGCTGTTATCAGGATTTGAAGAAGAATGCTGTATCAGGATTTGAAGAAGACTCATTAATAACCTGCAGTATGCAGATGACACGACCTTGCTTGCTGAAAGTAAAGAGGCCTTGAAGCACTTACTGATGAAGATCCAAGACTACAGCCTTCAGTATAAATTGCACCTCTACATAAAGAAAACAAAAATTCTCTCACAACTGGACCAATAAGCAACATCAAGATAAATGGAGAAAAGATTGAAATTGTCAAGGATTTAATTTGCCTGGGATCCATATCAATGCTTATGGAAGCAGCAGTTAAGTAATCAACGTATTGCATTGGGGAAATCTGCTGCAAAAGACCTCTTTCAAGTGTTAAAAAAGCAAAGATGTCACTTTGAGGACTAAGGTGTGCCTCAGCCAAGCCATGGTATTTTCAATTGCCTCATATGCATGAGAAAGCTGGACAATGAATAAGAAAGACTGAAGAAAAATTGATGCCTTTGAATTATGGTGTTGGAGAAGAGTATTGAATATACCACGGACTGCCAAAAGAACAAACAAATCTATCTTGGAACAAGTACAGCCAGAATCTCCTTAGAAGCAAGGATGGCGAAACTTAATGTCACATACTTTGGACATGTTATCAGGAGGGGCCAGTCCCTGGACAAGGACATCATACTTGGTAAAGTAGAGTGTCAGTAAAAAAGAGGAAGACCCTCAGTGAGATGGATTGACACAATGGCTGCAACAGTGGGCTCAAGCATAACAATGACTGTGAGGATGGCACAGGACCGCGCAGCGTTTCGTTCTGTTTTACATAGGGTCACTATGAGTCAGAACTGACTCAACAGCACCTAACAACAATCCTTACTGCAGCCTGAAGAGGTAGATACTATTATTGCCCTGATTTTACAAACCAGGAGACGAGGTACAGAGTCACTAACTTTTTAGAATCAAGGAGGTAATCTGTGGCATGTGGAGGTAATGAATTTGATGGTCTCTACAGCCTCATTGCCTAAGGGTCAGCTTTTTTTTTTTTTTTTTTAATTGAGAAGGAGTGGAGGGCAGAAGAGGTTGGGAATACGTGCAGGTCTGTGCCCAAAGAGGGAAGCATTCTGCTTGACTGCCCAAAAAGCCTTGGGGCCCTGCATGGCTAGATAGGGTGTCACTGATCAGGACATAGATTAGAGGACATTGAAAAGAACTCAGAAATCCGAGATAACGAAAAGCTTCTATATTGCAAGAGAGTTCACAAAAACTAAACCCTACCCAGACTTCAGTTCCAAGACGCAGGGACAGCCTTTTATGTGAACCTGGAAGAGGCAGGGTAGGTGGAGAGGAAGAATGTATCACTTCAATTAACAAGGAGTTCCGGTAAGCTGAGCTGGCTGTGAAAAGCTAGATTGGAGAAGAATGGGAGAGGAGGTAGCCAGGGAAACCAACTCTGTGCCTCTTTGCCAACCCAAATACTATCTTATAGTACCTCACAATAGGTTTATAGAGTAGGTGGGGCAGAGACAATGACCATCATTTACAGAGAATGAAACTCAAGCCCAGGGCAGTTCACTGACTCACAGTTGAGAGCTTTCTCCCTGAAAACTTTCCACTGTGACTGTGCATCTCTCATTCCTGCTACTCTTGCATGAATGAGCCCTCTCCAGGGGACAGAATGCTTGGCAAAGTGTCTGAGATACTCAGGCCCCCACACCTAACCTTCATAATTAAATGTACTGTACAGTGTGCCACTGGTTGAGTGATGAAAGCTTGAAGACACGGGACAAAAAATAGTCAGCTAGGGCAACGCTAAAAGGAGCCCTGGTGGAGCAGTGATTAAGCGCTTGCCTAGTAGCGAAAAGGTCCGTTGTTTGAACCTATCAGCTGCTCTTCAGGAGAAAGATGTGGTAGTCTGCTTTCATAAAGATTACAGCCTTGGAAATCCTATGGGGCAGTTCTAATCTGTCCTACAGGGTCGCTATGAGTCAGAATCGACTCGATGCCAATGGGTTTGTTTTTAGGGCATTGCTTCTTGAACTTTAGTGTGCATATAAATCACATGATGAGCTTGATTAAAAAGTAAGTTCTGATTTAGTGGCTCTGAGGTGGGTCCTGAGATTTGACATTTCCAAGAATCTTCCAGGTGATGCTAATTTTGGTGGTTCATGAACCACACATTGAGTAGCAAGGGTCAAAAATGTATTCTTACCTAACCTGCCTCTGGTGGACCCAAGAGACATCATAAAAACATAGCATATTATAGCTGAAAGACACCCTAGTAATTACCCAGTGAGTAGTCCAAATGTGTCCATCAACAGATGAGGAAACTGAGGTCCAGAGACGACTGGCTTGCCAAGTGGGTACAGTGAATTACCATCAGTGCTGAGATGAAAACCCAGTATCCTGACTCCTGACTTCAATACCTATGTTCTTTCTCTTATGGTAGTGTTGTCCCCAGGCTAAGAGACTAATGAAATGGCTAGGGGATAAGAGAGAGTGCAGGGCTTGGTAACTGGCCCATGATTATACTTTGTCCCTGGCCAAATTTCTGGTCCCTACAGCCTCTTGACTTGTAATATTCTTTTCCAATAAATTCCTATTTATTACTGTGCTATGCTTTATCATCTGCTGAAAAAGATAAGTTAGGGTGGAGAAATAGGGTGGTAGATGGAAGATTAAGCCACATCATAAATATCTAATTTAAGGAAGAAAATTATTTATTCTCAGGCCAGGTTGGAAAATATTCTATGTTCCATTAGATAGGAATATAGAACATTGGCTTAGACTCATGTTTATTTGAGAATTTGTGTTCTTGCTGCTAGGTGTGCATATCTTTTGGTACCTGTAACTGTAGGCTACAAGAAGTAGATTAGAAGGGGCTATTTGGTTGTTTTTAGCATTAATGAAGTACAGTTGCTAAATCCTGCCATTGCTACCAAAACATGTGTCTCTTTCCCTTAGTCTTACATGCCATCCACTGAAGTATATTAGAGGCCAGGAAATCACAAACGGGCTAAGAAAGGAGTTAATAATGAAGGATAATAATTAGAGTGGCAGATAGGAGCATCTTAAAGTGTAAGCTCTGTGTGACCAGGGTTCCTGCTTTGGCTGTTTGATGTTGTGAAAATCACTCTAGTGCCTCTAGCCTTGTCCATTAAATAAAAGGGCTAGACAAGCTGAATTCTCAAATTAATCATTTGTGATTATGTCCAGCCCAACCTTAAATGCACTTCCTCTTCACAACTTGAAGTTCAACTAAATATAGAAGACATTTGCTGAGTAACTTTTATATGCAATATTTTATGTTTATTGGATGACTTGATTTGAAAAGGAGGTCTCTTGGATTCTCTCAAACATCATCTTTGCTCAGATCCCTTATAACCTCCTTCAAATGCTCTCTTATACCCTTGGCACAGACCTTTAAAAACAGAAAGTGACAGGAAGGAGTGAATACATCTTCTTTGTGTGTGTGTGTGTGTGTGTGTATGTGTGGTAAATGTATAAGAAGGCCTGGTGGCACAGTGGTTAAAGAGCTTGGCTGCTAACTGAAAGTTCTGTGGTTCAAACTCAATAGCCACTCTGCAGGAGAAAGATGTACAATTCAATAATTAGTGATTTAGTTATGTTTACCACACTGTTCAACCATCACCATTATCCATTTCCAAGTTTTTCCATCACCCTTAACAGAAGCTCAGTGTCCCCTAAGCAGTGAGTCCCCCTCTTCCCCTCCCTCTCACTCACTCCCACTTCCTGTAACCACTAATCAACTCTGATCTCTATACACTTGCCTATCCTGGATATTTCATATAAGTGGAATTACACAATATTTGTCCATTTGTGACTGACTCATTTCACTCAGCATAACGTTTTCAAATTTCATTCATGTTGTAGCATGCCTCAGGACTTCATTTCTCTTTATGGCTGAGTAGTATTCCATCGCATCTATGTACCACATTTTATTTATCCAGTTATCTGTTGATGGACACTGAGGCTGTTTCCACCTTTTGGCTACTGTGAATAGTGCTGTAGTGAACACTGTTGTACAAGTATTTGTTTGCATTCCTGCTTTCAATTCTTTTGAATATATACCTAGGAGTGGAATTGCTGGATCATATGGCTATTCTATGTTTACCTTTTTGAACCACCAAATTGTTCTCCATGGTGGTTGTGTTGCAGGGTGGAAACCCCAAGTTCTGCTCAGCGTGACTCATCTCAGCCAATAAACGAGAGACTGAGGTGGGAGACTAGAAAGGTGCCTTTATTTTGTCGTGCAAGGAAAGGAACAGTCAGGGCTGCTGCCATCAAGACTGCTCATCGAGGGCAAGCGGAAAGGTTACTTTTAAGGGGTTTATAAATAGGAAGTTCATACACATTATATCAGCAACATTCTTAATCATACTATGCAGGGGCAATAGGGTTTACATATAACTTCATGCATCGCATGTTCAGAAAATGGCCGTTATAACTCCACTCAGAGGTGGGGAAGTTACTGTGTATGAGGTATTTAATGAGCTAAAAGGTTATCCTGAATGTCAACATGGCACTTAAACTGGTTTCCGCCAATTTCCTCTAGTTTTGGGCAGCAGTCAAGGAGAGAGGAATCAGGATTTTAACGTAAACCTATGAGGCATGCCAAGCAAAGGAACTAGGATTTTAAGGTAAAGCTGTGGGGCATGCTAAGCAAGCTGCTTGAGGCAGAGGAATTTTCCACAGCCTAAGGACCTTGGTCTTAGTTGTACCATTTTAGAAACTTCCTTTCTGAAATGGACATGAGGCTGACAGAGGAAGAGACTCAAGATCACGTGGTAAGTGTCTTGGAAGATACACTTGACTGACCCTCATATGAGTGATGCCTGCCCACAAGATGCATACAGGGGAGGAGTGGAGAGGCAGATCTCTACTCCATGTAGGAAAACCAGCATTTCCCAGAATCCTAAGCCTCTGTTTCTCCACTTTTTTCTAGTCGCAAAATATTGGCAAAGACTCTGAGGCTATTGTTGAAAGTTGCTGGTGAGTTCTGGGGTTTCTGACTAATTTTATGATGTCTCTGGAAAAGTAAAGAACTGGGTCTTCTCTTTCCTTCCAGGGGACTCTGTGGTCCTTTTCTCAGGCCCTGGGGAGCTCTGGGAAGTTAAGAAGCTTTCTTACTAAATTATCTTCTGATTCTAGTGTTTATTATGTGATAAAGAACGCTCTACACTGAAATTCAGCCAAAGATGCAAAGAATTCTGTTACCGTGACCCCATTTCCATCCTCAGAGCTCTTCTCTTTCTTTGACAAGCTTATAATTACTGGACATTTCAGATTTTGCAGTGAACGTGTATGTGTGTGGGAGGGAGGTATGTTTCTTTTCAAAGGTTTCCTGGTCCCACAGGCTCCTGTTCTTACTGTTCTGAAGCCCCAAACCTCAGTTTTCCTTGGGCTATTCCTTTTATTAACCAAGAGTGAGTGTGCAGAAGCTATTACTATCTTTGGAAGATGTAAAAGTTACATTAGTAGACCTCTGAAGTCTCCTTTGGCTACATGATTCTGATTTCTCTGCAATTCTTGAGGCCCACCCTTCACCCTCAGAATTTTCTTCTTTATAATGTAGTTGTTTCCTACATAGGGTCCTATAAGTACCATGAGTTATTTTCAGTATTTTCACAGCTCAATAAATTATTTACCAGAAATAAGGCTGCTTATACTCACTAAACCATCCACTTTGTCTGCTTTGATTTTAAATCATAGCTCATACTATAATTACAATGTTTAGCCATGCATGGCAATGGTCCATTAAAATAAAGCACTTAAAGGATGTGGTTTATCTAACAAATCCTTAATCCTATGGCAGTAAAGTAATAAACAATTTCCATGGGTTTGAACATATTGGGAGTTTTCTCTTTAATTCCCTTCCTCAGCTCTTATATTATGCACAATTCTCCTTTGAAAACTATGACCCTTGATTCCCATTTGCCACTCTTTCTCTGCAACTTGAGGACATAATATATATATTTTCATCTTCTGACCACCATGATGCCTAGCAAAGTGCCAGGCACATGGATTTGCTGATAGATCAACTGAATAACCAATTTGGGGAAGAGCCATCTGCATTCCTGAATAAGAGCCTGTTCCTTAGGAGACAAGAGAGTGTGATGAAAAAAAGACCAGGTCAAGATCCATGAAGGAGTCTTCCTCCAGCTCAACCCGAGATGCTACATGACCTCAGACAAGACATTTAACACCATTGAGAAAAACTGACAGAGATCTCTAAGGTATATTTAAGTTCATTTCATTTACAATATTAAAACTGAGAGAAAATCTAAGATAGTTGCATTATCAAGGATTAGATATTGCAATGCATACTACTATTATTGTTAGGCGCCACTGAGTTGGCTTCAACTCATAGTGACCCCATTTATAACAGAACAAAATGTTGCCTGGTCCTGCACCATCCTCACAGTAGAAGGTATGTTTGAGCCCATTGTTGTAACCACTGTGTCAATCCATCTTGTTGTGGGTCTTCCTCTTTTCTTACCAATCTACCAAGCATGATGCTGAAATCATCTCTGAAGGAGGATAACAGTTTAGTGAAGTGGAAACAACACTGACCTTGAGATTGAAGACCTTGCTTCTAACTTTGGCCAAACTAGCACTTGTTCTAGGAGCCCTGGTGGTGTAGAGGTTAAAAGCACTTGGCTGCTAACAGAATAGTTTCAACCCACTAAAGATTTACAGACTTAGAAACCCCATGGGACAGTTCTACTCTGTCCTATAGGGTCACTATGAGTCGGAATCCATTTGACGGCAGTGGGTTTTTGGGTTTATCACTTGTTCTTGAATCTCAGTTTCCTTATCTACGAAGTGAAGATGATTTTTTAGTTCTGTTCAGTTCTAACCTATGAAGATTATAATCAGGGAAGGTGGCAGAGAGTAGATTTCAATCTGGAACATTCCAGCTTTTATAGGAATATTAATATCTCAAACCATGGTCCAAATGAGTTCCCTTGACTGGAATCAGTTTCAAGAGATTTTTTTGGTTCTCTGAGTAGGTCTAGATGGTGACCTTCTTAGGCATAATCTTGTCTTAAGTTTCTGGAGAAAGAAAGACCCTGAACTTTTTGGTCTTTTCCTGAGCTAAAATGTTTAAAAAAAAAAAAAAAAAAAAAGATCCTGGCTAAAAGTAGAGAATGCCAGAAAGATATTTACCTGTCTTTTATTGACTATGCAAAGGCATTCAACTGTGTGGATCATAACAGATTATGGATTATACTGCAAAGAACAGGAATCCCAGAACACTTAATTGTGCTCATGAGGAACCTGCACATAAAGGCAGTCGTTAGAACAGAACAGGGGATACCGTGTGGTTTAAAGTCAGGAAGGTGTGTGTCAGGGTTCCATCCTTTCACCATACTTACTCAATCTGTATGTTGAACAAATAATCTGAGAAGCTGCACTGCAGGAAGAAGAACAAGGCATCAGGCTTGGAGGAAGACTCATTAATAACCTGTGATATGTAGATGACACAACCTTGCTTGCTGAAAGTGAAGAGGACTTGAAGCACTTACTGATGAAGATCAAAGACTACAGCCTTCAGTATGGATTATACCTCAACATAATGAAAACAAAAATCCTCACAACTGGACCAATAAGTAACATCATGGTAAATGGAGAGAAGACTGAAGTTGTCAAGGATTTTATTTGACTTAGATCCACAATCAACATCCATGGAAGCAGCAGTCAAGAAATCAAATGATGCACTGCATTGGGCAAATCTGTTGTAAAAGACCTCTTTAAAGAGTTAAAAAGCAAAGATGTCACCTTGAAGACCAAGGTGCACCTGACTCAAGCCACGCTGTTTTCGATCGCCTCATATGCATGTGAAAGCTGGACAAAGAACAAGGAAGACCAAAAAAGAATTGACACCTTTGAATTACGGTGTTGACAAAGAATACTGAATATACCATGGACTGCCAAAAGAACAAACAAACCTGTCTTGGAAGAACTACAGCCAGAATGCTCATTAGAAGCAAGGATGGCAAGACTACATCTCACATACTTGGACACGTTATCAGAAGGGATCAGTCCCTGGAGAAGAACACCATGCTTGGTAAAGCACAGGGTCAGCCAAAAGAGGAAGACCCTCCACGAGATGGATTGACACAGTGGCTGCAACAATGGGCTCAAGCATAACAACGATTGTGAGGATGGTACAGGACCGGGCAGTGTGTCCTTCTGTTGTACACAGGGTCGTTATGAGTCAGAACCGACTCGAAAGCACCTAACAACAACAACGAATATATCTATGTTTACTGGGGAGGAAATTTTTTTCTATAGTTTGTTCATTCTCATTTCTTTTCGAGTTAATTGCTCGTTTTCCTCTAGTGCTATTTTTCTTCCAGATTTTTAAGCAGTATTGGTATAATAAGATACTAATCTTCTGTCTTTCTTTATACTGAGGTATTTTCACCCAGTGTCAATCTTCTCCTAACTTTCTTATAACACAGGAGTGCTAGAAACTTTAGGAAGATCTTTTGTTTTTTAAGCTGTAATAAAAGTATTGTGAAGTTCTTTGGAATAGCTGAACTCCAACTATTTGGTAGTAGCTCTACTTCCTGAAACCAAATCATTGTCTTTGAGTCGATTCCGACTCATAGTGACCCTGTAGGACAAAGCAGAACTGCCCCATGGGGTTCCCAAGGAGCGGTTGGTGGATCTGAACTGCCGACCTTCAGGTTGGCAGCCGAGATCTTAACCACTGCGCCACCACCTAGGAAATGCCACTCACCTGGAGAGGGCAGGGTCAGTATCTCAGGTTCCTAAGACTGAAGCCTCCATGTTCACCTCCAAAACACGTGGGGGTCCCATCTCCCAGATGCCCCAGGGCGAGGCGAGGGGGAGGGGCTAGAGGGAGGGAGAGGGTGGTGACTGAATGCTGCTCTGCGATTGGAGGGCTCTTCTTCAAACTGGTCCCTGCCAGGGGCTCAAAAGGGGCCGAGATTCCGCGGGATCTCAGACTCCGCGCTGGGACCCGCTAGTAAGAGTTATGATCGGGCAGTTCCGAGCTTCCTGTCTTTTCCCGCTGTTCCTGGTGGGCTTGGTTCAGCCAAGCACGAACCAGGAGAAGATGAAGGTGAGTGTCCCGCGAGAGACCCAGGCGGATCTCAGCACCTGAAGCTAGCTCGGCCGCCAGGGATGCGAGGAGTTCTCCCTTCCCCTCTTCTCTGAGGACGAGATCCGCCTTTCCAGATCTTCTTTGCAGACTGCTGCGTCTGCGGCAGGAGCTCTGCTAAACCGACTGTCTCTTCGGTGAACCTTCTTCTGTCTGCCTAGGTTTCATGGAGACACGCGTAGACCGTGAACAAAGCGTGCATTCCCCTTCCCGTTTTCCCCTGCGGGTCGCTTGATAACCCAGAGCCAGTCCCCTCCAAGCATGTCTCAGACTTGTCTAAGGGGTAACCATATGGATCCCGGGAAATGGGGCGGAGCGTAAAAGGCAAATGGGTTGAGAAGAAGCTTGACCAGATCTCTGGGAGGGGTGCTCTATCAGTAACCAGGAGGAGGAAGAGAAGCTTTTTTTTCAGGGAACAATAAAATACGTAAGGTTATGATGGTTGTGGGCCAATTGTAATTACAGAGTAGGTGGTTGTGGTGAGATGGGGACAAGGCTGTGATCTGAGGAAGAGAATGTGCTCTTAGGTCTTGGTTATGCCCCAAATTGCCTGACACCCTTCAGAAAGCCCCTATACTGGATGTCAGCTGCCCCTGTAAAAGATGTGTATATATGTCTGGGAGTTTATGGGGTGAGGTCGGGAGTTGGGGCTGAAGTAGATGATTTGAGGCAACAACAAGTGCTAACTTTAAAACTATACAAATTCATTCAAAAACTTGACCCTCACTATGGCCTTAGACCTGTTATGTATCTTCTATTGATTTGTTTCTCCCACCTATAAAAGGTGAAGAGCAATACCCATCTTGTAATGCAGGCCATTTCAGACTTCAGCTTGCATATGAATCATGTAGAGAGCTTGTTAACAGGACAGATCTCTAGGCCCCACGCCCGCAGATTCTGATCCAGTAGCTCTGAGGTGGGGCCCAGGTATTTGCGTTTCTAACATTGCTCCCAGGTTTAGTCCTCACACCACACTTTGAGTAGCTCTGTTACTGAGTTCATGTGAAGAGTAAGGTGATGCATGTAAAATCAACAGCTGGTGACTGTAGTAAGATTACTTCCCCCTCTCTGAAATAAAAAAGCAATCTCTCAAGTGAATTTCCAGGTCTATATCAGTCACTGCTGCCTGATTAGGTGTGAGTTCTGGATGTAGAAAATAATCTTATGAAAAGCTGTGTTTTAGGGTATTCAGACCTCTTCAAACAGACCTAAACAAACTGAAGCCAAATCAAAGGATATGGGTGAACTGGAAAGGAAGAATTGAACTCTTTAAGTCTGCAATTTCCCTGGGACACTGCATTTCAGCTTACAGAGTGATTTCCATGTGAATTTCTATTGCAGTAGCAAGAAAGGCAAATGATAGAAACTGTTTAGCACAGAGAAAGTTGGCATAAAGGCAAGGAGAATGCAGGCACATAGATGGCAACCCCTTTGTAGGAAGTTCCTTAGGCTGATGCTCCCAAATATATGGACTAAAGTGCATGTGCAGGTGTGTACGGATGTACAGACACTTAGGAAAGGGGCCTGCCCTAGGAGGAACCTCCTTCTCGCCAAGGGTAGTGAAGGAAGAGCTATTGCCTGGTGTCTTGATGTCAGAATTTGCAGACTTAGTAGATGATAAAAGATCTTTTCTCCCTCCTCTCGCCATAGATGCTCAGCTACAGGAGATCCCTTCACTGCATGGGGCAGATCTTGATGGACTAAGATCCTATGTAGCCCAATTTATCTTATTCTAAAACTCTAGGACCTTCCTCCATGTCCCCAGGAAGTCTGGTTTAAATCCAGCCTGTCTTATAACAAGATCTTGGTCTTTGGTTCTAGGCTCGGTCTGCCTTTTAGCCTTGGTATGCCTGTTGATAGGAAGTTTCCTCCCTATGCTTTATAATTTATAATCCCCAGTTCATAAGCAGTCTAAATTGTTTCTCCACAATATAAGGATGAGAAGGAGGGAATAGGTAACAGTGAGCACCCCATTGGCAAAACTCCAGAAAGACTCCGCAATGGGATTAAGAGGTGGGGCATGTTATGGGCCTAGCTTTGGGGAGGTAATTACAATGTAAGAACATATAAATGAGAAATAAATGTAGAACTTACTTCTATTATGATAAACTCTGCAAAAGTCTATTAAAAATATTTGAGAAGGGGTGGATGACTGGAATTGTGAGTAAGGATATAGGGGAAGGTTCAATGTCAGAATGGAGGTGAGTTGTATTAATCTTCCAGAAATGGGAAGAGCGTTAATCCTTGTTCCTCCACAAAAAAAGAAGAAAAAAATTCAGAAGACATAAATTCTAGTAGTGGCATGAACCTGATTACAAATATTACTTGAAAAGATCT
Source organism: Dugong dugon (assembly GCA_030035585.1). Lineage (NCBI taxonomy): Eukaryota > Metazoa > Chordata > Mammalia > Sirenia > Dugongidae > Dugong > Dugong dugon. Next base: position 38,904,843 of record CM057464.1, on the reverse strand, counting down.
CTTCAATTCTCAGAGTTTCAACTTATTACATGAAAGGTCTTTGTTTTAAAAAAAGTTTACAGATGTGAGCATTATTGTTTCTCTTATCATTGCATCATTATGATTATTTTTATTACATTTCAGACAGATTGCTACAAAGGGGTGACAGGCAACATCTATGAGTATGGAGCCCTCACGCTGAATGGTGAGGAATATATCCAGTTCAAGCAGTATGCAGGCAAGCATGTCCTCTTTGTCAATGTGGCCACCTACTGAGGCTTGACAGCTCAGTATCCTGGTAAGAACTCATGTTTCAACTCTTTTGGAACTAGCTTTAGCCAGATGGCCATATTCTAATTCCAGAAATTTTTGCTAATGTATTCTTTTTGGGGCAGAGGAGAGATATGATTCCATTCCCCTAAGTCCTACCACTGCTCTGCTCCTTAGACTGCCAGGAGAATTATCTCTACACTTGAGAACTAAGACTGTCCCAAAGGTTAAACCAAAGACTACCAGGAACACACCTGTAGTTGAACAAGCTGAGTTTGTTGCTCAGTGCCACCACTGTAGGGAACCATAAGGCTTCTCAGTAAGGTGTTGAAAAGGAATTACTATAGGATCTGGGCTTGTGTTAGGTGATTTTGGGAAGGATTCAAGGAATTGAAGTTTTGCTCTGGGTTGGCTGCTGTCAGGAAATGGGGGCAATTCTGTACTGGATATCTTTGTAAATCATACCTACCTGTACGGAGGAATAAAACTAGACTAATGTACCTCAAGGAGCCCTGGTGGCGCAACAGTTAGGCACTGACAGTTTGAACTCACCCAGTGGCTCCGTGGGAGAAAGACCTGGCAATCTGCTTCTGCAAGGATTACAGCCAGGAAAACCCTATGGGGCAGTTTTGCTCTGTCATATGGGGTTGCTATGGGGTAGCCATGAGTCAGGGGCCAACTCAACAACAACAACAAAGATGTAATAGTAAAGAAGCAGCAGTCACTCATATTGGCAAGGATGGGGGATGCTTGGTCCTTTTTTTTGCCTTGGAAAGTGTTCATGTTTTGCCTGTGTTCAGACATGATTACAAAGTGGTCTTGTTTTTGCCCTGATCCATTATGGTCACATGTTATATGATATTGATGTTTTGTGAAATGGAGTGGCTTGTGTTTGACAGAATACCAAGGCCTAGTTATGACTGATAGCCAGGCTAGATCCTACCTGTCAGTGGCTGCTTTTATTTTTCTCACTGTTGACTCCTGTTAACAACAGGAGAGAGGATTGATCTTTTGGAAAAAGACCTTGAGTTCAACAGGCATCTCAAAATGACAGAAAAGAAGGGAATGTAGTTTTCTATCTGAACGGCCTTCAAGTAGTCTGAAGGCTGGTCGAGGTGACTAGTAATATGGGAGAATGCTCCGTCTCTCCAGACTTGGCCCAACCTTCTATGGTGGCTGAGGTGGATTTTTCTCTTTCTTTGTGCACTCATCAGGGAAGAGTTTGAGTTTCCTGGTTATCCAGAAAAGGTGATTTAAAGTCCTACTTGGATTATACCAGAGCCAGATGCTGTTCTTGACATGACAAGGACTTTATTTTCTGCTTTAGGTTTAATTTAAACATGTTATGTGTTGAATAGGTAATACATTTACAAAATTCAAAAGATACAAAGGATTTACAGTGAAACCTTCGATGTTCCCTTCACTTTAGGTAACCATTTGCACCTTGCTTTTTCATACAGTAAAGTATCTTGGAGATTATTCACTATCAATACATGATGAATTTCCTCATTCACTTTAAAGTTACATAATATTCCATTAAGTTGCTGTGATATAATTTATTGAATTATGTAGTTAATAAGGATTTTAAAGAGTATCTCATTCAAATTATCCCCCAGATAGGGAATTTGAGAGAGTTAAAGAAACTTGCCAAAGGGCCAGAATCAAGGTCTGTGAAGTATGTCTACTGTACCAACAAACCAGTTCTGTCAAGTTAATTCTGACTCCTGGTGGCCCCATATGTGTGAGAGTAGAACTGTGCTTCATAGGGTTTTCAGTGGCTGAGTTTTCAAAAGTAGATCACCAGGCCTTTCTTCTGAAGTGCCTCTGGGTGGACTCGAACTTCCAACTTTCTGGTTAGCAGCCAAGCATGTTAACCATTTGCTCCACTCAAGTACTCCATTTCTGCTATAGGAAGGAAATATTCTTGATTGCTAACGATAAGAGAGAGGTGAGTGTGGACAGTAAGTGAAGAAATATATAAAAATAGAAAATCACTCTCCATATAAGAACTGATTCTTAGGGGAGATGCCAGCAGGTAGAGCTGAGTCTGAATGATACTGGTTGGTGCTTATTAAGGAGACTAATAAATATACCTGAAAATGACTAAGATGGAAATAATGCTCCAAGTCTGGGCAGACAAGTTGGACAACTTCCTGGCAGTGATAAGGAACAGTTTGGAGTTTGTGCCTCGGGGTCCCAGTGAGGATTCCAGGGAAAATGGCATTAGTATTGATAAGAGAGCCAGAGAATACTCTGGAGCTAGGCTTCGAATTTCTCTGATTCCCTCTGCCACTCCCAGGTTAGAGCACCAAATGGTGCTCCTGGGAGTGTGACTGGAGTGCCCCTATAGTCCTCAAGATGTGTTATTATGAAGAAGACTGGAGAGGGGGAGAAGAAGAGAAGGAGAGGAGGAGAAGGTTTGTCTTTCCTTAAAAAATTTGGATAAATCCACCTAAGGAAGGAAGTAGCTTTCAAGTATGGCTTCTCTAATGAATCAAATAGGATCCCATATAGGACCAACCAATCTGTGTTTTCTAAAAATGGCTTCCATTGAATTTTGAAGTACAGCCAGTTATAGAAAATACTGTGTGAGAAAAAAGGCAGCCATCTGGATGAGATTCTGGAAACCTGTCAATCTCTGTAACCATGAACCCTTCCCTTCATAGTATTCAATTTCTTTACATGTTAAATGGAAAAATCCAACAATGTTTCTCTGCTGAAAGTGGGCATACCTGTCAAGCTACCCACGTTCTTTGTTCTCTAACTACAGAACTGAATGCACTACAAGAGGAGCTGAAGCCTTTTGGTCTAGTTGTACTGGGCTTTCCCTGCAACCAGTTTGGAAAACAAGAACCAGGAAGGAACTCTGAGATCCTTTCTGGACTCAAGTGAGTGCCTGCTTGGAACTCTGCAGAGGCCCTGCCAGGATTTCCCCTCCCCACTCTGCCTAGAGGCCCTCTATTCTGGAAACTTCTGGTATGGGTGGTAGATTAATGAGTTCAAGACCATCACCATGATGCTTTGAATTCTTTCTGGCCCTTGTGGCAATGCTAAAGTATTCTCACTAACTTTCAGTTCTTTGATGGTGAGACCAGGGAAACATATAATGGAAAAGAAGCACAGAGATGCTGAGTCCAGAACTGGGAGGTTAGGGGAAAGGAGGGAATATAGGAAATGAATCATGAGACTGAGGGGAGAGAGAAGTGGTTCATTTCCATTTCTTATATTCAAGCTCAAATAAGGCCTTCCAATTTTCTTGGAATTCTCTGTTAGCTCCATACAGCCTATTGCATGAAGTCCTGATACCCAGAGACCTCCCTTTCCTCACCTTCTCTATCTACCACCTCTCCCCCTTTATGTCTCATTTCCTTTTCCTGGCAAAGTTTTGGTAGCCATTACTATATATCCTTGTCTTAATTTGGATCCTCCTGGGAACACTCAGGTTCGTTGCAGGTATGTGCGTCCAGGTGGTGGCTTTGTCCCCAATTTTCAGCTCTTTGAGAAAGGGGATGTGAATGGAGAAAAAGAACACAAGGTATTTACTTTCCTGAAGGTAAGTGAACATAATTCTGGTATGGATTGTTCAGGCAGAGATGCACTAAAAGCAGAGGGGCTCATGTCTAGGATTAGGGATGGACTTCTTGGAAGGAAATAATCAAATAAGTTTAGGATCGTGGCAACAACCATTGTGCGGCTCTGACTTCAAGCAGAGGAAACATGTAATGTTTGTATGATAAACTCTTGATTGATAAGAGTATGTATGTCCACTCTTACATGGGCTAACCTCCCCTACTGAATAGTAATGATTTATTCATTCACCAATTATTTATTGAATCCCTACTGTGTACAAGGAACTGTGCTACACAATTAGTTAACAAATATTAATAGGTACTCATATTCACTTGAGGAGACAAACATAGAGATGGCTATATAAAGTACCATATAGTGTCTTTAGAGTCACAGAGTGTTAGAGCCACAGAAGACCGGGGTGGAAGGGCCCCTGAGGATCTCTTAGTCCACTGATTCCCAAATGCTTGCCTATGGAATAAGGCTGCATCTTGTTGCAGTTTTTACTCATTCACACCAAAATGAGAAAAAATGATAATGTTGGGAGTTTCTTCATAAAGTTTAACTTAATTGAACATAAAAGGCCATCATTTATTCTGATAATAAGTTAATATGAGGTTAAAACATATGAAATTGCCAGATTTGTTGTTCAAAATGGTGACAGCAGAAATTTTATATGGTTCAACTTAATATTTAAAAATCCTTTCATTTTTAAATTTTAGTTTTCTTTAAAAATTTTTATTGTCATGATGAATATTGGTAATTCTACTTTAATCTCAAAAAAATATTTATTGAATTTTTGCTGATGTATGGAGTCCCAAACTCTGAGAACAGCTACACTAATCCAAGCCATTATTTTTCAGATAAGGAAACTAAAGTTAGACAAATTATATATTCTGTTTCTGAAACATTATGATATAATCGTGGAAATAGGGGGAGAAACAGGGAAAGGAGGTTTTCTGTTTAACATCATGCTCTCTACCTCTTGGTTGCTTGAGTGGTGGTTATTGTATTGGTGATGATTCATTGAAATGTCCATGGTTGACTGGGAGCGTGTCAGGTAGTTAATATATATTCAGATGTATAATGGTAAGTAGACTAGGGATAGGGACCAGACAGAAGCAGAAATAAACTTATCTTTTTATTTTTCATATCTCTGCTCCAGAACTCCTGCCCTCCCTCCTCTGAGATTTTGGGCTCATCAAGCCAACTCTTTTGGGAGCCCATGAAGGTCCATGACATCCGCTGGAACTTTGAGAAGTTCCTGGTGGGACCTGATGGAGTCCCTGTCATGCGCTGGTACCATCAGGCTTCAGTCAGCACAGTCAAGTCAGACATCCTCGAGTACCTGAAGCAGTTTGAAACCCGGTAGGAAGGACCAGAGAGTGGCAAAAGTAGCAACCCTGCCTCCCACCTGAAGGACCTGTTTAACAAAGAATCCATCTTTGCTCCATGCTCCTTCCAACCCCACCTACGTATGACCAAACCATCCTGTACTACCAGAGCACCTGTGTGTGTGTGTGTGTGTGTGTGTGTGTTTGAACAATTAGTGATGGGAAACCTATCTCTCCAATTTTCCCTTCCTAAAGTATCAATTTTTCTTCAATCCATTCCAAAAGAAAATTATCCGTGTGGGTAGATGGTTCAGATTATCCCATGATCCTCAAAAGGCAATACCCAGAAACTCTGATGCCTATCCTTTCCCCATCCTGAAGGTTTAAAGAAAGCAGGAACTCAAAACAAGACTGTCTAGGTCACCTTCATAGCCTTTTGTCTCCTAGAAATTAGGCATGCATTGTGACACTCTTCTTCTCCCTACGCAGTCCTCCTTCATTTCCCTGACACCCTGTAGTTGTCCTATAGGACCTCTGAAGGCAGGGTGAGAGCAGGAACTTCACCTCACATGAAGAGAGGGACATATCCATGATGGTGGGTCCCAAAGCCCCTCTGGGTTGGACCCTACCAGAACCTTCCCTGGTGCCTGTCCCTTAGTGCATTCAGGTCATGGCACCTGGGCAGGAATGTCCCTTCACTCTGGATGATGGGCTGTCTCCTCTCACCCTGGGTCTTTCCAGCTTTGGACTCATTCTTGTCACTGTCTCAAATAAATTTTTCTGCAGCAGCTGGGCTCACTTGTGTTTTCCTAATCCCATATTATGTCTGGAGTCATACTCCTTCTTCCTCTCTCACTTTTGTCCTTGATCCCTTGACCACCTAACTTAGTTCTTCAGTATTTTGTTTTTTTTTCAAAACTCTCTAGCCCCTCATTGGCCCATTCAAAAGCAATGGGCCTGGATGCTCACAGCGCTGCTGTGACAGTGAGCACAGACCTCTAGAAATCAGGGCGCTTCTGTACCCTCACATTCAGGTCTCCTGAGGGGCTGCTACATGAGAGGAATCCTTGATTCTCAAAGGATCTTCTCACTCTCAACAACAACAAATACATATACATTTCTGTTTATAAAATTAATTCATTCTCACAGTTAAAATTTGAAAACATGTAAAACTAGAAGGAAAGCACACAAAAACCACTCCCTATCAGATAATCAAAGGACCAGCTGGGAATGACTATCTGCCCTATACTGTTTTATAATTTAAAATGGAACATGTTTATATGGAGGTAGATTTAAAAAATTATTTGCAGAAACTAAGGAAAGAGAAAATTAGGTAAGGGAGGGGAAATAAAATAGCTGTTTCTTTTCCTTTTCACAAATTATTTCGAATGCAGGCACTTATACTTTAAAATATATTTTGCACTTATAAAGTACAGAAAATTTAAATATCAGTGTAAAATATCAAACAATATAGGGGTTATAATATAGGGGTTATAATCCCACTGTGCACCTAAATAAAAATATCCCTGACTTAATCTTTTTATAGCACCATAAATATTGACAAATTAAGCCAGACACAGCAGAGCCAGCAAAGTGATTATAAAGATCCTAAAATTCATAGGTGGTAGACACACATGAGAATTTGAAAATAATTTGATGTTTTATCTTCTTGAACTTAAAATCTAGGACAGAAAAAGGATTTATTATTATTGTTTTTTAATCTGTTTGGCCATGGCCTATTGGATTTGGTTCTTCCATAAATCTTTTACTAAGCACTATGGCAGTTGTGAAGGCAGTGAGGGGATTACAGAAGGGTCAGAAATAGAATAATTAGCTTACCCAGGTTCTCTTAGATTCCTAGCTGTATCTTCTCTGTGCTACATCTATATTTTGGTATATTCAAGGAATACTGATAACCATGCTCTGAATTTGGGTTCCAGATGTGGAACCAATAATCACAGTTCCAAACTATACTCCAACTTGGAACTCAAATCCTAAAAGGAAGGGAGAAAGGAATGATGAGAACTGCCACCAACAAAAAATGGGAACTGAATGAGAAGGAAACCACTAGATGCAACTGTTTGGTACAGCCGAAGCAGCACTAGTAAATACATCACGAGCAAGATATCAGTATCTGTCCATTGGATCTTAAATCCATTTTCTTAACATTTAGGGTGACTCTGGTCCTTTAGGAGCTGACTCTATGGGGTCTCTGGTCCTTCTCAGACATTCTCTGTTAGGCCCAGTCTCAGACCTCAATGTGAACTCACTCCTTACTCCCATAAACACTCAGGTCCTGCTCTTCTAGCAAAAGAACCAGTAACCAGTGGTATTGAAAAATATGTGTTTCATTTTTTAGTTTCTTCTAAATCTCTGAAGGTCTTGAGAACCTCCAGAGACCTTAACACTTTCCAAAAGAGTTCTAGATCTCTTACTATTTTCATATCAGGACAATCAGGGTGCAAAAAGTGGGTACTGGTTCAGCCTGAACCAGTAATCTTGAGTTCATGTACAGAACTGGACACTCCAGGAGAACAACATTCCCCGCTCAATGTCCTAAAGTAACGGAGGAGAATTTCAACCTTCAGCTTGAGTGCACTATACCTGAATATCAGGGAGAGGTCTCAATCCACCTCCGCTCTGAGAAATACAGGTTCTATACTCCTGGTGCCCTCCAGTGGCTGTCCCTGAACAGAAAACAGACATTATTGTCCTGGGGGCATCCAAGACCAGGTAAATGAGTAGAGCTTCCTATCCTGGAAACCAAAATTACCTTGCATTGGAAGTGAGGGGTAGTTGTGGGGGCAACAGTCCTGATCAGAAGGTAGCTAATAATAATAATGATAAAGTCTTTACAAAGAGGAACAAGAGATAAGATTGTTCACTTCTCCCCTCCTCACTAATTCCTACAACAGATCTTAGTCCCCAAGGAAAGTCATACATGAAACCTGTGAGGGGGTGAACTGCCCGAGCTGTCTCAGGAGCTCAGGTCCATTAGAGTAGTTAAGTAGTATTACTATCACGGTGATTATCATCATTGTCTTTATTGGTACTATTTTCACTGCAGAATTTTTTCTTTGAACCAGTAGTTCCCAGAACCTATCATGCAAATCAGATAAACTGGAACGAATTGGTCCCAAGCCCAGGCATCTTCACGTAAACTGGCTGCCCCATAAACCACCTACCAGGCATCTAGAATCACTAGGACTCCACTGATCACAAAGCCTTTGAGGAGAGACTCTGAGGCAGAGCGTGGAAGTTTTAAGTCCCAGATAACCAGGACTCAAATTCGTTCTAATCACTCACTCCCAGATTTGCTGAGCAGCCCAGTAAAAAGACTCCAGTACCATCAGTCTCTCGGTTCTCTGTGGGCTGTGTAGACATTGGTGGTTATTGACCTTTAGGAGTTCTCATGTTAGTTCTGGAGTTGGATTCCAAAAATTTCTGGGAAAGCATAGCCATCCCACATCAAAGTCTTGCTCCTGTGATCTCATGAACACTCTTGACTTGGGCTCCAATCTCTGTAAACAGAACCTGAGAAATGATCCAGTCATACATAATTAAGAGAGTAGTCTCAGAAGAAAACAAACCACTGAAGCAGGATAGGGCAGGGGAAAGGAAAGGAATAAAGACAAGATTTCTGCTGTAGTTTAGCTTCAGTGTAAATCACACTATAGTCAGTCCCACCTTGAAGCAAGAGGGATGGTCTTTTGTAACCCATGCCGGTCAATCATTAGCTATGGGCTAACTCCCGCCCCTCAGAGGCATAACCTCCCAGGTGAGGTGACTGACTTTGTCTGTAGGAAAGTCTGGAGAATTCTGAGGGCAATACTCTGAAGAAGAGGCATCTATGAGCAGCCCACACTTAGAACAGGTGGGGTGGGTGCACGGGTCCAGTAAAGGGGATCTGGGTAGGGCCATGGAAACCACCTGTTACCCTTGTAAAAATGGCATGGAGGCAGTGTTTGACCTCCTTTAACTTTAGAAGGGGGATGGAGAATCAAGATTAATAGCCCAACGCTGATTCCTATGAGGCAGAAGTCAGACATGACTCCTCTGTCCACCATCTTTATCAACTCTGACACCAATCGTCCCTCCCACAGCACTCTCTTCTTTGCTGGGTTTGATAATTCATTGCAATGGCCACACAGAATCACAGACAATACTCACAATTATGGAGTTTATTAGGGAAGTAACAGTTATAATTCAGGCTCAGGAACACTCAGGATACAGTTCTTTCATCAGGAGAGTCTCTTCCTAGCCTTGCTCACAGGCACGCCTCTCCCTGGCCCTAGGCTCTGCCCAGAGGCACTCAGCTTTCCATCTCCTTGGGCTGGGAAGCCCAACACACCACCTCCTGCTGCCAAATCTCTGCTGCCAGGTGTCTGCCACCGGGTCTCTGGCTGCCATGTCTTGCTGCCTTCAGTGTTACACCTCTCTCCTGGTTCCGGGAGCTTCTCAGCTCAGGGATCCCGGTCCAAAGGACATGCTCTCCGCTCCCGGCTCTTCTTCCTTGGTGGTGGTGGGATTCTCTCTTTCCTACCTCTGGGATGGCTCATTTCAAGCCCATGGGGATGGCAAAACTGACTAATCCCTTTGGTGGCACAATTAGCCTATCACACAGTCCCACCCAATCACTTGGGTGGGGGTTATAAGGCCATGGCAAGAAAGGCCACACAAAAGCAATCCATTGCACCACAACCCTCCACAAACAATTCACTGTTTAGAGAAATTCCCACTAGAGGCCCCAAGGGGAGGAAATTGACAAACTTTTACTCCCTTACCATTTTCTTTCTTGATCTCTCTCTAGGGCATTGGTTCTCAAAGTGTGGTCCCCTGACCACCAGCAGCAGCAGCATTTGGGAACTTGTTAGAAAAGCTATCTTCAGATCTCATCCCAAACCTACTGAATTAGAAACTCTAGGGATGGGGTCCATCCATCTATATTTTAGCAAGTGTCTTAGTTATCTATGTTCCCATAACAGAAATACCACAAGTGGGTGGCTTTAACAAACAGAAATTTATTTTCTCATAGTTTAGGAGGCTAATAGTCCAAATTCAGGGTGTCAGCTCTAGAGGAAGCCTTTCTTTCTGTGTCACCTCTGGAGGAAGGTCCTTGTCTCTTCTGAGTTTCTGCTCCTGGGCAATCTTCATGTGGCTTGGCATGTGTCTTCCCCTGTCTCTGCTTCTCTTGCTTGCTTGTTTAATCTCTTTTATATCTCAAAAGTATTGACTCAAGACACACCCTACACTAATCCTGCCTCATTCATATAACAAAGACCACCCATTCCCAGATGGGATTATAACTACAGACATAGAGGTTAGGATTTACAACATGTATTTTGGTGGCCACAATTCAAGCCACAACAGCAGGTTTTCCAGGCTATCCTCATAGATGCTAAAGTTTGAACTCCACTGCTCTAAGGAATGGAGGATTTGCAGAAAACATCATGTTGACAACAGACGAATGAGGAAATTTTCTCCTGTACTTCATGTCGCTACAGACTCCTGTGCACAGGCACAGCCACAATGCTACCCCCACTGAGTCATTACAGTGTTCCTGAGACCTGAAGTTGACACGGACAGTCCAGCCTTCCCCTTGGTTTTTCAGTTTCCTCAGTCTCTGGCCCTTGTGGTCGCCATATGAGTCCCAATTCAAGGTGTATTATCTTCCCAAAGATTTAGATATACATTCTGATTTGGGATCAAAAAAATTTTCACTTTCTCTTCTCTTTTCACCACCCTCCTCCCCACCACCAACCATTGTATTGACTACAAGTTTTCTTTTGCTCTCAAGTTGTAGATCAGAAATGTTATTTTATTTGACTCTCTGGGAAGTTCCTGGATAGAGATTTTGCTCCTTAAAAAAGTTTTCCTTGTTAATGCATACAGACTATCTACCTTTTCTTGCTTACTTGCAAAATGTAAGGAAGAGCAAAATAATGTCTTTCAGGTACCCTTTGGCCTCTTAGGAGCCCTGGTAATTAAGAGCTGGCTATTAACCAAAAGGTTAGCAGTTCCAATCCACCAGCTGCTCCTTGGAAACCCTATGGGGGCAGTTCTACTGACTGGATGGCAACACCTTTGGGTTTTTTTTGGCATTGGCCTCTACAATACGGTGGCCTCAGCTCACTATACAAACCATTTCATAACCTCAGAGCGTCACCTACAGTTTATGACAGTGTTGTTTACTTTTTAGTACGTGGCCAAAAAAAACAAAAACAAACCCTTTGCCATCGATTCCGACTCACACTCAAAAACCAAATCCGTTGCCGTCGAGCTGATTCCAACTCACAGGGACACAGTAGAACTCCGTAGAACTGCCCCACAAGGTTTCCAAGGAGTGGCTGGTATATTCAAACTACCAATCTTTTGGTTAGCAGCCATAGCACCCCTATAGTTCATACCAATTTTTAGATACCAACTTCAGAAGAACTAAGGAAAAGATCACCAAAGAATCTCTTACTCTTGTCTCTCTTTTTTTCTCTCTCTCTCTCTACAGTTTCTCCCATTTATAATCTTTGCCTCCAGCAGATAAATCAGGAGGAAAGGAGGTTAAGTATCACCCAATTCAATTATTTTTTTAATTTTTAATTTTATTGTGGTAAAATATATAATAAAAAGTTTGCCATTTTAACTATTTTTGAGTGATAATCCAGTGATTATTACATTCACCATGTTGTGCTACCATTACCACTATCCATTTCCAAAAGTTTTACATCACCCCAAGCTCAATCCCCTTCAGCAATAACTCCTATTCCCTCCTCCCTACAATGCCTCCCTGGTAACCACTTATGAACTTTTGTCAATCCACATTTGCCTAATCTAGATATTTCATATAAGTGGTATCACACGATATTTGTCCCTTTGTGTCTGATTTCTTTCACTCAGAAAATGTACTCAAGATTTATTCATGTCATAGCATGCATCCAACATAAATAGTATTCCACTGAATGTTAAAATCAGGAAGGGTGTGCATCAGGGTTGTATCCTTTCACCAGATTTATGCAATCTGTATGCTAAGCAAATAATCTGAGAAACTGGACTATATGAAGAAGAACAAGGCATCAGGATTGGAGGAAGACTCATTAACAACCTGTGATGCACAGATAACACAACCCTGCTTGCTGAAAGCAAGGAGGACTTGTTAGGGATTGAATTGTGTCCCCCAAAACTATTATATTGTAATTCCTAACCTCTATGCCTGTGGAATTGATGCCTTTGAAACAGTGTTGGTGAAGAATATTGAGTATACCATGGACTGCCAGGAGAACAAACAAATCTGTCTTGGAAGAAGTATAACCAGAATGCTTCTTAGAAGCGAAGATGGCAAGACTTCGTCTTATATACTTTGGACATGTTATAATGTTCTGTTGAACATAGAATTGCTTTGACTTTGAATTGATTTGATGGCACCTAATAACAACAACAACATGCCTGTGGTTATAAACCCTTTTGGGAATGGGTTTCTTTGTTATTTTGACGAGGCAGGATTAGTGTAGGGTATGTCTCGAGTCATCTCTTTTGAGATATAGAAGAGATTAAACAAACAAGAGAAGCAGATGGAGGAAGAGAAATGCCAAGCCACATGAAGATCTCCCAGGAGCAGAAGCTCAGAAGAGACAAGGCCCTTCCTCCACGGCCAAGAGACAGAGAACGCCTTCCCCTAGTTCCAGCACCTTGAATTCGGACTTCTAGCCTCCTAAACTGTGAGGAAATGAATTTGTTTGTTAAAGCCACCCATTTATGGTATTTCTGTTAGAGCAGCACTAGATAACTAAGACAGGACTTGAAGCACTTACTGACAAAGATCAGTGACTACAGCCTTCAGTATGTATTGCACCACTACATAGAGAAAACAAAAATCCTTACAACTGGACCAATAAGCAACATCATGATAAACGGAGAAAAGATTGAAGTTATCAAGGATTTCATTTTACCTGGATCCACGACCAACACCCATGGAAGCAGCAGTCAAGGAATCAAATAAGATACTGCATTGGGCAAATCTGCTGCAAAAGACCTCTTTTAAGTGTTAAAAAGCAAAGATGTCACTTTCAGGACTAAAGAGCGCCTGACCCAAACCATGATATTTTCTATCGGCTCATATGCATGTGAAAGCTGGACAATGAGTAAGGAAGACTGAAGAAGAATTGATGCATTTGAACTATGGTGTTGGCAGAGAATATTGGACTGCCAAAAGAATGAACAAATCTGTCTTGAAAGAAGTACAGTCCAGAATGTTCCTTAGAAGTGAGGATGGCAAGATTCATCTTATATACTTTAGACATGTTATCGTGAGGGACCTGTCCCTGGAGAAGGATGTCATGCTTGGTAAAGCAGTCAGTGAAAAAGAGGAAGACCCTTAACGAGATGAACTGACACAGCGGCTGCAACAATGGGCTCAAACATAGCAACAAATTGTGAGGATGGTACAGGACTGGGCTGGTTTCATTCTGTTGAACATAGGGTCGCTATGAGTCGAAACCAACTGAAGGGCACCTAACAACAGCAACCATTGAATGTATATACCACATTTGACTTATCCATTCATCAGTTGATGGACAGTTAAGTTGTTTCCACCTTTTGGCTATTGTGAACAATGCTGCAATGAACATTAGTGTATAAATATCTGTTGGAGTTCCTGCTTTCAAGTCTCTTGAGTATATACCTAAGAGTGGAATTGCTGGGTCATATGGTAATTTTATGTTTAACTTTTTGAGGAACTGCCAAACTGTTTTCCAAACTGGCCCTACCACTTTACATTTCCAACAGCAATTCAATTGCTTTCGAATCTTTTGAAGACCCTCTGGCCCTCTGAGTCTGGCAAAGGGATTCAGAGTCATTCCTATTCAGAACAATGACATCTTAGAGTTCCAGTTCTGAAAAGACAGAATGCTCACCTGGATGAGCTCATTAAATATGTTTGCTGTTGTCTTGGTCATCTAGTGCTGCTCTAACAGAAGTACCACAAGTGGATGGCTTTAACAAAGAGAAGTTTATTTCCTCACAGTAAAGTAGGCTAAAAGTCCAAATTCACAGCATCAGCTCCAGGGGAAGGCTTTCTCTCTCTGTTGGCTCTGGAGGAAGGTCCTCGTGGTCATCAGTCTTCCCCTGACCAGGAGCTTCTCTGCGCAGGAACCTCAGGTCCAAAGGAAGTGCTCTGCCGCCGGCACTGCTTTTGTGGTGGTATGAGGTCCCCAACTCTCTGCTTGCTTCCTTTTCCTTTTATCTCTTGAGAGATAAAAGGTGTTGTAGGCCACACCCTAGGGAAACTCCCTTTACATTGGATCAGGGATGTGACCTGGGTAAGGGTGGTGTTACAATCCCACCCTAATCCTCTTTAACATAAAATTACAATCACAAAATGGAGGACAACCACACAACACTGAGAATCATGGCCTAGACAAATTGATACACACGTTTTTGGGGGAACATAATTCAATCCATAACAGCTGTATTATTTAATAATATTCTCATATGGAAAACAAACAAAAAAAATTGGATGAATGTCATACATGAATTGTGTCCCCCAAAAATATGTGTCAACTTTGTTAGGTCGTGATTCCCAGTATTGTGTGATTGTCCACCATTTTGTCATCTGATGTGATTTTCCTTTGTGTTGTAAATCCTACCTCTATGATGTTAATGAGGCAGCATTAGAGGCAATTATGTTAATGAGGCAGGACTCAAGCTACAAAATTAGGTTGTGTTTTAAGCCAATCTCTTTTGAGATATAAAAGAGAGAAGCGGGCAGAGAGACAGGGGAACCTCATACTACGAAGAAACAAGAGGCAGGAGACCAGCGTGTCCTTTGGACCTGGGGTTCCTGCGCTGAGAAGCTCCTTGACCAGGGAAGATTGATGACAAAGACCTTCCCCCAGAGCTGACAGAAAGAGAAAGCCTTCCCCTGGAGCTGCACCCTGAGTTCAGACTTCTAGCCTCCTAGACTGTAAGAGAATAAATTTCTGTTTGTTAAAGCCATCCACTTGTGGTATTTCTGTTATAGCAGCACTAGATAAACTAAGATAATGAATAAAGCCTATTAGATAGTAAGTAAGATTATGAGACACAGGCAAAACTAATAGGATTGTTACGTAGAAAAAATGAACAGTGAAGTCACTTACGAGACAAATGAAGAATTTATAAGTTGTGTTAAATATATATAGTAAGTACATTAGTACTGGAAGATATTTTAAAGATATATAGAATAAATGGACTATATGATGTAACAAATAAGTGTTACTTAGAAATGGGGTGGAAAGGTGTATGGCAATCAAAACTAAATGACAATCATTAGGCCACTTTTTCTATTCCCTTTTAGGGAAAACTGAGTCTTAACACTGTGACTCCCCAACAAAAGGGAAATATATCATTTACACCTTCTAATAATCTATTGTAAAAGCCTAATAAAAATTAAAAGAAAATAAATTTCAGTCACTCATCATGTTCTAAGATAGTACTTCCTGGCTTCAAACTATATTCCTAATTTGCAAAATTATGTAGAAACCAAGCTGCACCCCTCTCCCCCAATACCTACACTGTAATGAGCCCTCCCAGCTACAGATAGACCTGCCAAACACAGAATTTGGTTTCTGGTCGTTACCCCTCTGACCCTCTAACAGGGACCGAGAAGACCTGAATTCACCTCCTATGTTGTCTCTTTATGATGATGTTGTTGTTACTTGCTGTCCAGTAGGCTCTGACTCATGGCGAACCCATGTACAACAGAAGGAGACATTGCCTGGTTGTTGGCATGCTCGAGTCCATTGTTGTGGTCACTGTGTTTTTTTGAGCACCTTCCAACCAGGAGGCACATCTTCCAGCACTGTATAGGACAATGTTCTGTTGTGATCCATAGGGTTTTCATGGGTTAATTTTCAGAAGTAGATCGCCACGCCTTTCTTCCTAGTCCGTCTTAGTCTGGAAGCTCCTAACTGAAACCTGTCCACCATGGGTGACCCTGCTGGTATTTAAAAGACCGGTGCTGTAACTTCCAGCATCATAATAGCAACATGCAAGCCATCACAGCAGAACAAACTGACAGACCGGGGTGTAAAGGGGAAGGCAGCCAGAAAAATACCAAAAACCTGTTACCCTAGAGTCTTCCCGACCCGCGGCGATCCCATTCAATTCTAGAAATCCAATAACTGCAGCCCATGTGGCGCCAGGACTGTGGTGACCGCGGGATGAAGAGTCTCGTGTTTTGCCGGCTGTGTTTAGGGATCTGCAGCGAAAATCATTTTTAACGTCAGCAACCAGAAAACCCAGGAGGCCCCCAACCCATTCCCAACCTCAGCATCCCCACACACCTGGAACTCCAGTCCCAGCTTTCTTGTAAAGTTCTTCTTATGGAAGAAAATGTCTGTGTGGATGGACCTTCTACTTGTTCCTGAATGTGCTCCTGGTCTTAATTTACAAAGTTCAGGGCCAGGATCCCTTTGCTTTTGATACGGGCGGTCGCATCCTCCCCCGGCCCTAAAAGAACGTATCCTTCCCACTCCAACGCATTATGCACTAGGTCCCGCGTCCCCTGGCCCGGCCCCACGGCCGCTCGACCCCTCACACGTCTCAGTCCCGTCTGTCCTCAGGACCCCAGGACACACGGCCGAACCCTGACTCCCACGTCCCCTCCCAGCCCTCTGCTGGGCTTTGAGGGGGTGGGGAGAAGCCACCTTCAGGTTTACAGTTCGCCGGCGGTCGGCGCGACACCGAGGGAGAAGCGACTGGGGTGCCAGGGCGGAGGACACCGCAGAGTGCAAGGACGAGCTTCGGGAAGAGAAGGCGTTGACTCTTGCGAGCTGATTCTCAAAACTGCGTAAGTAAGAAACCAGGGCGAAGAGAAGAGGACAAACGATGGGGAGAAACTGGGGCAAACGAACAGAGCCTTTCCTTGGTCGACTTTTTCAGGTTTTCCCTGAAGTCTTTGAGGACAAATCTGCAGGGGCTCCTGCCTCCCTCTCCCCCGCCCCTCAGGCTCCAAGTGGAAGATTGTTAAAATAGATCTTTACCGTGCTCTTGAAAATGACCTTACGGAATTTGAAGAGAAACGAGAGAGGTCCAAGCCCCCCCCCCCCCAAAACACACACACACACATCTGGCAGTTCCACTTGCCGCCAGTGACTTACTTTGGTATACAAGGCCAGCTATTTTATGTAAATACTTAAAAGTTCCAAAAAAATTTTAATGGTGTAGAATATTCCTTTGAATGGTCTTATCTACATATTGCATAGTCTCAAATTTCTGCAACGCTTTTCCTTGGGATAATAGAGAAATCATTTGTCTAAATCTCCAGTTCCCTGATACCTTTTCCTCTTGTATTCTTCTGTCCGAAGCGCGCCTCAGCAAGTGAAGCATCTACTTGGAGTTGGCATATTTTCTAAAGACAACAAATGTTAAGTGCCCTCTAGTCGGTTCCGACTCATAGCAACTCTACGAACAACAGAATGAAATGTTGCCCGATCCTATGCAGGGAATGAATGATTTCTTCACGCAGCAGAGGGAACCCTGGTGGCGTAGTGGTTAAGTGCTACGGCTGCTAATCAAAAGGGTTGGTGGTTCGAACCTACCGGGCACGCCTTTGAGAATATATGGGCCGGCTCTTGAGTCGGAATCGACTCCAGGTCAATGGGTTCTTTTGATTTTTCACACAGCCGAAGTGAAACGAGATAGATATAGTTCAAGGTACTGCTATTTACGTGGCTCTATGGCTTAGTTGGTTAAAGCGCCTGTCTCGTAAACAGGAGATCCTGGGTTCGACTCCCAGTAGGGCCATAAGGTTTTCCAAGGAAGTCACCTTTTGTTAAAAATCGTTTTAAACCGGCAAGTGTCTTCCTGGTCATCCGGTGACCTCAATCTGTTTAACTGCAACCTGCTGTTCAAAAGAAGCAAATTCTTGGGAAATGACAATTTAAATGCAAACCACTGTCAAAGAATAATGCACATGACCTTAACTTAATCACTCTGCATATACTTTTTATGTTAAACTGTGGTAAAATATTTTTGAACACTTAAAATGTGTTACAGTTAAAAGCACCCAGATACGTAGATGTATGATCTCTCTAGAGTCTAACAATCTCTAGTTCTATAATCCATTTCGTAAGAGTTAAGATAAATTAATGAACAATGAATCCACTATTAGCTACAAAAGAAAAGTAGGATGTTTGTAGAGGCATCTTTGCCATTTTGAACAGGATACAAGGAAGAACAATTATATTCCCATGGTAATCCTCTTAAGAAAGAACTAGAAAACCTTAAGAATGATGATCACCTGGAAGTTAAAATGTCCTAGACCCCAATACGTCCAGAACTAGGACAAAGTTGCTGAGTGAAAAGACTAGTTGGGAGAAACCTGTCAAATACCTAAAGCGACTTAGCTTCAGCCATATAGATTCATGAAATTTTTATGTCTTTATGTATCCCTTCTTTCACACAGTAACTCAACAAATATTAACTGCTGGTCTTTTATGTGCCAACCATTTATGCAAATAAAGCCAAGAAAAAAATCACTGCTGTCATGATGCTTATGTGACACAGACAATAAAGAAATGAATATGTAAAATAAGTAAACATATCAGATATTGATGAAGTCTGGGGAGAAAAATACTGCAAGGAAGAAGTATGGGAAGTGTACAGGGTGGGGGCAGTATAATCAGAGAGGGACATCCTGTCTCTTGCAGTAGATCACTGGCAATTGTTTTAAATTATTTTCTAACTTTTTAATGAGAAATATTCACTATATAACCACTATATTATCCTAATTATCATAAGTAACAAGATTAAATAATTAGAAAACTCTCCCCCAATTATGTCTAGACATCACATCTGTTCATTTTGAGTGGGACCCTGTTGAACTAGATCACACTGCCTGTACTCAACCCTCAGCTGCTCCTCTTAATAGCTAAGGGAACTTTGGCAAATTGCTTTAGCTCAATGGACCTCAATTTCCATATATGTAAAATGGACATAGTAGTAAGCCTATCTAATACAGTTGATAGTAGGACTTGATCAGTAAATATACATAAGATACTTTAGAAAGATATCTGGCACATAAATAAGCAATTATTAAAGTTCACTAATGTTTTTTTCATTGTTGTTGTTAGCTGCCGTGTAGTCAATTCCAACTCATGGCAACCTCATGTAGTACACAGTAGGGTTTTCTTGGCTGTAATCTTTAAAAGCAGACAGCAAGGTTGTGTCATCTGAATATCACGGGTTGTGAATGAGTCTTCCACCATATACTCCAGCTTCTTGGATTATTTGCTCAGCATACAGATTGAATAAGTACGGTGAAAAGATACAACTCTGACGCACGCCTTTTCTCACTTTAAACCATGCAGTATCCCCTTGTTCTGTTCAAACGACTGCCTCTTGGTCTATGTATAGGTTCTGCGTGAGCACAATCAAGTGTTCTGGAATTCCCATTCTTCACAATGTTATCGATAATTTGTTATGATCCACACAGCCAAATGCCTTTGCATAGTCAATAAAACACAGGTAAACATCTTTCTGGTAGTCTCTGCTTTCAGCCAAGATCCATCTGACATCAGCAATGATGTCCCTCATTTCATGTCCTCTTCTGAATCTGGCTTGAGTTCCTGGCAGTTCCCTGTCAATGTACTGCTGCAACTGCTTTTGAATGATCTTCAGCAAAATTTTACTTGCACGTAATATTAATGATATTGTTTGATAATTTCCACATTCTGTTGAATCACCTTTCTTTGGAATTGGCACAAATATGGATCTCTTCCAGTCTGTTGGCCGGGTAGCTGTTTTCCAAATTTTTTGTCATAGATGAGTGAGTGCCTCCAGCACTACATCTGTTTGTTGAAACATCTCAATTGGTATTCCGTCAATTCCTGGAGCCTTGTTTTTCATCAGTGCCTTCAGTGCAGCTTGGACTTCTTCCTTCAATACCATCAGTTCTTGGTCATATGCTACCTCCTGAAATGGTTGAACATCAACAAATTCTTTTTGGTTTGATGACTCTGTGTATTCCTTTCATCTTCTTTTTATGCTTCCTCCACCATTCAATTTTTTACCCATAGACTCCTTCAATATTGCAACTCGAGCCTTGAATTTTTTCTTCAGTTCTTTCAGCTTGAGAAATGCCAGGCGTGTTCTTCCCCTTTAGTTTTCTAACTTCAGGTCTTTGCACATTTCATTTTAATATTTTACTTTATCTTCCAGAGTTGCCCTTTGAAATATTCTGTTCAGCTCTTTTATTTCATCATTTCTTCCATTTGTTTTAGCTACTCGATGTTCAAGAGCAAGTTTCAGAGTCTCTTCTGACATCCATGTTGGTCTTTTCTTTCTTTCCTGTCTTTTTAATGACCTTTGGCTCTCTTCACATATGATGTCCTTGATGTCCTCCCACAGCTCGTCTGGTCTTCGGTCATTAACGTTCAATGCATCAAATCTATTCTTGAGATGGTCTTCAAATTCAGGTGGAATATACTCAAGGTCATATTTTGGCTCTCGTAGACTTGTTTTAATTTTCTTCAGCTTCAACTTGAACTTGCATATGAGCAATTGATGGTCTTATTTCCACAGTCAGTCCCTCGCCTTGTTCTGACTGATGTTGAGCTTTTCCATTGTCTTTTTCCACAGATGTAGTCGATTTGATTCCTATGTTTTCCATCCAGTGAGGTCCAAGTGTATAGTCACTGTTTATTTTGGTTAAAAAAAAAGAAGGTATTTGCAGTGAATAAGTCTTGCAAAATTCTATCATGCAATCTTTGGTGTTGTTTCTATCACCAACCCCATATTTTCCAATTATCAATCCTTTTTCTTTGTTTCCAACTTGCACATTCCAATCACCAGTAATTATCAATGCATTTTGATTGCATGTTTGATCAATTTCAGACTGCAGTCATTCCCAGCATAGGAGACCATATGATTGTCTGATTCAAAATGGCCAGTACCAGTCCATTTTAGCTAACTAATGCCTAGAATATTGATCTTTATGGGTTCCATTTCATTTTTGAGAACTTCCATCTTCCTGGATTCATACTTTGTACATTTCTCGTTCCAATTATTAATGAATATTAGCAGCTATTTCTTCTCATTTCAAGTGGTGCCAAATCAGCAAAAGAAGGTCCTGAAAGCTTGACTGCATCCACGTCATTAAGGTCGACTCTACTTGGAGGAGTAAGTTTGTCTGTCAGTTTGTTGTACTGTGTTGGTGTGGTACTGAAAGTTTTGCCACAGTTATTTCAAATACCAGCAGGGTCACCCTTGGTGGACATGTTTCAGCAGAGCTTCCAGACTAAGACAGACTAGGAAGAAGGACCCGGCAGTCTACTTCTGAAAAAATTGGCCAGTGAAAACCTTATGAACAGCAGTGGAACATCGTCTGATATAGTGCCGGAAGATGAGCCCCTCAGGTTGCAAGGCACTCAAAATACAACTGGGAAGAGCTGCCTCCTCAAAGCAGAGTCGGCCTTAATGACGTGGGTGGGCTCTAGAAGCTAGAAAGGGCAAGGAATGAATTCTGCACCAGTCTTGAGAAAAAATGCAACTCTGCCGACATTTTGAGTTTAGTCCCATAGAACCCGTTTCAGACTTACGATCTCCAGAACGGAGGATAACAAACTTGCGGTTTTTAAAGCCATCAATTTTGTGGTCATTTGCTGCAGTAGCAACAGGCAACTAATCCAAAGTTTGGTATTAGGTCGTACTGTAGTCAGTGTATTGACAAACTGTCTTGCTACCAAAGGAAACTGATAGTTCTTGAAGGATTCCTTGGCAGAGGGTTAAAAATCACAGATTCTACAGCCCCACTTATAATTACATGAGATTGAATGGGAGTTAGTTCTGGAATCTGTGTTTCATACTCAAAAATTTGGTCAGTGGAATAATTTTCCCTACCATCCTGTTTCTTTTTCAAGTAAATGTGTGAATGTATGTAAGTGAGACAAAATTTTAAAAAAGCCATATTTTCTCTGAGGCTCGAACTCAGGACCTTCAAACTATAAGACTGGTGCACTGCTCACTGCACTAAGAAAGCATTTTTAAGAGGAGACTTTAGCAAAGTTCTCAATTCGACCGCTTTCAAGCCTTCGTGAAATTCCTGAAAAATTAGATTTTTAGAAAATGTATCCCCTACTCCTTGTTAGTATAGCGGTAAGTATCCCCGCCTGTCACGTGGGAGACCGGGGTTCGATTCCGCGACGGAGAGGATGTTGACTTTATTTTGTAACCCTGGTGGAGCAGTGGTTACGAATTCAGCAGCTAACCAAAAAGTTAGTAGTTCGAATCCACCAGCCGCTCTTTGGAAACCCTATGGAGAAGTCCGCCTTTGTCCTACAGGGTCGCTATGAGTCGGAATCGACTCGACAGCACCGAGTTTGGTTTGGTTTTTATACACCTCAATGCCCCAAAAGGAATTGGTGCTACGTCAAACATAAGTTTGCTGTTGCTCTGAGTTTGTCACGATAGTCTTGATCCGAACCATTTCAGGATTTTACCCTTGAGTAAGTAAATATACAACAGAGTGAAGTTTTCCACTCTGCTTTAAACATCACTTACCGCTGGGTGACATCCAGCAAGTTACTTATCATCTCTGTGCTTCGTATTCTCCATCAGGAAAATGGAGATCGTAGCAAAAGTACCTATCTTTTGAGGCAGGTTAGAGGACTGAATGATAGTAAATGTAAGGGCAGCACATGGCAATGTTCTAGGAAAACAACAAAGTGGTGGAAAACATTCTTGTGTCTTTTCAAATATTAACATTTCAAGCCCTCATGTATGCGAGATAGCGTGGCTGTGCGGTCCAAGGCGCTGGGTTACATCTCCAGTCTCTATGCGAGAGTGAGTTCGAACCCCACTGCTGTCAGTTCTATTGTAACTCGAATCCGACTAAGAACAGAATTTGCGTATCTGGTTGGAGCACTTGCTCGAGTCTGCAATGCCATAAGGAAGGTGCTTATCTCCGTAATAGGTAGAGCAAGACAGCTTTTAAGGTAAATCAAGCTGTTGTCATTTCTGTCTCTTCTTTATATCTAAGAAAGAACAGTTTACTGTATCCAAAGGAACAAAATTTTTATATTTTTTAAGTGTTTATATTGAAATAAATGTAACTCACATATTTTTGAATTACAAAAACATAAGAGTTGATATAATGTGAAAGTCTTCCCCTTCCATCACCTCCCTCCGCATTCCATCTACATGGGATTCTGCCTACCCAGGCAATTATATTAGTCTGGGGTTACCTGCAAGAAATGTTATTTGCATAAACAAGCCAGTAACTAGTTGTCACGGAGTCAGTTCTGATTCATAGAGACTCCATGTGTGTCAAAGTAGAAATGTGCTCCATAGGGTTTTCAATGGCTGATTTTCAGAAACAGATTACTAGGCCTTTCTTCTGAGGTTCCTCGGAGTGGACTCCAACTTCCAGTCTTCCAGTTAGCAGCCCAGCCCATTAACCGTTAGCACTACTCAGGGACAAACAAGCCAGTGGGAATCTACTTATTATTTTCCCCACATTTTATACTTTCCAAACCTACTTTATTGCATATTATATATTACATATTAGGGAAATTACAAATATTTTCTCCGTAGTTTGTTCATTTGATTTTTTTTTCACTTTGCTTATGTGTTTTTTGTTTGGTGTTTTGGTTGTTGTTTTGTCTCGTCTTGGTTTTTTTTAAGAGAATGGTAATGTGTCCAGGCAGAATTTTTTAATGTAGTTAGTAAAATATGTCAAACTTTCATTGTTTCTACATTTTGTGTAAAAATTGGTTTTCTACCTCGAAATTATACAAACTTTCTGTCTTGGCATTTCCAGTAATTGTATTTCATTCTATTTTTTACTTTTAAATTAAATTAAATTAATTATGTCTATTTGAAATTTATTTTAGTATCACAGGTGATATATTGATCTAATATTTTATTTTCCTAGATGGCTATCAAGTTAACCCAACACCATTTATTGAACAATCCACCCATTTCTATTGATTTGAGTTGAAACCTTTGTGATATTTTCATTTATATATTTATTTTTCCCCCTATCTGAACTTCTCATTTTGCTGCATCAATTATAAGTGGACTCTTAAATAACTATATATTTTCCAATTTCTGGGTGGCTCCATTGAACCAAATATGATTTGGGTGGTCTAATAATGCTTGTTTACTCTATGTTAATATCCGAATGTGTCATTTACCCAAGGCCTATGTTGATATAAAGGTTCAAAAATGGTTTAAGCTCAACTACTAATCTAAAAGTTGGGTTCCAACCCACACCGTGGCACTGCAGAAAAAAGGCCTGGCAATCTGCTTCCATGAGAATTACAACCAAGAAAAACCCGTGGACCAGTTCTACTCTGTAACACGTGAGGTCACCATGAGTAAGAATCAATCGACTAGAAGTCAATGGGCTGGTTATTATTGTTATTGTCATTATTGTATTCTAATAAAAAGTGGTTGTTAATAGTGTGGGAAACCAGACTATTGTGGCATGCTGGTGGGAATGTTCATTAGGCAATATCCATCAGAATTACCATGGCACATGACAGGCACTGCTTCAGCAATTCCACATATAGAAAGTACTCACACCTATTTGAAATGTCAGATAGGCAGTATTACTTGGTGCAGCATCGTTTGTATGGGCAAGATACATGTTATGTTATATTCATACAGTGGAATTCTATGCTGTCAAGCAAAAAAAGGAAGAAGCTCTTTCTGTATTGATTTGGAAATCACTATAACATACATGAAATGAAAAAACCAAGATGCAGTGGAATGTGTTCGGAATTTTCTTATTTGTATTAAAAGAGGAGGAAGTAACATCCCTGAGAGGATACCCAAGAAACTATGTTTGCCTGTGCAAGGAGGAACTGGGGGACTGGGAAGGCTGCGGGAGAGTCAAGGGTGAGACTTTTACACTTTTTCAGCGGCAACGAGTTTAGTTTTTGGCCCATCAAGCAGGGACGCAGGAGACCTAAGTTTGCCTCCTTTGCTGTCTCTTTATGATACCTGGATATCATAAAGTGTAAAGACAGCCAGAGAATAAAATCCATTAAACTCCAGGAGAGAAAAAAAAAAATTGAATAAATGACTAAAAATCACCACTGCGGACCCGACTCCAGGACGGTGACAACGCGGAGGTGAAGTCGCTAGTCAGCTGCGTCTGGGGGTTGATGGTGGGCAGTGGGAAGTTACTCTTTATGTCCGCAACCAGAGAACAGAGAAGCTCCTGCCCCACCCACCTGGAAATTGAGTTATGTGTGTGTCTGTGTTACGTGTATATGTATGCGTGTCTGAGAGAGTTTCCTTGCTGTGCAAACAGATCTTCCACACTGAATGTGTTGATGGTCTTAATTCCCCAATCTCAGAGTGGGCATCAGTTTGCATTTGACGCGTCTTGGCGTCCTCTCCCGGCCCCTGAGAGGACACGTCCTAGCAGCTCTCACCTCACCAAGGCGGTGTCGGCGGGGTCCCTGGGTCTCCCCTCCCCTGTCCGCCTCCCTCGCTCATCCCTTGAGGCATTTCAGTCCTCATGTGTCCTAGGGGTTCCGGGCCCTGCAGCCTCACCCCGAATCCCACGGCCCTTTCTACAGTCCCAAGTGGGACCTTCTTCGTGGCGCAGAGCTGCGGTCAGGTTCACAGCCAGCCCTCCCTGCCCTCTGAGCCTCCCCAGGGTGGGAGATGCAACGGGGGGGGGGGGGGCGAGGGCGGGGTGTCACCGCACGGTGCAGGGGTCGGTTAGAGACGAGAAGAGGTTAGTTTTTTTGCCAATCGATGACCTACTGCACTTGAAACCAGCCTTGGATGAGAAGCGAGCACAGCAGGGTTTCGCTGGAGCTATAAGGCTCTTCACCTTAGGAGGACTGTACCTGGATCCAGGAACCCCGTGTGGCCAGCAGGCCCCACTTCGCGCCTCTCTCCCCTCTTCACTAAGAGTCTCTACACTTAGAGTTGTTACAGTGCTCAACACTGGCATTGTGTGGCATTTTAAAAGAGAGACGATTTTAAGCGAGACTCTGTAGCTGCATTCGACCTTCTCAGCCTCTCTCGTTCCCTCCCCTCCAAATCACTGCTTGCTGTGAATGCAAGTGATGCGTAACCTGGAGGTCTGGGACTCTCAGTGGCGTTCCCTTGTTAGAGACCCTCACTTGGGGCATTCGAAAGAAGAATCTAAGTTACAAAAGATGAGGGGCGCAACAACGAAGTTTGTTTTTAGGAACCTTCATCACATTTGGAACAATTGGGCAGCCTGGACTTTTACTGAGATTTATCCTTGGACTAATCGAAGCATTATTGGCCCAGACACTCAAGCTGCCCGAAACTTTTCCTGCTTTATTAGTTCTACAGAACATATGAGTAAACAAAACGTCTTTTTGGAGTTTGCCCATTTTTTCACGGTAATCTGCTCTGGATTGTGTAGGTTTTGTAGCAAGAGTATTTCATATAATCCAACGGGACAGAAGCAGTACAAACCCATACTTTTGCAGTGGCTCTGTGGCTTAGATGGTTAAAGCGCCTGTCTTGTAAACAGGAGATCCTGGGTTCGAGTCCCAGTAGGGCCTTGGTTTTTTTTCTCTGCATGGAAAATCAATCAATCTCCTCTCTATTCTCTACTACCCCTAAATTCTCTACCACGGTTACTGTACTGTAAATTCTGATTCTATTAATTCCAAGCAGTTGTGGCTGCAGAGTTCCCACCCCCAAAGGAAAAGTGATTTGCACTAAAATAACTTTCCATGTAAGTTTTTGCTTTAAATCATGCCAGTTCTTTTTCTCCAACAAATATTTATTGAGCTTCTGCAATATGATATGCACAAATTCAAAACATGCACAGCTGTAGCTAGCAAAACATTATTTGCATTTATCCTTCCATCCAGCAAACCCTTTGTTAGCAATCAATTCCGAACACACATGGGTAAAAATACAAAATGAAATATGAACATGGCTCATCTTTTTAAATTTTATAATAGAAAAAGACTAAAAATAACCCACATGTCCATTAATTGAGGACTCTTGAATAATCTATGGTATACACATACAGCTGTGTTATGGATTGAATTATGTCCGCCCAAAAGACATGTTGAAGACCTAGCTCCCCAGTATCAGTGAATGTGATCTTGTTTGGAAACAGGGTCTTTGAAGATGCTGTCAGTTAAATTAACATGAGGTCATAGGGGATTAGGGTGGGGCCTAATCACATCTGAGTGGTATTCTTATAAAAGAGGAGAAGAGACACAGACAGAGGAGATTTGCCATGGAGTCATGCTGCAGGTGTAAGCCAAGAAACGCATGTGGCTACCAGAACCTGGAAGAGACAAGAAAGGATATTCCCCTACAGCCTCCAGTGAAAAACATGGCACTGCTTATACCCGGAGAGATTAAACCCTGTCATGGTTTGAATTATGTCCCCCAAAAACTGTGTGTATCAATTTGGCTGGGCCATGATTCCAAGAATTGTGTAGTTGGCCTCCATTTTGTGATTGTAATTTTTTGTTAAAGAGGATTAGGGTGGAATTGTAACACCACCTTTACCCAGGTCACATCCTTGATCCGATGTAAAGGGAGTTTCCCTGGGGTGTGGCCTGCACCACCTTTTATCTCTCAAGAGATAAAAGGAAAGGGAAGCAAGCAGAGAGTTGGGGACCTCACACCATCAAGAAAGCAGTGCCAGGAGCAGAGCGCGTCTTTGGACAAGGGTTCCTGTGCCGAGAAGCTCCTAGTCTGGAGGAACACTGATGAGAAGGCCAAGAGAGACAGAGAGAGCCTTCCCCTGGAGCTGACACCTTGAATTTGGACTTCTAGCCTACTTTACTGTAAGGATATAAACTTCTTTGTTAAAACCATCCACTTGTGGTATTTCTGTTATAGCAGCATTAGATAACTAAGACAAACCCTTTCTGGTCAAGTGGATTCCAATTCATAGTGACCCTATAGGACAGAGTAGAACTGCCCCCACAGGGTTTCCAAGGCTATAAATCTTTAGGCAGCAGACTACCACATCTTTCTTCCTCAGAGTAGCTGGTGGGTTTAAAATACAGACATTTTGGTTAGCAGCCAAGTGCTTAACTACTGTGCCACCAGGCTCCTTCCATAAAGATTACAACTTTGGAAACCCTATGGGGCAGTTCTATTTTGTCCTATAGGGTCACCGTGAGTTGGAATTGACTTGACTGCAACAGGTTTTTGAATTTGGACTACTAGACTTCAGAACTGTGAGATAATAAATATCTGTCATTTAAAGTCATCTGCTCTGTGGTATTTTGTTACAGCAGTCCTGGGAAACTAATTTAAAAAAAAAAAAAAAGCCCATTGCCCTCCAATCGATTCCCAACTCATATAGAGTAGAACTGCCCCATAGGGTTTACAAGGAGTGGCTGGAGCATTCCAACTGCCAACCTTTTGGTTAGCAGCTGTCTTAGGGTGGGTTCTCTAGAGAAGCAAAACCAGTAAAGTATATAAATATATATATAGAGAGAGAGATTATATCAAGGAAACAGCTCATGTGATTGTAGAGGCTAGAACGTCCCAAGTCTGAGGATCAGGGTTAAGGCCTCTCCCAAGTCACACAGCTGCAGAAGCTGGCAAGCCCAAGATCGGCAGGTCAGAGAGCAGGGCTCCCACTCACAGGTTGTGCAGATCGAAGAATCCCAGGTTCGGCAGATAAACTGACAGCTCAAGTCCCAAGAAAGGGGGATGAGACGACAGCAAGCATCCGCAGGATCCAGAGAGAGCAAAAAGCCACAACGTCTGCTGATATACAGATGCGGGCCACACCCCCAAGGAGACTCCCTTTCATCTGATTGGCTACTCACAGTATATTCAATCATGGGAGTGATTACATTAAAACACTGAGAATCATGCCCCAGCCAAGTGGACAAACAATCTTAACCATCACAGTCCACCCCTTGTCAACTTGGCACATGTACACATCTCCTTAAACCATACATAATCTCTGAATAAAGACAATTAGAAAGTCATAATTGCGCCTAACATGATACAACTAATACGTGTACAATCAAAAATGCACTAGCCCTGCTTACAGCTTGTATTATAAGTGAAGGAAACAAAAATATTTGATGCACACATACAAAGTAGAAATACTCATAACAATTACAGTCCCCATTTCTGCAACTGGTCACGTGGCCATAACTGGTATTTAGAACTACCTTCTTCCACCACCCATTCTGTATTCCCTTTGCCCTCAGCAAGCACCTCGGCTGGTTGTGGTTCTTTGCCTGGTGGGGTGACCCAAACCTTCATCCCTGAAGGGTCTGGTCATTAGTAGTCATGTCAGAATTAGGTAGCTGTAGGTTTCCATTGACTTTAATCACAGGGCATGGTAGTACTAAGAGATGCCCCAAGGAATCTCCTGCATTCCAGACATACTCTTCTCTACCTCCATTACATAATATCAATTTGATTTCCTCTTGGTAATCAGGATCGATCACACCAGCCAGTATGATAACTCCCTTCTTCACCTGTTGATCCAGAGGCATAAGGAGCACAAAGTGGCCAGGTGACATTCTTAATTTCCAGTTCAATGGAATCAGTGATGTGTCTCCAGCTAGGAGCATTCCTCCCTTTGGAACTAAGACCTCTAGGCCTGCAGAGCATAAAGTCTAGGGGACAGGAAGCAAAAATCTTGCAAGTGGGTCACTAGGGATAAGAGTGAGTGGTCCACTCCCATTTCCACCCCTTGATTCCTGAACCTGTGAATTCTGGCTATGGGAGAAACAGCACCATATATTGGACACTGGTTTAAAACATATACAGCCTCCCGAAGAACATTGCCCCAACCCTGCAAGGTATTGCCACCTAGTTGGTGCCATAATTGTGTCTTTAGAAGGCCATTCCATCGTTCTATCAAGCCAGCTGCTTCAGGATGATGGGGAACATGGTAAGACCAGTGAATTCCATGAGCATGGGCCCACTGACACACTTCATTTGCTGTGAAGTGAGTCCCTTGATCTGAGGCAATGCTGTGTGGGATACCATGACGGTGGACAAGGCATTCTGTAAGTCCACGGATGGTAGTTTTGGCAGAAGCATTGTGTTCAGGAAAGGCAAATCCATATCCAGAGTAAGTGTCTATTCCAGTGAGGACAAAACGCTGTCCTTTCCATGATGGAAGTGGTCTAATGTAATCAACTTGCCACCAGGTTGCTGGCTGATCACCTCAAGGGATGGTGCCATATCGGGGACTCGGTGTTGGTCTCTGCTGCTGGCAGATTAGGCACTCAGCAGAGGCTGTGGCCATGTCAGCCTTGGTGATTGGAAGTCCATGCTGCTGGGTGCATGCATAACCTCCATGCCTGCTACCATGGCCACTTTGTTCATGAGCCCATTGGGCAATGACGGGAGTAGCTGGGGAAAGAGGATGACTGGTTTCCACAGAAAGCATCATCCTATCCACTTGATTGTTAAAATCATCCTCTGCTGAGGTCACCCTTTGGTAAGCATTCACATGAGACACAAATATCTTCACGTCTTTAGCCCATTCGGAGAGGTCTATCCACATAACTCTTCCCCATAAAACCTTGTCTCCAATTTTCCACTCATGTTCTTTCCAAGTACCTGACCATCCAGCCAAACCATTGGCCTCAGCCCATGAATCGGTATATAATCATACATCTGGCCATTTCTCCTTCCAAGCAAAGTGAACAACCAGGTACACTGGTCGAAATTCTGCCCATTGAGAGGATTTCCCTTCACCACTGCCCTTCAGGGAGGTCCCAGAAAGGGGCTGTAGTGCTGCTGCAGTCCACTTTCAAGTGACGCCTGCATATCGTGCAGAACCGTCTGTAAACCAGGCATGAATTTTCTCTTCCTCAGTCAACTGATCATAAGGAACTCCCTATGAGGCCATAGGTACAGACTGGGAGATGGAAGGTAATGCAACAGAAGTGCAGACCGTGGGCATTTGGGCCACTTCCTCATGCAACTTACTTGTGCCTTCGGGTCCTGCTTAGGCCCGATCTCGAATATACCACTTCCATTTAATGATGGAGTGCTGCTGTGCACGCCCAACTTTATGGTTCTGTGGGTCAGACAACACCCAGTTCATGATGGGCAGTTCAGGCCTCATGGTGACTTGGTATCCCATGGTTAAGCGTTCAGTGTCTACTAAGGCCCAGTAACAAGCCAAAAGTTGTTTCTCAAAAGGAGAGTAGTTATCTGCAGAGGATGGCAGAGCTTTGCTCCAAAATCCTAAGGGTTTGCGCTGTGATTCACCAGTAGGGGCCTGCAAAAGACTCCAAACAGCATCTCTATCTGCCACTGACACTTCAAGCACCATTGGATCAGCTGGATCATATGGTTCAAGTGGCAGAGCAGTTTGCACAGCAGCCTGAACCTGTTGCAGAGCCTTCTCTTGTTGTGGTCCCCACTCAAAACTAGCAGCTTTTCAAGTCACTTGATAAATAGGCCAGAGTAGCACACGCAAATGAGTAATATGTTGCCTCCAAAATCCAAAGAGGCCCACTAGGCATTGTACCTCTTTTTGAGTTGTGGGAGCAGCAAGATGCAATAATTTATCCTTCACTTCAGAAGGAATGTCTCGACATGCCCCACACCACTGGACCCCAAGAAATTTCACTGAAGTGGAAGGTGCCTGAATTTTTGTGGGTTTAATCTCCCACCCTCTCCCACCCTGTTTTACCAGGAAGTCCAGAGTCATTGATACCTTACTAGGTCCAATCAGCATAATTTCATCTATGTAATGGACCAGTGTGATGTCTTGTGGAAGGGAAAGGAGATCAAGGTCCCTGCGGACTAAATTATGACATAGGGCTGGAGAGTTAATGTAGACCTGAGGTAGGCAAGTGAAGCTGTGAAGGAAAACTGCTTCTGGTGGCCCTTTGAAACAGGTATGGAGAAAAAGGCATTAGCGAGATCGATAGCTGCATAGCAGGTACCAGGAGATGTATTAATTTGCTCAAGCAGTGAAATTACATCTGGAACAGCAGCTGCAATTGGAGTCACCACCTGGTTAAGTTTTCAATAATCTACTGTCATTCTCCAAGATCCATCCGTTTTTTGCACAGGCCAAATAGGCAAGTTGAATGGGGATGTGGTGGGAATCACCACCTCTGCATCCTTCAAGTCCTTGATGGTGGCAGTAATCTCTGCAATCCCTCCAGGAATGTGGTATTGCTTTTGGTTTACTATTTTCCTAGGTAGGGGAAGTTCTAATGGCTTCCACTTGGCTTTTCCTGCCATAATAGCCCTTACTCTATTCGTCAGGGATCCAATGTAGCGGTTCTGCCAGTTGCTAAGTATATCTATTCCAATTATGCATTCTGGAACTGGGGAGATCACTACAGAATGGGTTCAGGGACCCACTGGACCTACTGTGAGATGGACATGAGCCAAGACTCCATTAATAACCTGACCTCCATATGCCCCCACTCTGACTGGTGGGCCACAGTGACGTTTTGGGTCTCCTGGAATTAGTGTCAGCTCAGAGCCAGCATCCAGTAATCCCCGAAAAGTCTGATTACTTCCTTCTCCCCAGCGAACATTTACTCTTGTAAAAGGTCGCAGGTCCCTTTGGGGAAGGCTGGGAGAAAGATTAACAGTAAAAATTTTTGGCAGTGTATTGGAGTTCTTCCTCAAGGGGACCCGGCCTCCCCTTCATTCAAGGGGTTGTGGGTCTTTAAACTCGCTCAAATCTGGGAATTGATTGAGGGACCGTGACTCTCTATTCTGGTGATTCGAGTTAGACTGCTGTTCATCTGACCTAGAATTCATCCGTTTGTATAGATCAAGTAAATATTTAGTATATTTCCTATCTATTTCACTCCTAGGGACACCATGACTAAGTAGCCAACACCATAAGTCCATATGAGTCAGATTATTCTGATTACTGCTTTGACTCCTCTGTCCATTACTGTAACCACACCCATCTTGTCCTTGTCCATTGAGTGCAGCCCCTTGGCCCCCACTACCACGGGGTCCAATCAGCCCCATTGTAGTTAGCTATCTTAATTCAGTTATGGCATTTCCCACTGTCAAATCTGACTTACATAAAATAGCAATCACAGCAGTCTTCAAGGATGCTGGAGCTCCCTTCACGAATTTGTTCCTCACAGTTGTGGTAAAAGATGTGTCCTCTGTACACTCCGTTCGTGGGTCTGTGGGTCTAACTTGATAAATCCACTCTAGCATGCCAATTTTCCTAACCCTTTGGATACCTTCTTCTACAGTATAC
Organism: Dugong dugon; assembly: GCA_030035585.1. Lineage (NCBI taxonomy): Eukaryota > Metazoa > Chordata > Mammalia > Sirenia > Dugongidae > Dugong > Dugong dugon. The sequence goes on along the minus strand of CM057464.1, from coordinate 38,871,519 downwards.
CAAGGCAGGTCTGGTACTTCAACTTGATTTAGTGTCGGCCACCTCATAATCCATGCTTCAGCAACCCAACCAAATAAACTATTAGATCCTTTCCTAACTTCTCTAGCTGAAATGTTGAATGAACAGTCTGTGCTTAGTGGACCCATATCAATAAACTCAGACTAATTCATCTTTATGTTCCTTGCATCATTATCCCACACCCTTAATAGCCATTCCCACACATATTCCCCAGGTTTCTGTTTGTACATATTAGAAAACTCAAGTAGTTCTTTTGGAGTGTAGCATACCTCCTTCTGGGTCACACTTTGTACTTCACCTTTTGGAGCTTGCTGGGACTTAAGCCTAGTTATAGGTCTAGAAGCCAGAATTGGTAGTGTGGAATTGTTTTGAGAACATTCAGCATTATCTTGTAAAGCATCTGCCTCAGATGATGCTCCAGGCAATGACTCAGGCAAGTGCTCTTTAGAGGCAGCTGGGCTAGGGCTAATCTCCTCAGATGGGAGTGGAGGGGCTAATCGTTTTTCTAGGCAGGGTGATTTAGCAGACAAACATGAAGTAATCTCTTCAGATGGAACTGGTTCTGTTGGCAGGAGTGATTCAATGGAATTTACAGGCTAAGTGTCCACAGCTTCCTGATTATCTGCCCATATGTCCGCATCCCAAATCTCAGGATCCCATCTCTTCCCAATCAATGCCCTTACTTTTACTTCAGACACCTCTCGAGGTTTGCAGTTGAGCTGGCATTGTAATTCAGCCACTCTTACAATAAGAATCTGGGTTTGGTTTTCAGCAATTTCAGCTCTGTTACTACAAGAAATAAGGCTTTCTTTCAAAGCACAAGTGGAAGCCTTGAGGTCATGTATGCAGCACTTGAGCCTTGACTCTAAAGCCCTGAGTGCATCTCTTTCCTCTTCAGTCTGTCTAGCGAAAGTAGGACAAACCAATCAGCTTCCTTATACTTTTCATTCTGACAAAGCTGTAGAAAGATGTCACACATGTGTTCACCCTGAGCCTCACCTTTCACCAATACCTGATCTACCTGTGGTGATATTTTGCCTATTTGTATCACCACCTTGCTCCATGGACTAGCAGTGACCTCTTTACTGCTGGAAGCAGAGTCATCAATGTCTTTATGACTAACTAGACTTGAGAACCAATTTAGAAAACTCATCCTTACTATTTTGTTTCTCTAGAACCACCCCACTCTTGGTACCAAATGTCTTAGCCTGGGTTCTCTAGAGAAGTAAAACCAGTAAAGTGTATTAATATATATATATATATATATATATAGAAAGAGATTATATCAAGGGAACAGCTCACGTGATTGTAGAGGCTAGAATGTCCCAAGTCCATGGATCAGGGTAGAGGCCTCTCCCAAATCACACAGCTGCAGAAGCTGGCAAGCCCAAGATCAGCATGTCGGTGAGCAGGGCTCCCGCTCACAGGTTGTGCAGATCAAGGAATCCCAGGTTAGGCAGATAAGCTGACAGCTCAACTCCCAAGAACAAAAGATGAGATGACAGGAAGCAGCTGCAGGATCCAAAGACAGCAAAAAGTCAGAAAGTCTGCTTATATACAGATTCGGGCCACACCCCCAAGGAGACTCCGTTTCATCTGATTGGCTACTCACAGTATATTCAATCATGGGCATGATTACATTAAAACACTGAGAATCATGGCCCAGCCAAGTTGACACACAATCTTAACCATCACAGCAGCCAAACACAACCACTCACCACAAGGGCCCCTGGGAAACTAATATAAGTGGTAAAATGAATGAGAAAGTTTTCTAAACTTGTAAATGGAGTGATCTCCAGTATATTGTGTTCAAATAAAGTTTAAAAAAAAAAAGTGCAACCAAAAATATCTCCTAAAGTCTTCTTAAAACCGAACAACAGTATAGCTTAACTTGTAAAATAAGTGTCTGTCTCGAGCATTATGCTCTTTTAAGAACTATCTATATGGGATCAAACTGACAACAGCAACTAGAAAAATTAGACAGACACCTTAGGGGGTAGTGAGTTTATGTTAATGAGGGAGGAAAAACTCAGGAAAGGAGGCTGAGAATGTTTGTATAACCTAAAGAACATAATCAATGTCACTGAATTGTAAATGTAGAAACAGTTGAATTGGTGTATGTTTTGCTGTGTATATTCTCAATAGCAATAACAAAATAAATAAAATTAAAAAAATAAATGTGCAGATGTATATAGTGTAATATCTTTTTGTAAGAAATAGGGGAGAGCAAATAAATAAGTATAATCATCTTATGTGTGCATCCACTATCTTTCTGTCAGTTTGTCATACTGTGATGTCTTGCTTGTTGCTATGATGCTGGAAGCTATCCCACAGGTATTTCAAATACCAGCCGGGTCACCCATCAGCAGCATATCTACGGAAAATAGTGCCTGTGGCAATTAGTTTTAAATTACTGAATGATGTCTCACATCTGGCGATGGAAACTGTAATGTCCAATTGAAACTGCTCACTGTTGACCTCTCCTCCCTCAAGCAGAGCCCAGGGCATGTGCCCTACCTGCCATGCCTTAGATATGCCCCCTGCCCATGGTGGATAAGTTTCCACAGAGCTTCTTGTCTAACACAGACTAGGAAGAAAGGCTTGGCCTTTCTTCTACTTCTGAAAATTAGTCAGTGAAAACCTTACGGATCAAAACAGAACATTGTTCAATTCACTTGCTTTGGACATGTCATGAGGAGGGATCAATTGCTGGTGAAGTATAGGGCCAGGGAGCATAAGGGAGATCCTCGGTGAGATGGGTTGGCACAATAGCCACAATGATGGACTCGAATGCACATGTTGGTGATTGTGAGGATGATGCAGAACCAGCAGTGTTCCATTCTGTTGTACATAAGGTTGCCATGAGTCTGAGTAGACTGGACAACAGCTATCTATTTCTATGTGTGTATAAGAAAGACCAGGAAAGACAACTCAAATCTAATGAAACCTAAAGAAAACTATATTTCTTGAGTTCTTGCATATTCATAACAGTTTGCCTGAGATTTGAAGGTCAGTTTGGCTTCAATAATCTTGTCTCACATTTTCTTTCCTGAATATCTGAAGTATGTTGCTCTATTGTCTTTTCCACCACTGTCAGTTTGTCATACTGTGGTGGTTAGCATGTTGCTGTGATGCTGGAAGCTATGCCACTGGTATTTCAAATACAAGCAGTGTCACCCATCATGGACAGATTTCAGCTGACCTTCCAGACTAAGACAGACTGGGAAGAAGGACCAGCTGATCTACTTCTGACAAAATTGGCCAGTGAAAACCTTATGGATAGCAGTGGAATATTGTCTGATATAGTGTCAGAAGATGAGCCCCCCAGGTTAGAAGACACTCAAAATATGACTGGGGAAGAGATGCCTCCTCAAAGTAGAGTCAACCTTAATGATGTGGGTGTAGCAAAGCTTTTGGGACCTTCATTTGCTGATGTGGCACAACTCAAAATGAGAAGAAACAGCTGCGAATGTCCACAATAATTGGAAGACGGAATGTATGAAGAATCGAGGAAAATTGGAAGTCCTCAAAAATGAAATGGAACACATAAACATTGGCATCCTAGACATTAGTGAGCTGAAATGGACTGGTTTTGGCCATTTTGAATCAGACAATCATATGGTCTACTTTACCCGGAATAACAAATTGAAGAGGAATGAAGTTACATTCATCATCAAAAAGAACATTTCAAGATCTGTCCTGAAGTACAATGCTGTCAGTGATAGTATAATATAGATACCCCTACAAGGAAGACCAGTTAATATGACTATTATTCAGATTTACACACCAACTGCAAATGCCAAAGATGAAGAAATTGAAGATTTTAACCAACTTCTGCAGTCTGAAATTGATCAAACATGCAATCAAGATGCATTGATAATTACCTGTGATTGGAATGCAAAAGTTGGAAACAAAGAAGAAGGATCAGTAGTTGGAAAGTATGTCCTTGGTGATAGGCCAGAGATTTCATGATAGAATTTTGCAAGGCAAACGATTTATTCATTGCAAATACCTTTTTTCAACAACTTAAAACAGCGACTCTACACGTCGACTTCGCTGGATGAAATACACAGGATTCAAATTGACTACATCTGTGGAAAGAGATAATAGAGAAGCTCAATATCATCTGTCAGAACAAGGCCAGGTGTTGGCTGCGGAACAGATCATCAGTTGCTCATATGCAAGTTCAAGTTGAAGCTAAGAAAATTAAAACAAGTCCATGAGAGTGAAAGTACAACCTTGAGTATATCCCGCCTGAATTTAGAGACCATCTCAAGAATAGATTTGATGCAATGAACACTAACGACCAAAGACCAGAAAAGTTGTGGGATGACATCAAGGACATCATACATGAAGAAAGCAAAAGGTCATTAAAAAAAACAGAAAAAAAAAAAAAGACCAAAATGGATGTCAGAAGAGATTCTGAAACTTGCTCTTGAACATCGAGTAGCTAAAGCCAACAGAAGAAATGATGAAGTAACAGAAAATTTCAGAGAGCAGTTCGAGAAGACAAAGTACTATAATGAAATGTGAGAAGAACTGGAGTTGGAAAACCAAAAGGAAAGAACATGCTCGGCATTTCTGAAGCTGAAAGAATTGAAGAAAAAATTCATGCCTAGAGTTGCAATATTGAAGGATTCTATGTGCAAAAAATTGAATGATGCAGGAAGCATCAAAAGAATATGGAAGAATCTGTCAACATTCAACCATTTCAGGAGGTAGCATATGATCAAGAACCCACGGTACTAAAGGAAGAAGTCCAAGCTGCACTGAAGGCATTGGTGAAAAACAAGGCTCCAGGAATTGACGGAATACCAATTGAAATGTCTCAACAAACATATGCAGCACTGGAGGCACTCACTCATCTATGCCAAAAAATTTGGAAGATAGCTATCTGGCCAACAGACTGGAAGAGGTCCATACTTGTGCCCATTCCAAAGAAAGGTGAGCCAACAGAATGTGGAAATTATCAAACAATGTCATTAATACCACATGCATCTAAATATTTTACTGAAGATCATTCAAAAACAATTGCAGCAGTACATCAACAGGGAATTGCCAGAAATTCAAGCCAGATTCAGAGGAGGTCGTGGAACAAGGGATATCATTGCTGGTATCAGATGGGTCTTGGTGGAAAGCAGAGACTACCAGAAAGATGTTTACTTGTGTTTTATTGACTATGCAAAGGCATTTGACTGTGTGGATCATAAAAAATTATGGATAACATTGTGAAGAATGGGAATTCCAAAACACTTAATTGTGCTCCTGAGGAACCTGTACATAGACCAAGAGGCAGTCGTTTGAACCGAATAAGGGGATACTGCATGGTTTAAAGTTAGGAAAGGTTTGTGTCAGGGCTGTATCTTTTCATCATACTTGTTCAATCTGTATGTTGAGCAAATAATCTGAGAAGCTAAACTACACGAAGAACAAGGCATCAGGATGAGAGCAAGACTGATAAACAACCTGCAATATGCAGTTAGCACAACCTTGCTGAAAGTGAAGAGGACTTGAAGCACTTACTGATGAAGATTAAAGACTATAGCCTTAGTATGGATTACACCTCAACATAAATAAAACAAAAATCCTCACAAATGGACCAATAAGCAATATCATGATAAACAGAGAAAAGATTGATGTTGTCAATGATTTCATTTTACTTAGATCCACAATCAACACCCATGGAAGCAGCAGTCAGGAAATCAAACCACCTGTTGCATTGGGCAAATATGCTACATAAGACCTCTTTAAAGTGTTGAAAAGCAAAGATGTCACTTTGAAGACTAAGGTGTGCCTGACCCAAGCCATATTTTCAATCACCTCATTTGTATGCACAAGCTGTGCAATGAATACGGAAGACCTAGAAAAATTGATGTCTCTGAGTTATGGTGTTGATGAAGAATGTTGAATATACCATGATCTGCCAGAAGAATGAACAAATCTGTCTTGGAAGAAGCACAGCCAGAATGCTTCTTAGAAATGAGGATAGTGAGAATTTGCCTTGCTTACTTTGGTCATGTTATCAGGAGGGACCAATCCCTGGAGAATGACATCATGCTGGGTAAAGTAAAGGGTTAGTGAAAAAGAGATAGATTGACCACCCATACAACAAAAGATGACAGGGAAGAGCTTCACACAGTGGCTGCAACAATGGGCTCAAACATAGCAAAGATTGTGAGGATGGCACAGGACTGGGCAGTATTTCATTTTATTGTGCATGGGATCGCTATGAGTTGGAATGGACTCTACGGCATCTAACAACAACAACATTATCTTTTTAGCTTAAAGTAAGCGTTACTGTAAAAAATTTAATGCCAATCTCATTTTGTTTATTTTATTAGTGATGTGAATTTTTTACCTATAACTCCAAAACATTTTTTTTTCTTTTTCTTTAAAGAGCAATAGTTTTACTAGACTATTTCTTGGTAGTGACTGCTTTATTTCCAAATGTGCAATTTTATGTGAAAATTTTAGCCTTTTTTTAGAAAAAAATTAAATTATATTAATAGTTTATATCTCTCCTCTTCTGCTGCACTGTTCTATTTTCTTAATTAGTAATAACTCTTTTATTACAGATATTGGACTCTTATTTACTTAATATCTTAGTTATCTAGTGCTGCTATAACAGAAATACCACAAGTGGATGGCTTCAACAAAGAGAAATTTATTCTCTCATAATCTAGTAGGCTAGAAGTCCAAATTCAGGGTGCCAGCTCTAGGGGAAGGCTTTCTCTCTGGGGGAAGGTCCTTGTCATCAATCTTCCCCTGGTCTAGGAGCTTCTCAGGCATAGGGACCCTGGGTCCAAAGGGCACACTCTGCTCTCAGCGCTGATTTCTTGGTGGTATGAAGTCCCCCTGTCTCTCTGCTCATTTCTCTTTTTTACATCTCTAAAGAGAATGACTTAAGAAACAACCTAATCTTGTAAATTGAGTTCAGCCTCATTAACATCATAGAGGTAGGATTTACAACACATAGGAAAATCACATCAGATGACAACATGGTGGACTGGGAATCACGACCTAGACAAGTTGACAGATATTTTGAGGGGACACAATTCAATCCATGACACTTAACTTCAGTATCTTTCTTTTGAATGTGTTTTATCTTTCTCTTCATGTATATTGAAAAAATTTTCACTTTCCTCCATTCTAATATCTGCTTCCCTCATCGTTTTATCTGTGGTGTCAGTTCATTCTAGTGTTTCTTCTGGTTTGTCTTTATATTTGAAATATTTTTTTTACTTCTATTTTTTTCTCCTGAGCTCTGTCAACACTCTTGTTAAATCTCCATTTTGCCCAAATATCTCTTTTATGAGATTTTATACTTCTCATTTATGTTGCTCATTCATAGCTTCTATCACTTTCTTAATTTCTTTTAGCTCTCTTTGAAATATTTGTGATGTCTTTGTTGAAGCTCTTCTCATCATCTTTTGTTGGGTGGGTGGGTAGGAGGACGACAATAAAAATGTTCCACATACTTAAAGCTCTTTTCTGAACTCTAGTATAGTTTATTATTCATTCTAGAGAACCCAACATTGTGTTATCTGTTTTACATTTGATTTACAAAATATCACTAAATTATAACACAAGTAATTTATATTTGCTTACATGTCCTCAGACTTCACAGATGGGTTTTAGTCCCAAAGAAAATAAACAAATTGGCCCCACTGGAAATTGCACTTTAGTTCCTCAATTTAATAAATAGAATGTTCCTGTAACACACTAATTCCCAAGCTTAAGTGTGCATTTGAATCACCTAGGGAACTAGTTAAAATACAGTTTCTTGGGACTTATCCCAGAGATTTCAATTCCTGTTTGAAGGGCCCAGAAATCTGCATGTTAAACAAGCACTCCAAGTGATTTTGAAGCAAATGAATCACATTTGCAAATCTCCAGCTTAAAATACTAAGTTCAGAGCTGAACTGACTGTGAGGTCCACCCATGTCATTAGTAGTTTTGTACTGGTTGATGAACATTCACTTACCCTCTTATCATCAAGAGAGACAAGAAATTAGCATTATTGGAAGTCTATTACATTCCAGATTTTTCCAGACACAATCTCATTTAATCAACCTAACAATCCTGTCAAATACATATTATAATCAGATCTTTGAAGAGAGGAAGTAGGCTCAATGATGTTCAAGGTAATATAGCTAGTAAGTGACAGGGTTTAGGGTCAAAGCCAGCTCTATTTGACTCTAGACCCCATGCTTTTCTCAGAACATCTGTCTTCTATTTGAAGAGAGTTAGGGATAAAACATTTGACCACAGAGGTAAACAAAATTAGGCACTTAGACTGGTCTCAAACCTTTGCCTCATGGGTTAGGGAGCCCAAGAACTCTTTTGTTTTCTGCAAGGAGAAAGTACCAGCTGAGTGAACATTTGTTTAACTTACTTCCCTCATGAAGGAGTAAAATGTAAAACAGAGCCTCAGAAATCCATGCAGGAGGCTCTCAATGAAGAATTAACAAAAGTGATACAACCATTTTGGAAAATGATATGGCACTTCCTCAGAAAGCTAGAAATAGACATACCATTCGATCCAGCAATCCCACTCCTAGGAATATATCCTAGAGAAATAAGAGTCGTCACTCGAATAGACATATGCACACCTATGTTCACGGCAGCCTTGTTCACAATAGCAAAACGATGGAAACAACGTAGGTGCCCATCAACAGATGAATGGATAAACAAACTATGGTACATACACACAGTGGAGTACTATGCAAGGAGAAAGAACAACAATGAATCTGTGAAGCATCTCCTAACATGGATGAAACTGGAGGACATTATGCTGAGTGAAATAAGTCAATCACAAAAGGACAAATATTGTATGAGACCTCTATTGTAAAAACCCATGAAAAACTTCACATGCAAAATGTAACAATCTTTGTTGGTTACCAGGGATGGGAGGGGAGGGGGTGAAAATACTAAATAGACAATAGGTAAGTGGTATCTTGGGTGAAGGGTGAGACAGTATACAATACTGGGGAAGCCAGCACAACTTGTACAAGGCAAGGTCATGGAAGCTCCATAGACACATCTAAACTCTCTGAGGGACTGAATTGCTAGGTGGAGGGCTGTGGGGACCATTGTCCCGGGGAACATCTAGCTCAACTGGCATAACACACTTTATAAAGACAATGTTCTACATTCTACCTCGGTGACTAGCGTCTGGGGTCTTAAAAGCCTGTGAGCAGCCATCTAAGATACTCCACTGGTCTCACCCCTTCAGGAGCAAGGGAGAATGAAGAGAACAGGATACAAGGAAAAGATTAGTCCAAAGGACTAATGGACCACAGCTACCAAGGCCTCCACCAGACTAAGTCCAGTACAGCTAGATGGTGCCCGGCTACCTCCGCTGACTGCTCTGACCAGGATCACAACAGTGGGTTCTGGACAGAACTGGAGAAGGATGTAGAGCATAATTCTAACTCATAAAAAAAAAAGACCAGATTTACTGGCCTAAAGAAGACTGGAGAAACCTCAAGAGTATGGCCCCCAGACACCCTTTTAGCTCAGTGCTGAAGTTACCTTCGAGGTTCACTGTTCAGCCTGGGAGTGGACAGCCCAGTAAAACTAAATGATACTAATGAGGTACAGGAGTCTAGTGACAAGGGCCAGAAGGCAGAAGGGGAGTAGGAAGCTGATGACAGGGAACACAAGGTTGAGTAAGGATACTGTTGATGTGTTGTGAGATTGTTAACCATTGTTATAGGGCAACCTTTGTAGTAACTGTTAAATGGGAGGCTATTTTGTCCTGTAAGCCTTCATCTTAAGTGAGAACAACAGCACAATTGGAAGAGTCAATGTCACTTAAATGTGTACGTAAAAAGTTTTGAAATGGGGTATCTTTGGCTATGTGTATTTTCACCAAAAAAAAAAAAAAAAAAGCTGAGAATTTAGAGGGTTAAAATGTTGTGGGGTTGTTAACCAAAGTCATAAAACAGCATGTGTACTACTGTTACATGAGAAGCTGTTTGTTCTGTAAGCCTTCACCTGAAGTACAATAAAATATTAAAAAAAAAAAAAAAAAAAAAGAATTAACAGACCATATAAACAGACTGAACCAATTTTCTCCGTCTCTTGGGCTCTACTCCTGTGCTACTGCTTGGATGTGCTTTCCCCATCCCCTGATTCTTTAGATTTAAAAGTAGTAAGAGGGAGGATTTTAGGGTACAACTCTAAGGAACAATTCAGTCATTGCAGAATCTAGTAATTTCTGAAGCATGGCCTGGAAAGGGAGTTTTGTGGATGTGAAGAAAGTGTTGAGATAAAAGTACTGGGAAAATCCCTATGTCAGACAATTAAGCAAGGATTTGATCTATAAAGTACCCTTTAAGTTGCTTCTTAAGCTCTGCCCTGGAGGAGTAGCTTGCTCTGAGAGATTCTTCATGTGATGGAGATGGGTTGGAATTTACCAGCCCTCATAAGAAATTATTTGCTGAACATATAATCCGAGAAGCTGGACTATATGAAGAAGAAAGGGCCTCAGGATTGGAGGAAGACTCATTAACAACCTGAGTTATGTAGATGACACAACCTTGCTTGCTGAAAGTGAAGAGGATATGAAGCACTTACTGATGAAGATCAAAGACCACAGCCTTCGGTATGGATTACACCTCAACATAAAGAAAACAAAAATCCTCACAACTGGACCAATAAGCAACATCATGATAAATGGAGAAGAGTGAAGCCGTCAAGGAGTTCATTTCACTTCAATTCACAACCAACACCCATGGAAGCAGCAGTCAAGAAATCAAAAGATGCATTGCATTGGGCAAATCTGCTGCAAAAGACCTCTTTACAGTATTAAAAAGCAAAGATGTCACCTTGAAGACTAAGGTGCACCTGACTCAAGCTGTAGCATTTTCTAACACATCATATGCATGTGAAATCTAGAAAGTGGATAAGGAAGACTGAAGAAGAATGGACGCCTTTGAATTGTGGTGTTGGCGAAGAATATTGAATATACATGGGCTGCCAAAAGAACGAACAAGTCTGTCTTGGAAGAAGTACAGCCAGAATGTTCCTTAGAAACAAGGATGGAGAGACTACGTCTTACATACGTTGGACATGTTGTCAGGAGGGATCAGTCCCTGGAGAAGGACATCATGCTTGGTAAAAGACAGGGTCAGCGAAAAAGGGGAAGACCCTCAACAAGATGGATTGACACAATAGCTGTAACAATGGGCTCAAGCACAGCAGTGATTGTAAGCATGGTGCAGCACTGGGCAGTGTTTCCTTCCGTGGTGCATAGGGTCGGTATGTGTCAGAACTGACGCAATGGCACCTAACAACAACGTAAGAAATGAAAAACCAAAACCAAACCAAACCTGTTGCCATCAAGCCAATTCTGACTCATAGTCTTAATTTGGTTAGCACTGTGATTAAGCAAATTGAGAAGAGGACATGAACTTTTGTCACCAAGACGCTTTCAATTAGATTGAAAAGACCAAAGAAGTATGTACCTCAAACACTACTTTAACCTTAAAACTTAACCTGTTGCCCTCAAGTGGATTCCAACTCTTAGTGCCCTATAGGACAGAGTAGAACTGCTCCATAAGGTTTCCAGGGAGCAGCTGGTGGATTCAAACTGCCAACCTTGTGGTTATCAGGCAAACTCCTAACCAGGGCACCACCAGGGCTCCCACAGACATAAAAAAATACAGTGTTTACTCATGGAGTCTGCAAAGCATTCACTTGGCATTTGAGATCTGGAAATTTGTAAGTTTTGTAACGGTGAACAAACTACTTACCTTCTTTAAGCTTCAAGTTTCTCATCTATAAAATGAGGGCAACAATAGTAGGCACCTCAAGGAGTTATTAGGAGCATTATGTAAGATGATCCATGCAAACTGTCTAGAATATAAAGTTATTATTGTAACTGTTACTATTTTTTGTTTTTATTTTTAAAATTTTTTCCCATACAAAAATTTATACATACATTGTTACGTGACTCTAATTGCTCTCCCCATACTGTGACAGCACACTCCTCCTTTGCACCCCTGATTCCCCATGTCCCTTCAACCAGCTCCTAATCCTCTCTGCTTTCCCATCTCACCTCTGGACAGAAGCTGCCCGTTTAGTTTCTTGTATCTACTTAAGCTAAGAGGCACACTCCTCACAAGTATCACTCTATGTCCCACAGTCCAGTCCAAACCCCATCTGAAGAGTTGGCCTCCGAAATTGTTTTAATTCTGAGCTGATAGAGAATCTAGGGGCCATGCTTTGTGGGGTTCCTCAAGTTTCCGTCAGACCATTAAGTCTGGTCTTCTTACTAGAATTTGAGTTCTGCACCCCACATTTCTCCTGTTCCATCTGAGACTCTCGGTTGTGTTCCCTGTCAGGGCAGTTGTTGGTGGTAGCCGGGCACCATCTAGTTCTTCTGGTCTCAGGCTGATGAAGTCTCTAGTCTGTATGGCCCTTTCTGTCTCTTGGGCTACTCCTTTTCTTGTGCCTTTGGTGTTCTTCATTATCCTTTACTCCAGGTGGTTGGGACCAACTGATGTATCTTAGATGGCCGCTTGCAAACTTTTAAGACCACAGACACCACTCACCAAAGTAGGATGCAGAACATTTTCTTAAGAAACTTTGTTATGCCAGTTGACCTAGATGACCCCTGAAAGCATAGTCCGCAGACCCCTACACCTGCTACTCTGTCCCTCAAAATGTTTGATTGTATTCAGGAAACTTCTTAGCTTTGGTTTAGTCCAGTTGTGCTGACTTCCCCTGTAGTGTGTGCTGTCCTTCCCTTCACCTAAGAGAATTCTTATCTACTATCTAGTTAGTAAATAACCCTCACCGTCCCTCCCCACCCTCATAACCATCAAAGAATGTTTTCTTCTGTGTTTAAACCTCTTCTTGAGTTCTTATAATAGTGGCTGTATACAATATTTGTCCTTCTGTGACTGACTAAATTCACTCAGCATAATGACCTCCAGCTTCCTCCATGTTATAAGATGTTTCACGGCTTCCTCATTGTTCTTTATTGTTGCATAGTATTCCATTGCGTGGATATACCATAATTTGTTTATCCGTTCGTCTGCCGATGGGCACCTAGATTGTTTCCATCTTTTTGCTATTGTGAATAGTGCTGCAATTAACATGAGTGTGTACTTATCTATTGGTGTGATGGCTCTTATTTCTCTAGGATATATTCCAAGAAGTGGGATAGCTGGATCTTATGGTACTTCTATTTCAAGCTTTTTAAGGAAGCATCAAATTGATTTCCAAAGTGGTTGTACCATTTTACATTCCCACGAACAGTGTATAAGTGTTCCAGTCTCTCCACAACCTCTCCAGCATTTATTATCTTGTGTTTTTTGGATTAATGCTAGCCTGGTTGTGGTGAGATGATATCTCATTGTAGTTTTGATCTGCATTACTCTAAAGGCTAATGATTGTGAGCATTTCTTAACGTGTCTTTTAGCCATCAGACTATCTTCTTTGGTGAAGTGCCTGTTGATATCCTTTGCCCATCTTTTAACTGAGTTGTTTGTCTTTTTGTTGTTGAGGTTTTTCAGTATCTTGCAGATTTTAGAGATTAGCCAAAAATTTTTTCCCAGTCTGTAGGTTGTCTTTTGACTCTTTTGGTGAAGTCTTTTGATGAGCATAAGTGTTTGATTTTTAGGAGCTCCCATTTATCCAGTCTCCCTTCTGGTGCTTGTGCATTGTTACTTATGGTTCATATTGTGTTTATGCCATGTATTAGGGCTCCTAGCATTGTCCTTATTTTTTCTTCTATGATCTTTTTATCATTTTTTATTTTATATTTAAGTCTTTGATCTATTTTGAGTTAGTTTTTGTGCATGGTGTGAGGTATGGGTCTTGTTTCAGTTTTTTGCAGATGGATATCCAGTTATGCCAGCACCATTTGTTAAAGAGACTGTCTTTTCCCCAAATAACGGACTTTTGGCCTTTGTCAAATATCAGCTGCTCATAGATGGATGAAATTATGTCCGAATTCTCAATTCTGTTCCATTGCTCTATGTATCTGTTGTTGTACCAGTACCTCACTGTTTCTCATTCTTTAATCCCTTATTATGCTGCCATATTAAAGTGCTGTTCAGATCATTTCTCACCCCTCCAGAAAAAATCTTCATTTGATCAGATTCCTTAACCTAGAATTCAAGATTTTCCATATTCTGGACCTAGGTTTATTTTTACAACCTGGTTTTTCACTGCACCACTTTATGCACCCATTTTCACTGCACCACTTTATGCACCCAATGCTTCAATAATCGATGATGTGTGCTTTTTATCCTTTGAATCAATTCATATCTCCCTAATGCCCTTCAACATCATTTATAGATATTAAGATCCCTTCCATTTCTTCTTATTTGATATTCATTTATATGAAAGAAATTTGTGTTCAAAGTTAAAGAAATCAAATAATACCATAAGTTTGCAATGAAAAATAGCAGTTTCCTTCCTCCTTATTCCTCACTCCCAATTCTTGTTTCCTTGAGGAAATAAAATTTGAATAATTTTAGCATTTTCTCCTACTTACCCATATTTCCTAAAAATAAGCTTTTACTCTTATTTGGATTTTTCCACTTTTTACTGCTTATTATTAAAAATGAGAATTTTTAATCCTTCCACAATGAAGAGAAAGAGAGAGAAAGAGATCTATGCCTCACCATTCAAATACTCAAATACTCTTATATTACACTTTTTGGTTAGATCAACCTTGAGGGTTTATACTTCCATGATCTCATAAACATTATCACAGTGAAATCATGCAATAAACTATGATTACCTAAAAATATCTTCTCAATTCTGTCACACCAAGTGGTCTATCCATTCCCTTCCACCCCTCCTTGTAGACATGGCTCCTGGTGCTTGTCCAATCCTGTTTGCTCTCTAGCAGCCTCTTGGGACCTCCCTTTACCATCGTAATTGATACTCGTTCTCTTATCTTGCCAAAGTTCTGATAATTGAGAGGGGTTGAGAGTTGGGATCTCACAGTTCGTCAGATTCTCATTTGGTTCCCTCACTCCCACTCTCAGGTTTGCTTGGTGTCCCTAAGTCCAGAGCACCTTTAGATCACCCTCACCCTCTTCTTCACCTGCTGCCTTCTGCTAGAGTAAAGGGAGGAGCAATCACCCAGCAGCATTAAATAAATTGGGGCTCTGGATATCTAATTTCTTAAGAGCATCTCAGACAATCCCCTTTTTTTTCAGTTCTATGTCACCCCATCACTTTCAAGGCATCAGAAATCCTCCAATTCCTACACCTTTCTGGCTTCTCACATATGAATCTACTTGTTTGTTGGCTCCCTTCACTGCTGCCTAGGGTTTCTGCTTTCTCATTTTTTCTAAGACAGCTATCACCCAACCATCTGCTTTCCAGCTTCCAAAGTGTTGTTGACGTTGTTTTTCTGCTATCATCTCCTTCCCCTCTCAGTCTCTTTTTCGTTGTGAGTTTATACCTTTTTTATTCTTACTGCCATTTTGGTAGGAAGAATCAAATGCATGTGTTAAATATGCTACGCTTAACCTGAAATCCATATCGAATCTTCAGGATCTAGTTCAATACCACCCATCTTCATAATACCATCACCTCCTTGATTCCCAGCTGGAAATAATTTCTTCCATCTCCAAACTCTCTTTGTTCTTTGCTTTACCTACATGTCTAGGATGGCCATTAGCACGTTTTTAATTATTCTTAGTTATCATTTTTAATTATTCTTAGTTATTTATGCACACATAGAGAGTCCTTGGTGTATAGTCTTCTTGATAATAGAGATTGAGTCTGGTTGGCTTTCCTGCCATACAGTGCCTACCACAATGCCCTGTGCTTGGTGAACACAGGTAATAATGTTTGTTCAAAGTTTGACTGGATAAATAAACGACTCAATAAATGAATTAACCAGTATATTTTTTATTTACATATTAAGATTGCATTCTAGATACAATAATTTTTTGATACACATTTCACCATATTAAATATTTTGCCTCCATGGTTAGATTACGGTCCTTAAAGGAAGGGGCCGTGTATTTTATTTCCTTCATTTCACTTCTTGCAGTTATTTCCATGTTCTTCAGATATGAAGTGCTCAATAATTAATTTCTTCCAGGTGTGAGTTAGAGGAGATGTAGGGCAAATTTGGCTCTCCCATTCATAGGGTGATCTTGGGGGACTCCGATGCCAGCTGGAAATAGAGTTTGAAGACATAAGATTATTCTTGGTGAGTAAAGGAAGGCTTATGGTTTGGAATGAACTTGACATGACTTATGACTTTCTATTCATTCTTTCCATTCTCATTTTCTTCTCTAAACAGATCGCACAGTAATTTTTGCTTGTTCTGACAGGCAGCTTACAACTATTAAGCTCCTATTGCAGTATACCTTTGCTTCTACTCAGTCACATTCAGCATGCCTATACTTCAGGGTTTATGCAGTACCATCTGCCTGAAATGCTTCTCCTTCAAAATCTTCATGGCTCACATCCTCACTTCGTTCAACTCTCTAGTTGAAATGTAACTTTATCAGTGAGAGCTTCTTTAACTTCCCTGCACAAAACAACAAATCTCTTCAGCATGCCTTATCTCCTCTTATGTTGCATTATTTTTCTCTCTAGTACCTCTCACAACATGAGATATTATATCATTATTTGCTTAGTTTCTGTCTCCCCCAACTAGAATATAAAATTTGTGAGGGTAGTGTCTATTTAGTTCAATTATGTATCACCAGCACCTAGAATAGTGACTAATATATAATAGTGCTCAGATAATTCTTATTGAATGAATACTGTCTTGTGGTGTTTTTTTTTTAGGCAAAAAAATCTTTAAAACAAATTTTTTTTATTGTACTTTAGATGAAGGTTTACAGAACAAATAGTTTCTCATTAAACAGTTAGAACAGGTATTGTTTTATAACATTGGTTAACAACCCCATGAAACATCAACTCTCTCCCTTCTTAACCTTGAGTTCCCTATTACCAGCTTTCCTGTCCCCTCCTGCCTTCTAGTCCTTGTCCCTGGGCTGTTGTGCCCCATTAACCTCGTTTTGTTGTATGAGGCTGTCTAACCTTTGGTTAAAGGGTGAACTTCAGGAGTGACTTCATTACTGAATTAAAAGGACATCCGGGGGCCATACTCTTGGGGTTTCTCCAGTCTCTGTCAAGCCAGTTAAGTCTGGTCTTTTTTTCTGTGAGTTAGAATTTTGTTCTACATTTTTCTCTAGCTCTGTCCGGGACTGTCTGTTGTGATCCCTGTCGGAGCAGTAAGTGGTGGTAGCCGGGCACAATCTAGTTGTACTGACTCAGTCTGGCAGAGGCTGTGGTAGTTGTGGTCCATTAGTCTTTTGGAATAATCTTTCCATTGTATCTTGTTTTCTTCATTCTCCCTTGCTCCCAAAGGGGTGAGACCAGTGGACTACCTTAGATGGCTGCTCACAGGCTTTTAAGACTCCAGACGCTACTCACCAAGGTAGAATGTAGAACATTTTCTTTACAAAATATGTTAGCCAATTGAGCTGGATGTTCTCTGAGACTATGGTCCCCACAGCCCTCCACCCAGCATTTTGGTCACTCAGGGAGTTTGGAAGTGTCTATGGAGCTTCCACGACCTTTCCTGGTACTAGCTGTGCTGGCTTCCCTAGTATTGTGTACTGTCTTACCCTTCACCAATGTTACCACTTATCTATTGTCTATTTAGTATTCCCCCCCACCCCTCCCATCCCTCGTAACCATCAAAGACAGTTTCTTTTTGTGTAAACCTTTTCGTGGGTTTTTACAGTAGTGGTCTCATATATTTCTCCTTTTGTGATTGAATTATTTCACTCAGCATAATGTCCTCCAGTTTCATCCACGTTATGAGATGCTTCACGATTCATCATCGTTCGTTATTGTTGTGTAATACTCCATTGTGTGTATGTACCATAGTTTGTTTATCCATTCATCTGTTGATGGGCATCTAGGTTGTTTCCATCTTTTTGCTATTGTGAACAATGATGCAATGAACATGGGTGTGCATATGTCTATTCGTGTGACGGCTCTTACTTCTCTAGGATATATTCCTAGGAGTGGGATTGCTGGATCATATGGTATTTCTATTTCTAGCTTTCTAAGGAAGTGCCATATCGTTTTCCAAAGTGATTGTACCATTTTGCATTCCCACAAGCAGTGCATAAGTGTTCCGATCTCCCCGCAGCCTCTCCAAAATTTGTTATTTCCAGTTTTTTTGATTCGTGCCAGTAATGCCGGGATGAGATGGTATCTCATTGTGGTTTTGATGTGCACTTCACTAATGGCTAGTGATGCAAGCATCTCCTCATACGTCTGTTGGCCGCTTGAATGTTTTCTTTGGTGATGTGTCTGTTCATTTCTTTGGCCATTTTTTAATAGGATTATTTGTCTTTTTGTGGTAGAGGTGTTGGATTTTCTTGTAGATTTTAGAGATTAGACCTTCGTCTGACTTGTAATGGCCAAATTTTTTTTCCTAGTTTGTAGGTTCTCTTTTTACTCTTTTAGTGAAGTCCTTTGATGTGCATAAGGTTTAATTTTTAGAAGATCCCAGTTATCTAGTTTATCTTCTGGCGTTTGTGTGTTGTTGGTTATGGTTTGTATCCTGTTAATGCCGTGTATTAGGGCCTCTAGCATTGATCCTATTTTTTATTCCAGGAACTTTATAGATTTTCGATTCATAGTTAGGTCTTTGATCTATTTTGAATTAGTTTTTGTATATGGTGTGAGGTATGGGTCCTGTTTCATTTTTTTGCAGATGGACATCCAGTTTTTTTAGCACCATTTGTTAAAAAGACTGTCTGTTTCCCATTTGATGGACGTCGGGCCTTTGTCGAAGATCAGGTGACCATAGGTGGATGGATTTATACATGGGTTCTCAATTCTGTTCCATTGGTCAATGTATCTGTCGTTGTACCAGTACTAGGTTGTTTTGACTACCGTAGCTGGTGTAGTAGGTTCTGAGGTCAGGTAGTGTGAGTCCTCCTACTTTATTCTTCTTCTTCAATAGTGCTTTACTTATCCCAGGCTTCTTCCCTTTCCATATAAAGTTAATGATTAGATTTCCATCTCTTTAAAGAATGTTGTTAGTATTTGGACCAGGATTGCGTTGTATTTGTAAATTGCTTTGGGTAAAATTGTCATTTTCACAATATTGAGTCTACCTATCCATAAGCATGGTATGTTTTTCCATTTACATAGATCTCTTTTGATTTCTTGCAGTAGTGTTTTGTGGTTTTCTTTGTATAGGTCTTTTACTTCCCTGGTTAGATTTATTCCTAAGTATTCTATGTTTTTAGGGGTTACTATAAATGATATTCTTTTCCTGATTTCCTTCTCATTGTTCTGTTTATTGGTGTATAGCAATTCAACTGATTTTTGTATGTTTATCTTGTATCCTGCTACCCTGCTGTAAGTTTCAGTAGTTTTCTCATGGAGTCTTCTGGTTTTCTATGTATAGTATCATATCATCCACAAATAGGGGCAGTTTAACTTCTTCATTACCAATTTGGATGCCTTTTATTACTTTTTCTTGCCTTATTGCTCTAGCTAGGACTTCCAGCACAATGTTAAATAGGAGTGGTGTTAAAGGGCATCCTTGTCTTGTTCCTGTTCTCAAGGGGAACGTTTTCAGCCTCTCTCCATTAAGAATGATATCGGCCATTGGTTTTGCATAGATGTCCTTTATTATGTTGAGAAATTGCCCTTCTATTCCTATTTTATTCAGAGTTTTTATCAGGAATGGGTATTGGACTTTCATGAATGCTTTTTCTGCCTCAATTGAGAAGATCATGTTATTCTTTTCTTTCCTTTTATTTATGTGGTGGATGACGTTGATTGATTTTCTAATGTTGAAACATCCTTGCATAGCTGGTATGAATCCTACTTATTATTTTTTTGATATGATGCTGAATTCTATTGGCTAGAATTTTGTTGAGGATTTTTACATCTATATTCATGAGAGAGATTGATCTGTAGTTTTCTTTTTTTGTGGTGTCTTTGCTTGCTTTTGGTATCAGGGTTGTGCTGGCTTCATAGAATGAATTCAGAAGTGTTGCTTCCTTTTCTGTGTTCTGAAATAGTTTGAGTAGTACTCGTATAAGCTCTTCTCCGAATGTTTGAAAGAATTCTCCAGTGAAGCCAGGGTTTTTTTTGTTTTTGTTTTTTTGGCAGTTTTATTAAATTTCCTTTTCAATCTCTTCTCTTGTTATGGGTCTATTCAGATTTTCAACATCACTTTGTGTTAGTTTGTGTAGGTAGTGTATTTCTAGAAATTTATCCATTTCCTCTAGGTTTTCAGATTTGTTGGAGTATAGTTTTTCATAATACTCTGTTATGATCCTTTTCATTTCAGTTGGGTCTGTTGTAATGTCCCTCATTTCATTTCTTATATGAGTTATTTGTGTCCTCTCCTGTTTTTCTTTTGTCAGTTTTGCCAGTGGTTTGTCAATTTTGTTGATCCTTTCAAAGAACAAATTTTTGGTTTTGTTGATTCTTTTTATTGTTTTTCTATTCTCTATTTCATTTATTTCTGCTCTGAACTTTATTATTTCCTTTCTTCTGCTGGCTGTGGGATTTTTCTTTTTCTTTTCTTCTTCTTCTTTTTTTTTTTTTTTTTTTTTTGCTGTTCTATTTCTATTTGTTCAAGTTGTGTAGTTAATGTTTTGATTTTTTCTCTTTCTTCTTTTTTTGGTGTGTGCATCTATTGATATAAATTGTCCTCTGAGGACTGTGTCCCAAAGGTTTTGGTATGATGTGTTTTCATTCTTGTTTGATTCCAGGAATTTTTTTATTCTGTCTCTGATTTCTTCTATTACCCAGTCGTTTTTAGGCAGGGTATTATTGGTTTCCATGTAATTGATTTTTTTTCCTTGCTCTTCCTGTTGTTAAATTCTACCTTGATGGCATTGTGGTCAGAGAAGATACTTTATGTTATCTCAATGTTTTGGATTTTGTTGAGGCTTGCTCTGTGGCCTAAGATGTGGTCTTTTCTGGAGAACGTTCCATATGTGTTGGAAAAGAATGTGTACTTCGCAGCTGTTTGGTGGAGTGTTCTATATATGTCTGTGAGGTCAAGTTGGCTGATTGTGCCCTTTAGGTATTCTGTATCTTTGTTGAGTTTCTTTCTAGATGTTCCGTCCTTTACTGAGAGTGGTGTGTTGAAGTCTCCTACTATTATTGTGGAACTGTCAATGTCTCTTTTCAGTGGTGTTAGAGTTTGTTTTATGTATTTTGGAGCCTGTCATTGGGAGTGTAGATGTTTATTATGGTTATGTCTTCATGATGGATCATCCCTTTAATCATGAGATAGTGTCCTTCTTTGTCTTTTATGGTGGGTTTTGTTTTAAAGTATATTTTATCTGAGATTAGTATTGCCGCTCCTGCTCTTTTTTGGTAGCTGTTTGCTTGATATGTTTTTTTTCCATCCTTTGATTTTTAATAAATTTATGTCTTTGTTTCTAAGGTGTGTCTCTTGTAGAAGCATATTGATGGTTCCTGCTTTTTTATGCATTCTGTCACTCTCTGTTTATTTATGGGTGCATTTAGGCCATTTACATTCAGTGTAATTATTGGTAAGTGTGAGTTTATTGCTGTCATTTTGTGGTGCTTTTTTTTGTGGTGCTGATGTTTTCTTTGTTCCTCTTACTCTCATGGGCTGAGTTCCTTTTGTTTGTGCATTTTTTTTCATTTCTTTTTTCTTTGTAGATTTTGTTTTTACTGAGACTACATTTTTCTTCTTTATTTTGATGAGTAAGTTTGTTAACTTTCTTTGTGGTTACCTTGACATTTACTCGTATCTTCCTAGGCTTGAACCAGTCTTTTACTACTTCATATCGCCTTGCC
Organism: Dugong dugon; assembly: GCA_030035585.1. Lineage (NCBI taxonomy): Eukaryota > Metazoa > Chordata > Mammalia > Sirenia > Dugongidae > Dugong > Dugong dugon. The sequence continues at coordinate 38,849,688 of CM057464.1, read as the reverse complement.
TTCCTCTCCATTAGAAGGTTCTATACCTGCACTGTTCATTCCCTCTTTTATTGTTCTGATGTTGTTGTCATTTACAGATTAACCTCTCTGGGTCCCTGTTGTAATTCTTTTGGTTTTGGTTAGTCCTTGAGAGTTCATTTCCTAGGTTCATATTTGGCTGGTATGATCCTGCATTCTAGATTCAGCCTGTGGTCTGATGTTGTTTGTTCTCAGACCAAAGGACTCCCTTTAATAATTCTTGTAATTTTTGTTTGGTCATTACCTAGTCCCCTAATTTCTGTCTATCTGGAAATGTCCTAATTTCACCATCATATTTGAATGAGAGTTTTGCAGAATGTATTATTCTTAGCTGGCAGTTTTTTTCTTTCAAGGTTTTATATATGTCATCCCATTGCCTTCTTGCCTGCATGGTTTCTGCTGAAGAATCTGAGCTTAGTCTTATCGTTTCTCCTCTCTATGTGACTTTTCATTTTTCTCGAGCTGCTCTCATTATTCTTTGTTTGTCTTTGATTTTAGTGACTGTGATTATGATATGCTTTGGTGATTTTCTTTTAGGGTCTATCCCTATATGGGGTTCATAGAGCTTCTTGGTTGGTCAGCTTTCCATCTTTCAAGATACTGAGGAAGTTTACTGTCAGCAGTTCTTCAATGATCCTCTTGTGTTTTCTGTTTTCTCCCCCTGTTCTGGAACTCAGATCACTCACAGATTTTTGCTTTTGATTATCTCACATAATTCTCAGGGTTTCTTCCTTTTTGTTTGTTCTTTTTTCTGACTTTTCCTCATACAGAGTTGCGTCCAAGTGTTTGTCTTCAATTTCACTGATCCTGTCTTCCATTGTTTCAAACCTGCTCCTCAGCCATTCCATAACACTGTCCATTTCCAAAATCTTGTTGTTTATCTTTTGGATTTCTAATTGTTGTTTTTGTATGATTTCTAGTTGTGAATTTATTTTGGCATTTTGTTCCTGCATTATTTTCCTGAATTCTTTCATTTTTTTGTCTGTATTTACATGAATTTGTCTACTTTTTCCTCATTTTTGTCTGCTTTTTGTTTCAACTCTTGGATAGCTCTGAATATTAGAGATTTGAATTCCTTATCGGGTAGTTCTAGTGCCTTTTCTTCCAGTGGAAAGTCATCTGGCGTTTTATTTTGTACGCCTACTGGAACAATCCTCTCCTTTTTTCTAATGTGTTTTGATATTGTCTACTGTCTTCGGGACACTCAGTAGTTAATTTCCTCATTTATTGATTGTAGATTTGTTTGTTTCATCCTTCTTCTTTGTTTTATTTGGTTATGTCTGAGTAGGTGAGCTGTGTGTTCTTTGTTTGCTCCTCTGTAGACATGATACTTTTTGCCTCCTTGTCCAGTGGGCAGGGTCACTCGCTCAGCTATGGTGCAGCAGGGAAGGTCCAGCTGAAGGGTTTTTTATGTAATGGGTTGTTTGTGGCATGTGCTAGGGCCAACAGGGCAGGCCAGGAATCAGTGCAGGGCAGGTTCCGGTAGGCCATGCCTGTGCTGCTTGGGGTTTGTGATGTTCAGTGCATGGTGCAGGTAGGAAGGAAGGAGTGGGGAAATTGTGATGTGTGGAGCTAAGATAGATACAGGAAAGAGGAAAGAGGAGAGAGAAACAGGAGCTGAAAACAAACAAAAAAAGAGTGCTAAGGGAGCTTGCCATTGGAGTGGAGGGATGAGAGGCTGAGAAATGGAGAAAAAGAAGAAAAAAGAAAAAGGGCAAAAGAAAAATAAATACATAAAAATTAGAAAAAAAGAAAAGCCCCCAGGGATCCCACTGATGCAGCTGCAAAGACTGGGCAAGTGGCTCCCAGGCCATGAAGTACAGCCTGACTAGAAGGGGTAGAGGTGTCACACAGCACCAGGTATTCAGGAGACAGGAAGAGAAGGTAAGTATAGAGAGATGAGAAACCAAGAAAGGAAGAAAGATAAAAAGAGAGAAAAGAAGACAAAAGAAGAAAGAAATGCATTTAGGGATCCCACTGCGCAGCTGTGCAGATGCAGCAAGTAGATCCCAAGCCACGCAGTACAGCCCGGCTCCCAAGATGAGAAAAGAAAACAAACAAACAGAACAAAACAAAGCAAAAAAGGTCTGGGTGGATCTCACCAGCATGACAGCACAAGCTGGGAAGTAGTTCCACAGTTGAGTGGCATTTCACAGCCTTTCAAGAAGAAGGAAAGATGGCACATGGAGTTAGGTACTTGAGAGAAAGGAGGGGGAGGTGGTGAGAGGTATGGAAGATACCAAAAGAAGTGGAAAAAAGCAACACCAGCAACAAACAAATGGCACTCAGGGAGCCAGCCATTGCGGGCAGGTGGAATCAAAGCAGCAGACGTCTGAAGCCGGTGCCACCTGGCCAAGAAACTTTGGCCACAGGAAGCAGAGGAGGCTGAGTGATGGTGAAGAAAGGTGGGGAGTAGGAAAGGGCATATCGCTGGTTAAGGGTTGTTCTGTCTCCTGCTGGGAACTCCATGAAGCTGCTTTCCCATACTCCCTGTTTTCCTATCTCCGACAGGAGTCCAAGGTGGCGGATCCATGCTGCATTAGCTGATAGGGGGCCTCTGCATGTATCTCTCCTCACTCTCTGTTTTCTATCAGTTTCTTGTTCCATTCGGTGCTTGGCTGAGTTCTTTATCTCTTCATTTGATGCTTAGGGTTCCAGGATTGACATTTGTCTCTGTTTGACTTAGCTATTTGGATCTTTGCTGGGGAGGGATGGCATGGTGCTTCTGTCTATAGTGCCATGTTGGCCGGAAGTCTCTGAATAGTTTTTTAAATATGAATATTTCTTAAAGTATGATCCAAAAGTCACTTAAATGAAGTATTGGTTGAAAATATCAATTCTTGCACCCCACCAAGGGCTTACAAGATCAAAATCTCTTAAAATAAGAGACATGAATATTTATTTTTGAAGAGTTTAATTGAACAACTACAACACAAAGATGAATTGGTTTAAATAAGTGCATAAAGTCAAAACTCTGCAAAAACAAGGTAACATAATAAAGACTGAATGCAAGGTTCATAGGTGACCAAAAAAAAGAATGAAGGAAGGAAAAATGAGAGAAAGAAAGTAGAGAATAGAAAGTGAGCAGATTCTAGGGGAATTATTCAGGAGAGTTTCTTTGTTTGACACAGTCATTCAAAGTGGCATAAAGTAAGAAACACGTATTAGCTCAAAACTAGATGAAGTGCCATTCAGCTGAGTATGTGGTATGAGATTTCAATGGAAAAGCCTTCTCTGGCTTCTAGTACAAGTGCAAATTGAGAAGCTACCCAGATCTAGAACAAGTAGAAACTTGTCTCAGAGTATTCATTTGAGAATTCTTCGTTCTCATCAGATTTGTAGATTAATTTAGTTCATTTAATCACCAATCAGATGCCAGTGTTTTGTTTTACATGCCACAGAAATCTATCACAATTACCCATGTTTCATATAAAATATCCTCCTTATATATATTATAAAGATAGAATTGATAACTAAGTCTAGGTTTCTTGTACTTTGCGTTGCTTCTTAAGGAGAGGGAATACTTTATACTGATCCATCACCATATTATGTCACTCTTTTAAAACAGCTGCCTTAGAACAAAGTTATAGTCTGTGGTTTTGGATATGGTCTTCTCTCCTTTGAAACCAAATGAGCCACACGAAATGATGATTTTGTCCTCCTCACCAGCCTGTTCTCATCAATTGCGCTAACTCAGATATTACACACACTCACTCATCCCTCCAGGGTCTTTCCAACATACAATAAGGAATTCTGGAAAATTCCTTTAAAACCTTTAAAAGTTTAAAACCAGGTCAACCATACTCAGGGCTCTATCTGGTAAATTGAAATAAGTCTCTTTGATAAAGGTGTTGTAGTTGTTGTCAGATGCCGACTCATAGCGGCCCTATGTACAACAGAACAAAATACTGCCCAGTCCTGCACAATCTGCATGCTCTTTGCTATGCTTGAGCCCGTTGTTGCAGCCACTGTGTCAATCCATTTCATTGAGGGTCTTCCTCTTTTTCACTGACCTCTACTTTAGCAAGCATGATGTCCTTCTCCAGGGACTGATTCCTCCTGATAACATGTCCAAAGTATGTGAGATGTGGTCTCACCATCTTTGCTTCTAAGGAGCATTCTGGCTATCCTTCTTCCAAGACAGATTTGTTCATTCTTTTGGCGGTCCATGGTGTATTCAAGGGTACTGATTATGATAAATTCGTATCTAATTTCCTTGGTGTAGCACTTTCAGAATTTACTCCCACATACAGTCTTGAAATCTCTACCCATACTTAGCAAAGTGCTACAATGTTTCTTATATCATTTTCCTCTGGTTTGTCTTTTAATTGGCCCTGGCAGAGCCTGCTGGTATCTAACCCTGTATACTTGATGAATGTGAGGAAGATCATGAGGAGAATTTGTTTTTCTTTTACTTTATAGCCCTCTCAGTGAGGAAGTTAAAGCAAAGATGCTTCATCAGACGTAAGAGGAAATCTGCCTTGGCTAGAATGGGAAGATGGTTGGTAGGGTACCATGAACACCCTGAATGTTCCATATATCCTCATTCCAATTCTTGGAGTCCCACTCTTCCCTAATTTCTTCAGAATTTCTGCCAACTCAGGGTTTGTTTTTTTTTTTTTTTTTTTTTTTTCAATTACCCTGATCTTTCAGGTACCTCCCAACAAAATTCAACGAAGTACATGAATGAAAGTTTTCCAGAGGATTTCATTCTCATGGGCTTTACCAAATATCCATAATTAGATCTCCCTCTCTTCTTTGTCCTCATGACCTCCTATATCTTCACTTTGTTAGGAAATATTTTTATTATTCTGGTCTCTCAACTAGACTCCCAACTACAAAATCCCATGTATTTCTTTCTCACCAACCTCTCCTTTTTGGATCTCTGTTTTGCCACCACAACTGTGCCCCAAATGCTGTTCAACTTAGCAGAATCTAATAAGAACATCACTTATACAGGCTGTATGATCCAGGCCTATGTATTTTACTGGCTGGGCTGTACTGAATGTATCCTGCTTGGCATCATGGCCTTAGATCACTATGTGGCTGTGTGTAAGCCTCTGAGGTACTCTGTAATCATGGACTACAGGCTCTGCCTGCAGCTGTCTAACAGTGCTTGGCTCTTCAGTCTGGCCAGTTCACTGCTGCAGTCCACACTCACAGTCCAGCTGCCCCTGTATGGGAACCAGGTACTGGTGAGCTGCCTGGTCTTATTAAGACAGTTTGCTTGGACACCACAGTCAATGAGATTACTTTAGCAGTAGTGGCCACGCTCCTGATAATGGGCCCCCTTTCCATGATTCTTATTTCCTACAGGTACATTGCTCGAGCTGTATTTCAAACTCCTTCTGTTGATGGAAGACATAAGGCCTTCAATACTTGTTCTTCACACTTACTGGTGGTGTCTTTATTTTATGGCCCTGGAATCTATATCTATGTGCAGCCTTCACGGGATGGTCCTCAAGACCTTGCCAAATTTCTGACCCTATTTTACTGCGTTATTACTCCTATGGCCAACCCATTCATCTACACCTTGAGGAACAAGGATGTTAAAGGAGCTTTGAGAAGGCTTCTGAGAAGGGCCATTTCATCAAAGACAATATGAGAAATTGATGCTTTATTCTGAACAGGAAAGCCAACAATAATCTGAAATATATCCTCCTCTTTACATACGTCCCATCAAAACCATGGTCAAAAGTCAAGTCAAGAAAACATTTACTTGTGAAGATAAGCACTTTCATAACAAAACACCTAATGGTTAGTTTGAAAATGCATTTTAACTTTCAGTACAATATCAGTGAAAAATGCTAAAGCACAGGAAGTTCTTGAAGCAAACAAATCTGAAAGGAATTACCTTGAAAAGTGTCTTACTCTATTAGAACCTTAAAGACATTAAAAAATAATTATCAAAGCTCATGGAATTTTCTTTAAAATATAAAATTATTTTATGAGTTATTACATTTAATTATTGTAAGGGCTTATCAAACCAGAAGTATTTCAACAATAGGGAAAGGAAGCATATTATTAAACAATATATCTATATTTTTTCATACTGTGATTTTTTTTTTAATTGTGCTTTAGGTTCAAGTTTACAGAGCAAACTAGTTTCTCATTAAACAATTGATACACAAATTGTTTTGTGACATTGGCTGCCAACCCCGCAAAGTGTCAACACTCTCCCCTTCTCTACCTCGGGTTCCCTGTTTCCATTCATCCAGTTGTCCTGTCCCTTCCTGCCTTCTTGCCTTTGCTTTTTGGCTGGTGTGCCCATTTAGTCTCATATACATGACTGAACTACAGAGAACATTCCTCACATGTGTTATTTTTTGTTCTATAGAACTGTCTAATCTTTGGCTGAAAGGTGAACCTCAAGAATGACTTCAGTTAAAAGGGTGTCTGGGGGCCATACTCTTGAGGTTTCTCCAGTCTCTGTCAGACCAGCAAGTCTGGTGTCTTTTTGTGTGCGTGTGTGTGTGTGTGTGTGTGTGTGTGTGTGTGTGTATTTGGATTTTGTTTTACATTTTTTTCCCGCTCTGCCAAGGACGCTCTCTTGTGATCCCTGTCAGAACAGTCAATGGTGGTAGCCGGGAAGCATCTAGTTGTTCTGGGCTCAGTCTGGTGAAGGTTGTGGTAGTTGTGGTCCATTAGCCCTTTGGACTAACCTTTCCCTTGTGTCTTTGGTTTTCTTTGTTCTCCTTTGTCCATCCAGGATGGGACCAGTAGATGTATTTTAGATGTTTCTCATATTAAACTATATTGATGTTGGTATGGTGAATAAATAATTTAAGTCTATACATCACATCACAAGTTACAATATATTAAATTTGAGTGAAAAAGTTAATATTTAAAATGTTTTTCATTGAAAATGAGATACCTTTTTTTAATCACAATTGTGGAAGAGAAATACATTTGTAATCATTGAATAAATAGAAAATAAGACCCAAAAGAAGATGAATAAAAATAATAAAGCAAGTTGGTTCTTAGGAAAGATCTGGATCTAGAAAGTTGAATCTTAGAAAATACTTAGCTAGACTGACAAAGGCGAAGAAAAAGAAAGAAAAGACATAAATAGCTAAAATCAGAATTGAAAGTGGGTACATCACTAGTGACCCTACAGAAATAGAAATAAAAGAGATTATAAGAGAATACTAAGAACAAATGTATGTCAACAAATAAGATAACCTAGATGAAATGGACAAATTCCTAGAAACATACAAATTACCTAAACTGACTCAGGAAGAAATAGAACATTTCAATAGACCTATAACAAATGAAGAGACTGAATTAGTAATCAAAACCTACCAACAAAGAAAAGTTCAGGACCAGATGGCTTCACTGGTGAATTCTACCAAACATTTAATGAAAAATTGATACCAAATCCTTCTCAAACTCTTCCAAAAGAAGAAGAGAAGGAGGAGAAGGGAACACTTCCTAACTCATTCTATGTGGTTAGCATTACCTTGATACCAAAGCCAATCAAACATACCACAAGAAAAGATAACTACAAACTAATACCCCTTATTAGTATAGATGCAAAAATCTTTAACAAAATACTAGCAAACTGAATCCAATGGCATATTAAAAGGATTATATACCATGACCAAGTATGATTTATCCCAGAATGCAAGAGTGGTTCAGCATAAGAAAATCAATCAACATAATACACCATATTAATAGAACAAAGAAAAAGAACTACATAATTATCTCATTTGACAAAATTCAACACCTTTTCATGATAAAACACTAGGAAAACTAGGCATAGAATAGAAGGGAATACTCAACATGATAAAAGGCATTTGTGAAAAACTCACAGCTAACATCATATTTAAAGGTAAAACACTGAAAGCTTCCCCACTAAGATCAGGAACAAGACAAGGATGCCTACTTTCACCACTGCTATTCAACATTTTACTGGAAGTCCTAACCAGAGAAGTTAGGCAAGAAAAAGAAATAAAAGGCATCCAAATTGGAAAGGAAGAAGTAAAACTATCTCTGGTCACAGGTGACACGACCCTATATAAAGAAAGTCCCAAAGAACCCACAGGACAGCTACTAGAGTAGATAAACAAATTCAGCAAAGTTGCAGGGTACAAGATCAACACTCAAAAATCAATTGTGACTAGACGGTGCCTGGCTACCACCACTGACTGCCCTGACAAGGATCACAACAGAGCGTCCTGGACAGAGCTAGAAAAAAATGTAGAACAAAATTCCAGCTCAAAAAAAGACCAGACTTACTGGCTTGACAGAGACTGGAGAAACCCCAAGAGTATGGCCCCCAGACACCCTTTCAGCTCAGTGATGAAGTATCTCCCAAGGTTCACCATTCAGCCAGTGATTAGACAACCCCATAAAACAAAATTAGACTAATGGGGCACAACAGACAGAGACAAGGACTAGAAGGGAGGAGGGGACAGGAAAGATGGTGATAGGGAACCCAAGGTTGAGAAGGGAGAGAGTTGACATGTCATGGGGTTGTTAACCAATGTCATAAAACAATATATGTACTAACTGTTTAATGAGAAACTACTTTCTCTGTAAACCTTCATCTAAAGTACAATAAAAAAAAAATCGGTTGTGTTTCTATACAACAGCAGTGAACAATCTGAACAGGAAATTAAGAAAGAAGTTCCATTTACAATAACATCTAAAAGGAATAAATTTAACCAGGGTAGTGAAAGACTTGCACACTGAAAACTATAAAACATTGCTGAAAGAAATTAAAGAAGACCTAAATACATGGAAACACATCCTGTGTTCACGGATTGGAAGGTTTAGTACTGTTAAGACATTAATACTATCCAAAGCAATCTATAGATTCAACTCAATCCCTATCAAAATTCCAACAGCCTTTTTTACAGAAGTGAAAAAACTGATCCTCAATTCATATGAAATATGCAATAGCCAAAACAATCTTTTATATTGCAATAGCCAAAACAATCTTTAAAATGAAGAGCAAAGTAGGAGGATGCACACTTCCCAATTTCAAAACATACTATAAAGCTACAGTAATCAAAATAGTGCAGTGTTGGTATAAGGATAGACCTATAGACCAATGGAATAGAACTGAGAATCCAGAAAGAAACCCATACATCTATGGCCAACTTATTTTTGGCAAGAGTGTCCAGTTCACCAAGTAAGGAAAGACTAGCCTCTTCAAAGAATAGTAATGAGCTGGTGAGAGAGGCACCAACATCAATAAAAAGTTCAGAGGTGGCTATCTTCTTCAGAACGGGGTTGACAATTAGACAGGTACTCATAGACTTTGGCTCACTAATAGCAATAGGGATGGTAAAGTAAGGTGTCAGAGCTTTAAGCACCAGAGTACAGGGGGCTGCAATTATTATTACAACCATAAAAGTTGGAGGAGCATCACTACGGGGAAAAATAGGCAGGCAATGAGATTACTGCTTAATATATACAATCAAAAGAAGGTAAGAGTGAGTAGTCAAGAGATTGAGGGTGTTTACTTTAATAAAGCCAATTTTCAGAGCTGGTACACTTTGAATGAAGATGTGGCCTAGCTCCAAAAGGAATAATCCTGAAATAGTATGGCACCCACCAGAAAGCATCTACTGTGAAAAAGGCACTGAACAACTAAGTTGATAAAAGGACTTGACCAGTTGACATTAGCCAGCCTTGATCATCAGCTACCCTAGAACTGGCATGATAGGTACCTGAATGGAGTGGCTACAGTGACAGATATAGATTTTATGCAGGAATGCAACAGAATGGACTCCTGCTTACCAAGGCCAAAAATAACTATTGATGCCTCTGAATGTCCAAACTTCCAACAATAGAGACCAATGCTGAGCTCCTCAATATGGTTCTCAAAGAGATCAAACAGCAACTTGGTGGCAGGTTAATAATATTAGGCCCTTTCTATCATGGACAGGCAAATAATTGGTTTGTTGTGGATTTGTTTGTCATGGATTGAATTGTGTTCCCCCAAAATAAGTGTCTACTTGGCCAGGCCATGATTCCCAGTATTGTGTGGATGTCCTCTATTTTGTGATCTGATTACCCTCCACTTTGTGATGTGTTGTAAAGCCTAGCCTCCATGCCTGTTGTTATGGGGTCCCATTAGGGAGTTGGCCATCCGTTATGTTAATGAGGCAGGATTAGGTAATGTTAATGAGGATTAGGTTATGTTTGTTATATTAATGAGGTAGGATTAGGGTGGAGTGTATCTTGAGTCACCGCCCTTCACTGCCCTACATGAGATAAAAGCAGAGAGAAGCAAGCAGAGAGAGAAGGCCCACTACTACTAATAAGAAGAGCTGGGAGTGGAGCTTGTCCTTTGGACCTGGGGTCCCTGCAATGAGAAATTCCTAGACCCAGGAGAAGACTGATGACAAGAAACTTCCTCTAGAGGCAACAGAGAGAGAAAAATCTTCCCCTAGAGCTAGAGCCCTGAGTTTGGACTTCTAGCTTCCTAAACTGTGAGAGAATAAATTTCTATTTGTTAAAGCCATTCACTTGTGGTATTTTTGTTATAGCAGCACTAAATGACTAAGACAGGGTTTGACTTTCTTGTTCACAGAACCTCAATCAAGAGTCATTTGAATTCTAGGGTCATTTGAATTCACAATACAGAATCCCACACAATATAGTATCTGACCAGGAGGTGGCCACTCACAGCAAAGGAAGTGTGGAAGTAAGCCCGTGACCATGGGCTTATTTCCACATCATCCAGAAGCACTTGTTCTGACAGAGGGTCTTGCTGAAGGCACAGCCGAAGTACCAGCTCTCAAACAATGCAACTGTCTCCAAGATTTAATATATGTAGAGTCTCTAAATGGTACTGTGTTTTCTAAGAAGTGGAAGCAAGAATGGCCTCACATATCATTACTCCCAGTGAACCATTGGGGACTTGTGCTTTCCATCCCCACAAGTCTGGACTTTGCAAGATTAGTGGTTATGTTCCCAAAGATAGTGCACTATTTCCAGGGGACCTGGCAAGAGGCCTGTTGGAGTATGAGCTACAGCTGCCACCTAGGCATTTTGGACTCCTTGTGTCCAGGGAGATGATGAGAGGATAATCATCATGGGAGAGCTCTTTGACCCTTATTAGTAGGAGGAGATAGAATTGTTGTTACTTAGTAAGAGCAGGGAAGAATATGTATGAAACTTGGATGATTCGTACACTTGTGCTTCTTCGTACACACTTGTTCAATCATGACTATGAATGGGCATCTAGACAAACAGAATAGAATGAAGAACAAACTGTAGGGGAAAAAACCCACATATATGAAACCTTTATTTATGAATAAATGAGCCCACAGACAAGCAGAGAAAGAGTGGACTATTCAATAACTGGTGTGGGACAATTGAGTATTCATGCAGAAAAATATAAATAAAACTTGATCACTGCCTCTCATCATATTCCCCCAAAATTCAGTCCTAAATATAAAAATTTAAATGTAAAAAATCAAAATTTAAATCATTTGAAAGAAAATATAGGGGATGGATCCAGGTTTTATAGAGTCTGAATTTCATATAATTTTATGGTCCCTCTTCAAAATTTTATTGTTGTTAGGTGGCATCGAGTCATTCCAACTCATAGTGACTTTATGTGCAACAGAACAAAACACTGCCCAGTCCTACGCCATCTTCACAATCTTTGCTTTGTTTGAGCCGATTATTGTAGCCACTGTGTCAATCCATATTGTTAAGGGTCTTTCTCTTTTTCATTGATCTTCTACTTTACCAAGCATGATATCCGAAGTATGTGAAACGAAGTCTCACCATCCTGGCTTCTAAGGAGCATGCTGGTTATACTTCTTCCAAGACAGATTTGTTCGTTCTTCTGGCAATCCATGGTAGACTCAATATTCTTCACCAACACCATAATTCAAATGCATCAATTCTTCTTCGGTCTTCCTTATCCATTCTCCAGCGTTCGCCACGCATATGAGGTGATCAAAAATACTATGGCTTGGTTCAGGCACACTTTAGTCCTCAAGGTGACGTCTTTGCTTTTTAACACTTTAAAGAGGTTTTTTTGCAGCAGATTTGCCCAGTGCAACGCATCATTTGATTTCTTGACTGCTGCTTTCATGGGCACTGATTGTGGATCCAAGTAAAATGAAACCCTTGACAAATTCAATCTTTTTTCCGTTTATCATGATGTTAATTATTGGTCCAGTTGTGAGGATTTTTGTTTTCTTTGTGTTGAGGTATAATCCATACTGGAGGCTGTAGTCTTTGATCTTCATCAGTAAGTGCTTCAAGTCCTCTTCACTTTCAGCAAGCAAGGTTGTGTCATCTGCATAACAAAGGTTGTTAATAAGTCTTCCACCAAACCTGATGCCTCATTTTTCTTCATATACTCCAGCTTCTCGGATTATTTGCTCAGCATACAGATTGAATAAGTATAGTGGAAGGATACAATCCTGACGCACAGCTTTTCTAATTTTAAACCATGCAGTATCCCTTATTCTGTTCAAAGGGCTGTTTTCAAGTCTATGTACAGGTTACTCATGAGCACAATTAAGTCTACGAGAATTCCCATCCTTTCAATGTTATCCATAATTTGTTATGATCCACACAGTCGAATGTCTTTGCATAGTCAATAAAACACAGGTAAACATTTTTCTGGTATTCTCTGCTTTCAGCCAAGATCCATCTGACATCAGCAATGATATCCCTTATTCCATGTCCTCTTCTGAATCCAGCTTGAATTTCTGGTAGTTCCTTGTTGATGTACCGCTGCAATTGCTTTTGAATTATCTTTAGCAAAAATCTTTAAAAATAGAAAACAAAATTATCAATATATAATTGCTAGGGATGCTCCTGTGGCCTTCAAAGCAACGTAGGCAAATGTAGGGCCCTAAATATATAGGACATACAAAAAGCTTTTTAAAAAATCTATAATAAAAAGATCAACAGCCTAATAGGAAACTGCACAAATAAAATGAAACCAGTAATTTACAAACGGGGAAAATAAAATTGAAAGATGCTCACTGGTAATAGGAAAATGCAAATTTAAGAATAAGAAAAATTTATGCCAATAACATTGGAAGAATTTTTAAAGTTCAGTGATATCAAGTTTTGAAAAAGATGTGGAGCAACAAGAACCCTCATGCACTATTGGAGAGAGTATAAATTGAGAGTAATTTGGCAATATCTAGTGCACAGCTTTCCATCTAGTGCCATGAATGTATGACAGATGTGCTGTTGAGAAACTGATCTCCTCAGAGTGTCCAGAAAAAAAAATTCAGTAACTACAGGGCTAGTTACCTCCAGCCACAAACAGCCTTATCTGCTTGTCTTAGTTTGCTATATAATTGTTGTAATTTTCTTATGTGCCATGACGTGAGAAGAATTCAGAGTAACTAGGTGTATCAGTTAGAATTCTTACTTGTAAACAGCAGAATCCACTCTACTGATGTAATGGAATAGTAATTTATTTAAGAATAGCAGATCACTCACAGAGTCTTCTGAAAGGCTAGAGAAGCAGACCCTGGGACTATGCAGTCAGGAAAAATACCCAAATTATTCCTCCACACTGCTCACACAAGCAATTCTATGGCATTGGAAAATCACCACCATTTTCAGTATGGACATTGAACACAGGACACTATAGCTAGGCCCTCAGTCATTTCTGCCTCTGAAAGTTCTTAACTTGGCCAACTCTGCCCCTCTCATTAACAAAAGGGATTCTGAACATTACCCCTTCTTCACAGTTCTCTTCTAAATTGAAGTCTTGCATGGATTGACAAAACCTATGTCACATGCCTGCATATTAACCACAAAGGAAGTTGAGAAGTGGGTTATAGCATCTATCTTGAAGAGGTAAAAGTTAAAACAGGGAAAATTAACAGTTAGAGGAAGGGTATCCAAAATATTTTGAGAAGCCACAAATATGTTAAATACTCACAACATCCAATAAAATTGAAAAATGAACATACTTCATTACTATTAAATTTTCTGGAGAAGCTCTCACACGTGTGCACAAGAGAAGATGTATAAGAATTTTCACTGTGTCAGCCTGAGACCAGAAAAATTAGATCGTGCCCAGCTACCACAATGACTTTCCTGACAAGCAACACAACAGAGAGTCCCTGACAGAGCAGGAGAAAAGTGCGGAGCAGAACTCAAATTCACGAAAAAGACCAGACTTAATGGTCTGACTGAGACTGGAGGAACCCTGAAGCCACAGCCCCCAGACACTCTGTTAACCCAGAACAGAAGCCATTCCCAAGGCCCACTCTTCAGACAAAGATTAAACTGGACTGTAAAATATAAAGTAATACTCATGAAGAGTGTGTTTCTTGGTTCAAACAGATACATGAAAGCAAATGGACGGCTCCTGTCTGGAAGCAGGATGAGAAGGGAGGAAGGGACAGGAACTGACTGAATGGTTTCAAGAAACCCAGGATGGAAATGGAGAATGTGCTGTCACATTATGGGGATTGCAACTAGTGTCACATAACAGTATGTGTATAAATTTATGTGTGAGAAATTAAAAAAAAAAGAATGTTCACTGCAGCATTGTTTGTAACAGTTAAAAATAAGAAAAATGTAACTCCCATCAATAGGAGAATGATAAATTGTGGCATATTCATAATCTGGAATACTGTATAGCAGAAAATTAATTATCTAGAGATCAATCTATCAACATAGACACGTCTTACATGTAAAGTGTTGAGTGAAAAAGTTACAACTTGTAAAAGGATATGTAAACTATATTTACTACTTATAGATATTTTAAGATGATGATGATAGATAGATATAGCTAGCTAGCTAGCTAGATAAATAATTTTAAATATTCATGAAAATGAACAACTCCAAACTCTGGATAGTTATTACTTCCGCAGAGGTAGAGCAAAAGGGCAAGAAGAGATCTATGGATATAATTTTATCTGTAGTGTTTTGTCTCAGAAGCTGGGTGGTAGATACCCAGGTATTTGTTATTATACATGATTTTAAAATTTGTATTATTGTAAAAATGGCATGGGGTGGCGTCTGACCTACTCTAACTTCACAAGGGGGAAGGAGGATCAAGATCAACAGCCAAAGGCTGATTCCTTTGAGGTGGAGGTCAGACATGCCTCCTCTCTCCACCATCTTTACCAATTCTGACACCAATCATCCTTCCCACGGCACCTTCCACTTCTCTGCTGAGTTCGATAATTCATTGCAGTGGCCACACAGAACTCACAGGCAATACTCACAATTATGGGTCTTATCAGAGAAGTAACAGGTTACAATTCAGCTTCAGGAACACACAGGATACAGTTCTTCCATCAGGATAGCTTCCTCCTAGCCGTGGCATAGGCACACCTCTCTCTGGCCCCTCAGCTTCTGTCCTGCTCAGGTAGGTGTTACAAAGCTCTTTTACTTAGGCCAATAAGTGCCCAGAGGCACCTCAATCCACAACTGAGCCTTGGCCCAAAGGCATTCAGTTTTCTCGCTCCATGGGCTGGGAAGCCCAATGCACTGGACTCCTTCCAGTCTCTCCTGCAGGTCTCTCCTGCAGCTGTTTCTCAGCCACGACTTCTCGCTGTCTGCAGTATTACAGCTCTCTCTCTCTCTGTGTCTCCTGGCTGGAATCGGCTCTCTTTTACGCCTAGCAGGATGGCAAAACTGATCAATCTCCTCCTTACAGTTCCATATACCTTATTAGCATGGTCCCTCCCAATCATTTGGTGGGAGTTACAAGACCATAGTAAGAAAGGCCACACAGAAGCAATCCATCACACCACAATTATTAATATTTCCAAACAAATATAAAGGTAGAAAGGCTAGTTTAATTAATGACTGTGTACTCATCACTCAGCTTCTACAGTTACCAACTCAAGGCTAATCTTTTAACACCATCTTCTACTTCCCACCTTCTGGATTATTTAAAAGTAAATCCCAGACATCATATAATTTTATCCATTAATAATTCAAAATGTATCTCTAACAAATATGGAGACTTACTATGTTTTTTTCATGCCTCAAATATTTCATAACTGAAGAGAATTGGGGGAACTGAATGAACTTGGATATAGGACAGAAGAAAATATCCAGAATAATACACTGAGAGGAAAAAAAGAAGAGAAAGGGTAAGAGAAAAAGGGATAAAGGGAGAAGGCCTAACACCCATATGACTGGCATCTAAGAGGGAGAGGCATAAAAGAATGGGGCAGAAGAAATGTTTGAAAAATTAGTGGTTGGGAATATTACAAAATGGACAAAACCCACCAAATCACTGATTCAGGAAACTCTATTGTTATGGATTGACTTGTGTCCCTCAAAAATGTGTGTCAACTTGGCTAGGCCATGATTCCCAGTATTGTGCAGTTGTCTGCCATTTTGTCATCTGATGATTTTCTTGTATGTTGTAAATCCTACCACTCTGATGTTAATGAGGTAGGATTAGAGGCAGTCATGTTAATGAGGCAGGGCCCAATCTACAAGATTAGACTGTATCTTGAGTCAATCTCTTTTCAGATATAAAAGAGAGAATGGAGCAGACAGAGGGACCTCATACAACCAAGAAAGTAGTGCCAGGAGCAGAGTGTGTCCTTTGGACCCTGGGTCCCTGCACTGAGAAGCTCCTAGATGAGGGGAAGATTGATAACAAGAACTTTCCTCCAGAGCCAACAGAAAGAGATAGCCTTCCTCTGGAGTTGGCGCCCTGAATTCGGACTTCTAGCCCACTAGACTGTGAGAGAATAAGTTTCTCTTTGTCAAAGCCTTCCATTTGTGGTATTTCTGTTATAGCAGCACTAGGTAACTAAGACATCTATGAACCCCATGAGGGATAAAGATAAAGAAAACCATAACAAGGCATATATATAATAGGTGAACTACTGAATTCCAAATATTAGAAAAATAATAAAATGAGTCTGATACAAAAGGTAGTTTACTGTTCAGAGAAGAGTGATTAGACTTACTTCTCAACAGAAATGGGGGAAGTCTTAAGGAAATGTAATATTTTCAAAATTCTAGAAGAAAATAACTGCTGCCAAGCTATAAAATATCTTTCCAGAATGAAGGTGAAAATATTCTTCAAGAATGAAAGCAAAATAACAACTTTTTCAGACAAACAAAAACTGAGATAATTTATCACCAGCAGACTAAAGGAAATAATAAAGAGCAATCTTCAGGAAGAAGGAAAGTGATCGAGACAAAAGTTAGAAGATGCAGAAAGGAATGAAAAACAGTGAAAATGATAAATATTGTTGTAAAACTAAATGAATATTGACTGATAAAATAAATAACAATGTCTTGAGAGGTTTAAAATATAGAAAGAACTAAACTACATGCTAACAATAGCATGTAATCCAGGAGGTAATGTCATGCATTATCCAGAAAGGGAGTTTAAATACCAAGTGACTTTGGACATCAGTAAGTGAAAAATACATGTTATTTTCACCAAGATAAACACTAAAAGAATAGTAAAAGATAACCTAAATCTAATCATATCTCCAGACCAAATTTCCAGTGTACAAAAATTACATGGGCTAGAGGAAAAAATTAAAGGACACATGAGAAAGAATCTATCAAATCCAGAACATGGTACATTCTTCAATGAAACTGGCTTGGCTTCTTCAAAAGCTCAATGTCATAAGAAAAAAAGGTAGGGAATTGTTCTAGATTTAAAGAGACATAACCAAATACAAAGCATAAAACTTGATTTAACACTAGTTTGAAATATATGTATGTATATCTAGATACATCGATAGCCAGATAAATAAATTCAAACCCTGTTATGGATTGAATTGTGTCCCCCAAAAATATGCGTTGTAAATCCTAGCCCCATTCTCGTTAGAATTGACTGGACAGCAACGGGTTTTTTTTTTTTTTTTTTTTTTAATACCTGTGGTTATACCTATTTGGGAATGGGTTTTCTTTGTTAAGAGGCCGGATCAGTGTAGGATGTGTTTTAAGCCAATCACCTTCGAGATATAAAAAGAGCAGATTAGAACAGAGGATCAAACAGAGATGGGGGAAGATAGATGCTACACCAGTGAAGATTGCCAAGGAACCAAGTAACAAGGACCTTCCCCCAGAGCTGACAGAGAAAGCCTTCCCTAGATCCGGCACCATGAATTTGGACTTCCAGTCTCTTAAAGTGTGAGAAAATAAATTTCTGTTACAGCAGCCCTAGATAACTAAGACAAACCCCAAAATGCATTATTTTTCTATACAGTCAACACTTATTTAGCTATGTTGTTGTTGTTTGCTGTCAAGTAGATTCCAACGCACGATGATCCTGTAGGACAGAGTAGAAGTGCTCCATAGCGTTTCCTAGGCTGTAATCCTTATGGTGCTGATTGCCAGGTCTTTCTTCCATGGAGCCACTGCTGACTTCGAGGTTAGCAGCCAAAGACTTAACCATTACTCCACCAGGGCTCCTTCATTTAGATATAAAAGATATTTTAAAACAATTTGGGAAATTTTAATGTGAACTAAATATATCAGGGGATTACTGGATTTTTTTCCTGCAGTTATCTAGGATAATATTATTAGTAGAGACATGCCAAAAATTTAGAGGTGAAATGTCATGCTTGCCAATTTCCTCAAGAAAACTTGCTGAGATTTTTATTTGGATTAGTAAGGACTATGACTCACAAGGATTCAAGAATGTAGGAAAGCCTAAAAGAAACTCTGATAATTTTTTAAAGATGCTTGCCTGTATTGTGGAGAACTGGAGGAGGTCAAGAGTGGTTGTGGAAAGACAGTACGTTGTTGCAGTAGTCCAGGAGAGCTATGATGACCGCTTAGAAGATAGAAACAAAGAATATGGAGAGAAATGAATGCATTCAAGAAATATTATGAAGATAAATTTGATAGGGCTTTGATGAATTTTATGTGCAGATAAAGAAGAGGGATTTCTAAGTTTCTGGTTTGAACAAGTGGACAAAAAGAACATTGAAAGAGGATCATGTCTTGGGGAAAAAAACATGTTTTTGGCTTTGCACATGTCGAGTTTGAAGTGCCTTTGAGACATTTAAGTGTACAAACATAAGCAATCATGGAATCTAGAGAAAAATCTGGAGATTAAGAATTTGAGACACACCAGCGAATAAGATTAAAATGAGATACGACTACACTTAGAGAAAAAAATTAGAAGAGCTATAACACATGTTGCTCTTTGAAATGTGAGGTGTTACAGCCCTTTGGAAAGCAATCTAACACCATGTACTATTATTAAAAATCCATATATTCTTCTAGCAGGCAATCCTACTTGTGAGAACTTATCCACTAGAAATAAAATCATCTGTGCAGGAGATATCATGAACGTTTATTGCAGACTTGTCCATTATGACAAAAAACTGGAAATATAGTGTATTATACTCTGGATAGATTAGATGTTAAATACCACGTGGTCATTAAAAACAATGCTTAAGAACTATTCTAGATGACTTAGAAGGGTTTCTAGAGGGATTGTAGAGATATATAGAAAATACGTAAGAAAATGTATATATATTACCCTATTTTTAGAAATGATACAATTACCCCCAATCCTATATATGTATGTAATTAGCATGTATAGGATTGTCTGTGTGGTATTTATTGTGCTCTAGTGGCTTTTACATGTTAATTAGGCAATACAATTGACTTTCTGATGTATGTACTATTATTATTCTTATTTTGCAAGTAAGGAGAATGAAGCACAGAAAGATTAAGCAACTTGATCCATATCACAAAGCTGCCAAGGTTTCCAAGTCAAATTCATAAACCAGTTTCTTAAGCACGACACCGTCTTTCTGTATTTGCATATAAATGTATATGTCTCTATATGCTTATATAAGCAGGAAGGGACATATGGAAGAGAAAATACTAGGCGGTTGACATATGTAGGAGGAATTGGAAGATGCTGATTTGACTAGAGCGACATGGAGTGGAAGGCGACACCAGGTCAAAAATGGGGGAGGGAAGTAGTAAAAAAATCAGGATCCTCGGACCGGGAGGCCATCCCTGGACTGAGCAGGCGCAGACCCCCGAGGGAGAGGGTCAGCTGCAGAATTCTCGGGTAACGCGGCAGGAGCAAACTATAGAGAGGAATATTCATTCCTAGATGGGCGTGGCGACACTTCCGGGATGATGGCTGGTGCCTGGTGTGGGGGGTTTTACTGGGCATCTGGGTGAGCGGGTGCTAGGCTCGCGTAGGGGACCGGAGGTGGCAGGGGTTGGCAGCTGAGGCCCTAGGTCGCCACAGACTGACTTCTGGCCGGGTGTGGGCCCCCTCTTTCCAACCTGGGCTGCAGGATACTCGTCTTCTGGAAAGACTGGTAGCGGTGCCCTCGGGAAGAAGGGATGGGGCTCCCCACCCCCACTGGCCCTTTTCTGCGACGTGGAGTCAGGCTCTTCTCCGGAGGTTTCAAAGCAGCAGAGGACTCCTGAATGTGTGAAAGAGGGGAGGCTTTCTTGGGATCTGGTCTTTGACGCATGGAGAACAGGGAAACTTCTTGCCAATCCAAGGCGTCAGATTTTGAAGAATTTTTAAAAAGCATTATGGTGAATATGTTATATTGTTGAACACCCTATGAATGCATGGGCAGCCCCCTCAAATATATTAATATTTCTGTAATAAGAATATTCATTCTAAGATTAAAAGTAGTTTATTGTCATTTTAAGGCAAGTTTTTTCACAAAATGAAATTGTCACTTCAAGTATTGCCACCGAATGACTTGTGAAAATACTCTTAGTTTTCAGAGCTTTGGAGGATTTCAAAATTGTGGAACAGAGATTGTAGACCTGTTCAGTTTAATGTTCTCATTGCCTTATTTCTCTACTTATATTTATCATACAGTATAAAGGAAACAATTCCTGAATAAGTTTTGAGACAGTCTTGCAATTAATGCCTTCTGTTAATCATTCTTTTTAAATAGATGTTTATTAATCACTTACTATATACCACACACTATTTTAGGCACTGGGAATACTGCAATGTACAGACAGATAAAACCACTGTTCTTAATGGTGTTTATATTATTGTGGGGCAACAAACAAAAAAACAAACACATAGTGTCAGGTAGGTGGTGGTGAGTTTTATAAGGAAAAATACAGTGGAGTAAGAGGATAGATAGTGGTGGGAGTGCTATTTTAAATAGGATGGGCTAGAAATACCTCTGAGAAATGGTTTTTGGGCATACTTTAATGAAACCAGGGAATCCGCCATGCAAATTTCTGAGTATGAGCATCGCAGGCAGGTATAAAGGATTTCAGGTGTAAAGGATTTCAGATGGAATACATTTGACATGTCTAAAACAGAAAGGAGTTTTAATTTGAGTAGAATGAGCACAGGATAGATTGGTATGAAAAAGATGATCTTCATTTCTAAAATGGAGTCATGGATTTTCGTTGCTAAGAATGGCAAATCCTCAAATCATTTGCATCACTGTCAACAAAACCTTAAGTAACCTTTTCCGTTTTGCTTTTCTGAAAGTGGCCTAGGC
The DNA here is from genome assembly GCA_030035585.1 of Dugong dugon. Classification (NCBI taxonomy): domain Eukaryota; kingdom Metazoa; phylum Chordata; class Mammalia; order Sirenia; family Dugongidae; genus Dugong; species Dugong dugon. Next base: position 38,828,269 of record CM057464.1, on the reverse strand, counting down.
ATTGGCCTGTATAGTATATGCAGATTTTTTGTAACTGATGGCAGTTTTTCATCTTAATAATACTTTCTGTATTTTTTTTTAAGGAGAATCTCCCTGGAGTATAAGTTCATTTTCAGGGACCCCTTTTCTGAGTGAAAATGGCTGTAGATTTTATCATCCAGGAAGAAAAAGAACAGAAGGGACCTATGATAGTAAAGGTGGAGGAAGATAACTTTTTTATACAGGAAATTGACTTACAGCAGAACAGCCAGCACAGCCAGGAGGTCTTCTGCCAATGCGTTAGACAGTTCTACTACCAGGAAACCCATGGACTCAGGGAGGCTCTAAGTCAACTCCGGGAACTTTGCCGTAAGTGGCTGATGCCAGGGAATCATACCAAGGAGTAGATCCTAGAGCTACTGGTCCTGGAGCAATTTCTTACCATCCTGCCTGAGGATCTCCAGTCTTGGATGCAGGAACATCATCCATTGAATGGAGATGAGGCTGTGTCTTTGATGATTTGGAGAGAGAACTTGATGACCCAGGATTTCAGGTGAGAAGGGGAGGAGTGTTCTGTGGTGGCAGAGTAAAGCATTTCATCGTTGGTCAATAAGAAAACAACGAGGGCAGTATTACTGAGCTTTGGTCCTCATCAGGTTTGACTGGTTCTATCAGTTCCTTTTTCTGTCTCATCTCTCCTTCTAAGCCCACTGGGTCCTCTTTCCCTGTCCTGTCTCCATGGAAGATGTTTCCTGAGGATTTAGCTCTAGTTCTCATAGCAGTTTCCTCTGCAGCCCAGTGGTCCCTGATTGTCTCCAGGGTACATCCCAAGCACATGGACAGGAAGTGCTCTGAGAGAAGGTGATATCCCTGGGAGCCACAGGGCAGTCACCAAGTTATCAGCTCCAGCACATGGAGACCCTGCTCAAGCATGACTCTGGAATCCCATTCTCTACAAGAAAGAGGTGAGGAGAAAGAGGAGGAATATATCTGGGGAGGTGGGTTAGGGTAGGGGGCCCATGCTTGACCAACCGAAACCACTCCTTATAGCTTAATCATTAGCGTCTCTAACCCTAACTCTCCTCTGGAACCCTCCCTGACTCATCTCTCTCTCTCTTTACAAAGTATAACCTTTATTCTTGGTATTTTAAACAAAAGATGTCTACTTTTGTTTTCACACACCCTTTTGCTTTTAATTAAAGCTTTTTATATCACCTCTCCTTCACAGTGATCTCCTAAATGTCCTCATCTTTAGCCTCTAGCCGTTTACGTTTTCTCAACTTACCAATCTTAAAGTCATCCTTTAAGTGTCTCACTTTGACTTCATTTCTCCTATCTTCTTCCATATTAAATTCTTTTCTCTTTTCATGTCAGTATCTTCCCCTATATGTCACTCTGGTCTAAATTAAGTACCATTTTCCTTTCCACATTCTCTTCATGTCAGATGTGCTTTCCACTTACCAAGCATCCCCTCATCCCCTTTTTTTTTTTTTTTTTTTTTTACATCCTGACCTCCTTCAGAACTTGTCTCCAGAAAACAGGAATAAGTGACAGGGAGAGCCTAGAAATCAGTTCTTTTCTAGTATGTCTGGTAGGTTCAGGTAAAATCTCCATTTTAATAAACTCAATAGGTCATTTAATTTATCTCCTTAAAAGTCTCACTGAAATGAATTATTTTTTATTGTGTTCATGAAGGAATGCTGTTTTATATAAAGGAATTATTGGCTTACACTGAATCTGCAAGCAGTGTCCTATTTTGGGGAAGATGAAAACAAAGGGTTTTCTTTCCAAGCAATAGGATAAATACTCTTTTGCTTTTCTGCTGTAATTGCATTTGAATGCAATTTAAAGTATCTTATTACACTTAGGCTTGATGATTTGTCCCCCAGTATTGTCCCAATCCCATCTTAATTAATATTTAATAGATTATTAATTCTAGGAAAGATCTGTTCCATCTTCCCTTTTTGGCACTTTTCTTCCTTAATTGAACCAAAGAGGTATTTATTAATTTGGGGGGAGGGGAGCATGGCTAAATGATACTTCAAGAGTTTAATATTTCATCAGTTCCAAATGATAACATTTCTATTCTGTCTACGTTTATATATGTTTAAATTTTTCCATATTAAAAGTTAACAAAAAGTAACATTTGAATGATCCATTTCCTATTTTAGAAAGTGAGACCAAGCCTGAGACTGAGAAATTGGCTCCAAAGCAGAAAACATCCAAAGAAATGAGATCACAAAGGACAATATTTAATAGACTGTACAAAGGCAGGAACGTTTTCCAAGCTACTCATTTTGGGTACCTTCGTGAATGCAAGGATAGGTTTGAAAGGCATCAGGGAAATTCAGAGGAAAACAAAGAACACAGATGGAATCAGTGTGAGAAAAGCTTCATGCACAGCATCAATTTTATTGGACATCTGAGAATCCACACGGGAAAAACCTTTTCAGTGTAAAGAATGTGGGAGAGCTTTCGGTCAAAATACAACCCATTTTAAATACTTCATAATTCACACTGGTTAAAAACTCTACCAGTGTAATCAGTGTGGTAAATGTTGTAGTCAAGGCTCAGTACTTACTAAACATCAGAGAAATCACACTGAGGAGGAACCTTATGAATGCAGTGAATGTGGCAAAACATTCAGTAACAGCACAGGACTTAATCAGTGTCAGAAATTCCATACCTTAATAAAATGTTACCAGTGCAGTGAGTGTGGGAAGGCTTTCAGGGAAAGCTCAAACTTCACTAAACATCAGCGAATTCACACAGGAGAAAAACCCTATGAATGTGATGAATGTGGAAAAGCCTTTAGTGGAAGTTCTGACCTTAGTAGACATCGAAGAATTCACACTGGGGAGAAACCTTATGAATGTGATGCGTGTGGGAAAGCCTTCCATCTGAGTTCACGTCTCACTGAACACCAGAGAATCCATAACAAAGAGAAACCATATAGGTGTAATAAGTGTGGAAAATCCTTCAGGCAGAGGTCAGGTCTCTTTCAACATAAAAAAAAAAGCACAACTAGTCAAAATTGTAGTAGTAAAAAATTACTGTAGTAAAAGTATCAAGCAACATTTATTCCTCGCAGAATTCAGAGACGCTGCATGAGTACTCACAGTATCTCAGCAACTCAATCTACTCTCACATCAAAGTATCCATAAACTATAGTTTCTCTCTTTAAGAGTGAACTAGACCAGACCAGATTTTCTTTTTCCAGGTCCCTAGACTAGCTAAAAATGCAAAGCTTCAAAATAGCCAGTCTCATCCTACTCACAGTTAATTCAGATTTAGAGAAAAATGCATACCCACAACCCAGAGTTGGGAGTACCATAACATCTCTCCAGTGACTAGTTAAAGGTTTAGGCATTGCTTTGCTTCCTCACTTTTTCTTCCTTTGCTTTCTAAATATGTTATGATCAACACCTTAATAATCTATTTTAAGATGTTTTAAAAAGGGGAGAGGGTAGTGGATGAGGAAAAAGTACTAGGTTCTGGTTTTCTCTAAGCTGCTGTGTGACCTAAGGCAAGTTGTCCAGACCTTCTAGGCCTTAGATGGGACATTTGTGAGTTACAGGGTTAGAATAAAAATCCATCTATAAGTCCTTTCCACCTCTACAATTAAGTGATATTTGTGAATGTGTCTAGCTTTGGTGGAAGACTTGTCTCTATAATTAATCCCTCAGTCTGATATTCAAGGGCCTTCTCTATAAATTGGTCCTAGTCTTTCCAATGTTATTTTCTGTTATTCTCCTACAGGAGTTCTCCATTCCTATTTTACTAATCTCACTTTCCACAGGCACCCCTCGTACACACTAGCTTCTATGTCTTCTTCCATCTCTGTGTTCTACTCTTACCCCTTCACATTCTAAATGCCCTCTCTATGTTTGTTGTTCCGCCAACTACATTTCAAGTTACCAGAAGGGAACTTGAAGGGACATTCTTTGTAATACCTTAGACATAATAGGTGCTCATTAAAAATGTATCGGTTGATTGATTAATTTATATGTATTGCTGTAGCCACATTTGGAATAAACAAGCTTTTTGAATACTGAACCTCTCAGAAGTTGTGTAGAATGGGTTTGGATTAAAGATCACTGACCTATACCCTTGGGCCCTGGACAGTTTGCCTGTGTGTTTTCAGTTAACTTGGTGACAACTGGGTTTTACTTTCTAAAAGTAAGATACTACTCCTTATGGAATAGAAGGACAATCCCTTTCCGGAGTATTGGGAGAAAAACTAGTGCTGGAGGCAGCATTAGCCACCTTGCTGAGCAAACAGGCTATAATGCTGACCCAGAGATACACTAGACTGTAATTTTCTCATAGGAGGCTCCTTTCCAAGTAGTACTCTACATGTTGCTGATGCCAGCATCCAGGTAGGATAGTCCCAAAGAACGTGCTCCTTGTCCAGGCTCCTTTATGTTAGTGCAGAGACAAATATTGTGGGTTGGATTTGGGAAGGAATTCTGTGGCCTTCCCAAAACAAAGGGTGTAGAGTGATGCAAATCAACGAATAACCTAGAGACTTCACTAGGTGAGTAAATAGGTAGCATGACTCAGTACAAGGAAGGCTACGGGTGAACGAAATATAACCTAGGATGGGTAAACTAGATGTCCTGCAAGAAAGAAAGAAAAACACTCTCCTTTAGCATGGCTCCCATATGAAAGTCATTTTATTTCTTGGCCTGAGTGACTGAGGGCATTAACTGTCATTAATGTTAAGTCTGATATTACTGTCTTTTAATAAGTGAAATATCCTATTGATAATCCTGTTGATATGATTTGCTAGTGTACTTACAAGTGGGACAAACCTTAAACTTCTCTCAGGTGTCTAACGGAGAGCTTGAAGTGCCAAATGTGACACCCTTGAAGGGTAACCTAGCCCTTCAAGCTATGAATACTTAAGACTCAGAGGTGACAGTATGGTATTTTGAACATTATAATTTACCCACTATCTGGTGAACCAGCTAATGCAATGCCATTCTTGTCTATTCCTATCCTTTCCTGCACCTTTTTCCCATCTCTTATATTCACCTATCTTCTCTCTTGGGAAAATCAATCAATCAATCTCTCTTTCCTCCACCTACTTTCCTTCTCCCATTGTAGGTCATTTCTTACTAATTTCCCTCCCCACCCCACCCCCCAAATGAGTCATTGGGTGGAGGAAGCAGAGATAGTGGATTCAATCAGAGATTATAGAATCACGTTTAGGAAAAAAACGATGCCCTGGATAGGGAGTCAAGATACAGACACTCTTATCAGAATTTATGATCAACTGCCAGTAACAAAGATTTGAAAAAATTCGCAAGGTGTATTCCTCTCGTGTAAAAGAAATCTAAAGGTAGATAGTTTAGGGTCGTTGTTTTTGCACTATGGAATCATCAGGGATCCAGGCCTCTTACACTTTGTCACCATTGTCTGTACCCAGCTTCTCTTTCCATGGCTGCTGAGGCACCAGTCATCAGTTCTGCATTCCAGTTAGCAGGAAGGGCAAAAAAGAGACTTTCCTTACCAAGTCAGCATCTTTCAAGAAGCCTTCTCAGAATGCACACATTTCCTCTTTAATTGGCCAGAAGTTAGTCACATGATCATAGTCTGCTATAACAGTAGCTGAGAACTGTAATCTTTATTCCATACCAATGTACACAGATAAAAACTGGACTTTTGTTTCTTAAGAAAAAGGAAAGAATAGATACGTAGTAGGCAAACAGCAATCTCTAAATAAAGCTATGGCGTTTTAAGTTTTGCAGTAAAACTCTCAATAAATGTGTGCTGGAAGATCAACGGACGGGTGAATGAATGAATTATAAGGAGTGCAGGGAACCAAATTAGAAGTAGGAGACAACGTGGTATTCTAGAAGATATTCGCGGGGGAGAATAGAGCAAGGAGAAAGAAAGAGGAAAGTGGGGAAAAAGAGTAGGTAAAAGCCCTGAGGTGTAGATCCCTCAAACTCATCAAGCTTACTTTAAAAAAAATTTTTTTTTTAAGGCTTGTGAAAAAAAAAATAGATTAAGTTTTAAAATGGTATCCAAGGATATTTTTAATATATATAATCTTTACATAATATATATAATGTTTACATAATTGTAGTCAGTGTGTTTAGAATTTTTTTATCTATTTTAATCAATTACTCTTATTTAAAAAAAAACTCATTTTTATTGCTCTTGAATGTTGAGTAGCTGAAGCAAAAGGAAGTAATGATGAAGTGAAAGAACTGAAGAGAAGATTTTAGAGGGCAGCTCAAGAAGACAAAGTATTATAATGAAATGTGCAGAGACCTGGAGTTACAAAACCAAAAGGGAAGAATGTGCTTGGCATTTCTCAAGCTTAAAGAACTGAAGAAAAAGTTCACGCTTGCAGTTGGAATTTTGAAGGATTCTCTGGGCAAAATACTGAACAACGCAGGAAGCATCAAAAGAAGATGGAGGGAATACACAGAGTCACTGTACCAAAAATAATTGGTTGACGTTCACCCATTTCAGGAGGTAGCATATTATCCAGAACCAATGGTACTGAAGAAAAAAGTCCAAGCTGTGCTGAAGGGAATGGCGAGAACAAGGCTCCAGGAATTGACCAAGTACCAATTCAGATGTTTCAGCAAATGGATGCAGCACTGAAAGTGCTTACTAGTCTATGTCAAGAAATTTGGAAGACAGCTACCTGGTCAATCGACTGGAAGAGGTCTGTATTTGTGCCCATTCCAAAGAAAGGTGATCCAACAGAATGCAGAAATTATCAGACATTATTATTAATATCACACACAAGTAAAGTTTTGCTGAAGATCATTCAAAAGCGGTTGCAGCAGTACATCAACAGGGAATTGTCAGAAATTCAAGGTGGATTCAGAAGATATCATTGCTGATGTCAGATGGATCATGGCTGAAAGTAGAGAATACCAGAAAGATGCTTACCTGTGTTTTATGGACTATGTAAAGGCATTCAACTATGTAGATCATAACAAATTATGGATAACATTGAGAAGAATGGAGATTCTAGAGCACTTAACTGTGCTCATGAGGAGCCTGTACATAGACCAAAAGGCACTCATTCGAACAGAACAAGGGACTACTTCATGATTTAAAGTCAGGAAAGTTGTACATCAGGATTGTATTCTTTCACCATACTTATTCAATCTGTATGCTGAGCACATAATCCAAGAAGCTGGACTATATGAAGAAGAACATGGCATCAAGATTGGAGGAAGATTCATTTAACAACCTGCGATATGCAGATGACACAGACTTCCTTGCTAAAAGTGAAGATGACTTGAAGCACTCACTGATGAAGATCAAAGACTACAGCCTCCAGTATGGATTACACCACAACATAAATAAAACAAAAATCCTCACAACTGGACTGGTAAGCAACATCATGATAAATGGAGAAAATATTGAAGTTGTCAAGGATTTAATTTTACTTGGATCCACAATCAATGCCCATGGAAGCAGCAGTCAAGAAATCAAACGATGTATTACATTGGGCAAATCTGCTGCAAAAGACCTCTTTAAAGTGTTAAAAAGCAAAGATGTCACTTTGAGGACTAAGGTGTGCCTGCCCCAAGCCATGGTATATTCAGTCGCCTCATATGCATGGGAAAGCTGGACAATGAATAGGAAGACCGAAGAAGAATTGATGCCTTTGAATTACGGCATTGTTGAAGAATACTGAATACACCATTGACTGCCAGAAGAACCAACAAGTCTGTCTTGGAAGAAGTACAGCCAGAGTGCTCCTTGGAATTGAGGATGGCAAGACTTCATCTCACATACTTTGGACTTGTTATCAGGACAGACCATTCCCTGGGGAAGGACATCATGCTAATAAAACAGAGGGGGGTCAGTGAAAAAGAGGAAGACCCTCAATGTCATGGATTGAATTTTGTCCCCCAAAAATATCTGTCAACTTGGCTAGGTCATGATTCCCAGTATTGTATGATTGTCCCTATGTGTTGTAAATGCTATCACTATGATGTAATAAGGTGGATTAACAGCAGTTATACTGTTGAGGTCTACAAGGTTAGGTAGTGTCTTAAGCCAATCTCTTTTGAGATATAAAAGAGAGAAGCAAGCAGAGAGACATGGGGACCTCATACAACCAAGAAAGAAGCACCGGGAACAGATCGCGTCCTTTGGACCTGAGGTTCCTGTGCTGAGATGCTCCCAGACCAAGTAAAGGTTGATGAGAAGGCCGACAGAGAGAGAAACACTTCCCCTGGAGCTGACACCCTGAATTTAGACTTGCAGCCTATTGGACTGTGAGAAAATAAATTTCTCTTTGTTAAAGCCATCCATTTGTGGTATTCTGTTACAGCAGCACTAGATGACTAAGACAGTCAGTGAGATGGATTGCAACAGTGGGCTCAAACATAGCCAACAGTCATGCTTGGTAAAGTAAAGGGTCAGCAAAAAACAGGAAGACCCTCAGTGAGATGGATTGACATGGTGGCTGTAACAACGGGCTCAAACATAGCAATGATTGTGAGGATGATGCAGGACCGAGCAGTGTTTCGTTCTGTTGTACACAGGGTCGCTGTGAGTGGTAGCCAACTCGACAGCACCTAACGGCAACGTGTTTATATAATTATATTTATCATTATATGTCTTGTATGATAAATTTAGGTCAATAACCTCAGCAACGCACCTCATTTCTCTGAGCCTTGATTAATTGTAAAATGAGTGATTAGAATTTTTTAAAAAACTTCATTGAAATACACATATATAAAGGTTCACAAATCATAGTTGTACAGCTAAATGAAATATCACAAAGTGAATCCACCCACATAACCACCACCACCGTCAAGAAATGGAATACTGCTTGTTCCCCGGAAGGCCCACTTGTACTCCCTCCCAAATTCTACTCCTTTCCTCCTCCCTGTTGTGAGTTGTAACACCAGAGAATAATTTTGCCTGTTTTGAACTTTTTGTAAATGAAATCATGAACTATGTATGTATTCTTTCACTATTATGTTTGTGAAATTTATCACTGTGGCTTGTTGCTGCATATTTTTCATTTGCATAGCATTCCACTGTGTGAATATACTTCAATTTTTACATCCATTCTGTTAATGGACATTTGGGTTGTTTGCAGTTTAAAGCTATCACCAAAAGTGCTGCTAAGACATGTCTTTAAATGCACGTCTGGTGGCTATATAACTGGGAAATGAAACTGCTGGGTCATAGAATATGTGGTATGTTCAACTTCAGTAGATATACCAAAGAGTTTTTCCAAAATCATTTTACCAATTTACATTCTCACCAGCAGTGTCTGAGGATCCCCACTGCTCCATAATCCTTGCCAACAGTTGGCACTGTGAATACATTTTTAGCAGGAATTTCAGCACTGGGTTTGTAGTTCCTTAAGAAATGTTTAATGACCTATCACGGCAAAATTCAAAAGCTTGAAAACATACTACTGGTGAGGCCATGGGAAAACAGGAACTCTTCACATATTGCTGTTGAGAATGCGCAATGATCCAGCCCCTTCAAAGACACACACCTCTCTTACCCACCCCCCCCCATTGTTCTTGTATCATTATTCGTTAAAACAAAAGATTGGAAATAAAAGCCTACCCCTAGGAGACTAGTTGATTAATTATGGAACATCCAGTACTATTCAGCTGTTAAAAAAAAGTGGAAGATTTCTGTGAGCCTGTTTAGAATGATTAGAATTATTTCCAGGTTATTCTGTTAGGTGATAAAGCAAGGTGCAAACGTGTATATAATATGATAACTAGTAGGCATAAACCAAACCAAACCGATTGTCATCAAGTGGATTCTGACTCATAGTGATCCTATAAGACAGAGTAGAACTGGCCCATAGGATTTCCAAGGAGTGGCTGGTGGATTCAAACTGCCAACCTTTTGGTTAGCAGCTGAGCTCTTAACCACTGCACCACCAGGGCTCCACTTGTAGGGATAGAAAAACTAATGAAAATGGGGCATGAGTACATATCTAGAGTAAAGGAGTTAGGCATGGGAGCAAAATGACTCTGAACGCACCATTTTATATAATTTTATTTTGAAGTAAATGTTTTGCGTGTTGAAGAAGGTAATAAGGGATGAAAGGAAAGCAAACTCTGAAATTGAATACAAACAGACACAAATGTTCTTAACTGCTTGTCAAATTTATAACATAACCTAACAAAGAAAATAATTCGAGTAAGGTATGTACACAGTACTCTGACTATACTCCCTTAAGAGGATATAATCCAAGAACAAATAAAACTGCAAAGAAATTTGAAACTTTACTCAGTAGATGTGTTGTTGCTAGTGGTACTGAAACTATTTTTCTCATAAAATAGAGCAAATTAAATGAATATATTGATGTTGCTGGGGACAAGGGTTTCACTTTGGGAAAAAGGAAAAACAAATCTGCAATGATGAAAATGAAGGATTCTGTAGATTTGTATTTGAATTAGAGGTATCCTATAAAATCTTGATTTAAAATACATATACACACACACAGGAGCCCTGGTGGCACAGTGGTTAAGTGCCCAGCTGCTAACTGAAAGATCGGAGGTTGGAACTCATCAGCACTCCAGAAAGATCTGGCAATCTCGTTGCGTAAAGATTGCAGCTTGGAAACCTATGGAGCTCTGTCCTATAAGGTACACGCACACACGTACACATACACACATATATGTTTCTCAGCTCTTGTTCACTAACAGAGCCTAGAAGCATATCCCAGTAGCAATGAGCTTATCTACTGCCCAGAACCAAGGTCTTGGTTTCTATATACCATTCCCCACAAAAAAGAACCATAATTTCACGGAGCAATGACTGATGTCTCGTCTAGGGCAGGGAAAGCACAAAATGAGCCCGAAATATCTTGTGCGAGAAAGTAAGAAAGTGCACAAAAACTGATGAGGACATGCCAAAACGACATAGATACCAGCTTGAAGGAACTCCCGCTGACCAAATTTGAGCATCAAATTAATATTTTCAGCATCAAAATAATGGCAGTAATTGAGTATAACACTAAATTTAAAAACAATCCCTGAGTTTATTGTAATAAAAATGGAGAGGAGCCTTTCTTTGCAGGAATGTGCCTCAGTTTCCTCATCTGGAAAATGGGATAATTGCACCTAGTCACAGGGTTGTTATGTGGAGTAAATGAGTTAATGTGTGTAGGTCAGTGAAAAACAGGAAGACCCTCAACAAGATGTATTCAAACATACCTACTACTATGAGGATGGCACAGGACAGGGCAACGTTTCATCTGTTATACATAAGATCGCCCTGAGTTGATCCGACTGGAGAGCACGTAACAACGCAACAATGTGTAAACCTCTATGCCCTTCCGCTACACCTCGAGAGGGACTAGGAGCCCTGGTTGCGCAGTGGTTAAGCGCTTGGCTGCTAATGGAAAGGTCACTAGCTGGTCTTCGGGAGAAAGTTGTGGCAGTCAACTTTCATATAGATTACAGCCTTGAAACCCTGTGGGGCAGTTCTACTCTGCCCTACAGGGTCGCTGTGAGTCAGAATCGACTCTACGGCAGTGTTCTTTTGTTTGTTTGTTTGTTTGTTTCAAGAGAGCGAGAATAAAGCTAGACGACCAGAGAGATGTGGAAACCTCCGGGGTTCCTAGAAGGAACGCGGCCAGAACCCCTGGTCTGCGGGAGAGCAGGGCGCTATGACGCACTTCCGGTCTTTGTGGTTTTTATCTTTCCCTGGATTGCGGTTGTCAAGGATTCAGAGGTGGCGCGATCGGGCCAGCTGGCCTGTCATTTCACGGATGCCTCGGTGAGCTTCGGAGTCCAGGCTTCTGAAGGGCCGGGACCTGTCGCCGAATGCCTTCGGAAGGGCGGTGTGTGCTGCGACCTCGGACTGAGTGTGGGGAGAGGGCGGCGGGGAATTCTTGGCCAGGGTTTGGCCAAAACGATGAGAAGAAGGCTGCCCGGGGAGCCTGGAAGGGCCTTATTTCATTAAAAAAAAAAAAAAAACAGACTTTCTCTTCCCCTCCATCCCCTTTCGTCTATTCCTGAGCCCTTCAACTACTCTGCCCCTGTACTGGTGCCCCTGTGAACTCTCCCCATCCTCATCTTAGGATCCGAATAGATTTGGTATCGAGGAATATTTGTATTTTCCGACGTCTGACTTTCTCAACTGTGGCCTTTTTTAAACGATGAGTAGAGATAGCTGTATAATGTGCCACAGCCTCTCTTAATTTGTACATATAGCTTTTGCCGCCTATGTTGATTTTTTTAAACAAATATTACATAGCACCGTGTGCCGGCCATGTAAATGTTTGTTTAAAAAAAAAAATCACTATGTGCCAGCCAAGGAGCTCTGGTGGCGTAGTGGTTAAGTGCTATTGGTGCTAACCAAAAGGTTGAGAATTCAAATCCACCAGCAGCTCATGCTTCTTGGAAACCCTATGGGGCAGTTCTGCTCTGCCTACAGGGTCGGTACGTCTTGACAGTACCTAACCACAACAACAATGTGCCAGCCAATCAGTGTTCTAAGCATTTCCCAAGTATTAACCTATTGAGGTGATAACTCTATGAGACAGGCACTGTTGCTAGTTGTCACTCCCCGCCCCCTTTTTTACACTGAAGAAGAACATGAGGTTAAGTAACTTGCCCAGGATCATACAGCCTGTAATGGGTGTAGTCAGGATTCACATCCATGCATTTTGGCTCCAGAGTCCATTTTCTTAAAACTTTGCTATGCTGACTCTGCTCTCTGCTTCACTATTAGTTTTATAGGCACAACCCAGAAAGTTACTTCACTCACTTGAATCAGGTCCTACCCCTCTTTGGATCCCAGTAGTCTGGGCTTCTACTTATCATTTTAAGATTAGAGACAAGTGTATATCTGAAGGAAACCCTGGTGGTGTAGTGGTTAAGTGCTACGGCTGCTAGCCAAAAGGTCGGCAGTTTAAATCCACAATGCACTCCTTGGAAACTTTATGGGGTCACTATGAGTCAGAATCGACTCAGCAACAGTGGGTTTGGTTTTTGGTTTTTATATATATCTTAAGACATGTATGTCTGTCAGAGTGTGTGTGTGTGTATGTGTGTGTGTTTTATAACACGACCTAGCCCTGAGGGAAGGTAGCAACTATTGATTAAGCCATCATTGTACCAAAAAGCATACATGACCTCATTAAAAGGTGATTAACTTGCATGTTCATTATGTGCCAGGTTTTGTGAAAAACCACTTTATATGCATTATCTCATTTACTGTTTTCAACTTTGCAATGTAGTTACCATCCTCATTTCATTCATGAAGAGATTGAGGCTCAGAAAATTCAGTTAAGTAACTTGGCGAAGATCACACTGTTAGAATTTACAGCCAGATCTGCCTGTCTGTTTTCCCTGTTACCTCATACTACCTCCTACTTATATGCATAGGAAAAAATATGGGCCTTTATCAACTCTGTGTGTATATGAATGACTGTATATGCCTAGAAAATGTCTGAAAGCATAGATTCCAGTCTTTGACAGTGGCTATTTCTGGTGTAGGACTTGGTGCAGGAATTCTGTATTCCTCTATATTTTTTGGATTTTAAAAAAAATTGTGAAAAGTAAAAGTGAAAGATAGATTGTGACTATGGGTAAAAGGTAGAGGTTAGAAAGCAGGGGATATAAGAGCCGGGAGGAAGAAGTGGGCAGACTGGAATAAATGAGGCAGACTTGAGACAGAATGTGAGATTTGAATCAAAGTGCACAGGTTGGGTAGGGTTTGAATAAATGAAGAATGTAAGACCAAGGACACAGAGCAGGGATTAAAAAAACCCTGATTAAAAAATAGTGAGAATAGTCTTAACTGGAGCTGAGGGTTTTTGCACGCAGACTAGAGGAACATAAGAGTAGGGCCAGGCAATGGAAGCTAGAGGTCTGACTGGTGTTGAGCCAGACTGGGGAGTTTGGAATTCGCCCAGTAAGCAGTGTGGAGGCATTGATGGTGACAGCAGAGGCGAGAATGGTGGTGGTGGAGGGGTTGAATTATGATTAAAGCACATTTGTATTGTGTACTAGTCTTCACCTACATGTGTATCCTGGGTAAAGAGCATCCCTCCATGAGAATGATGGTAGATTTAGGGGTGTTGGGCTTGCCTTGGCTCAAGGAAAAAACATCTTAAAATGCAGATGTATTTTTTTAAAGGTAGAGAATATTATTATGCTAGTTATATACCCAGCATATACAATGGGGTAGTGATCCTGAATGAGAAATTAATAACTGTGCTAGTGACCAGTAGGGCAAGGTTATAAAATCTTAGGGAGCCTTTTAGACAAATGAGTTCAAAGAGAACTAGTATGGCCTAGTCTAGAGTGGAGGACCTGGGTATTCAGGTCACCAGATAAAAGCAAAATCGGGAAGGAAAGCAAAAGGGAACTCAGGATATACACAGAAAAGAGAGAAATTATTCTTAGTGAAACTTGGTAAAGATTTGAGACGCCACATACCAGAAAATGGCTGGACTGAGATTTCCTATGGGCAGAGCTCAAAGCATCAGCTGCATTGTCTATGAATAGAAAACCTTTTAACTTGAAATCAAGGGGGTTACCAAATAGGAAAAAGACTCTATTTTTTCCAGGGACCTAGAAGGTTGAAAAAAGAGAGCATGAGTGGCTATTTAATCCTTTGAACCCATGCTAGGTTAATCAAATAATGTGAGAGCATGTATTCTTAATTTACCTGTTTGATATTTGCACCCCAAAACTTTCTCACTCTAGAGCAAACTCAGCTCACCATCATTTGAATGATCATCATCTCTCCCCTGGATTATTGCCATAGTCTCTTAATTGTCTCCACCTTTCCCCCAAAGTCTGTTTCTTTCACAGCAACCAGAATTATGCTTTTAAAATGTAAGTAAAATTTTGTTACTCTGCTCAAAACCTCCAATGGATTTTCACGTCTTAGAATGCCCTAAACTGATACTGTCTCATTAACGTAATAAAACCCATTTCCAAATGGCATTATAACCGCAGGTATAGGGGTTAGGATTTACAATACATTTTTGGGGGGACACAATTCAATCCATAGCAGTATGCTACATCAAGTAAGTATAAATAGTGTTCTGTGAAATTTTTGTTTCAGTTGTTTGTGTGTGTATATGTCACACATGCACAAACTTATACATTCATATACACATAAATATGGGTCACAATATAAAATATTTCTTACTGAGTATCCTGGTCAAAAAAGTTTGAAAGCCTCTTCCCAAGAATGGTGCTTAGCAATCATTAGTTTGCATAATTATTTTTATTTTAGAAAATTGCCTTCATGCTTCTGGAAGGTAACAGCCTTGAAAACCATGTGGAGCAATTCTACTCTGCACACTTGGGGTTGCCATGAGTGGGAATTGACCTGAAAACAACAACTCTCCTTGTTCATAAGCTTTAAGTAGTCAAAGACTGTCTTAGTTATCTAGTGCTGCTATAACAGAAATACCACAGTGGATTGACTTTAACAAAGAGAAATTTATTCTCTCACAGTCTAGGAGGCTAGAAGTCTGATTTCAGGGTGCCAGCTCCAGGGGAAGGCTTTCTCTCTGTGTTGGCTGTGGGGGAAAAGTCCTTGTCAGTAATCTTGCCCTGGTCTAGGAATTTTTCAGTGCAGGGACCCCGGGTCCAAAGGATGTGTTCCCCTCTTGGTTCTTCATTCTTGGTGGCATGAGATCCCTTTGTCTATCTGCTCGCATCTCTTTTGTATCTCAAAAGAGATTGGCTCAAGATACAGCCTGATTTTGTAGATTGAGTCCTGCCTCATTAACATAACTGCCTCTAATTCTGCCTCATTAACATCATAGAGATACAATTTACAACACATAGGAAAATCACATCAGATGACAAAATGGTGGAAAATCACTTACTGGGAATCACGGCTTAGCCAAATTGACACACATTTTTAGGGGACACAATTTCATCCAAACAGAGACATTTGTCTTTTTATTGGCAATAGTTTTTATTTTACATACAATTGCCCACACTCCACCCTCAAGGAACTTCAGTGAGGTTGCAAACTTTATCCCTGTTTTGAAGTATTAGAATTAATATTTACTTTATTTTAATGTCTTTGAGGCAAGACCACTCCACCTGACTACTTTGATTCTTTTGCCTTAGTGTTTAGATCACTGGGAAGATTCATTTAATCTTTCAGTAACATTTATAGGAAAAATAACAATAATGGTAATTTATAATATTTTAGAGTTTACCAAGCTACCAGCTTGTGTTCTTTATCCATGATCTCATTTGATCTTTACATGTATTAACCTAGAAAGACAGGCAGTGTTGGTATTCGAATTCCTGTTTTACAGATGGAAACCCTGGTGGCATAGTGGTTAAGTGCTATGGCTGCTAACCAAAAGGTCAGCAGTTGGAATCCATCAGGCACTCCTTGGAAACTCTATGGGGCAGCTCAGCTCTGTCCTGTAGGGTCATTGTAAGTCGGAATTGACTTGATGGCAACGGGTTTGGTTTTCTGTTTTTTATTTTACAGATGGAGCCCTGGTGGCACAGTGGTTAAGAGCTCGACTGCTAGCCAAAAGTCCACTAGCTGCTCCTTGGAAACCCTGTGGGGCAGTTCTACTCTATCCTATAGTGTCGCTATGAGTCCGAATCAACTCCTTGGCAGTGGGTTTGGTTTTTTTGTTTTGTTTTTTGGATTTTACAGATGAGGAGGCTGAGGCTCAAACCATGAAGCCTGAAACTGAAGAGGGAGTACCTGAAAAATCATGTCTCAATCCCAGATCTTCCACATAAGTCCAAACATAGGTCTGTCTCCCCCACACTTCACTTGATTGGAGGGACTCTGCTTGTCCTCCCCAAGTACATTTCTTTCACTCTCATTCTGTCTTTTTAGCTTCTTTACCTTCCCTCCCTCCTCTATTTTTCCCTCCTTTTCTCCTTGATTCTTAGTGTCATCTGTGACTGTTAGGGTCCAAAGTGCTTGTTTTACCTCTGTTCAACTAAAAACTTACTGTAAGTCAAGTATCTTGCCATTCAAATGGAAACCCAATATATTAAAGCTGATTAGTTTGAGCTGTTTTATTCAGGATGATCCTTTGGTAAAACTGTTTTCATTGTTGGTTTTTTTTGTTGTTGTTGTTGTTTTCCATTTTTCTCCCCATAACAGTTCAGATATCCTGGATTACTTGTGTCAGTATTTGTTAGTCCTTATTTTTAATCGTGCATTCAGTGTTCTCTTTTCATGATACAAAGTGGCGAGTTTGGGTATAAGTACTCTCAGTGCCTGCCTGTTATTAGCTTTTCTGCATTTTTACATTTTCTTTTCTGCACATTATTTCTTAGATCTCAGGACTTCCAGAAGAAAAGATCAAGGGGGACTTACCAGGAGTAGATTCTTTTTTGAACAATTAGGTCCAAAATGGCCACAGACTTGGCACTTCAGATTGCAGAGATGCAGGAGGGATTTCTCACAGTGAAGGTAAAGGAGGAAGAAGAGGACCAGGTCTGTGGGCAAGAATCTGGCCTGCCAAGAAATAGCCCTCACACCAGAGAGATCTTTCGTAGACGCTTTAGGCAATTCTGCTATCAGGAAACACCTGGGCCCCGGGATGCTCTTCGAAGACTCCAGGAGCTCTGCCATCAGTGGCTCAGACCAGAGATACACACCAAGGAGCAGATCCTGGAGCTGCTGGTGCTGGAGCAGTTCCTGACCATCCTACCCGAGGAGCTCCAGGCCTGGGTGAGAGAACACTGCCCTGTGAGTGGAGAGGAGGCAGTGACTGTGCTGGAGGATTTGGAGAGAGAGCTGGATGAGCCAGGAGAGCAGGTAGGTAGATGGAAGAACAGTGGTTTGTACCTATAGAAGCAAATAGGTATTGATGTAACAAGAAGAGGAGGAGGATTCCTTTATGTCTGACTTGATCTGGTGTAGGCTTTTAATCTCTCTGCCTTTGTTTTTTCTTTGCCAGCTTCTTGGTTCTTCTTTTCCTATGCAATGGCCCTGAGAAGACCTACTTGCAAGGCCTCTCTGATCTATGATTCCCAACTATCCTTTATTTCCACCAGGTCCCATTCCATGCTCATGAACAGCAAGAATGTGTGAAGGAGAAGACAACTATAGGAGCAGCCCAGGAGTCATCAGGTGCCCAGCTCCAAGCCTTGGAAGAGCAGCTTCGGTGTAACTTGCAAGAGGTGTGCCCAGTTCAGGAAACTGGTGAGGATTAGAATTTCATCAGGAAGCCTACCTCATTCCCTTAATGTTCAGCAATTCAAAACATATTTATTTAGTGTCTACTATGAACAGCCCTGGTAGTGCAATGATTAAGCACTTGGCTGCTAACTGAAAGGTCGATGGTTCAAACCCACCAGTGGCTCTGTGGGAGAAAAGACCTGGCAATCTGCTTTCATAAAGATTTCAGCCTAGGAAACCCTTTGAGGCAGTTGTACTCTATCGTATAGGGTCACTTTAAGTCACAATTGACTCTACGCAGGGCTTTGAACTGGTTCATTTCAGTTTGAACCCCTGCTGAGAATTTGCATCTCCATCCCAGATATACTGAATCAGAATCCACATTTTAACACAATGTCCAGGTGATTCTTGTATATATATATATACATATGTATATGCATATAAGAATTCTTATGTGTATATATGTATATAAGAATCACCTGGGGAGCTTATTAAACTGCAGATTCTGAATAAGAATCAGTTGGGGAGTTTGTTAAACTGTAGATTCTGATTCAGTATATCTGGGGTGGAAATGTGAATTCCCAGCAGGGGTTCCAACTGGAATGAACTGGTTTGGAGCCTTGACTCTACAGCACCCAACAACAACACAACATACCAGGCAGGAATCTCTGGGTGGTGTAAATGATTAAAAGCTCAACTACTAACCAAAAGATTGGCAGTTTGAACCCACCCATGAGCCCTGGTGATGCAGTGGTTAAAGCTCTTGGCTGCTAACCAGAAGGTCAGCAGTGCAAACCCACCAGCTGCTCCACGGGAGAAAGATGTGGCAGTCTGTGCTTCTGTAAAGATTTACAGCCTTAGAAATCCTATGGGACAGTTCTACTCTGTCCTATAGGGTCGCTGTGAGTTGGAATCAACTTGGTGACAGTGGGTTTAGATTCGGAATGAACCCATCCAAAGACACCTTGGAAGAAAGGCCTGGCAATCTGCTTCTGAAAGGTCACAGTCTTGAAAACCCAATGGAGCAGCTCTACTCTGCAACACATGGTGTCACCATGAGTTGGAATCGACTTGACAGCAATTTTTTTTTTTTTAATGCCAGGCACTGTGGTAGGTACTGGAGATACAGTGATGAACAAAGCAAAAATGGTTTCTGCCCTCATGGTGTTACAGTCTGATGGGAAAGGCAGACAATTAAACAAGCAGTTTCAATAAAGCATTTCTTCTCCCTGAAATAGAGAGAAGTCCATGTATAATTGTTTTAAAGTGAGGAAGATAAACAGAAAAAGTAGTTATTTGTCCCCTTTCACAGGTTACCCTAGCCACTTTTTTTTCCCCCCTTTTGTCTTTGGAAAGATAACATGCACGTTACCCGTTTACTATTTCAGATGGCAAGTCTGGGACTTGGGATGTGGAGTTAGCCCCAAAGAGGAAGATTTCTAAAGAAATGAAATGTCTTGTGGAAGTACCTGGAAAACTAAATGGTGATATTCCTCAGGTCCCTGAATGTGGAGACAATGGTGACAATGAGGGCAGATTGGAAAGGCAGCGGATAAGCTCTTCAGTGGAGAGACCCTACATCTGTGGTGAATGTGGGAAAAGCTTCACCCAGAATTCCATTCTTATCGAGCACCAGAGAACGCATACGGGGGAGAAGCCCTATGAATGTGATGAGTGTGGGCGGGCCTTCAGCCAGCGGTCAGGCCTGTTTCAGCATCAGAGACTCCACACCGGTGAGAAGCGTTACCAGTGTAGCATTTGTGGCAAAGCTTTCAGCCAGAATGCTGGGCTTTTTCATCACCTCAGAATCCACACCGGGGAAAAACCTTACCAGTGCAATCAGTGCAGCAAGAGTTTTAGTCGACGTTCTGTCCTCATTAAGCATCAGAGAATTCACACTGGAGAAAGACCTTATGAATGCGAAGCATGTGGCAAGAACTTCATTTATCACTGTAACCTCATTCAGCATCGGAAAGTCCATCCTGCAACTGAAGCCAACTAACTCCTTGGAACAGGTAGGGCAAAATTTCCTGATGTTAGACCATTAGGCAAGGTAGCAGGGATACTGCTTCTTACTTTGTCCCTGAGAGAACAGTAATACTTTAATCGTCCAACGTGAAAAGTTCCAGGAAAAGCTAGTGAAAATGCCCTTACTTTTATAGTGACAAAAACGTAATAATACCTTGAAATGCATCTGTCAAGTTCTCTGTTGGTAGTGACATCTGTAGCTTTGCCATACTGAATATTGTTTCTTGTTTTGACTTTATCATAATTTATACTATAGATGTAGTATCACACACCTGTGCAAGAAGTTTTCTAGGTGCACTTCAGGAAGACTATTCTTTATCCTAGTTTTAAAAAACTTTTTAAAGTGTTAAATTTTTTTAAAAAATAGTTTAAAACTGTTTACAGCCTGAGTATGGAATAACGTCAAAGGCAGTTCACTGACTATTTAAAAATTAATTTAAAAATAATTGTAGTATAATGTAAAATGTAAATTACCTGACTTCTTTCCATTCTCAGAAGATATGATAATATGCCTTTTAATCTACAAAGGGAGGCAGATAAATCCTCCCATATAAATGTCTCTGCCTCTCGAGTTTTAGTTTAACTAAGTCTTTAGACAAGGACCAAAGAATTGAAGCAATCGTATGTTATTAGCAACTCAACAGCTAGTCATAACAAATATTGTTCATGATTTTAAATTTGTGAAGAGACAACAAAATTTGGCTAAAAATCTGATATCACTTCAGACCTTTGTTATGAAAATATAACCCTTTTTGCATTTTTCCTGTGACATATAAAGCATTTTTGTGTTTTTCTTTATTTTTTATTTAACCTTTTATTATGGAAAATTTCAGACATATTTAAATGTAGAGAGAAAAGTACATGATTAAGATTCTATTCCATGCTGATTGCTTTTTATAACCTCCATACTTGACAGCATTTTCTTTTGATTGCTTCCAAGGTCATGCATTGCTTTGACTTAGCTCTAGTTGGCTATTTACAAAGCTTTATACTAGGCCCAGGAGACAAAGAAATGGAAAGCCTGTGGAGAGAACAGTCTGGTGTGGAAGACCAAATACACAGTAGATGACTTAAGAATAGTAAAAGAGCTATAAGGAACCTTAGCGATCACTTCTGCGTTCCCTTATTTGATAGATAAGGAAATGGAGGCTCTGGAAAATAATTGTCCAAAATCACACAACTAGTTAATAGCAGAATCCTGTCTTCTAATTCCCAGTGCAGTGCTCTTTGTACTAAGCCACTGGAAACATATCACCAGATAGAAATTATAAGTTTATGGAACTTATAGGATTTGTAAGTCATTGAGGTTTTGCTCTGTAGCTTGACAAGCCCTCTCATCTATATGTTTAAGTAAATGCATAGTCCCTATGTTTACTTTGCAGTGGAGTTCCAGGAAAGACCCGCCCCCCAACTTATCCCTCATTTGAGGTATTTTATTTATTTTTCTGGTTATTCTTTATTTTTAACTTTTAACATTTAATTTACTTAGAGGGACTTTTTTTAAAAAAAGATAATACATTATTCACATGGTTTGAAAATCAAAACAATATAAAATAGGTCCCCATGTTTCCCTTATAGGTAGCCATTTTATTAGTTTCTTGTGTATCTTTCAGTGCTTCTTCATGTAAATACAAGAAAATATGAACATATAATCTTATTTCCCCCATGACGCAAAAAGGTAGCATACTGCTTACATTCTTCTACATCTTGCTGTTTTCATGAAACAATATAACCTTTAGAGATTTCATATCATTACTGAGAGCTTTCTTGTTCTTTTTACAAGTAGATAGTATTTCACTTGTCTGTATACCATAGTTTGTTTAATGGAATTCTATAGATGAAAAGGAGCTCTTGTGGTTCAGTGGTTAAGAGCTCGGCTGCTAACCAGAAGGTTGGCAGTTTGCATCCGCCACCCGCTCCTTGGAAACTTTATGGGCAGTTCTACTCTGTCCTATAGGGTCACTATGACTTGGAATCAACTCGACGGCAATGAGTGTGCAGATGAAAAATCACTGTTTGAAAATGTTATATATTCTGTTTCATTCTTCTCCACAATTTAGTCCAAGTCAAGCTCTATTTAAAAGCTAACAGCTTCCACATAAATTAGGAAACAGAATTTGGGAATTGGAATTACACAACCTTTCTAGTATATATGCATTGTTTAAAATGATATGATACCTGTATTATAATAATCTGTTACTAAGTGTCTTAAACGCCTCTCTGAAACAGCAAGTTTAGATAATTTGGTTACATCAGCTAAAAAAGATTTAAGATGAACAAATCAGGCTTTTACAAGGGTGTATTATAGTAGAGTGAGTTCTTGACACCTGCAGTTGAAGGTTGGATGTTTGGTTTGGTTTGTGCTTGTTGTTGTTTTACAGCTTCTCAAAAATTCTCATTTTCCTCCACAACTGGTTCTTAGTCATCTAGTGCTGCTACAACAGAAATACCACAAGTGGATGGTTTTAATGAAGAGAAGTTTATTTCCTCACAGTCAAAGTAGGCTAAAAGTCCAGATTCAGGGCATCAGCTCCAGGGGAAGGCTTTTTCTCTGTGTCGGCCTTCTTCTCTTTAGTGTTTCCCCGGACTAGGAGCTTCTCTGCATAGGGACCCCGGTCCAAAGGACACGCTTTGCTCCCGGTATTGCTTTCTTGATGGTATGAGGTCCCCCTGTCTCACTGCTCACTTCTGTCTTTTATATCTCAAGAGATTGCCTCAGGACACAATCCAGTCTTGTAGATCAGGTCCTGCGTTACTAACACAACTGCCACCCATCTTCCCTCATTAACATCAGAGACAGGTTTACAACATACAGGAAAATCACACAGTACCAGGAATCATGGCCTAGCCAAATAGATACACACATTTTTTGGGGGGACATAATTCAAACCATGACAACTGGTAAAATGCTAAATGAAAAACAAAAAAGATGTATGTTGTAGAGATATGGATGCACCACTAAAAATGCAGTAATGGTTACCATGATTAAAATAATTGACAGTGCACCAAACCAACTTTCCTTGTTTTCTGATTCTTATACTAATTCTTTTATCTTGAATGCATACTCCTCATTAATTGAGAAATAACATTTTACTTAACCGATAGCATGTAGACCTTTGCCTCTTCTGTGGTTTTTTTTATTCTTTCTGGCCAGAAGTTTTTAGTTGCCTCTCTTTCACATTTCTAAATTTCCCTCACTTCTCTCTTCTCTTTTTTCCACCTGGCTCCTTTTATGCTTTTATTCAGCTCATGAAGTCTAGCCTTCATCTCCGTTCGGTTGTTCCCTTGACCAGTACCCATCCCTCCCAATCCCCTTGAAAAGTCCAACCTGAAAGCCAGCGTAGTCAAAGTTCTGTGGCTGAGCAAGGTGTGGGGAATTTTGATTCACATCCAATTAACTAACTTTATTAGTTCTTGAAGATAGTCTAGTGCCCTTTTGAGCACTGTTCAGGACAGTGGACACTGTAAATCAAGAAATGGCTGAGAATCTTGCAACCAAAGAGTTGGAGCCCTGGGACACCATTTTAGGCATCTGCAAACAACAGCAACAACAACAAAATGAGATGGAAAATGAAAGAAGAACAGAATGTGAGAACAGTAAAAGGAATCAGAAGGCAAAATTAGATGCCAAAACTCTGGTTAAGCCAACAGATGGTGACCAAAGAGAAGGAAAAATAAAATGATAGATACAGAGACAAAGTGTTACCAAGAAACTTGCTTCATCTTCATCATATGTATTTGAATATCTCCCTGTCTCTCAATTGGACCAAGTGCCTTAGGTACTACTGTCTTAAGCAGTGAAATTACCATAGTCTGGCCCCTCATACTTCAGTCTTCTTAATTGTATGGAAAAGAGAACAGGGAAAAGAACACAATGTATAAATCACTATTTAATTGTCTTTGGACTCTGGTTTTCCATGCTAACTGCCTCAGCCTTGTTGTGCAGTGATGAAAGCTGCTTTTTAATGTATACCTGCATTAGAATCACTTGGGTTATTTGTTTGAAACGCAGTTTCCTGGTCACCTCACATCTTCTGAATCAGTTTCTGAGGTCAGGGACTGGGAATCTTCATGTCAACTAACAACCAGTGGTTTTCAGACAAGGTCACTATGTAATTTGTTGTCTAATCTGGGACACTTTGGAGAGTGAAAGGGAGCACAGTTAATAATTACACCAAAGAAGTAATTACAACAGGCATAAACCAAAATGTATGGTCCCCCTACTCATGACTGTTGCAATAGATAGTTCTTTTCCAACTAAAGAGATAAAACATGAGAGGGAAAATCAAACAAATACAATGTTCCCTTGTGAAAGTTAAGGCAGAACATATATGAAGCCTTATACAGGAGGCTATTGGAAATTTAGGTGTGAGGAATGCCAGGTAGTCACCACCTGCCTGGTTTGAAATAATCTCTTTGAACAGTCTATAAGAAAGAGCGGGACTGTATGGCTACAAAAAACAAAAAGGAAGCCCCTCCCTTACCCAGAAAAACCTGGGTTAACACAGTCATCTAAGATGAACCTATTGAGTGAATGATTTACCAGACAAGATGGATGGCATTGTGGGAGCACAGGAGCTTTTCCATCATGGATGGATGGAGCAGTATGGAATATTCAACCTTATGTTGTAGAGGAAAGTGGGAACATAGGGCACTGGATCAGAAGCTTGCAGAGATAAGGCAGGGAGTGGTGAGCCAGTTTAAGCTGGTAGCTAGGATAAGGTCCAGACATTGTGCCAAATAGTTTCCTAAATTATTATATTTCATCCACATAATTGGCTGTGGAGCCAGAACCCTCTTAACCACTGCCCAGTACCAAAGACATTGCTGTGACCTTGCTCTCATGTTCTGTAGTTGTCTCAGCATCATTCACAGGGCCGAGTTTGTGGTCTCTCATCATCACCACTGCATTCTTCTGGCTTTGTACTAATTCAGCGTGGAAGAGTATGTAGTCAGAAATCTACAAGACTAAAAACTTGCTAGTGATTAGGAACCTTATGTACTTAAGTAAAGATTTTAAACAGTGAGGAGCAAGCTAACACTTGTCCCTCTTTTTGCCACTTTCCTCAGGCAGATGTTGCTTATCATTTCTGCAGTTGGTGGCAGTGCTGACAGGGGCAGGGTGAATGTAACTGGATATTGAGTATTTTACAAATAACACCAGCCCCGAGGAAACTTTTTTTTTTTTCTTTAAGAACACTCAATCATCTGAGAGACAAGGCCAGGGCCAGGGAGTAACAACTCTAAGTGTGCCTGTGCCTATACCCCACCGTGCCCCATCCCAGGGACCTGTTTGTAGCCCCTGCTTCAACCTGGTAGAGCTGCAGATCCTTAACAATTGTTAAGATTCTTAACGACTGTGGTGTGAAGCAGTTCTTGCAATTCCTGATAGGGGCCCGAAGTGAGGAATCTCCCTGAAGGCCGGATGCTAGCACACTAAATCCTGGGACCTTGAAGGACTGGGGTTCTGGGGATCACAGGGCCAGGCTGGATCTGGTGAGATCAGTCATGTGGCCTCAGTGGGGAAGCTAGGAGAGGTCAGCCCAGTCTGAGTGGCTGCTGGACACGAAAGGTTGCGAGCCCTGGTCATCAACACACCTGCCTGAGCCGTTCCCAGGAGGCTCCTGAGCACACTAACACGAGCCAGGTTATAAATACAAATCAACCACTGAGATGACGGGTCCTTCGAATTTTCCTAGAGAGGAAGTTGAGGAGCCAGCAGAGACGTGTTCGAGCATTGTGACATACTTCTGATTTCCATGGCATAGGCTGTGATCCCGTTAGCCCTTTTCCATAGACAAATCTGCGCTTCTTAATGCTCCCGGACCCTGAATAGATGTAGGCAGGAAGCAGGCTCTCTCCCCAGGCAGGAGATGATCCCCTTTTCCCACGTTCTCTTCCCTAACAAAGAGCACGTCTCAGAATCTGGATTCCGTTTTCTGTGTTGGTGCCCGTGGACGTTTCAAATATGTAGAGAACTGAACACAAGCACTGTTCAGAGCTGTGTCTGTGTGGACCACCAGCTTCTCACACCCCGTTACCTGCAGGAGGCCTACCCATGGTCCATTGGCCGGTGGGTCCTTAAGGCTAAAAGGTGATTTCTTCATGTATACCTTTCCTGAGTCCTAAGGCCATATTATCTGACTAGCTTCTCAGAGTTTTCATAAAAAATCCCCTATAGTAATGGTCATATTATCACAGTATGTATATTTGTACTGTAAAGGCTTAGTACTTTTAAAGGTATTTTGCCATAAAGTAATCCTCACAGTTTTACAAAACAAAGGGTGGTATTACATAAATTTCTGTGGCTAAGGAAGCAGATTCAGAAGTTAGCATATTCATCAAGCAAACATTTATTGAGTGCCAAATGTGTGCCAGGCTCTATGTCAGAAAAATGGAAATAAACCAGATAACAGAGACAGTACAGTGTAATGGGGAAGGCAGATAAAGAATTACAGTGTAGTGTGATAAGTGACTTGAGGGGGAAAAAGCTTGGTATAGAGGAGGGTCTTTGGAAGGGAGTGGAGAGCTAAAGATAGCTTCCTTGAGCAAGCAATAGTAGAGCTATCTTAGTGGACTAGTAGGAGTTGGATAGAAAAGAGGAAATGGAACTTGGATGATAGATCTAGTGAGTGACAGAGGGATAATAGAACAGTTTTAGAAAACTGCGAGTAGATGGAGGTGGGTGTGGTGGAGCTGGGGTAAAGAAGAAAATAGTTAGACAATAACTGAAATGTGACAAAGAATTTAGACTACATAGGGTGGTGTGCTTCTCCATCTTTTTATGTCATGGCACATAGAGGAAATGTTTGTATGCACACTGACTCACAGAAGAGACCAGACCAAGGGCTTCAGCTGTCCCAGGTCTGCCTGGCCATCCCAACAGCCAAGGAGATTAGTACAGAGCCACTCGTGTAAGCCATTTGAGGCACCAAATGAACTGTGGCATTGCATAGTATAGGGGAAAGTATACTTAACAGAGTGGGGAGCCTCTGTCTGGGTTTAAGCAGAGGAATAATGTAATCTCACTAGCCTTCTAGAAATATTTTAGAAGCCATGTGGTGAATAAATTGGAAGGGACCAAGACCAGAAGCAAGTGACAAGAGACTTGGAATTGTCAAAGAAAGAATCAGTACCATAAGTTGGTGGAAGAAAAGTAGTAGCTATAGAAATGAAGGTGATGGAATAGAACTATGTTAAAGAGATAGATTTAACTAGACAAATTAGGTGGAATAAAGGGAGAGAGAAATCAGAAAGGTACTTAGAGCACTGGCTGGCATATACTAAGTACTCAAATCCATTGCTGTTGATTAGATTCCCACTCGTAGCAACCATATATGACAGAGTAGAACTGCCCCATATGTTTTCCTAGACTGTAATCTTTACAGGAGCAGATCACCAGGTCTTTTCTCCCACAGAGCCACTGATGGGTTCGAACCGCCAACCTTAACCTATTTGAACATCTGAGCATTTAACCACTCTGCTACCAGGACATCTTATACTAAGTACTACATAAGTGTTTTTTTTTTTTTTAAATAACATTAATGTTATTTTTAGTTGCTGTTGAGTTGGCTTTGACTCAGAGTGACCTTATGTATAACAGAAACTTTGCCCAGTCGTGCTCCACCTTCATGATCTGTGATATGTTTGAGACCATTGTTGTGGCTATATTGTGTCAGTCCATGTCATTGAGGGTATCCCTTATTCTCACTGGCCCGCTAGTTTACCAAATGTGATGTCTATTTCTAGAGATTGGTCTTTGCTGATGATGTATCCAAAAGTAAGCAAGATGAAGTTTTACTATCCTCAGTTCTAAGGAACATTCTGGTTTTATTTCTTCTAAGACTGATTTATTTGTTCTTCTGCCAGTCCATGGTAGTCAGGGATAATTAGGCAAGTTTTTGGATTGGACTATTAGGTGAATGTAGTGCCATTTTATAAGAGATGGTGTCTTAGGCCGTGTTCTCTAGAGAAGCAAAACCAATGACATATACACACACACATATATACACACACATATATCTATATAGATAGACTTATTTCAAGGATAAATGGCTCACACGATTGTAGAGGTGTGCAGGTACCCAAGTCCGTGGGTCAGGCATCAGGCTGGAGGCTTCTACTGACTCATGTAGCTGCAGTGGCTGACGAACCCCAGATTGGCAGGTCAGATGGCAAGCCACTGGCTCATGGGCTGCGGAGGCAGACAAATCAAAGATCAGCAGATAAGACAGCAGACTGCTGGCTCACAGGCTGTGGAGGCCAAAGAATCCCAAAATCAGCAGGGAAGACAGCAGGCCACTGGCTCACAGATTGCACAGGCTGACGAAACCCAAGATCAGGCAGTACAGCAGGCAGCTGGCTCAAGTCCAAAGAACTGACTGGAGGCCAGAGGCTGATGAGCCAGATGTAGGATCCAGAGCAAGTAAGCGAGCTTTGCCAGAACATCTATATATAGATGCAGGTCACACCTCTGAAGAAAGTCCCCTTACAACTGATTGGCTGATTGCGTCATGAAGGATGACTACATCATTATGTAGCTGCCAAATTACATCATTACATAATTGCTAAACTCCATCATTACATAACTACCAAACCACTTAGAATCATGGTCCAGCCAAGTTGACAAACAGCGTTAACCATCACAATCCATCCCTTGTTAACTTGGCACCTGTACACATCTCCTTAAACCATTCACAATCTCTAAATGAAGACAACTACAAAGTCATACTTGCTCCCGACATGATACAACTAACATGCATACAACTGAAAACGAACTAGCCCCATTTACGTCTTATATTTTATAAGTGAAGAAGACAAAATATTTGATGCACACATAAGGAAGAAATACTCATAACAATTATAGTCCTCATTTCTGCAATTGTTCATGTTCCTTAGAACTACCTTCTTCCACCACCCATTCCGTATTCCCTTTACCCTCGGCAAGCACCTCAGCTGGTTGTGGTTCTTTGTCTGGTGGGGTGACCCAAACCTTCATTCCTGAAGGGTCTGTGCTATTAGTAGTCATGTTGGAATTGGGGTGCTGGAATTTTCCATTGACTTTAATTACAGGGCATGGTAGTACTAAGAGACGCCCTAAGGGATCTCCTGTATTCCAGACATACTCTTTTTTACCTCTATTATGCAACATCAAGCTGACTTCCCCTTGGTAGTTAGGGTCAGTCATACCAGTCAATACAGTAACTCCCTTCTTTACCTGTTGCTCCAGAGTCATGAGGAGCCCAAAGTGGCTGGGTGGCATTCTTAATTCCCAGTTCAGTGGAATCTGTGTTTTGTCTCCATGTGGGAGCATTCTTCCCTTTGGAACTAAAACCTCTAGAGCCATAGAGCATAAGATTACAGGAACAGGAAGCAAACATTTTGCAAATGGGTCACTAGGGGTAAGAGTGAGTGGTGCCATGCCCATCTTCACCCCTTAATTCCTGGAACTGTAAATTCTGGCTATGGGAGAAACAGCAACAGCACCATATATTGGACACTGGTTTAGAGTACACATAGCCTCCTGGACAACATTGCCCCAACCCTGCAAAGTGTTACCAGCTAGCTGGACTGTAATTGTGTCTTTAGAAGGCCATTCCATCATTTATCAAGCCAGCTGCTTCAGGATGACGGGGAACATGGTAAGACCAGTGAATTCCATGGGAGTGGACCCATTGCCACACTTAATTTGCTGTGAAGTGAGTCCCTTGATCTTATGTTGTATGGGATACCATGACGGTGGATAAGGCATTCTGTAAGTCCATAGATGGTAGTTTTGGCAGAAGTGTTACATGCAGGGAAGGCAAATCCATATCCAGAGTAAGTGTCTATTCCAGTAAGAACAAAATGGTGCCCTTTTCATGATGGAAGCAGTCCAATGTAATTGGCCTGCCACCAGGTTGCTGGTTGATCACCTTGAGGAATGGTACCATATCAGGGATTTAGTGTTGGTTTCTGCTGCTAGTAGATTGGGCATTCAGCAGTAGCTGTAGCCAATTCAGCTTTGGTGAGTGGAAGTCCATGTTGCTGAGCCCATACATAACCTCCACCCCTGCCACCGTAGGCACTTTGTTCATGAGGCCATTGGGCAATGACGGGAATGGTTGGGAAAAGAGACATGTTTCCACAGAACATGTCATCCTATCCTCTTTGTTGTTAAAATCCTCCTGTGCTAAGGACACCCTTTGGTGAGCATTTACATGAGACACAAATATTTTCACTTGTTTCGCCCATTCAGAAAGGCTTATCCACATACCTCTTCCCCATACCTCTTTGTCACCAATTTTTCAATCATGTTCCTTCTAAGTCCCCAACTATCCAGCCAAACCATTGGCCACAGCCCATGAATCAACATACAATCAAACATCTGGCCATTTCTCCTTCCAAGCTAAGTGAACAACCAGGTGCACTGCTCAAAGTTCTGTCCATTGGGAGGATTTTCCTTCACCACTGTCCTTCAGGGAGGTCCCAGAAAGGGGCTGTAGTGCTGCCACTGTCCAGTTTAAAGTGGTGCCTGCATATAGTTCACCATCTGTAAACCAGGCTTGAGTTTTTTGTTCTTCACTCAACTGATCATAAGAAACTCCCCATGAAGCCATAGGTACAGACTGGGAGAGGACAGGTAATGTGACAGGAGTGGAGACCATGGGCATTTGGGCTACTTCCTCATGCAACTTACTAATGCCCTCAGGTCCTGCACGAGTCCAGTCTTGTATATACCACTTCCATTTAATGATGGAGTGCTGCTGTGCACATCTAAGTTAATGGCTCTGTGGGTCAGACAACACCCAGTTCATGATGGGCAGCTCAGGCTATATTGTGACTTGGTGGCCCATAGCTAAGTATTCAGTCTCTACTAAGGCCCAGTAATAAGCCAAAAACTGTTTCTCAAAAGGAAAGCAGTAATCTGCAGAGGATGGCAGGCTTTACTTCAAAACCCTAAGGGTCTACACTGTGATTCACCAATAGGGGCCCGCCAAAGACTCCAAACAGCATCTCTATCTCCCACTGACACTTCAAGCACAATTGGTTCAGCTGGATCATATGGCCGAAGTGGCAGAGCAGCTTGCATGGCAGCCTGAACCTGTTAAAGTGCCTTCTCTTGTTCTGGGCCCCACTCAAAACTAACAGTTTTTTGAGTCAGTTGATAAATAGGCTGGAGTAGCACACCCAAATAAGGGATATGTTGCCTCCAAAGTCCAAAGAGGCCCACCAGGCATTATGTCTCCTTTTTAGTTGTAGGAGGGGCCAGATGTAACAACTTATCCTTCACTTTAGAAGGAATATCTTGACATGCCTCACACCACCGGACCACTAGAAATTTCACTGAGATGGAAAGCCCCTGAATTTTTGTAGGATTAATTTCCCATCCTCTAGCACAAAAATGGAGCCCTGGTGGTGAAATGGTTAAGAGCTAGAGCTGCTAACCAAAATGTCGACAGTTCGAATCCACCAGTTGCTCCTTGGAAGCCCTGGGGGCAGTTCTACTCTGTCCTGTAGGGTCAGAGTTGGAACGGACTCAACAGCAACAGGTTTTTTGGTTTTGGTTTTAGCACACAAGTGTTTTACTAATAAATCCCAGAGTCATTGACACTTCTCCCTTACTAGGTCCAATCACCACAATGTCATCAGTGTAATGGAGTAGTGTGATATCTTGTGGAAGAAAAAGGCGATCAAGTTCTCTGTGGATTAAATTAAGACAGGGCTGGAGAGTTGATATACCCCTGAGGTGGGACAGTGACGGTATTGCTCGTCTTGCCAGCTGAAGGCAAACTGCTTCTGGTGTTCCTTTGAAACCAGAATAGAGGAAAAGTCATTGGTCAGATCAATAACTGCATACCAGGTACCATAAGATGTATTAATTTGCTCAAGCAATGAAACCACATCTGGAACAGCACCTGCAGTTGGAGTCACCACCTGGTTAAGTTTATGATAACCCACTGTCATTCTCCAAGAAGATCCATCTGTTTTTTGCACAGGCCAAATAAGCGAATTGAATGAGGATGTGGTGGGAATCACCACCCCTGCAACCTTCAAGTCCTCAATGGTGACAGGAATCTCTACAGTCCCTCTAGGAATGCAGTATTGCTTTTAGTTTACTCTTTTCCTAGGTAGGGGCAGTTCTAATGGCTTCCACTTGACTTTTCCTACCATAATAGCCAGTACTCCACTTACAAGCGATCCAGTGTGGGGGTTCTGCCAGTTGCTGAGTATATCAGTTTCAGTTATGCATTCTGGAACTGGAGAAATCACTACAGGGTAGGTTCTGGGACCCACTGAACGTACTGTGAGATGAACGTGAAGTACGACTCCGTTAATAACCTGACCTCTATACACCCCCACTCTGGTGGGCCACAGTAAAGTTTTGGGTCTCCTAGAGTTAATGTCAGTTCAGAGCCAATATCCAGTAATCCCTGAAAAGTCTGATTATTTCCTTTTTCGTCAACAAACAGTCACTCTCGTGAAAGGCCATAGATCCCTTTGGGGAGGCTGGGAGATAGATTAACAGTATAAATTTTTGCAGTGTAGTGTGGTTCTTCCTCCAGGTGTCCCAGTCTCCCCTTCATTCAAGGAGTTGAAGATGTAAACTGGCTCATGTCTGGGAATTGATTGATGGGCCATGACTCTCCATTCTGGCAATTTGCGTTAGACTGCCATTCACTTGACCCAGCCGCTTGTAAAGATCAAGTAAATATTTAGTAGATTTCCCATCTATTTCACTCCTAGGGACACCATGACTAAGTAGCCAATGCCATTAGTCCATATGAGACAGACTGTTCTGGTTACTGCTTTGACTCCACTGTCCATTACAGTAACCAGGACCACCTTGTCATTGTCAATTGAGTGCCACCACTTGGCCCCTACCACCAGGGTCCAATAAGCCCCAATTGTAGTTAGGTGTCTAAATTCAGTTAGGGCAGTTCCCACTGTCAGATCTCACGTACATAAAATAGCAATCGCAGCAGTCTTCAAGGATGCTGGGGCTCCTTTCACAGATTTTTTCCTCACCATTGTGGTAAAAGGTGTGTCCTCCGGGCACTCCATGTGTGGGTCTGTGGATCTAACCTGATAAATCCACTCTAACATGCCAATTTCCCTTAGCTTTTTGATACCTCCTTCTACAGTATACCAAGGCAGGTCTGGTACTTCAACTTGATTTAGTGTAGGCCACTGCATAATCCATGCTTCAGTGAACCAACCTAATAAACTATTAGATCCTTTCCTAACCTCTCGACCAGAAACATTGAATGAAGAATCTGTACTTAGTGGGTCCATATGGATAAACTCAGACTGATCCAACTTTATATTCTTTGCACCATTATCCCACACCCTTAATAGCCATTCCCACACATATTCCCCAGATTTCTGTTTGTACATATTAGAAAAGTCAAGTAGTTCTTTTGTAGTGTAGTGTACCTTCTCCTGGGTCACACTTTGTACTTCACCTTTTGGGGCTTGCTGTGACTTGAGTCTAGTTGTAGGTCTAGAAGCAAAAATGGTGGTGGAGGTGGGTCCTGGGAATATTCAACGTTTTATAAGACATCTACCCCATGCAAAGACTCAGACACTGCCCCAGGTGATATCTCAGACAAAGGCTCTTCAGACACTGGATTAATCTCATCAGATGGCAGTGGAGGGGCTAATGCTTTTACTGGACATGGTGGTTTAGCAGACAAAGATAGAGCAATCTCTTCAGATAGGAGTAAGAGGGCTGGTTATGTTGGCAGGAGTGATTCAGCAGAATTTAGGGGCTCAATATCCCCAGCTTCCTGATTATCTTCCCATGTGTCCCCATCCCAATTTTCAGGATCCCATTTCTTCACAGTCAGTGCCCTCACTTTCACTTCAGACACCATTTGAGGTTGGGAATTCAGTTGGCATAATTCAGCCACTCTTAGGATAAGACTCTGGATCTGGTTTTTGGCAATATAAGCTCTGTTACTACAAGAAATAAGGCTTTCTTTCAGGGCACAAGTGACAACTTTGAGGTCTTTTATGCAGCCTTGAGCTGTGACTCTGAAGCCCTGAGCTCATCTCTTTCTTTCACCATTTTGTCTAGTGAAGGTAGGACCAACCAACCAGCTTCATTATACTTCTCATTCTGACAAAACTGTAGAAGAGTATCAAACGTGATTACTCAGAGCCTCGCTTCTCACCAATACTTGATCTATTGGTGGTAATATTTTGTATATTAATATTGCCACCTCATGCCATGGATTAGCAGCACCCGCTTTACTACTGGAGGCAGAATCATCACTGCCTTTAAAACTAGTCAGACTTGAGAACCAATTTAGAAAACTCATTCTTACGATTTTGTTTAGTCACTCTCAGTACCAAATGTCTTAGGCTGGCTTCTTTAGAGAAGCAAAACTAGTGAAGCACACACACACATATATAGAGAGACAGACAGAGATTTATCTCAAGGATAAATGGCTCGTGGTTGTAGAGGCTGGCAGTCCCAAATCTGAGGGTCAGGCGTCAGGCATCAGGCTTCTCCGGACTCAAGCAGCTGCAGGGGCTGATGAACCCAAGATCAGCAGGTCAGATGGCAGGCCACTGGCCCACAGGCTGCAGAGGCTGGTGAATCCTAGATCAGCAGATAAGACAGCAGCCTGCTGGCTCACAGGCTGTGGAGGCCAACGGATTTCAGTATCGGCAGGTAAGACAGTAGGTAGATGGCTCACAGGCTGCAGAGGCTGATGAATCCCAAGATCAGCAGGCAGTATGGCAGGCAGCTGGCTCAAGTCCCAAGAATTAGAGGTCAGATGATGACAAGCCTGATGCATGATCCAGAGCAAGTAAGTGAACTTTGCAAGAACGTCCATATATATATTGGATGTAGGCCACACCCCTGAAGAAACTCCCCTTACAACTGATTGGCTGATGACATCAGATCACATCAGGGAGAATGACTACATCATTACATAACTGCCAAATTACGTCATTACATAACTGCCAAACCACTGAAAATCATGGCCCAGCCAAGTTGACATACAACCTTAACCATCACAGATGGATAATATTGGAGAAGGAGTTTAGGAGGAGAAAACGATGAATTAATTTTCAGTGGTGCTGAGTTGAAGATACCCATAAGACATAAGAGTGGAAAGGTTTAATGCACCATTGGATATAGGGTTCTAGAACTCCAAAGAAAGATTGGAATAAGACAATCAGGTTTATAGGTTCTTGGATGAAGGCTAATGCCATATAGTGGATGAGATTGTCCAGTATGAGTGTGGGATTTGAAGAAAGCTTGATCTCAACTTTGGGGAACCAGATATTTCTTGGTTGGCAGAAGATGAGCCATAAAGAAAGAGCCATTGGAGACTTATTATTAATTCAACAAGTGCTTATATCATGCTTCCTATGTGCTAAGCACTGGTCCGAGCACTTTACAAAAACCAAGTCATGGAAAGACAGACAAAAGAGTATGGTGTTCCTTAGCAGATAGAGAGTGGTTAGCAGGCACTAGGGGCACCTGCTAAGAAAAGGACTGAAAGATACTCACTGGATTTGTATACCAAAGGAGCCTTGTTTGATTGACTTGGGACCCATGACTCAAAAATGAGAGCCCTGACTGACATGCACAGTTTTCTAAAACAGCCTTTGAAAGCATCTAGCACAATTGTTGACACAGAAGTTGATTTATATACAAAGGTTAATTGAAACTGTACACGGAATATAAGCAAGCAAAACTGTTTGCATTGCTGTTTCCAACTTTTGTTTTTCTTCTTCATCTGAATATTTTACTGAAGCTTCTAGGTGTAAAAGCTAATCACAGAATTATCTTGTCTTTTAGTTAATTTTATGTCGTCATTATTATGCTCCTTTTTGCTTGTTTTATGTTTTACAGATAAATAATTGCCTTGATCGTGGCCATTCACCCTGAGTAAATATGTTCTTGTTTTGGAGTTGATCTCTATTAACAATAATGTGTTGTGGCTTAGATTGAAGCCTGAAGAACACCTGCTGCTGCAGTGAGCCAGTCTTCTGAGCTGTTTCAGCCAGAAATGAAGTCAGTCCAGCCCTTCTGGGCTGCAGAAGAACAGAAGGAAATGTCAAATAGTTAAAGATTATAGCCTGCATTGAAATGGAGGTTCTGGCTTGGAATTCTTCACAACAACTTCAGGTATTTCTGCTATTAGGAGTCCCATGGGCCTTACGAGGCCCTGAGCCAACTCAGCGTTCTTTGCCATCAGCAGCTGAGGCCAGAGACCCACACCAAGGAGCACATCTTGGAACTGCTGGTGCTGGAGCAGTTCCTGACCATCCTGCCTGAGGAGCCCCAGGCATAGGTGCAGGAGCAGCTCAGAGTATAGAGAAGAGGCTGTTACTGTATTGGAGGACTTGGAGAGGGAGCTGGAAGATCCAGGAGGAAAGGTGAGATAAGGAAGAAATTATCAGTTATCAGAAAGCAGTCATTATTTCCAGAGAGAAAAAAATTGAGATAGCCTCTCAAGTGTACTGAGAGGAAAATGGCCAACATGTACTGCTCAGTTATGTTCCCCACATAAGTACTCCTCTGTCCTTTTATCCCCTGCCCTTGCAGATTAAGTGACACTCTGCTTTCTGTTCTCTCTTGAGATCTTAAGCTCTAGGACTCTGAGCAAATACTACCCAAGTCAAACAGTATCTAATTGTCCCCAGGTCCCAGCCCTCCTACAGAGAAGGAAGTGCCCCAAGGGTAAATCATTTATCTGGCAGCAGCACAGGACTCACCTGGGGTCCACCTCCAGCAGTAAAGGCTCAGCTCCACTCTGAATCTTGGGAGTTGTGTCCTACTTGGGAGAAAGGTGAGGCAGAGTTTACACTGGGGAGAAGCTAGGAAATGCTGGTGTCGTTTCCAAATAAACCTCATCACTAAAACCTTTGCCTACCTTTCACTTAATGCCTGTTCTACTTTTAACCTGTTCCTCTAAGCTTCTCGTTTAAACCTTGATTCTGATTCATTTCTCCCTTCATCTCTTTACATTAAAATTATTGAAAAATCCTGCCACTCTGTATTTCATATTGCATGGTTAAGTTTCTCCATTCTACCTTCTACCAACTTCCCTGACACTGACCTCCTATCCCAGAGGCAGGAGAACATTTTTCTGTATTGAAACCAATAGAAAACAACCCAAAGGCTACATGTAATAGAATAATAAAACATGTTCAGATAGCACGTTTTTTAAAAATGAGAGTAGGAAACAAACTTTAGTAGTGCATGCTCATTGGAAAAGCACACAGACATACTCAAATGGAATTATATCATACACATTGTTTATCACTTGTTTTTTAATTTAATATTACATCACGGGCATCTTTCCAAGACAATTACATGTAATATATACATACAACTATTGTATGTTTCACTGTATATGTATCGAATTATTTTTCAACTAGCCCTGTAGGGTTTTAAGTTGCTTCTTTTTTTGTTTTTTAAAATACCTCCAGAAAAAAGCCAGATTCTCTTATCTTTCTTTTTTTAACTTTTTATTATTAAAAATTTTAAGCATATGTAAAAGTAGAATTGCATAATGAATCTCCAGGGACCTGTTGCTCACCTTCAGCATGTTGTTTTGTTTATAACTCTACTTATTTTCCATATGATTTTTAAAAATATTTTATTGTGTTTTTGGTGAAAGTTTACATAGGAAATTAGGTTCTCATTTAATAATTTCTAAACATATTGTTCAGTAACATTGGTTACATTCTTAACAATATATCAGCATTCTTGTTCTTTCCATTTTGGTTGTTATGTTTCCATTAATCTAGCTTCCCTGTCTCCTCTTGCCTTCTCATTATTGGTCTAGGGTCATGTTTACTATTTGGTTTCATCTAGATGATTATTTTGAGAAGCACAGTACTCACAGGTGATATTATCTATTTTATGAGTCAATCTATCATTTGACTGAAAGGTGACCTCCAGGAGTGGTTTGAGTTCCAACTTTAAAGGGTATCCTAGGGCAATAGTCTCGGGGGTTCCTTTAGTCTCTATCAGTCCCATAAGCCTGGCATTTTTTTAGGAATTTGAGTTTTGTCCTACATTTTTCTCCCATTCTATCTGGGACCATCTATTGAGTCCATGATCAGAACCATCAGTAGTGGTAGCTGGACACCATCTAGTTCTTCTGGTCTCAGGTAGGTGATGTTGTTTGTGTAGACTATTGGTCTGTAGACTAGTTTTTTCTTTGAGTCTTTGGTTTCCTTCTTTCTCTTTAGCACTGAACAAGTAGAGACTAATAGTTGTATCGTAGATGGCCACTTGCAAGCTTTTAAGATCCCAGATGCTACTTACCAAACTAGGGTATAAAGCATTATCTTTATGGACTGTATTATGCCAATTGACTGAGCTGTCCCATGAGACTATGGTCCTAAGCCCTCAAATCCAGTAGACCGATCCCATGAGTTATGGGAAGTATCCATAACTGTGCCCTTTATGTGTTTTATTTTATACTTGAAAATATATGCAGCCCACATAAACATGTATATACTCCATATGATTTTGAAGCATATTTCAGATATCATATTTTTTTCAGCTGTACATATTTTAGTTTGTAAATCTAAAGATATGAATTCTTAGAGGCATAATTAAAAGGATTCTTTTTTTAATCATAACCATAATACTATTATCACACCTAAAAAATGAACAATTCCTAAATGTCATCAAATTTCCAGTTGTCTCAAAGATGACATAAACTTTTTGGTCATTTTGTTTTTAAGCTTATTTGTTTGAGTCAGGATCCAAAAAAGAAAACACATTTGTGATTGGTTGATATATCTCTTTTTTTTAACATAAAGGTACCCCCTCCATCTTTTCTCTCCCCTTTGAAGTTTTCTTGTTGAAGAAATCAGGTTGTTTGTCCTGTAGAGTCTCCCACAGTCTGAATTTTGATGCTTACATCCTATGTGGCAGTTTAATGTGTTTTATTGTCCTCTATTCTCTGTAAGTTGTAGTCAATCTAGAGGCTTATTCAAAATTGAATTCAATTGTTTTGGCAAGACAAGTTTAATTATTTTAGCACGGTGCCATATTCTATCAGGAGCTTATAATATCTGAGTGTCTCTTTTTCTGTGATGTTAGCAGCTCTTGATGTTCAATGCCTGGATCCAGTGATCCAGTAATCCAGTTGGAGTTCCAACATGGTGATATCTGTCATTTCTTCTTCACTTAATAATGCTCCCATATTTCTATAAAGAAGCACATCCCCTGATCTCCTGTTTGGTTACTCAGTGATTTGTAATGGAAAGGCAAGATAATCATTTAACTTCCTCCCTACCTTGTTTTTTTTATCAGTTTTCAAAACAATGAGTTAGTTTGTTATTTCTACAACAGTGTCGAGTTTCTATTATTAGTAGTAGTATCACTAGGAACTCACGGATTTATGCATATTTCATGTATTTCAGTCCATTATACTTACTATTCTTATTGAAGCTCATGTTGTCTCATCTTTGGCAGTATGAGCCTCTTTAGTTTGGTTCCTGAATCTTTGTGACATTAGCCTAGTATTCCTTGATAGCTTTGTTGTTATTTGGTATGACAAGATATATCAGGCACATGTTATAATTTTCCTTCCCTAGTTCTGGAATCAGTCATTTTTCCAACAAGCCCTTATACTGTTTGGTGGGAAATGGTATTTCAAGACCAAAAGTAGGGCATTAGGAGTATTCATTGCTTTGTTGGTTATTGTTCCTTGGCCTTTTCAGTGGTCAGAGCTAGGGAAAAAAAAATTAAGAAAAAATATGTATCATGGGTTCACGTTGATAGTTCCAATTCAAATCCATTACTTATAGGGTCTTTACTTAATCTCTTATCTTTCATCTGTATCTACTTTTGGAGAATTCTCTTTTCAAAGACACCAGGAATAATAGAGTATCAAATAATTACTCATTTGCTTTATCCCACAATGTATATACAGTAGCCTCAGAATAATAATATCAGTATTACCATCAACAATATAATTAACTATAAACAGCATAATAGTGGTATGTGCATGTATTTTCTCTTTTTTGTCCCTAAGGTGTATCTCACTAGATATAATACAAAAAAATTACTGTTTTAAAGACACTTGAAATAATTCCTCTTTTGTGTGGTTATGCCACCTGTGGATACACATTTAAGTTCAGTTTGTTTCATTTCATTTTAAATGTTTAGTGATCATTTTTAAAATTTTATTTTCTTTAATTATGTAAAAATCAGTTTGGTTTTAAAAGTTAAATCTACAAAGTAAGATATTTTCAAAGAAATTTAGTTCTATTCCTGCTCCCTCCTTCCTACTCCCTTCCTTCTCCATAGATAACCTTTTCTTCCTCTTTGCTTTTATGGTTTATCTTTTCTTTTCTTTTTTTTTAAATATAAGCATATGTATACACATATACAGCCCTCCTTTTTTTTAAATGGTAGCACACTATAATTTAAAAGCCAAAGACTCTTAATACACGTTTGTTTTATGTGAAACATTTACTTCTCTTATCTCTTTCTTCTAGCATGTACTTCCAATAAGTGCCTATTGAATGAGCAAGTGAGTAGGTAAGGGATATGTGAATGAGTGAATTATACTGACATTTTCACAGTTTCTTTCAGATGATTTGATCAAAATGGAGAATGAGAAAGTGCTTCCAAAGCAGAAGAAATCTGAAGGAATAACATGCCAACAGGGAAACACTATTAGAGTTGATGGCACTATTCCTCAGAACTCTGTATAGAAGTCCAGAAACATCAGGGAAGACTAGAAGGATATCCAGAAAATACCACAGGAATGGCATAAGTGTGATGAATGCGGAATGAGTTTCACTCAGAACCCTATCCTTACTTAGCATCAGGGATTCACGCCAGTGGGAAATCTATGAATGTGATAAGGGTGCGAAAGCCTTTACTCAGAGTGCAGGCTTCATTGAAAATAAGAGAATTCACACCAGAATTAGATCCACAAATGTGTAGAATATGGGAATGCTTCCAATGCAAACATTGGGCTTATTCATCATGAGAGAATCTATACTGGAGAGAGACCCTATAATAAATGTCACAAGCGGGAAAGTTTCTGGTCAGTAGTCAGCCCTTAACCAGCCCCAGAGACTTCACACCAGAGAGAAATGTTCAGTGTAACAAGTGTGGGGAGGCTCAGAACTCAGAACTTTTTAATCATCTCAGAATCCACGTTGGAGAGAAACCCTTTCAGTGTAATCAGTATAGTAAAAGTTTTAGTAGACACTCATCCCTTATTAAACACCAGAGAGCCCACTTGAGAGAGAACTTAGGAAGTTGATAAATGTGGATGGCAAAGGCTTTGAAGAGCAGCACATCATCTAACATTGAAAACTCATAAATGGCCAGCATCTGAAATTGGCAAGGCAAAATTTCTTTGTACCAGATCACTGGATGAGTTTTGAATGAGAATTGGCCCTTCACAATGTCCAAAAAAGTCCTGTCAGATGTAACACAGCGTCATTCACTTTTGATCAAATAAGCTACATTATTTTAGTGATTTAAAAGGCAGCCTGTGGACTACCAGTTTAGGTTGCCATATGTTCTAGCAGTTTCTCCAAAATGCAATTCTTTTTTTTTTAAATTTTTTTTATTGTACTTCAGGTGAAGGCTTACAGAACAAATGGTTTCTCATGAAACAGTAGTACACATATTGTTTTATGACATTGGTTAACAACCCCACAACATGTCAACCCTCTAACTCCTCAACCTTTTTTTTGGTGAAAATACACATAGCCAAAGATATATCATTTCAAAAATTTCTACATGCACAGTTCAGTGACATTTACTACGCTCTTCCAATTGTGCTGCTATTCTCACTTAAGATGAAGGCTTACACAACAAAATAGTTTCTCATTTAACAGTTACTACACATGTTGCCCTGTGACAGTGGTTAACAATCTCACAACACATCTACAATATCCTTACTCAACCTTGGGTTCCCTGTCACCAGCTTCATTGTCCCCTTCTGGCTTCTGGCCCTTGTCACTGGACTGCTGAACCTCATTAGTCCCATTTGGTTTTACAGGGCTGTCCACTCCCAGGCTGAATGGTGAACCTCGAAGATAACTTCACCACTGAGCTAAGAGGGTGTCTGGGGGCCATACTCTTGGGGTTTCTCCAGTCTCCCTTAGGCCAGTAAATCTGGTCCTTTTTTTGTGAGTTAGAATTATGTTCTACATCATTCTCCCTCTCTGTCCAGAAACCTCTGTTGTGATCCTGGTCAGAGCAGTCAGTGGTGGTAGCCGGGCACCAGCTAGCTGTACTGTACTCAATCTGGTGGAGGCCTTGGTAGCTGTGGACCATTAGTCTTTCGGACTAATCATTTCCTTGTATCCTGTTCTCTTCATTCTCCCTTGCTCCTGAAGGGATGAGACCAGTGGAGTATCTTAGATGGCTGCTGACAGGCTTTTAAGACCCCAGACACTACTCACCAAGGTAGAATGTAGAACATTGTCTTTATAAACTGTGTTATGCCAGTTGAGCTAGATGTTCCCCGAGACCATGGTCCCCACAGCCCTCTGCCCAGCAATTCAGTCCCTCAGGGAGTTTGGATGTGTCTATGGGGCTTCCATGACCTTTCCTTGTACAAGTTGTGCTAGTTTCCCCTGTATTCTGTACAGTCTCACCCTTCACCCAAGATACCACTTATCTATTGCCTATTTAGTATTTCCCCCCCACCCTCCCATCCCTGGTAACGAACAAATATTGTTACATTTTGTGTGTGAACTTTTTCATGGGTTTTTACAATAGAGGTCTCATACAATATTTGCCCTTTTATGATTGACTTATTTCACTCAGCATAATGTCCTCCAGTTTCATCCATGTTATGAGATGCTTCACGGATTCATTGTTGTTCTTTCTAGTTGCATAGTACTCCATCGTGTGTATGTACCATAGTTTGTTTAGCCTTTCATCTGTTGATGGGCATCTAGGTTGTTTCCATCGTTTTGCTATTGTGAACAATGCTGCCATGAACATAGGTGTGCATATGTCTATTTGAGGGACGACTCTTATTTCTCTAGGATGTAGTCCTAGG
This sequence comes from Dugong dugon, assembly GCA_030035585.1. NCBI lineage: Eukaryota > Metazoa > Chordata > Mammalia > Sirenia > Dugongidae > Dugong > Dugong dugon. The sequence goes on along the minus strand of CM057464.1, from coordinate 38,785,148 downwards.
AGTGGAATTGCTGGATGGAATGGTATGTCTATTTCTAGCTTTCTGAGGAAGCGCCATATCATTTTCCAAAATGGCTGCATCATTTTGCATTCCCACCAGCAGTGCATAAGAGTTCAGATCTCTCTGCAGCCCCTCCAGCGCTTGTTATTTCCAGTGTTTTTGATTTGTGCCAGTAATGCCGGGGTGAGATGGTATCTCATGGTGGTTTTATTTGCATTTCTCTAATGGCTAGTGATTGCAAGCATTTCCTCATGTCTGTTGGCCATTTGAATGTCTTCTTTGGTGAAGTGTCTGTTCATTTCCTTTGCGTATTTTTTAATAGGATTATTTGTCTTTTTGTTGTAGAGGTGTTGGATTTTCTTGTAGATTATGGAGATTAGACCTTTGTCTGACTTGTACTATCCAAAAAATTTTTTCCCAGTCTGTAGGTTCTCTTTTTACTCTTTTGGTGAAGTCTTTTAAAGAACGTAGGTGTTTGATTTTTAGAAGATCCCAGTTATCTAGATTATCTGTTGGGGTTTGTGTGTTGATGGTTATGGTTTGTATCCTGTTAATGCAATGTATTAAGGTCTGTAGTGTTGGTCCTATTTTTTCTTCTATGAACTTCATAATTTTAGGCTTTATATTCAGGTCTTTGATCCATTTTGAAGTAGTTTTTGTATACGGCGTGAGGTATGCGTCCTGTTTCATTTTTTTGCAGATGGATATCCAGTTTTGCCAGCACCATTTGTTAAAAAGACTGTCTTTTCCCCATTTGATGGACTTTGGGCCCTTGTTGACAATCAGGTGACCGTAGGTGGATGGATTTACATCTGGGTTCTCAATTCGGTTCCATTGGTCAACGAGTCTGTCGTACCAGTACCATGCTGTTTTGAATACTGTAGCTGTATAGTAGGTTCTGAAGTCAGGTAGTGTGAGTCCTCCAACTTTATTCTTCTTCAGTAGTGCTTTACTTATTTGGGGCTTCTTCCCTTTCCATGTAAAGTTAATGATTAGTTTTTTAATCTCTTTGAAGAATGTTGTTGGTATTTGGATTGGGATTGCATTGTATTTGTAAATTGCTTTAGGTAGAATTGTCATTTTCACAATTTTGAGTCTGCCTATCCATGAGCATGGTATGTTTTTCCATTTATGTAGGTCCTTTTGGGTTTCATACAGTAGTGTTTTGTAGTTTTCTTTGTATAGGTCTTTTACATCTCTGGTCAGATTTATTCCTAATTATTTTATCTTTTTAGGGGTTATTATAAATGGTATTTTTTTCCTGATTTCCTTTTCATCATTCTCCTTATTGGTGTATAGGAATCCAACTGATGTTTGAACATTTATCTTGTATCCTGCTACTCTGCTGAATCTTTCTATTAGTTCCAGTAGATTTCTCATGGAGTCTTTAGGGTTTTCTATGTGTAGTATCATATCACCTGCAAACAGGGACAGTTTAACTTCTTCATTACCAATTTGGAAGCCCTTTATTTCTTTTTCTTGCCTTATTGCTCTAGCTAGAACTTCCAGCAAAATGTTAAATAGGAGTGGTGATAAAGGGCATCCTTATCTTGTTCCTGTTCTCAAGGGGAATGTTTTCAGCCTCTCTCCATTAAGAATGATGTTGGCTGTTGGTTTTGCATAGATGCCCTTTATTATGTTGAGAAATTTCCCTTCTATACCTATTTTATTGAGAGTTTTTATCAGGAATGGGTGTTGGACTTTGTCAAATGCCTTTTTTGCGTCAATTGAGATGATCATGTGATTCTTTTCTTTCCTTTTATTTATGTGGTGGATTACATTGATTGATTTTCTAATGTTGAACCATACTTGCATACCTGGTATGAATCCTACTTGGTCGGGGTGTATTATTTTTTTGATATGATGCTGAATTCTACTGGCTAGAATTTTGTTCAGAATTTTTGCATCTATATTCATGAGCAATATTAGTCTGTAATTTTCTTTTTTGTGACGTCTTTGCCTGGTTTTGGTATCAGCGTTATGCTGGCTTCATAGAATGAATTTGCAAGTGTTTCTTCCTCTTCTATGCTCTGAAATAGCTTGAGTAGTACTGGTACAAGCTCTTCTGTAAATGTTTTGTAGAATTCCAGTGAAGCCATCTGGGCCAGGGCTTTTTTTGGTTGGGAGTTTTTTTTTATTACCTTTTCAATCTCTTCTCTTGTTATGGGTCTGTTCAGATATTCAACATCACTTTGTTGTAGTTTGGTTAGGCCGTATGTTTCTAGAAATTTATCCATTTCCTGTAGGTTTTCCAAATTTGTTGGCGTATAGCTTTTCATAATATTCTGTTATAATCCTTTTTATTTCAGTTGGGTCTGTTGTAATGTTCCCCATTTCATTTCTTATTTGGGTTCTTTGTGTCCTCTCCTGTTTTTCTTTTGTGAGTCTGGCCAGTGGTTTGTCGATTTTGTTGATTCTTTCAAAGAACCAACTTTTGGTTTTGTTGATTCTTTCTATTGTTTTTCTGTTCTCTGTTTCATTTCTTTCTGCTCTGATCTTTATATTTCCTTTCTTCCAATGGTTGTGGGCTTTTTTTGCTATTCTCTTTCTATTTGTTTGAACTCTGTAGTTAACGTTTTGATTTTGTCCCTTTCTTCTTTTTGGATATGTGCATCTATTGCTATAAATTGTCCTCTGAGGACTGCCTTTGCTGTGTCCCAAAGGTTTTGGTATGATGTGTTTTCATTCTCATTTGATTCTAGGAATTTTTTGATTCCATTTCTGATTTCTTCTATTACCCAGTGATGTGTAAGCAGGGTATTATTCACTTTCCATGTAATTGATGTTTTTTCCTTGCTCTTTCTGTTGTTAATGTCTACCTTGATGGCTTTGTGGTCAGAGAAGATACTTTGAATTATCTTAACATTGTTGATCTTGTCGAGGATTGCTCTGTGGCCTAAGATGTGGTCTATTCTGGAGAACATTCCATGTGCATTGGAAAAGAATGTGTACTTTGCAGCGGTTGGATGGAGTGTTCTGTATATGTCTTTGAGGTCAAGTTGGCTGATTGTGCCCTTTAGGTCTTCTGTATCTTTGCTGAGTTTCTTCTTAGTGGTTCTGTCCTTTACTGAGAGTGGTGTGTTGAAGTCTCCTACTATTATTGTGGAACTGTCAATTTCTCTTTTCAGTGTTGTTAGAGTTTGTTTTATGTATTTTGGAGCCCTGTTATTGGATGCGTAGATGTTTATTATGGTCATGTTTTCCTGATGGATCATCCCCTTAATCATTATATAGTGTCCTTCTTTGTCTTTTATGGTAGATTTTCTTTTAAAGTCTATTTTATCTGAGATTAGAATTGCCACTCCTGCTCTTTTTTGATAGTTGTTAGTTTGATACATTTTTTTCCAACCTTTGACTTTTAATAAATTCTCATCTTTGTTTCTAAGGTGTGTCTCTTGTAGACAGCAGATTGATGAATCCTGTTTTCTTATCCATTCTATCACTCTCCATCTCTTTATGGGTGCATTGAGTGCATTTACATTCAGTGTAATTATTGATAGATATGAGTTTGTTGCTATCATTTTGTAGTGCTTTTTTTAATGGTGCTGAAGTTTTCTTTGTTCTTCTTACTCTTTTGTGCTGAGTTACTTTTGTTTGTGGATTTTTTTTTCATTTCTTTGTTTTTGTAGGTTTTGATTTTGCTGAGACTTTATGTGTTTCCTCTTTTTTTTTATGAGTATGTTTGTTAACTTTCATTGTGGTTACCATGAATTTTACCCTTATCTTTCTAAGTTTGAAGCAGTCTGCCATTACTTGGTATCGCCTTGCCTTCCTCTCCATTAGAAGGTTCTTTGCTTATGCCATTTATTCCCTCTTTTATTGTTTTGATGTTGTTGTCATTTACTGATTAACTTCTCTGATTCCCCATTGTATTTCTTTTGGTTTTGGATAGTCCTCGAGAGTTCATTTCCTAGATTGGTATCTGGCTGGTACGATTCTGCATCCTAGATTCTGCCTGTGAGCTGAAGTTGTTTGTCCTCAGATCGAAGAACTCCCTTTAATAATTCTTGTAAGTTTGGTTTGACCTTTACATATTCCCTTAATTTTTGTTTATCTGGAAATGACCTAATTTCACCATCAAATTTGAATGAGAGTTTTGCAGGATATATTGGTCGTGGCTGGAAATTTTCTTTCAAGATTCTATATGTGTCATCCCGTTGCCTTCTTGCCTGCATGGTTGCTGCCGAATAATCTGAGCTTAGTCTTATTGTTTCTCCTCTGTAGGTGACTTCTTGTTTTTCACGAGCTGCTCTCAGGATTCTTTGTTTGTCTTTGGTTTTGGTGAGTGTGATTATGATATGCCTTGGTGATTTTCTTTTGGGGTCTCTCCTATATGAGGTTCGTTGAGCTTCTTGGATGGCCAGCTTTTTATCTTTCATGATATTGGGGAAGTTTTCTGTCGGCAGTTCTTCAGTGATCCTCTCTGTGTTTTCTGTTTTCTCCCCCTGTTCTGGAATTCCAATCACTCAAAAATTTTTGCTTTTGATTGTATCCCACATAACTCTCAGGGTCTCTTCATTTTTCTTTGTTTTTTTTCTGAGTTTTACTGAAACAGAGTTGTATCCAGGTGTTTGTGTTTAATTCCACTGATCTTGTCTTCCACCGTTTCAAATCTTCTTCTCAGCCCTTCTATGACACTGTCCATTTCTGAAATCTTGTTGTTTATCTTTTGGATTTCTAATTGTTGTCTTTGTATAATTTCTAGTTGTGAATTTGTTTTGGCATTTTGTTTTGCATTATTTTCCTGAATTCTTCCAATTTTTGGTCTGTATTTTCCATGAATTTGTCTGTTTTTTCCTCATGTTTGTCAGCTTTTTGCCTCAGCTCTTGGAGAATTCTGAGTATTAGAGATTTGAATTCCCTATCAGGTAGTTCTAGTGCATTTTCTTCCACTGGAAAGTCATCTGGTGTTTTATTTTGGATGCCTACTGGAACCATCCTGTCCTGTTTTTGTAAATGTTCTGATATTGTCTGCTGTCTTTGGGGCATTCAGTAGTTATTTTTCTCATTTATTGATTGTAGATTTGTTTGTTTTATCCCTTTTAAAAAAAAAAAATTTGACTATGTCTGAGCAGGCAGACTGTGTGTTCTTTGTTGTTTGCTTGTCTGTGGGAACAATACTTTTCACCTCCTTCTCCAATTGGCAGGGTCAGTCACTCAGATATGGTACAGTAGGGCAGGTCTAGCTGAAGAGGAGTTACTAGGACGGGTTGTTTGTGGCACCTACTACAGCCACCAGGGCAGGTCGGTAATCAGTTCAGGGCAGGTTCCAGTAGGCTGTGCCTGTGCTGCTTGGTGGTGTGATGTTAAGTGCACAGTGCAGGTAGGCAGGATGTAGTGGGGAGATTGTTATGTGTGGAGCTAAGATGGATATGGGAGAGAGGAGAGAGGAACAGGAGCGAAAAACATACAAACAAAGAAAAAAGAATGCTAGGGGAGCTTGCCATTGGAGTGGAGCGCTGAGAGACTATGAAATGGAGAAAAACAGAGGAAGAGGAAGAAAAGAAAAGAATGAATAAATAAAAATTGGAAAGGTTAAAGAACTGCAAAGTTCCCAGTGATCCCACCGGTGCAACTATGAGGTCTGGGGAAGTCACTCTCAGGTGTTGCAGTACAGCCTGGCTAGAAGGCGTAGAGGTATAGAACACCAGGTATTCAGGGAGCAGAAAGAGAAGGAAGATATAGAGAGACAAGAAACTGAGTAATGAAGAAAGACAAAAAGGGAAAAAGAGGGAAAAGAAAACAAAACAAATTTAAAAAAAAAAAGAACAAGAAAAGCCCCCCAAAAAACAGGAAAAAAAAAAAAAAACAATGAAAAAAGAAATGCCCTCAGGGATCCCTCTGCACGTCTGTGTAAGCTGAGGGGGTAGTTTCCTTGCTATGCAGCACTGCCTGGCTAGAAAGGGCTCCCAACTCAAGAAAAGGAAAAGAATACAAAGAAACAATTCAAAACAAACAAACGAGCAAAGCCCTGGGATCCCCCCAGCATGGCAGCCCAGACCAGGAAGCAGCTCCACACTCGAACGGAGCTCCACAGCCCCTCAGGAAGAAGCAAAGATGGCACACGGAGCCAGGTATTTGAGCAAAATGAGGGGGAGGTGGTGAGAGGTAAGAAAGAAATAAAAAGAAGCAGGAAAAAAAAAAAAAACACCAGCAGCCAACAGATGGCACTCAGAGAGGCAGCTAGTGCGGGCTGGTGGAATGTAAGCAGCCGTTGTTTCTCGGACAAGAGACTTGTGTCTGCGGGAAGCAGAGTGGGTCGAGTGTGGGTGAAGAAGGGTAGGGAGTGGGAAAGCGTATATCGCAAATTACTGGAGCTCTGCAGCCCCTCAGGAAGAAGCAAAGATGGCGCATAGAGCCAGGTATTTGAGCGAAAGGAGGGGGAGGTGATGAGAGGTATGGAAGAAATCAAAAGAAGTGGAGAAAAGCAACACCAGCAGCCTGCACACCAGCAGCCAACAAATGGCACTCAGAGAGCCGGCCCGTTCAGGTGTGTGGAATCCAAGCAGCTGGTGTTTCCCAGACAAGAGATTGTGGCTGTGGGAAGCAGAGGAGGCCAAGTGGGGGTGGAGAAGTGTGGGGGGTGGGAAAGCATATATCGCAAATTACCAGTTGTTTTGTCTCCCACTGGAAGCTCCGTGAAGCTGCTTTCTGGTATCCCTTGTTTGCTGGTCTCCGATAGGAGTCCGAGATGGTGGATCCGCGCTGTGTTAGCTGGTAGGGGACCTCTGCATGAATCCCTCCTCACTCTCCATTGTCTGTCAGTTTTCTCACTCCATTTGGTGCTCGGCTAAGTTCTTTATCTCTTCATTTGATGTTTTAGGGTTTCAGGATTGTTGTTTTCTCTGTTCGGCTTAGTTTTTCGGATGTTTGCTGTGGAGGGATGGCGTGGTGCTTCTGCCCAGAACGCCACAAAATGCAATTCTTACAAAAGTTTGGACTGTTGTTTAATAATATTTTCTAATAAAAACAAGTTATGTGTAAAGTACAGATAGCAATATTAGGAGATTAACATATTTTAAATACTGTTGCAGTGATGATGGTTTGTCAAGTCAAATAAAAAACTGATTCAGCATCTTTTCAGTGACAGCAGGGTGAATCCTTGGGCTTTCTAATCCTAGCTTAAGTTTTTATGTACTGTAACATGTAGCACCCAGGCAAGACTACAAACAAGAAAAATGCTTTTTTTTAAAAAAAAAAAAGTGTGTTAATTTGTGTCTTGTGACTTAATTTGCATTAGGAAACCTTAGAGATACCAAGCAAGTCTTCAGAGGAGGGGTATAGCAAACTCAAAAAACATATTTGCTTGTATTAAGGATTCAGGAAAATTGCCAAAATCTTCTGTATTGATTTTGAATTCTCTTGCAGGAGAAAGATGATCAGGTTAATTGTTCATTTTGACCACCATAAACATACTGATCTTTTCATACTTTGAGTATAGTATATTTTAAGGAAAAGCTTAGTAAGCTTTACTGCAAATCGTGTAAATCATCAACTAATATATTTCTAAAACGTCATTAATGTTCACACTACTCATTAAATTATGACTTATGTAATCATACAGGCTTTCATAGCTTGAAACCAACTCTAGCACAAGGTATATTTAAAGTATATAGGAGGAAAAACAAGTTTTATTACTGTTAGGAAAATGTTATTATCTTCTTAGGTGTCGAGAGTTTAAGGAATAGGAATCACGGATGTTTTATGTAATCAGTTACTAACCAGAATGAGGAGCCCTTCTGGCACAGTGTTAAGAGTTGTGGCTGCTAACCAAAAGGTCAGCAGTTCAAGTCCACCAGCCACTCCTTGGAAATCCTATGAGGAAGCTTTCTGTCCTGTTGGGTCACTGTGAGTCGGAATTGACTTAACAGCAGCAGGTTAACCAGAATGAAGTAAGTGGTTGATTTATGGTTAACTTGACTAATTTCTCTTCGTATTTGGATATTAATATATTTCTGTATCTTGCAAATTATTTTATCAGCTATGTATTTCATAATCCTCATTAGTTGAGGAAAAATTTCTAGCTTCTAGAGTAAATCCCCAAGCTACTATTTTTGTAGTTACTTCCAACCCTAATTAGGAGCTAGTCAGTTTAATTCAACAAAAATGAATTAAATACCTATGTTTAGTGCAATGTGAGCTGCTATAAAAATTGCATAGATAAGCAAATCATGATACCTGTCTTTCAAAAAATCTGCATTGTAGTAGGTGAGGGGAAATACTAATAACTGCATTTGTTTGGAAGTCCTTTCAGTTGTAATAACAGATTTGGTCCATGATAGAGTTAGGACATGGTAGCTAATTACATATTTTAGCCTGAGAGCAGGTCTCAGTACGTGCAACGTGGTGTGACTGAAGCAGAGACAGCCTACAGTCTTATTTTCTTAAAGAACCAGAGAACAGAGTTTGGGGCAACTGCATCAACTAGAAAGTGGGGGAGGGGAGAGTGGAACTCCCAGAAAGGAGGGAACCAGAAAAAGGGAGATCCAAATTCTGTATATAAACTCTGTTCAAATTTCCCATTGATCCTTGAACCATGCATGCACAGGGTAGATTGCAGGTAACTCAGTTAAGGCTAAAGTAACAACTGAGATTTTAGCTGCCATGTACCACAGGTGTGACAATTTAGGTAAAACAAAGTTAGCCACCTTCTTAGAAAAATCAGCTTTTTGGAGGAACATAACAGAATCCACAGACTCTACAACATATTCCCTTTTCCAGGATTTAATCCAGAATTACTCAATGTACGAAGTGATGGGAAAATCTTATTCATATTCAAGAAAAAAGAACCAATGGAGACTGCTGCTAAGATGACCAAGTTATCACTTCTAAAGTGTTGAAATCCACATGGAAACCTGTGTCTTTGGAATGTTAGTTAATGGACAAAAATATACTGAGTGCATATTAGATATTATTCATCAGTGAACAAGTCTCTTTCCTCAAGGAATGTACATTCTAGAGAAGGGGGGGCTGACAAACAGAAACATAGATAATTGCTTCTGATAAATGCTATCAGGAAAATAAAATAGGATAATGTGATAGTAGTATTGGAATGTGATAAAGGGCTACTGTAGGATAGTCAGGGAAGGCCTCTTTGAAGTGCTAACATTTAGTTGAGGCTTAAAAATGAGTTGGACAGACTCTAACATCTGGAAGAAGAGTATTTGGGACAGAGGTAACAGCAAGTGCATATTGTAGATAGAACAAGCTTGATATGTTTAAGGGACAGGTGACTAGAATGTCTGAACAAGGAAGAAAGGAAAAGAAGAAAGCAGGTAGGGGCTAAATCATGAAGGGCTATTTAGAAAAGGAGTTTGACAGATAAATGACACTGATGTCATTTGATTTACATGCTGAAAAGATAATTCTAGCTACTGTGGGGAGACTGGACTAGGGACAAAAGTGAAAGCAGAGGGAAAAACATTAAATTGGCAAATGTTGTGTTATGTATATTTTTACAATTAAAAACAAAACTGATAACAGAGGCATCAGTTAACAGGCCATTATAGTTGTCTAGGCAAAAGATGATTGTGGCTTAGACTAGGATGTTTACAGTGTAGATAGAAGCAAGGGATATTTGTTATGCATTTTAGAGGTAGAGCCAGGAGGACTTGGCTTTGGATTGGTGATGGGAGGAAAGAGAAATCAATGATAATTCTTATTTTTATTACACTGTCCATCTAGATATATGGCAGCACTGTTCACTTAAATAGGAAGCCTCTGTGAAACAGCTTTTGTGGAAGAAAAATCAGTGTTTTTTTCCTCAGACGTTTTAAAGTTTGAGGTTTCAATTAGGCGTACAAATGGTGATGTGGAGGAATCAGATAGATGAATCTGGTACTCAGGGAAAAAGGTCAGAACTAAAGATACAGTATTAGGTGCCATCAAATACAGGGCTTGTTGAGGTTAGGAACAGATAGTAGAGAAGAGAGGTTGACAGGCCAGAGATCTTTCACTTTGCAGTAATCTTTCGCTCTTCCTACTGCCTCTTGTTTCTCTCCAGTCCTCTGTCCTTCTCAAAGCTCAGTGATGCTACAGCACTAAGTTTCTGAAGTCCAAAACATAGTCTCTAATTATTTTGCTCATGCATTTGATTGTTTCCATCCACATCTGGAATTTAAGCTACAGGAACACAAGTACCTGGTCTGGTTCACTGTGGTATTACCTAGGCCTAGAACAGTTAGCTCATAGTGAGGACCCAATAAATATCTATTGAATGAATCAATTTTAAAATGACATAAAAACATGAAGGTGTTAACTAAGAGAAAAGAAGGGGTAGAGACAAGTATGCTGCAGGCAATAGCTTGTGCAAAAGACCGTATTTGGGGAGTAAGCAGGGTACCTTTAAGGAAATGAAGGCTAATATGGCTGGAATGAAGAGATTTAGAGCTCTGGATGAGACTGGAAATGTAGCAGAGCTTAGAAGCCATTTAAAATTTTTTTGTTCAACTTAAAGAGTATTGGGAAGATGTTGACAGATTTTAAATAGAAAGTCAGGGGAATTAGATGTTATGATCAGTTTCCTTTCTGAAAAGCTAATTATGGGCTTCAATGTGAAGTTAATAATGGAAGCAGGAGACCAGTTAGGGTACTATTGCAGTAATCCATTTGAAAGATGAGGATAGCTCAGTCTAGGGTGATGGAGGTGAAGATTAGAGCTATTTTAGAGGTAAAATTGACAGGATTCAGAATTGAGTTGACTGTAGGGAGTGAAGGAGAGCAAGATGTCATGAATGATTCCCTGTAGCTGGTATGTGGGACTAAATGGTTAGATGCTGTTCATTGAGATGGAGAACACTGAAAGATGACTAGGTTAGGGGGAAAATGGTTATCATGAGTTTGGTCTGAACTATGTAGAGTTTAAAATATCTTTTGAGTCATTGTGATGTAGTGAATTACTTAATATGGCCCTTCTAGCCATACTCTTTGTAACTCCCACCAAATAACCGAGTGGGACTATGCAAATGAGGTGCTGTGGCCCACCCAGGGGATTGGATAGCTTGCTAATACGGTAAAGAAGATGCATGGTACCCTTGTGGGGGTGGGAGCATGCAAATAAGGTGTATGAAGCCCTAATGAGGGGATTGGTCAGTTTTGCCATCTTGCTAGGCTTAAAGGGAGACATGGAGAGAGAGAGAGGTGCTGTACATGGAAGACAGAGAGAGACAGCAGAACCAAGATAGGGAGGGAGAGCTGTAACACTGGAGATGTCAAGAAGTAGCATCAGAGAAACAGAGGCAGCAGAACCAGGAGACTGGTAGGAGACAGCAGAACCAGGAGACTGGTAGGAGACAGCGTGGTAGATGTGCCAACCCACAGAGCTAAACAGCTAAGCACCTTCCTAGTGGAGTAGGGTGCCTCCGGGCACTTATTGGTGGAGCTAAAAGAGCTTCGTTAACACTTGCCCGAGTAGGGCAGAGGCCAGACCAAGGGGCCAAGGGCAAGGGAGAGGCCTGCTTGTGGCTCGGCTGAGAAGAGGCCATCCTGATCAAAGAACTGTATCCTGAACCTGAACTGTAACCTATTATTTCCCTAATATACCCCATAATTGTGAGTATGGTCTGTGAGTTCTGTGTGGCCATTGCAACAAACTATTGAACCCAGCAGAGAAGTAGAGAGTGCAGCGTAGAAGGGCAGCTGGTGTCAGAATTGGTAAAAAGGTTGGAGGGTAGAGGCATGTCTGACCTCAGCCTCATAGGAATCAGCCTTGGGCTGTTGGTGCTGATAATGATTCTCTTTCCCCCTTGTGAAGTTAGAGGAGGTCAGACAACACCCCTATGCCATTTTTACGGTTGGTGTCAGGAGCGGGATTTGTTACAATGGCTCCAGACTCATGGAAGCATGGTACTTTGTAAGAGAAAGAACAAAGGGTCATGCGAAGCGAAACTTTTGATTCTTAGATGGTTACTTTGGTTGTGGTTACCTGTAATGGTTGAAAGGAAAGTAAGAGATGTTATGCTGCAGCTGAGGGGAGAAAAGCCACATCTGGAGTGGCCTGGGCCAAAAAGTTGATTAAACAAGACGATTGACAGGGGGCCAGGGTCTACTGGTTCCACCTAGCCAGAGACTTGAGGCCATATGCATATGGATGGGAAGATAGTCAAGGGGTGGAGAAGAGAAACAGGAATGTTATAAAAGGGTTATGTGCTTATTTGAATGAACTATGGATATTGAATGTTTCTCCTATCTAGTGTAAAACAGAGCTAAAAGTATGAAAGAAAGAATATTGGGTATTATAAATTACAGAGAGCTGTAACTCTGCCTTCGGCAAATCCTTGACTGCATGTGCTAAAACGGGAACTAGGATTTGCCCTAAAGAAACACAGGCTATTCATTTCAGTGTAGTAGCCCAGTGTATACCTGAGCACCACCCTAACCCTTTGGAGTTAGGAAATTTGCATTTGAAAAGACATGCAGACTCACCCAGAGCTGCTAGAGAACAGGAGATGTGCATTTGAAGGCAGGACTGCAGAAAAAAGTAACTGTTTTGCTTTTTGAATTTCCAGCAAGTGGTTTGCCTTAGGGTGCATTGAGGCTGGAAAAGTCAGTGCTTATCAGAAGAACTCCCTTACAGGACTAAAAGTTAAAGGGAGCTGGCAAGTAGACAGCCTGGTATGCTTGCTCGCGTGATCACTTGGGTCCACTTGATGAGAGGAAGAAGGGGAGGTGCAGTAATGAAGAGACTGGCTGAGTTTGGACATGTTCCATTGGTGCCTGTTGACCTAGCCTATGGGGGCTAGGGATGAGAGAGAAGGGGCTGGCTGGTCTAAAGTGCCTGGAGGTGTGTAGACTCCCGAGCCTACCTACGACTGGTTCCCACTGACCTGGCCTACAGGGGGTAGCGATGAGCTGACAAGAACCCGAGTGAATGAAGAGAAAGATGATTGACACCATGTTATTGTTGTTATTAGGTGCCATAGATTCGGTTCCGACTCATAGCGACTCTGTGTACAATAGAACAAAACACTGCCTGGTCCTGTGCCATCCTCACAATCATTGCTATGCTTGAGCCCATTGTTACAACCACTCTGTCAGTCCATCTCATTGATGTTCTCCTTTTTTGCTGACTCTCTACCTTACCAAACATGATGTCTTTCTCCAGGTACTGGTCCCTCCTGATAACGTGTCCAAAGTGTGTGACACAAAGTCTCACCATCCTCACTTCCAGAGAACACTCTGGCTGTACTTCTTCCAAGACAGACTTGTTCATTCTTCTGGCAGTATATTCAATATTCTCCACCAACACCATAACTCAAAGGCATCAATTCTTCTTCAGTCTGATTATTCATTGCCCAGTTTTCCCATGCATAGGAGGTGATTGGAAATACCATGGCTTGTGTCAGGCACACTTAGTCCTCAAGGTGACATCTTTGCTTTTTAACACTTGATAGAGATTTTTTGCAGCAGATTTGCCCAATGCAATATTTCGTTTGATTTCTTAACGACTGCTTCCACGGGCATTGATTGTGGATCCGAGTAAAATGAAATCCTTGACAGCATCAATCTTTTCTGTTTATCATGATGTTGCTTATTGGTCCAGTTGTGAGGATTTTTGTTTTCTTTATGTTGAGGTGTAATCCGTACTGAAGGCTGTAGTCTTTTATCTTCATCAGTAAGTGCTTCAAGTCCTCTTTGCTCTCAGCAAGCAAAGTTGTGTCATCTGCATATAACAGGTGGTTAATGAGTCTTCCTCCAGTCATGATGTGCGTTCTTCATAGAGTCCACCTTCTCGGATCATCTGTTCAGCATACAGATTGAATAAATATGGTGAAGAGGATACAACCCTGATGCACACCCTTCTTGATTTTAAACCATACAGTATCTCTTGTTATCTTAGAATGACTGCCTCATGGTTTATGTACAGGTTCCGCCTGAGCACAATTAAGTGTTCTCGAATTCCCATTCTTTGCAGTGTTAGCCATAATTTGTTATGATCCACAAAGCTGGATGCCTTTGCATAGTCAATAAAACACAGGTAAACATCTTCCTGGTATTAGGCTTTCAGCCAAGATCCATCTGCTATCAGCAATGATATCCCTGTTCTAAATCTGGCTTGACTTCCAGACACCATAGATAGCTGCAATTTGGTGGCTTGCTCTGGACTGGACTTTGTTTATAAATGCTGATGGTCAAAGTTCCAAACGGAACAGGAGATTCTTCAAGACCAAGGAACATGCTTGTCTCCACTGAGTACTGGTTTGATAGGGATGGCCGATTTAAACACTGACTATCTAAAACGGGGAGATAAATGTAACTGCACTCGTCCAGGTCTGCTCAGTTCTGCTAGGAAGACACAAGTCAGATGAAAGCGAAGAAGCTTTATTTAGTTGGCCAAGTAAAGGAGCACACTGGAACTCGTGTTGCCACGGTGGCTCCCTGAACAATGAATGGCTGAGGGGGTTTATATGGGTAAAGTAAATTGGGTGTGGGGTCTTCAGAAACACCTTAAGGTGAGATCAGCTTGCTGATTGGCTTGGCCCCAGAAAGGCATTCATGGGGTGGTCCAGTCTTCTACACTTGCACAGTTTGGAAGGCAGGGGCCACAAAGATGGGGTTTTGCCTAGGGCTGGGGTATAGACGGGGATGTGTTTTTCAGTCTCTGATGTAAGTAACTAGTCCAAAGGACACGATTGCTAGTACTGCGCATGTCAGGGGGGCCAGATCTGGTTTTTGCCAGTTTTAGCTGGTCCTGCAACCCCAGTCTCTCGTTTTTCTCAAGTGACCCAGAAACAGGAATCATACCTAGTAAGGAGATAGCTTAAAGACAGGGAGTTAGTTCCTATATCACAGAAGATGGTGAGCACAACCCTTTGCCTATTCAAGATGGCGGGGCTGTGCTGCCGGTCTCATAAAGGCGTGAAGTGGCAGACTTACACGGTTCTGTGAGCGTGTGTACATTAAATTCAGGGGACAAGGGAGGGTCCCCACTGAATAGTTTCCTCTTTTCCTGATGGGACTAGGAAGAGAGAATGGAGGAAGATGTTGATTGTATTATATGATTCAGCTATGAGTGCTGAGTGTTAACAGGGTTAATAGTGATAGTAAAAACTAACTGTAGAAGCTGTGTGTGAACGAGTGGACTAAGGGGGAGGCACTGCTGGACTGGAGTACAGTGGCCAAACTTAGTCCCTTAAAGGTTTTGCTATGCTGATACCTTGTGAGGCTCAGAGCAAGGGAATAATCTTCTTTTAGTTAAATTTTATCAGGGGCCAGAAAGTGAAGCGGAGATGACTTTTGGAGAACCTCATCAGATAAGATGGACACCTGCAGCAGACCTGAATGGCTGGTACCTGAGTAACCTCACCCTTAGGACTCTTTGCCCTACTGCAGGACTAATTGTTAATGACTGTTTGGACTGGTAAAATGATTGGGAGGGGGAAGTTAATCCTTCAAGTATGAAAGGGGCCATGGATAGAAGAGCCAGGGTGTGGCCTGCGGTGCAGTGAATTACTTGATACGGCCCTTCTAGCCATAGTCTTTGTAACTCCCACCAAATGTCTGGGTGGGACTGTGCAAGTGAGGTGCTTGTGGACCACCAAGGAGATTGGATAGCTTGCTAATAATGTAAAGAATTTATATACACAGCACCCTTGTAGGGGTGGAACCATGCAAATAAGATATAGGGAACCCTAATGAGGGATTAAAGGGAGACAGAGAAAGAGGAACTATAACACGAAAGACAGCCAGAGACAGTGGCACAAGACAACAGTAATCAGGAGACCTGCGTGAGACTGGTGCAGTGGGGCTTGCCGATACACGGAGCTAAGAGGTATAACACATGTCTGAGTAGGCCCCCAGCAGAGCCCAGTGGCAGCAAGGTCCCAGCCACAGAGGGCAAGAAGAAGCTGTCCTGATCAAGGAACTGCGTCCTGAGTTGTCCTGTTATTTCCAAGTCAATCCCAATCCCAAATTGTGCCCTGTTACTTCCCTAATAAAGCCAGTTAACTCATTAGTTCTGTGAGACATTGCAGCAAATTACCGAAACCAAACACAGGAGAGACATTACTGAGGGGAGGGGGAATAGTGGATGTTAGTTATGATGGAGAGGTACAGCAGTTTGGAAAAGTTGGACATTTGGGACATCTCTAGTGTTATGAGACATTAGCGTTGTGCTAATCCTTATAAAATAAATTACTAATTTTAGTAGCATGCCAGGTTTTATGATTAAAAGCAACAAACAAATTCTGCTATACCACTTAATACACTCTGTGATACATCTGAGGGGCACCTTTTCTATCCCTGGTTCTCCTAGTGGTCACCTCCATACCATTAAACAAAATGCTGCTATTACTATTTTTAGGTTTACTTAATTTGGACATTGTCCATTGAATTCTTGCTATATTAGATTGGAATTTAAGTCATGTACAAATTACTGCCATCGAGTTGAGTCCGACTCAAAGCAACCCAACACGACAGAGTAGAACTGCCCCACAGGGTTTCCAAGGTGGCTGGTGGATTTGAACTGCTGACCTTTTGGTTAGTAGCCATAGGTCTTAACCACTGCACTACTATTCTCAGTTCCTGCTTTTCTCACTTGAGGGGCGGAGGGGGTGGGGGTTAAATTCTTTATCATTTTTTAAACAAGGGTTTTTTCAGTACATACCCTAGCAAAATCATAGCATATGCCTAGTTGTATGGCTCAGTCTATGTTTAACAGCATGGACATGTCTAAATATTCTTCAGCCTTTTCCTCAATCCATGCTGCATACCTTTAAGATAGATCAGCTTCTTGACCTGAGCAAAGAACTGTATCAACTTTCATAAATTAGATACAAATTGATTCTTTAAAACAGCTGGTTGTAGACTCTCCCATTAGAACTGTGAATAGGAAGCAAAACATTTCATTGCCTCCATGTGAACTCTGAAAGTCCTTCCTTTATTGACATATGGTACCTGTGTTTTTTGCCATACACTTTCTAGAAGCTCACAAAATTCACATCACAAAACTCTTTTTGGCTTCTGGTTTCAAATCTAAATGAAATACTTCTTTTGTAATCACTAATGATTATGTAGAGTTTAAAATTAATCTTTTCTTTCCTAACATGAGAATTAAAAAGTTGACTATGTGTTAAGTAAGGAGCCCAGGTGGCACCTGGTTAAGTACTTTACCGCTAACCAAAAGGTAGGGGGTTCGAACCCACCAGCTGCTCTGTAGAATAAAGACCTGGCAATCTGCTCCTGTACAGATTACAGCCTAAAAAACCCGAAAGGGCAGTTTTTCTACTCTGTCACATGGGTATGCTCTGAGTTGGAATTGACTCATCAGCACCCAACAACAATAACAAGTGTGTCAAATATCATATTGAATTTAGGTACTAACATTTTTCCAGATAAGAAACATGGATTCACAATACAAAAATGTCATTTGACAACAGTTTTTTCAGTAGTTTCCTCTGGGTCCCATGCATGGTTTGATTTTTTAATGCTTTCATGTCTAGCTCTGATTTGCTTTCATGCCCAGGGTGATCACTTTTAAAGAAATTGATTAGGAACCATAGTTCATAAAAAGATTACATAATAATTCCCATTAATAATGGCACCTCAGTATAGTTTTTAGTTTGTATGTTTATATTTTGAGTGAAGTTGAGCATTTTTGCAGATGTCTGAGAGCTGCTGGCATTTCTATTCTGTCAACTGTTCATTTCTTTTGCCAGTTTTCTTTATTGGGTTAGTATTTTCTTTCCACTTTTTAGGAGCTCCTTATATATGAGGGATGTTAGCCCTTTGTGATATGTTGCAAACTTTTTTCAGTGTGTCATTTGTCTTTTGACTTTTCTACTGATGTGTTTTGACAACCAACACATTTTATTTTTACGTAGTCAGACTTACCTTTTTTATTTTTTTATTTTGAGCATGGTTAGCTAAGGATTCTTCACTCCCAGGTGTCAAAATTATTACTCATGTTTTCTTATAAACATGTATGGGTGCATTTTTTACATTTAGGTCTAGGATCCATTTGGAATTTATGCTGATTGTGATGTGTGGTGGGAAATATGAATACAATTTTATCTTTCACCAAATGATTTTAAGTTGTCCCAATAAAACTTATTTATAAGCCCTTATTTCCCCATTGATTTTAGATGCCACCATAATCATTTACTAAATATCCATATATACCTGGGTCCATTTCTGAACAATTTTTTGTCTGCTTATGCATAGATATCATATTCTTTTAATTCTAACAGCTTTATAATATGTTCTAATAATTGATAAGGCTGCCCCTTACCATTGTTTTTGCAGGGATTTCCTGGCTATTCTTACTTTCCCATATGAACTTTATAACCAGTCTAACTCCAGAACAGTGTATTTGTTGGTATTGTATTGGGATATTATGGTTACAAACATATTTTAGGAAGACTGGCATCTTTATTGAGTCTATCCAAGAACTGTATATGGCTTTCTGTTTAAATTTACACTTGATCTTTAAGGAGTGTTTTAATGTTTCCTTATATAAGTTTTACACATTTCTTAAGTTTATTCCTAAGTATTTTATCTTTTTTTGTTGTTGTTATTGGAAATAATGGCCTTCCATTTTATCTTGTAAATGGTGATCACTGGTTATGTGTATACATGAGGGCTGTCAATTTCAGTGTGTTAATTTTATATCCCACTACTTTACTAAATTATCTTTAGTCTCCCTCATTGAATTCCATTGGTTTTCAAATGTAGAATATATCGTCTGAGCATAAAAGTGAATTTCAAGAGCATTGCTGAAGGTGGGAAAAGTAGGCACAAAACTGCAGGTTGTCCCTTGAGGAGTGTGTGTGGAAGAGGCCCTGCCCTTTACAGCCAGGAACCGCTGTTCAGTAGGGAAGGCCTCAGGAGATCATCACATTGAGGCACTGCAACCGCACTGCCGCAAAAACCCAAATAAGATGAAAGTGAAGGGTGAAACAAATACCCCGTTGCACCAGTCAACTGGGACTCATGGCAACCCGTGTGTTATAGAATAGAGCTGCTTCATAGGGTTTTCTTTGCTGTAATCATCTACCAAAACAGATCGCCAGGCATTTCTTCGGTGGCACCACTGGGTGAGTTAAAACATCCAACATTTACTAGTGGACAGCAAACTTCACAGATGCCAAAACCCAAATGAAAGTGAGACTGAAGAGTAAAGGATTTCCCTATCTTCGGATCCGCTCTGCAAGCGTCGACCACCAATCCGGTTGAGGAACTCGGGGGTAATGGCCGGGTAAAGAGGAGGACAAAAAGAAAACAATTCCGTTTGCCTGGGGGCCTAAGAGTCCCCAGCCGTCCTTTTGCGTAGGCGCGAAGAAAAACTACCGAGTTGAAAGCATCCCTCAACCCCCACTTCCTAGAGTTCCCACGGAAGTGCGCCGCATCTGGTGGAAAGAGCGTGCCCTCGGTTTCGCCGATCGCTTCCGGCCTTTGTGGGTCGCTCTTGGAGGGTTCCGGACTCCGAAGGGGTTGGACACATCAGCTCTTCGTCCCTTTGGAAGTAATCCTTTCCTGGATCCTTGGGGTCGCGGGTGAGCGAGCCTGTGTTCCGTGGCCGGGAGGAATGGGGATGGCATGGGGCTGCGGTTGCCTGGCGAGGGGTTGCTGCGTTCCCACGGCCCGGGCCCCTCAACGCAGCCGAGGGTGTTGCGGCGTGGGCTCCAGTCTTCCCTTGCCCGGGTGGGGCCGCAGGACGTTCCTGTCCCCGGAGACCATCTCAGGAATAGAGTATATTCATGATGGGTCCGTCCCGGGTCTCCGTGGCAAGTACGGGTTGTGCGCCCCATCTCCTCTGGGCTTGCCTTGGGCGGTGTTCTCTTCTTGTTTTCGTCGCCTCTCGACGTTTCTGACACTCCTAGTTCACAGACGCTGACCGGCTTACTAAGGAGCCTGCCTGGCAAACCACAGAACGCGATGGCAGAAGAAGGCCTTAAAGAGCAACGTCTCCGGCCTTTTCACTTTATCAATGAAAAGTGAGGAGAGGAGCATAGAGATTAAGTTATGAAGAGATAAGTTCATGTGGCTTAGCTGCTTTTAGGGCTTCGTGGTTTCCTACAGACAAACATCTGGGCATTAAAAAAAAATTTTTTTTAAAAGCAACCAGGCGGGGATGCACCAGCCTTTTATTATTATTACTTGCACTAAATATTTATTTTATCCTAATTAATTGTTCTTTATTTTAGAACTAAATGTAAATAGGTTTTCTACTAAGTCTCACTCTTCCTTCTTAAAGGGCTGAAATAACTTGGCTCTTGGATCTTTTAGTTTTTCTCTTTTTAAGTTAACCTACGGTATTTGAAAAGTCTTTTGTATCATAGTATTTCCCTGAGTATAATATATTAGAGACAGATTTACAAGGCTTATATTTAAGTTTTTAGAATTAGCAATTTTTATTTAAATAGTTTGTGTTAATGATGGTTTATTCCTCTGGTTCACCCAGGTGAAACTTACCAGGGAATATCTTGCTTGAAACACTGGTACAATTTTGATACAACTGTAATGGCAGCTACTTGGACTGTCCAGGCCCATGTGGACCAGGATGAAGTTTTGGAAGTAAAGATAGAGAAGGAGGAGGAGGAGGAATATAAGTATACCACCAGAAAGGATCAGAGCCTGCAAAAGAACAACTCCTATAGCAGAGAGGTCTTCCGACAGTACTTTAGGCATTTCTGCTACCAGGAAACATCTGGACCCCGTGAGGCTTTGCGCCAACTCCGAGAACTTTGCCATCAGTGGCTGAGGCCAGAGACCCACACCAAAGAGCAGATCCTGGAGTTGCTGGTGTTGGAGCAGTTCCTGACTATCCTGCCCGAGGAGCTCCAGGCTTGGGTGCAGGAGCAGCATCCCGAGAGCGGGGAGGAGGCTGTGACTGTGCTGGAGGATTTAGAGAGAGAGCTGGATGAGCCAGGAGAGCCGGTGAGAAAAAAGATGTGGTTTCTGTTTAAGAAAAGATGAATCGTGGACTTCTAGGCCAGAATGAGACACTGCATTGTTTCACAAAGCTCCATCTCCATTAAAGGATTAAAATATGATGAAATTAAAGTCACTATTTCAGGAGAATGAGATGTAGCAGCAGAGTGGAAACTTGGTGGGGAGGGGCAGGGTGGGGGACCCATGCTTCTTTGAGTAGTAGAAGGCCTAGTTAGGTTGGAAAGCTGAGTTCTGAGTAGAAGAGTTGAAAACAGAGTCCTGGACCTTGAATGTCAACTTCTGGAATTTAGATTTTATTCTGTAGGAAGGAGGTTCTTAACCTTTTCTGCTTGCGTGTAAATAAGCTTTACTAACTCCAGGGTATAAAAGAGGACTAAATTACGTAGGACTGTTTTGTTTTAATATGGATAGAAGACAGTGGTTCTCAAAACAGTGGCGATTTTGTACCCCAGAGAACATTTGACAATATACTAAGACGTTTTTGTTTGTCATAAGTAAGGGGTGCTATTGGCATCTAGTGAGTAGAGGCCAGGGATACTGCGAAACAGCCTACAATGCACAGGACAATCCAATACAACAAAGAATTATCCAACCCAGAGTGTTGATAGAACCGAGGTTAGGAAATCTTGATGTAAGGCGTAAGAAACATAATTAAATAAAAAACAGTAATATAAGATGTGTAATCTAGCATTGGAATACAAAGTAGACTACAGAAGGAAGGAGTATGTGGCGAGAATTTCTGAGTTTGAAACAGAGCCATATAAGAGTAACTACAAAGGATGAGACATGTCTTAGGTCATAATTAACTAGAAATGATGACAGGTTAGATCTGTAACGAAGAAAGAACAAATGGAGAATTCTTTACCATGCAATCTCTTCTGAGCTGAGAAGCATCAGACATTTCAAGCTTGAAAGACTAGCATAATGGAGACACTCCTAAAAAGACTGTAGATCAGGGGACTTCTAGTTTAATTGGCATAATATAGTCTATACAGAAAATGTTCTACATCCTACTGTGGTGAGTAGTGACTGGGGTCTTAAAAGCCTGTGAGCAGTCATCTAAGATACATCTACTGGTCCCATCCCAGCTAGAGCAAAGGAGAATGAAGAAGACCAAAGACACAAGTGAAAAATTAGTCCAGAGGACTAATGAAACACAACTACCACAACCTCCACCAGACTGAGCCCCAGAACAACTAGGTGGTGTCCAGTTACCAGCACCGACTGCGGTGGCAGGGATCACAAAGAGGGTTCCTGACAGAGTGGGAGAAAAATGTGGAACAAAATTCAAATTCACAAAAAAAGGCCAGGCAGAAAGGGACGGGTTAACTGGACGTAGTATGGAAACAGGGATCTCTAGAAGGGGAGAGTGCTGACACATTGTGGGGTTGGCAACCAATGTCACAAAACATTGTGTATTAACTGTTTAATGAGAAACAAATTTGCTGTGTAAACTTTCACCTAAATCACAGTAAAAAAAAAAAAAGGAAGAAAAGTCTGCAGGGGAAGATGGATTGGGGAATAGTTCATTCGTCAGCAGATATTTATTGAACATCTGTTTTGCATCAGGCATCCATCTAGGCACTGGGGATGCAACAGTGAACAAAGCATAGAAGGTTTCTGCTCCCCTGTATAGTCTACTGAGGAGAGACAGGAAATAAAATAACAAACAGGTAATATGTCAGTGGTGATAAATTCTGTGGAAAAAAACCATAAAACAGGGTAAAGAATTAGTGAACACAATAAGGGTTGTACTATTCATAGAACGGTCAGGAAAGGTTTGACATTTGGGGCAGGTAGGTGACATTTAGAGCAGATTTCTGAATTAAAAGAGCAAGCAAGCCATGCAGCCATCTAGGATAAGAACATTCAGGTAGAGAGAATAGTAAGTGGAGAGGTCCTAAGGTGAGGATTTGCTTGTCATTGTAGAAGAACAGCAAGGAGGAGATGGAGTCAAATAGGTATTGGGATCAAATCATGTAGGGACTTCAGGTGTTTATAAAGATTTTGAATTTTATTCTGATTAAAGTAGAAAGTCATTGGAGAGTTTGGAGAGGACGAGAGATTTAATCTGAATTAAGTTTTAAAATAATCACTCTAGATAAGTTGACAAAGTTCTACAATAGGGGAGGGGAGGACAAGGAAGCATAAGGGTCAAATGTAGCAGCAGGGAGAGCAGTTTGGGAGGATATAGCTATAACCAGTAATCTAGGGAAGAAGTATTGGTGGCTTGGACTAGAATAGTAGCAGTGAAAGTGGTGAGCTGTGTTTGGATTCTGGATATATTTTGAAGGTAGAGTTTGACAGGATTTGTTTTTATATAGCATGTAGTACGTGGGATGTGAGAGAAAGTGAGCAGCTAAGGATTATGCCAAAGTTTTTGGCGTGAACGTCAGGTAGAATGGATTTGTCATTCACTGAGATGGGAAAGACTGGGAGAGAAGTAGGTGAAGGGACAGGAATCAAGAGTTGGGTTTTGGATGTGTTAATTTTTAGATGCGTATTAGAATCCCAGTGGAAAAGTTGAGCAAGCAGCTTGATATAATGAATTGGAATTCAGTGGAGATGTCTGCACTAAAAAGATAAAATTGGGGGTTGTATTTAAAGCCATGACACAGGATGAGATCATCAAAGGAGTAACCAGCAATGAAAACTGAATTGTGGCCAGGGAGGTAAGAGGAGAACTAGAAGAAAAATGGGATACTTCGGTGGAGGGAAAAGTAACTTGGTTTTAAAAATGTTAAGTTTGTATTGCCAACCACTTGTCTCTCTAGAAGCATGCCAGGGGCAGCTAGTAGAGTTGACAGCTTGATTTCTGAGGCCCAGCCAGAGAACCAGGGATAAAAGACACAGCTCACTGTACTGGCTTTTTTTTTTTTTTTTTTTCTTTTCTCTTAATTTGAGGTATCAAAACATCTATTTCTGTACATCTGAGATAACATTCTGCTGATTCGTTTTCCTAGTCTGGAAGCAGAATTAAAAAACCGTGTCAGGGAAATAGGGGCAGTTTATGGCAGTGACCTCTGACTTAAACATTTAGCCTTTGAAGGGAGTGTGGGAGTCATTTGGAGGGCCTGTTGTATGCTAAGGCCCTGTTCCTGGTGCTTCACATACATGATGTCATATAATGTCAGAGAGATTGAGTAACTAGTCCAGAGATACTATACTAAGAGACAGAGTAACTAGAGTGAATCCAAATCCCCGCTTTTTCACAATTCTCTGGAAACCTATTATTTTTAAATGCAGGAGGGAATGGGCCCATGAAAGAATGGGAGTTGCAGAATGAGTGAAGTTGCTGAATAAAGAATTGAAGGAGCAAGGGTCAGAGGGAAGTTGAAAGGGGTGGGATTGAAGTCCCAAGTAAAGTGATCCTTGAAAAAGAGAAATGACGTCTTCCTCTAAGAAGGGAAGCAAAGGAGATTAGGGTAGAGATGGATAAAATGAAGGATGGATGAAGAAGAAAACTCTGGGTAGTTGTTAGGTCAGATAAATAAGAAATAAGATCACTTTCTCAGAGAAAAGTGGAATGGGGACCTCAGAAGAACAGAGACCATTGAGAATACCTTCTGGGGTGAATAAACAACAGATTTCTCTCCTTTCCTCTTCATTTCTCCTTCCTTCTTCAACCGTCATTTTCTTTGTCTTTCTCCTTTGTTCCCTTCTCCTTTATCATGGCTCTCCATCATTTCCCTTTACTTATCCCCTTTCCTGTTCTATTTTACTTTTCCCTTCTTTCTGCCTGTTTTTACCTCCTTTTCCTTCTCTTCTTTCTCCACTTTTCTGAGTATAAGACAAAAATGTAAAAGTGGCACAACCAGCATACATTAGGATTTAAGAGTAGGAGAACTTGCTTCCAGCTAGGGAAGGGAAGATTTCTTAGAGGAGGCAGTATTTATATAGGCCTTAAAGTATGGGTAGGATTATGACAGGCGGATAGCTGGGAGGGAAGATCATTCCAAGCTTCAGAGAGCTGGCTATGGGTCTTTCTCCCCACTGCCATGAACAGGATACCTTTTGTTTTCTGTTATCCAAGGGAGTCTCTCAGTTATATCTCATTTTCCTCAGGTCTCAGTCCACACTGAGGAACAGGAAATGTTCTTGCAAGAGATGGCACCTCTACGAACAGAACAGGAAGCCAGCATGTCCCTTCAGTCTGTGAAAGCTAAACTAAAGTGTGAATCTCCAGAACCTGAAGCCCAACAGGAACAAGGTAAAGAAGAAAGATGTATCTTGAGAAGAAGGGGAAGACAGGGCTAACAGGACATTTTGGGCTCTTTTGTAGCCAGTACTCTCTCTGATCATTAAAGGCCTCTCTAGGAATCTGATGGCCCACGCATAGACTTTCAGTCTGGTTTGCCACTCTTCAAATATTCTTCAAAAACAATATAAAAGTTCTTCTTTCTCTTTATGTTTTTTTCAAATTCTAGTTGTATTTTACTTGAGATCTTCAACTCAAAGACAGTGGGTTTTTTGGTTTTTGGTTTATTGTTATCTTCCATTGTACTGATCTCCCTGCTATTTCTAGCCTTCATCCTGCCAGACATTACCACTGTCTTCCCATTTGACTATATCCCTCCTCCTCTGTTAAAAAGCCTTTGCCCATGAAGTCTGCCAGTAACTGTCAGATGGTTCAGGGGGGAAAGAAATTGTGTACACTTATAAAGAGAAGGAATAATAAAGTAGATATAGCACAGTGTTAAAAGGTGGTGAATGGGTGAAGACCGGGTACCTTCCTTATCAATATTTTATCTATATATTTTTCTTTTTCATTTAATTTATTTAAATAGGTATGAATTCAGTGTTCAAAAACAAAAATTTAAAAGTTATATGATGAAAAGTTTCCATCTCACCCCCTTACCCAGCCATCTGCTTTCCTCCCACACTCTGAAACAGGTTGTCACTATTATTAGTTTCTTGTGTGTTTTTTCCAGAGATTTTAAAAAAATTTATATATACATTTTTCATATTCAGACATTTTTCTCCTCTTTTCACTCCGATGGTAGCACTTTTTTATTTTCAACAGCTTCTTAGTATTAAAATATTCAGATGTACAACACAGTTACTTTAACCAGTCCCCTGCAGTGACATTTAAGTTGTCTTCAGTGTTTTCCTATTACAAATAGTACTTCAGTGAATAACCATGTATGTGAGTATACCTGTAGCATAAATTCCTGTAGTGGAATTATTAGGTCAAAAAACGTATGCATTTGTAATTTTGATAGATATTGTCAAATCACCCCCATAGAGATTTATAATGTATATTCCCAACAGCAATGCATTCTATCCATTTCATATACACAATGTTATATTAATTATGTAAATCCAGTGGGTACAAAATTATATCTCAGTATTTTTACTATTTTCTTTTATGGTGATGTGGAACATCTTACGTTAAGAGCTTTTGTATTTCCTTTCCTGGAAACCACCAATGTTTCTTTGTCCACTTTCTCTTGGGTTGTTGGTCTGTTCCTTAACAATTTTTGGAGTACTTTATATATTAGGTCCACCCTATATTTTAATGCCACTTTCTAGTCATACAGAGCCCTGGTGATGCAGTGGTTAAGAGTTCAGCTGGTAACCAAAAGTTTGGGAGTTCGAATCCACGAGCTGCTCTTTGGAAACCCTGTGGGGCAGTTCTACTCTGTCAGAATCTACTCGACAGCAGTGGAATCTACTCGACAGCAATGGGTGTGTGGTGTTTGTATAGTCATACAGAAACTTTAGGTTCTTATTTTATGTTTTTCATTTGAAAATTTTCATTGTTACCTCATGAGGTTGCTGTTTGCTATAGCAGGAAGCTTGGTAACATTTGTAATTCCTTTGTAGTTGCAGATGTTGAGACTGAAAATGAGTACAGGAATTTAATTCTAAAGCAAGAAGTTTCTGAAGAAATGGAACCCTATGGGGATATATCAAGCAGATTGGAAAGTGAGATGGCTGCTGAGTATGGAGAAACCCATGAACCTAAAGAAAAAATAGAATATCCTCTCGGATACTCCTGGGAAGATAAACAACTCACTTGTGATGATAATGGAGTAAATTTGACTGAGAACTCAGATCTTGCTGAACAACAGAGAATCTGTCCAGGAGAAAAGCCTTATGAATGTGACAGTTGTGGAAAAGCCTTCAGTCAGTACACACACCTCATAGAACATCAGAAGATTCATACTGGAGACAGGCCCTACAAATGTGAAGAATGTGGAAAAACTTTTCGTGGGAGAACTGTCCTTGTTCGGCACAAAATAATACACACTGGAGAGAAACCATATAAGTGTAATGAGTGTGGCAAAGCTTTTGGCCAGTGCTCAGCTCTTAATCAACATCAGAGACTTCACACAGGAGAGAAACACTACCGCTGTAATGAGTGTGGCAAAGCATTTAGCCAGAAAGCAGGCCTCTTTCACCATCTCAAAATCCACACAAGAGACAAACCTTATCAGTGTACTCATTGTAATAAAGGTTTTAGTCGGCGTTCAATACTTATCCAGCATCAGAGAATCCACACTGGGGAGAAACCCTACCGATGTGATGACTGTGGCAAAGCCTTCAGACGGAGGTCATATCTTAGTAAACACCAGAGAATGCATAGTAGGGGTGGTCCCTATAAATATAAAGAGTATGGGGAATCTTTCAGGCAGAACTCAGCTCTTATTCAACATCAGACTATGCACAAAGGAGAGCAGTCTGTTCCTATGTGATGACTGTAGGGAAGCTGTCTCACACAGTGCAGACTGGAGAGAAATACTACCTTGTAATCATTTGGAGCAAAATTTTAGTCATGATTGCTACAAAGAAACCTCCAATATTATATAAAGAACTACTATGTGCTGTTCATTTTGTTAGTGCTCTGGGGAACTAGAAGCACAACACCAGATTCCTTTTCTCAAGCAGTTTACAACCTAGTTTGGGATATATAGGATCTACATATCTAGTTAAGTAAGACTATAGGACAGTAGAATTGAAGGGACAAATCATTGTTGCCCAGGGTGGTCAGGAAATGTATTAAAGAAAAGGGTTTGATGGGCAGGTTTGGAAGTTAAAAGGGAGAAAACTTTAAGATGAAATATAAGCAGAGGCAAGAGTATAAGTGGTTTGGAAGCATCAGTGGCAAGACTAATCTACCTAAAGCAGAGGTTTCAAATTGAGAAGTTGATATCATTAAGATTAGTGTCTTAGGCTGTGTTCTCTAGAGAAGCAAAACCAGTGAAGTGTGTGTGTGTGTATAAATTATCTTAACAGAATGGCTCGTGGTTGTGGAGGCCAGCAAGTCCCAAAGCCATGCGTCAGGCATCAGGCTGGAGACTCTTGACTCACATGGTTGCAAGGGCTGATGAACCCAGATTGGCAGGTCAGACAATAGGCTACTGGCCCACAGGGCTGCATAAGCTGGTGAATCCCAGAATCAGCAGGTCAGACAGCAGGCTGCTAGCTAAAGTCCCAAAACCAGAGGTCAGATTATGAGCTAGATGCAGAATCCAGAGCAAGAGAGAGAACATTGCCAGAGCATTCATTATATATTGGGTGCAGGCCACACCCTCAAGGAAACACCCCTTATTTGAGCAAGGCTATGACTTGAGTACAGTAGTGACTTGACTCAAGATAGACCCCACACTAATCCTGCCTCATTAACATGTAGGTGTTTACAATTTATAATTCATAATTATACAACACTACAAAGTGAAGGACAATTACACAATACTGGGAATCATGGCCTAGCCAATTTGACACATAATGTTAACCATCACAGTTGGGAACATAGCTTGGAGACAGACTGGGAGGCCAGTAATTTCACTTGATAACTGTAAAGCACTTTGCTCATTTAATTCTAAAATACCTCTGTAACTTGAGATTATTCTCCATTTTACAAATAAAATACTCATTGTGATGGTTAAGATTGTGTGTCACCTTGGCTGGGCCATGATTTCTCAGTGTTTGTGATCACTCCCATAATTGAATCTGCTAAGTAGCCAGTCAGTTGAAAGAGAATTCCCTTGGGGGTGTGGCCTGCATCCTAATGTAAGCAGAAATTCTTGCTTTTTGTTCGCTCTGGATCCTGCAGCTCCCTCCGGTTCATCTGACCTCCGGTTCTTTGGATTTCAGCTGTCAGCTTATCTGTCGATCTTGGGATTCATCAGTCCTCCCAGCCTATGAGCGGAGCCATGCTCACCGACCTGCCAATCATGAGTTCGCCAGCCCCTGCAGGTATGTGAATCGGGAGAAGCCTTGTGATCTTGCCTGGCAATCTTGAGATTCATCGTTATTCACAGCCTGTGAGTAAGAGCACTGCTTTCCAACCTGCTGATCTTGGGTTCACTAGCCGCTGCAGCTACTTGAATCAGGAGAAGCCTCTATCCTTATCCATGGACTTGGGATTTTCCAGCCTCTACAATCGTGTGAGCTGTTTCTTTGATATAAACTTCTCTCTGTTTATATGCTTTACTGATTTTGCTTCTCTAGAGAATCCAGCCTAAGACATTTGGTGCTGAGAGTGGTTCTAGAGAAACAAAATTGTAAGGATGAGTTTTCTAAATTGGTTCTCAAGTCTGATTAGTCAAAGATGTTGAGTCTGCTTCTTGCAGTAAAAAGGGCACTGTTAATCCATGGCATGAGATGGTGATACAAATACACAAAATATCACCACCAATAGGTCAGGTATTGGTGAAAGGTGAGGCTCGGGGTGAACACGTGTGATATCTTTTTACAGTTTTGTCAGTATGAGAAGTATAAGCAAGCTGGTTGGTTGGTCCTACTTTCGCTAGACAAACTGATGGAAGAGATGCCCTCAGGGCTTCAGAGGCACAGCTCAAGTGCTGCATAAATGACCTCAAGTCTGCCACTTGTGCTTTGAAAGAAAGCCTTATTTCTTGTAACAGCTAAAATTGCCGAAAACCAAACCCAGAGTCTTACTGTAAGAGTGGCTGAATTACAATGCCATCTCAATTGCCAACTTCAAGAGGTGTCTGAAGTTAAAGTAAGGGCATTGATTGGGAAGAAATGGAATCCTGAAACTTGTGATGGGGACATATGAGCAGATAATCAGGGAGCTCGGGACCCTGAGCCCCTAAATTCCATTGAATCACTCCTGCCAGTAGAACCACTCCCATCTAAAGAGATTACTTCATGTTTGTCTGCTAAACCACCCTGCCCATAAAAACCGTTAGCCCCTCCACTCCCATCTAATGAGACTAGCCTTAGTCCGGCTGCCTCTAAAGAGTCCTTACCTGAGTCATTGCCTGGGGCATTGCCTGAGGCAGATGCTTTATAAGACAATGCTGAATGTTCTCAAAACAATTCCACACTATGCATTCTGGCTTCTGGACCTGTAACTAAAGTCCCAGCTAGCCCCAAAAGGTGAAGTACAAAGTGTGACCCAGGAGGAAGTACAGTATACTTCGAAAGAACTACTTGAATTTTCTAATATGTACAAACAGAAACCTGGGGAGTATGTGTGGGAATGGCTATTAAGGGTGTGGGATAATGATGCAAGGAACATAAAGATGGATTAGTCTGAGTTTATTGATATGAGTCCACTAAGCACAGATTGTTCATTAAGTGTTTCAGCTTGAGAAGTTAGGAAAGGATCTAATAGTTTCTTTAGTTGAATTGCTTAAGCATGGATTACGAGGTGGCCTACACTAAATCAAACTGAAGTACCAGACCTGCCTTGGTATACTGTAGAAGAAGGTATCTGAAGGCTTAGGGAAATTGGCATGCTAGAGTGGATTTATCAGGTTAGACCCACAGACCCACACATGGAGTGCCCAGAGGACACACCTTTTACCACAACTGTGAGGAACAAATTTGTGAAGAAAGCTCCAGCATCCTTGAAGACTGCTGTGATTGCTATTTTATGTAAATCAGACTTGAGAGTGGGAATTGCCCTAAATGAATTAAGACACCTAGCTACAATGGGGCTGATTGGACCCCATGGTAGTATGGGCTAAGTGGCTGCACTCAGTCAACAAAGACAAGGTGGGCATGGTTACAGTAATGGACGGCAGAGTCAAAGCAGTAATCAGAATAGTCTGACTTGTATGGACTTATGGCATTGGCTACTTAGTCATGGTGTCCCTAGGAGTGAAATAGGAAATCTACTAAATATTTACTTAATCTGTACCAACGGATGAATTCTAGGTCAGGTGAACAGCAGTCTAACTCGAATTGCCAGAATAGAGAGTCATGGTCCTTCGATCAGTTCCCAGATTTGAGTGAGTTTAAAGACCCACAACCCCTTGAATGAAGGGGAGGCTGGGTCCCTTTGAGGAAGGACTCCAATACACTGCCAAAAATTTTTACTGTTAATCTTTCTCCCAGCCTTCCCCAAAGGAATCTACGGCCTTTTATGAGAATGACTGTTCATTGGGGAAAAGGAAATAATTAAAATTTTTGTGGATTACCGGATACTGGCTCTAAACTGACACTAATTCCTGGAGACCCAAAATGTCACTGTGGCCCACCAGAGTGGGGGCATATGGAGGTCAGGTTATTAATGGAGTCTTGGCTCATACCTGTCTCACAGTAGGTACAGTGGGTCCCTGCACCCATCCTGTAGTGATTTCCCCAGTTCCAGAATGCGTAATTGGATAGATAAACTCAGCAACTGGCAGAACCCCCACATTGCATTCATGACAAATAGAGTAAGGGCTATTTAGGTAGGAAAAGCCAAGTGGAAGCCATTAGAACTGCCCCTACCTAGGAAAATAGTAAACCAAAAGCAATACCGCATTCTTGTATGGATTGCAGAGATTACTGCCACCATCAAGGACTTGAAGGATGCAGGGGTGGTGATTACCACCACATCCTCATTCAGCTCACCTATTTGGCCTGTGCAAAAAACAGATGGATGTTGGAGAATGACAGTAGATTATTGCAAACCAAGTGGTGACTCCGATTGCAGCTGCTGTTCCAGATGTAGTTTCATTGCTTGAGCAAATTAATACATCTCCTGGTACCTGGTATGCAGCTGTTGATATGGCTTATACCTTTTTCTCCATACTTGTTTCAAAAGACCACTAGAAGAAGTTTGCCTTTACTTGGCAAGGCCAGCAATGCACCTTCACTTGCCTACCTAGGACTACATCAACTCTCAAGCCCTATGTCATAATTTAGTCCACAGGGACCTTGATCGCCTTTCCCTTCCACAAGACATCACACTGGTCCATTACGTTGATGACATTATGCTGATTGGACCTAGTAAGGAAGAAGTGTCAATGACTCTGAACTTATTGATAAAATATTTGTGTACTAGAGGGTGGGAAATTCATCCCACAAAAACTCAGGCACCTTCCACCTCAGTGAAATTTCTAAGGGTTCAGTGGTGCAGGGCATGTCAAGACATTCCTTCTGAAGTGAAGGATAAGCTATTGCATCTGGCTTCTCCCACAACTAAAAAGGAGGCGCAATGCCTAGTGAATCTCTTTGGGTTTTGGAGGCAACATATTCCTCATTTGGGTGTGATGCTCTGGCCTGTTTATCAAGTGACTCGAAAAGCTGCTAGTTTTGAGTGGGGCCCAGAATGACAAGGCTCTGCAACAGGTTCAGGCTGCTATGCAAGCTGCTCTGCCACTTGGGCCATATGATCCAGCTGATCCAATGGTGCTTGAAGTGTCAGTGGCAGAGATGCTATTTGGAGTCTTTGGCAGGCCCTTATTGGTGAATCACAGCACAGACCCTTAGGATTTTGGAGCAAAGCTCTGCCATCCTCTGCAGATAACTACTCTCCTTTTGAGAAACAGTTTTTGGCTTGTTATTGGGCCTTAGTAGTGACTGAATGCTTAACCATGGGACACGAAGTCACCACATGGCCTGAGCTGCCCATCATGAACTGGGTGTTGTCTGACCCACAGAGTCATAAATTTGGACTTGCACAGCAGGACTCCATCATTAAATGGAAATGATATATATGAGATCAGGTCCAAGCAGGACCTGAAGGCACAAGTAATTTGCATGAGGAAGTGGCCCAAATGCCCATGGTCTCCACTCTTGTCACATTACCTTCCATCTCCCAGTCAGCATCTATGGCCTCATGGGGAGTTCCTTATGATCAGTTGACTGAAGAAGAGAAAACTCGTTCCTTGTTTACAGATGGTTCTGTGCAATATGCAGGCACCACTCGAAAGTGGACAGCAGCAGCACTACAGCCCCTTTCTGGCACTTCCCTGAAGAACAGTGGTGAAGGGAAATCCTCTCAATAGGCAGATCTTCGGGCAGTGCTTCTGGTTGTTCACTTTTCTTGGAAGGAGAAATGGCCAGGTGTGTGATTATATACTGATTCATGGGCTGTGGCCAATGGTTTGCCTGGATGGTCAGGGACTTGGAAGGAACATGATTGGAAAACTGGAGATAAGGATTTATGGGGAAGAGGTATATGGATAGATCTATCTGAATGGGCAAAAGAAGTGAAGATATTTGTGTCTCATGTGAATGCTCACCAATGGGTGACCTCAGCAGAAGATTATTTTCAAAGTCTTGAGGGCTAATGTAATGTGTTCTGCTGACTTGCTTGATGCCTCTTATCTCTTCTTTCCTTCCAGTTTCTCCCATTTGTAATGGAAATACCTAGCTTTTACCTGTTCTGCCCTTTTACCTTTGGAAGCAGATAACTTGTCTTAGTCGTCTAGTGCTGCTATAACAGAAATACCACAAGTGGATGGCTTAAAGAAAGAGAAGTTTATTTTCTCACAGTAAAGTAGGCAAAAAGTCCAAATTCAGGGCATCAGCTCCAGGGGAAGGCTTTCTCTGTCAGCCTTCTCATCAGTCTTCCCCCAGACCGGGAGCTTCTCTGTGCAGGGACCCTGAGTCCAAAGGATGAGCTCCTCCCGACACTGCTTTCTTGGTGGTATGCGGTCCCCCATGCCTCTGCTCACTTCTCTGTGTTACATCTCAGAAGAGTCTGGCTTAAGATACCATCTAATCTTGTAGATCTCATCAATATAACTGCCACTAATCCATCTTATTACATCATAGTGTAGAATTTACAACATACAGGGAAATCACATCAGATGATAAAATTGTAGACAATCATACAATACTGGGAATCATGACCTAGCCAAGTTGATAGATATTTTGGGAGGGCATAATTCAATCCATGACACTTGTGTTCTAGATTTCACAGATAAGGAAGAATTTTTGGATTTTGGAGTTGATTTAAGACATTTGCTACGATATGATGGGGTGAATATGTTTTACATGTGGCAAGGACATGAATTTTTGGGGGCCAATGGGTGGATTGTCATGGATTGAATTGTGTTATAGCAGCACTAGATGACTAAGACACCAAGCATGATGTCCTTCTCTAGGGATCAGTCCCTCCTGATAACATGTCCAAAGTACATGAGATGAAGTCTCGCCATCCTTGCTTCCAAGGAGCACTCTGGCTGTATTTCTTCCAAGACAGACTTGTTTGTTCTGGTTGTCCGTGGTATATTCAGTATTCTTTGACAAGACCATAATTCAAAGGCATGAATTCTTCAGTCTTCTCATTCATTGTTCAGCTTTCACATGCATATGAGGCAATTGAAAATATTATGGCTTGTGTCAGGCGCACTTTAGTCCTCAAAGTGACATCTTTGCTTTTTAACACTTGAAAGAAGTGTTTTGCAGCAAGTTAGCCCGATGCAATACATCATTTGATTTCCTGACTGCTGCTTCCATAGGTGTTGATTGTGGATCCAAGTCAAATGAAATCCTTGACATCATCAATCTTTTCTCCATTTATCACGATGTTGCTTATTGGTCCAGTTGTGAGGATTTTTGTTTTCTTTAGTTTGAGGTGTAATCCATAATGAAGGCTGTAATCTTTCATCTTCATCAGTGAGTGCTTCAAGTCCTCTTTGCTTTAGCAAGCAAGAGTGTATCATCTGCATATCACAGGTTGTTAATGAGTCTTCCTCCAATCCTGACGCTTTATTAGACACCAGAAAATCTACACTGGTTGAAAGCCCTATAATATGGTAAGTGTGGGAAAGCCTTCTGCCAGTTGTCAGCCCTTACCCAGTGCCAGTCTTGTCCACACTGTAGAAAAGCATTGTTATTACAATCAGTGTGGCAAAGCTTTCAGTCAGAGCATTGGCCCAACTGAGCACACACTGGGGGAAACATCTTTCCAGTATAATCTGTGGAGTAAATAGTTTATTAGATGCTCAATACTAACTAAACATCAGAAAATCCACTGGTGAAAGACCTTATGATTTTGTAAGAGTAAGAAAAACTTCCATTACTGTTAATATCTTACCTAGTACCCAGATATCGCCAAGAAATTGAGTAAGCTTGTATCAGACAACAGAGCAAATTGTCTATAATAATATATTATTGTTAATAGTGCAATTTATTGGCAGTCTATTATAGACTAGACACTAGCATATACTAATCATAGTTGATTCTCATTATTCACGGAAGTCATGGTCCATAAAGTCACCATGAAGACTTAATTTGTGAATACTAAGTCATTGCTTCTAGCGAAAATACAGGGTTAGGTTCCTGTTAGCTTCTGGTCACTACATTTTCATCAATCAGTACATAACCTTGTTTTATGTGTGTTTCTGTTTTAAAGACACCTTCCTTTATATATATATATAAAACATATAATTTGTTACATGTAGTATTTCTTTAAAATATAACACTAGCTGAGAAGGGTGAACATTTTCCTGACCCTGAGTAATGTGACCATAAATTTTTTTGGCCTTCATCCCCACAACAAGGCTTTCCACTGTGCTTTTTTTTTTTTTAATCAGTCATCATCTCATGATTCTACAAATTTAGCTTCTTTTCCATCACTTCATTATGTAATATAGATGTTACTTTAGCACTTTCTGAAGCAGCCTCACATACAGATTGGTGAGCTTCCTCTTCCTTTTCCTGGATGCACCATATTGTTGATTCATTAACATTGAACTCACAGTCAACAGCACTATAACTCGTGTCTGAAGGAAGCTTACCTAACACACATATTTTCTCCCTAAGGCACATCACAGCCTCTTGCATTTAGGAACACTAGAGCACTTCAGCACTAAGCTTGGGGACCCTCTTAAACAGCAAAATCACAAACGAAACACAAAAATGTGAGAGAGGTGGCAGTAAGTGGACTGTGAAAAGAATAGTTGTTTATGTATGAGAGCTGAAATGAGAGGGCAGAGTGTCACCTTGTTCAATCTCAGCTGGAAACGTGTCAGGCAACTCAAATTTTTCACCACTCTTCACGTGTCTGGCAATGGCCATTAAAGTGCTACAAGTATTGATTTTGGAGTTACAAATAAATTTTAGCAAATAGATGAATTCATAAATATGGAATCTGCAAACAATGAGGATTGACTTGTAGATGAGACAACTGAGGCTCAGTAGAGTTAAGTCATTTGCTCAGGTTCACCCAATTATTAAGTGCCAGAAGAGACCCAGATCCAAATCTCTTGAATTCATACTCTTAAATTGGTGGTCTGCGTCCGCAGCATACTGCCGCTGTACTTATACCGCAAAAATTGGCAACTGCCTATAGCACCCAAAAGTGTTCTTTTTGTAGTTGTGGAAATATGGATTATACCCTTCCCCCATTTTTCTCCCTTTTCATTCTCTGTCTTTTTTTCCTTTATTCATTCATCCTTATACTCTGAATGTTTTGATCTGATCCAAGATGGAATGAAGAGCAGCAGTCTTCAAAGTGGCCATCACTTCCCACAGGGCATCCAGGGTTTATGTAGAAATCTCAGTTTTTACCAAAGACTGGAGTCTGCATTTAAAAGCACAGAAGTGAACCTCTATACATATAAAATATGAGCAAATGTGGTAGATGGGCTATGAAATCTTAGTGATCAGTGGATCCAAGAAATGAGGACCTGTAACCCACAGTTAACAGCCAGCCCTCCCAAAGAAACCACCTGTGGTAAACAACAACAGAACAGCCTAACTGATGTATCTAAGATAGGAATATTTTATTATTTTTGTGAATATGTCCATGTTGGGCAGTTGATCCAAATTTCGGCCAATATCCAAAATGTTAATTTTTTTCTATTGTATTTTTTAAAAATTAGGCTTATAATTTTTTTTAGGCTTATAATTTTTAAAAAGTAAGTAGCATGCCAGGTATTATGATGAAAAACAGCAAACCCTGCTGTACCACTTAATACAGGATACTCCTCAGGGGCACCTTTCCTGTCCCTAGTTCTAGTGGTCACCTCCATACCATGAAATAAGATGCTTCCATTACTGTTTTCTGGTTTACTTAATCTAGACATTGTCAATTGAATTCTTGCTATATTAGATTAGAATTTAAGTCACATACAATCCCCACAGGATGTTTATGTTACTATTCTCAGTTCCTCATTTTGTCAGCTGGGGAAGATTAAATTTTTGATCATTTTGTAAGCAAGGGTTTATTCAATACATACCCTGGCAAAATCATAGTGTATGTCTAGTTGTGTGTCTTAGGTTACGTTTAACAGCATGGACATGTCTAATATTCTTGAGCCTTTTCTTCAGTCTATGCCACATACCTTAAAGAAAGATCACCTTTTTTTTTTTTTTATTTTTTATTGTACTTCAGGTGAAGGCTTACAGAACAAATAGTTTCTCATGAAACGGTAGTACACATATTGTTTTATGACATTGTTTAACAACCCCACAACATGTCAACCCTCTAACTTCTCAACCTTTTTTTTTTTTTTTTTTTGGTGAAAATACACATAGCCAAAGATATATCATTTCAAAAATTTCTACATGCACAGTTCAGTGACATTGACTATGCTCTTCCAATTGTGCTGTTATTCTCTTAAGATGAAGGCTTACAGACAAAATAGTTTCTCATTTAACAGTTACTACACATGTTGCCCTGTGACAGTGGTTAACAATCTCACAACACATCAACAATATCCTTACTCAACCTTGGGTTCCCTATCACCAGCTTCCTTGTCCCCTTCTGCCTTCTGGCCCTTGTCACTAGACTACTGTACCTCGTTAGTCTCATTTGGTTTTATGGGGCTGTCCACTCCCAGGCTGAACGGTGAACCTCGGAGATAACTTCACCCCTGAGCTAAAAGGGTGTCTGGGGCCCATACTCTCAGGGTTTCTCCAGTCTCCTTTAGGCCAGTAAATCTGGTCTTTTTTTTTTGTGAGTTAGAATTTTGTTCTACATCCTTCTCCAGCTCTGTCCAGAACCCTCTGTTGTGATCCCGGTCAGAGCAGTCAGTGGTGGTAGCCAGGCACCATCTAGCTGTGCTGGACTCAGTCCGGTGGAGGCCTTGGTAGCTGTGGACAATTAGTCCTTCGGACTAATCATTTCCTTGTATCCTGTTCTCTTCATTCTCCCTTGCTCCTGAAGGGATGAGACCAGTGGAGTATCTTAGATGGCCGCTCACAGGCTTTTAAGACCCCAGACACTACTCACCAAGGTAGAATGTAGAGCATTGTCTTTATAAGCTGTGTTATGCCAATTGAGCTAGATGTTCCCCGAGACCATGGTCCCCACAGCCCTCTGCCCAGCAATTCAGTCCCTCAGGGAGTTTGGATGTGTCTATGGGGCTTCTGTGACCTTTCCTTGTATAAGTTGTGCTAGTTTCCCCTGTATTGTGTACTGTCTCACCCTTCACCCAAGATACCACTTATCTATTGCCTGTTTAGTATTTCCCCCCCACCCCTCCCATCCCTGGTAACCAACAAAGATTGTTACATTTTGTGTGTGAACTTTTTCTTGGGTTTTTACAATAGAGGTCTCATACAATATTTGTCCTTTTGTGATTGACTTATTTCACTCAGCATAATGTCCTCCAGTTTCATACATGTTAGGAGATGCTTCACAGATTCTTTGTTGTTCTTTCTCGTTGCATAGTACTCCATTGTGTGTATGTACCATAGTTTGTTTATCCATTCATCTGTTGATGGGCATCTAGGTTGTTTCCATCGTTTTGCTATTGTGAACAATGCTGCCATGAACATAGGTGTGCATATGTCTATTTGAGTGTCGAGTCTTATTTCTTTAGGATATATTCCTAGGAGTGGAATTGCTGGATGGAATGGTATGTCAATTTCTAGCTTTCTGAGGAAGCGCCATATCATTTTCCAAAATGGTTGTATCATTTTGCATTCCCACCAGCAGTGCATAAGAGTTCCGAGAAAGATCACCTTCTTGACCTGAGCAAAGAACTGTATCAACCTTCATAAATTAGATACAGATTGATTCTTTAAAACAACTGGGTCACAGACCCTGCCTTTAGAACTATGGATAGGAAGCAAAACATTCCACTGTCTCCATGTGTACTCTGATAGTCCTTCCTTTATTGACATATGGTACCTGTGTTTTCTGCCATATACTTTCTAGAAGCTCACATAATTCACATCACAAAACCTTGGTTTGTTTTTGGCTTCTGGTTTTATTATCACTAATGATAAGCCAGAGTTTAAAAATTAGTCTTTTCTTTCCTAACATGAGAATTAAAAAGTTGGCTATGTGGTAAATAAGGAGCTCTGGTGACACCATGATTAAGTGCTTCACTGCAAGCCAAAAGTTTGGCAGTTCGAACCCACCAGCTGCTCTGTGGGACAAAGACATGGCAATCTGCTCCTGCAAAGATTACAGCCTAGAAAGCCCTATGGGGTAGTTCTACTTTGTCACATGGGGTCGCAATGAGTCAGAATTGCCTCCTCGCACCCAACAACAACAACGTGTTGCGTGTTAGTATATTGAGTTTAGGTACTAACATTTTTCCAGATGAGAAATATGGATTCAAAATACAAAAATGTCATTTGACAACAGTTTTTTCAGTACAGTTACCTTAGAGTCTCATGGTTTGATTTTTTAATGCTTTCATGTCTGGCTCTGATTTGCTTTTATGCCCAGTGTGATACTTTTAAAGAAATTGATTAGCAACCATAGTTTATAAAAGATTATACATAATAATTCCTATTAATAATGGCATGTCAGTGTAGTTTTAAGTTGTATGTTTATATTTTGAGTGAAGTTGAACATCTTTGCAGATGTCTGAGGGCTGCTAGCATTTCTATTCTGTCAACTGTTCATTTGTTTTTGCCAGTTTTCTTTATTGGGTTGCTATTTTCTTCCCAGTTTTTAGGAGCTGTTCATATATTAGGGATGTTAGCCCTTTGTGATGTGTTGCAAACATTTTTCAGTGTGTCATTTGTCTTTTGACTATTCTAATGATGTGTTTTGACAAGCAGTACATTTTATTTTCATGTAGTCAGATTTATCTTTTTTATTTTTTGGATTTTGTGTTGTGGTTAGGTAAGGTTTCTTCACTCCCAGGTGTTAGAATTATTACTCTTGTTTTCTTCTAAACATGTATGGGTGCATTTTTTACATATAGATCTAGGATCCATTTGGAATTTATCCTGACTGTAATGTGTGGTGGGAGATATGAATACAAATTTTATCTTTCACCAAATGATTATCAGTTGTCCCAATAAAACTTATTTATAAGCCCTCATTTCCCCATTGAATTTAGTTGCTACCTTCATCATTTACTAAATATCCATGTGTACTTGGGTCCATTTCTGAACTATTTTTTGTCTGTTCATGCATAGATATCATACTCTTTTAATTGTAGCAGCTTTATAATATCTTCTAATAATTGATAAGGCTGCCCCTCACTGTTCTTTTTTTCAGGGATTTCCTGGCCATTCTTACTTTCCCATATGAACTTTAAAATCAGTCTAATTCCAGAACAGTATGTGTTGTTATTTTTGTTGGGATATCATACTTACAAACATATTTTAGAAAGATTGGCATCTTTATTGAGTCTTTCTGTCCAGGAACTGTATATGGCTTTCTATTTAAATTTACACTTGATCTTTAAGGAGTGTTTTATGGTTTCCTTATATAGCTGTTACGCATTTCTTAAGTTTATTCCTAAATATTTTATCTTTTTTTGTTGTTGTTACTGGAAATATGGTCTTCCATTTTATCTTGTAACTGGTTATCACTGGTTATGTGTATATGCAAGGGCTATCGATTTCAGTGTGTTAATTTTATATCCCGCTACTTACTAAATTATCTTTTTTATATGGATTCCTCGTTGAATTCCCTTAATTTTCAGATGCATAAGTGAAAGGGGCTGCGTGGAAATTTCACATTTATTGTTTATTGCCAGCATATAGGTCTAGCTTCCTGGGTATTGTGGTATTGTTAATGCCTAGCTCGCATAGTTCACTTTTGCATGCTCCTATGATTTCGATTTTTTTTCCTCCTATCCCCTCGCTCTTGCTTTCCCATGACTTTGAAGTTTAAGTTTCTCTTCGAGAGGTAGAACGACCTTGGAGGGTAGAGTAACTCATCTGAGACGTGATGATAACAGTGCAAGATGACCTTCAAGGATTGCCAGGTGCAGAATGTAACCACCAGAAAAAAAAAAAAAAACTATAATCTTGTTCATATAAAAACTTTCAACTGGTCTCCAAGGGGGAGACAGGTCTTTTGGAGGATCTCATTCCCCTCTGTCTCCTGTATATCGATATACAATAAAACACTCTTGCTGCTCACCTCACCCATCTCAGTATTGGCTTCTGCGGCAGGCGGCTTAGACCCGCCATTGCGGTAACATAAGCATATCGTCAGAACACAAAAGTGAACCTGAAGATTGTTGTTGAAGGTGGAAAAAGCAGGCATAAACCTGCACGTGGCCCCTTCAGGAGTGTATATAGAAGAGGCCCTGCCCTTTACAGCCAGGAAGGGCTGTTCAGTAGGGAAGACCTCAGGAGACCATCCCTTTGAGGCATTGCAACCTCACTGATGCAAAAACCCAAATAAGATGAAAGTGAAGGGTGAAACAAATACCCCGTTGCACCAGTCAACTGGGACTCATGGCAACCCGTGTGTTATAGAATAGAGCTGCTTCATAGGGTTTTCTTTGCTGTAATCATCTACCAAAACAGATCGCCAGGCATTTCTTCGGTGGCACCACTGGGTGAGTTAAAACATCCAACATTTACTAGTGGAGCGCAAACTTCACAGATGCCAAAACCCAAATGAAAGTGAGTGAAGAGTAAAGGATTTCCCTATCTTCAGATCCGCTCTGCAAGCGTCGACCACCAATCGGGTTGAGGAATTCGGGGGAAATGGCGGGGTAAAGAGGAGAAAAAGAAAATTCCGTTTAACTGTGGGCCTAAGCGTCCCCAGCGGTCTTTTTGCGTAGGCGCGAGGAAAAACCACCGAGTTGAAAGCGTGTCTCAACCCCACTTCCTAGAGTTCCCGCGGAAGTGCGCCGCACGCCGCTGGAACGAGCGAATCCTTAGCTTCGCCGGCTGTTTCCGGCCTTTGTGAAGCGCCGTTGGAGGGCCCCGGGCTGCAAAGTGGTTGGGAACATCAGCTCTTCGCCCAGTAGGAAGTAGTCCTCTGCTGGCCCCCTGGGGCCGCGGGTGAGCGAGCCCGCGTTCCGGGCTTGGAGGAAGGGGGAATGGGACGGGACCGCGGTTGCCTGGCAAAGGGTTGCTGCCTTCCCACGGCCTAGGATCCGCAACCCAGCTGAGGCAGATCCGGCGCGTTGGGCTTCGGTCTTCCCCCGCCCAGGTGGGGCTGTAGGACGCTCCTGTCCCCGGAGACCATCTCAGGAATAGAGTATATTCATAACTTCATAACGGGTCCGCCCCGGTCTCCACGGAGAGTACAGACTGTGCGCCCCATCTCCTCTGGGCTTACCTGACACTCCTAGCTCAAAGACGCTGACCCGCAACCTGGGGAACCTGCCCTGGGTC
This sequence comes from Dugong dugon, assembly GCA_030035585.1. Taxonomy (NCBI): domain Eukaryota; kingdom Metazoa; phylum Chordata; class Mammalia; order Sirenia; family Dugongidae; genus Dugong; species Dugong dugon. Next base: position 38,742,569 of record CM057464.1, on the reverse strand, counting down.
TGCCTGGCAAACCACAGAACGCGAGAGCAGAAGGCCTTAAAGAGCAACGTTTCCAGCCTTTTCACTTTATCAGTGAAGAGTGAGGAGAGGAGCCTAGAGATTAAGTTATGAAGAAATAAGGTCATGTGACTCTGCTTTTAGGGCTACATAGTTTACCCCAGACAGACATCTGAGCGTTAAAAAAAATTTTTTTTTTAAAGCAACCAAGCAAGGATGCACCAGCCTTTTATTGTTATCATTTACTTACCCTAAATGTTTATTTTATTCTAATTAATTGTTGTTTAGAACGAAATGGAAACAGGTTTCCTGCTAAGTCTCACTCTTCCTTCTTAAAGGGCGGAAATAACTTGGCTCTTGTAGCTTTTTACTTAATCTTTCTCTTTAAGTTAGCCTGGGGTATTTGGAAGTTTTTTCTATCATAGTATTTCCCTGAGTATAATAAATTAACCTAGAGGCAGATTTACAAGGCTCATATTTAAATTCTTAGGATTAGCAATTTTTGTTTATAATGTAGTTTGTGTTAATAATGATGGCATATTCCTCTGGTTCACCTAGGTAGCAACCTGCCAGGGAATATCTTGCTTGAAACACTGATACAGCTTTGACACAGCTATGACGGCAGCTACTTGGACTGTCCAGGCCCGTGCAGACAAAGATGAAGTTTGGGAAATTAAGATAGAAAAGGACAAATACAAGTATAGCACCAGAAAAGATCAGAGCCTGCAAAAGAACAACTCCTATAGCAGGGAGGTCTTCCGACAGTACTTTAGGCAGTTCTGCTACCAGGAAACATCTGGACCACGTGAGGCTTTGAGCCAACTCCGAAAACTTTGCCATCAGTGGCTGAGGCCAGAGACCCACACCAAAGAGCAGATCCTGGAGTTGCTGGTGTTGGAGCAGTTCCTGACCATCCTGCCCGAGGAGCTCCAGGCCTGGGTGCAGGAGCAGAATCCAGAGAGTGGGGAGGAGGCAGTGACTGTGCTGGAGGATTTAGAGAGAGAGCTGGATGAGCCAGGAGAGCCGGTGAGAAAAAAGATGTGGTTTCTGTTTGAGAAAAGATGAATTGTGGATTTCGAAGCCAAAGTGAGACAGAGCGTTATTTCACAAAGCTCCGTTTCCATTAAAGGATTGATTAAAAGATGAAGTAATTAAAGTGACTATTTCAGGGGGATGAGATGTAGCACCAGAGGGGTAGGATGGGGGACCCATGCTTCTTTGAGTAGTAGAAGGCCTAATTAGGTGGAAAGCTGAGTTGTGAGTAGAAAATAGAGTCCAAGACCTTGAGTATTAGCCTCTGGAGTTCAGATTTTATGCTGTAAGAAAGAGGTTCTCAACCTTTTCTCCTTGCATGTAAATAAGCTTTATTAACTCAAAGACATTAAAGGGAACCAAATTATTTAGGACCTTTTTGTTTTGTTTTGTTTTAACATTGATAAGACAGTGGTTCTCAAACAGTGGCGATTTTGTACCCCGGAGGGCATTTGGGGATGTCCTAAGGCGTTTTTGGTTGTCATAAGTGAGAGATGCTATTGACATATAGTGGGCAGAGGTTAAGGATGCTGCTAAATATCCTGCAGTGCACAGGACAGTCCCATACAACAAAGAATTATCCAACCCAAAGTGTTGATAGAACCAATGTTAAGAAATCTTGGCATAAGGCTTAAGAAACATAGTTAAATAAAAAACAGTAAAATAAGATGTATATCTAGCATTAGGGTACAAAATAGACTGCAGAAGGAAGGAGTATGTGGCAAGAATTTCTAAGTTTGACATAGAGCCATGACAGAGTAACTACAAAGGATGAAGCATGTCTTAGGTCATAATTAACTAGGAATGATGAGAGATTAGATCTATAATGAAGAAAGAAGAGATGGAGAATTCTTTACTACATAATCTTTTTTGGGCTAAGCATCAGAGATTTCAAGTTTGAAAGACTAGTGTAATGGAGACACTCCTAACAAAGACTGTAGGGGAAGATGGATTGGAGAACAGTTCGTTCATTCAGCAGATATTGACTGAACATCTGTTTTGCACCAGGCATCCATCTAGGCACTGGGGATGCAACAGTGAACGAAGCATAGAAGGTTTCTGCTGCCCTGTAGAGTATAGTCTACTGAGGAGAGACAGGAAATAAAATAACAAACAGGTAATATGTCAGTGGTGATAAATTCTGTGAAAAAACAGTAAAACAGGGTAAAGAATTAGTGAACACAATAAGGGTTGTACTGTTCATAGAACGGTCAGGAAAGGTTTGACATTTGGGGCAGGTAGGGTGACATTTAGAGCAGATTTCTGAATTGAAAGCAAACAAGCCATGCAGCTGTCTAGGATAAGAGCATTCAGGCAGAGGGGATAGTAAATGGAGAGGTCCTAAGGTGAGGATTTGCTTGTCATTGTAGAAGAACAGCAAGGAGGACATGGAGTCAAATAGGTATTGGGATCAAATCATGTAGGGACTTTAGGCATTTATAAAGATTTTGAATTTTATTCTGATTAAAGTGGAAAGTCATTGGAGAGTTTTGAGAGGACGAGAGATATAATCTGACTTAAGTTTTAAAATAATCACCCTCGATGTTATGTTGAGAAAGTTCTACAATGGGGGAAGAGAGGACAGGGAAATATAAGGGTTAAATGTAGAAGCAGGGAGAACAGTTTCGGAGGATATAGTTATAACCAGTAATCTAGGGAAGGAATATTGGTGGCTTGGACTAGAATAGTAGCAATGGAAGTGGTGAGTTGTGATTGGATTCTGGATATATTTTGAAAGTAGAGCTTGACAGGATTTACTTTTATATAGTATGTAGTTCGTGGGATGTGAGAGAAAGTGAGCAGTTAAGGATTACGCCAAAATCTGAACAAGGATTGTACAAAGTACAACCAAGGATTATGCCTTGGTCTGAACATCAGGTAGAATGGATTTGTCATTCACTGAAACGGGAAGGATTGGGAGAGAAGTAGGTTTGGGGTGGAGGGACAGGAATCAAGAGTTGGGTTTTGGAATCCCTGATGGGAACAGGAGAAAAGTGGGGTGCAGAACTCAAATTGTAGTAAAAAGACCAGACTTAATGGTCTGAGACTGGAGGAACCCTGGAAAGCATGGCCCCCGGACTCTGTCAGCCCAGCACTAACACCATTCCCAAGGCCAACTCTTCAGACTAAGATTAGACTGGACTATGGGACATAAAATGATACTCGTGAAGAGTGTGCTTTTTAGCTCAATTAGATACATGAGTCTAAATGGGCAGCTCCTGTCTGGAGGTGAGATGAGAAGGCAGAGGGGGTCAGGAGCTGCTTGAATGGATACAGGGGTAGAAAGGAGGAGGGTGCTATCACAGTGTAAGGAGAGCAATTAGGGTCACATAACAGTGTATGTATAAATTTTTGTATGAGAGACTAACTTGAATTGTAAACTTAAAGTACAATAAAATAAAGAGTTGGATTTTGGATATGTTAATTTTGAGAGGTCTGTTAGAATCCAAAGAAGCCCTGGTTTTGCAGTGGTCAAATGATCAACTGCTAACTGAAAGGTCAGCAGTTCGAAACCACCAGCAACTCCACGGGAGAAAGATGTGGCAGTCTGCTTCTGTAGAGATTTACAGCCTTGAAAACCCTGTGGGGTTGCTATGAGTCAGAATTGACTCCGTGACAGTGGTTTGTGTGTTTTTTTTTTTTTTTTTTTTTTAAATTAGAATCCAAGTGGAATAGTTGAGCAAGCAACTAGATATTATGAGTTAGAATTCAGTAGAGCTGTCTGCGCTAAAAATATAAAATTGGGGACTATTAAAGCCATGACACAGGATGAGATCATCAAAGGAGTAACCACCAATGGAAATTGAAGAGTGGCCAGGGAGATAGGAATAGAACCAGAGCAAAACTGGGATACTCAGGTGCAAGCAAAAATATTGAGTTTTTATTGCCAACCCGCTGTCTCTTTGAAGCGTGCCAGGGTCAGCTAATAGAGTTGACAGCTTGGTTTCTAAGGCCCAGCCAGAGATCTAGGGATAAAAGGCACAGCTGGCTGTATTGCCTTTTTTTTTTTCTTTTCTTTCTCTTAATTTGAGATATCAGAACATCTGTATATCTGAGATAATATTCTGCTGATTCTGTTTCTTAGTCTGGAAACAGAGGTTAAGAAGCGAAAATGTGTCAAGGAAAGAGGCAGTTTATGGCAGCAACCTCTGATTTAAACATTTAGCCACTGAAGGGAGTAGGGGAGTCATTTGGAGGGCCTGTTGTATGCTAAGGCTCTGTTCTTGGTGCTTCACCACATACATAATGTCATACAATGTCAGAAGTAATTAGTCCAGAGCTGCTAAACTAAGAGACAAGGGTAATTAGAGTGAATCCAAATCCCTGCTTTTCACAGTACCATTCCGGGAAGACCTATTATTTTTAAATGCAAGAATGAATGGGCCCATGGAGGAATGGGAGTCACAGAGTGGCTGAAATTGCCGAATAAAGAGTTAATTGAGGTAGCAAGGGTCAGAGGGAAGTTGAAAGGGGTAGGATTGAAGGCACATGTAAAGTCAGCCTTGAAAAAGAGAAGGGACATCTTCCTCTAAGATGGAAGGGAAGCAAAGGAGATGGGGGTAAAGGTGGGTAAAGTGAACGATGGATGAAGAAGTAAACTCTGGGTAGTTGTTAGGTCAGAAAAGTAAGAAATAAGATCATCTTCCCAGAGAAGAGTGGAATGGGGACCTCAGAAGAGCAGAGACGTTGGCAATAGCTTCTGGGGTGAATAAAGAAGAGATTTCTCTCCTCTTCATTTTTTCTTCCGTCTTTCAACCCTTTCTTTTCTTTTTCTTTCTCCTTTGTTCCATTCTCCTTCTTTATCATTTCTCTCTGTCATTTCCCTTTACTTATCCCTTTTCCTGTTCTTTCTGTTTTATTTTTCCTTTCTTTCTATCTGTATTTACTTCCTTTTCCTTCTTTCTCTCTTTGCCTTCTCCACTTCTCTGAGCATAAGACACAGATTTAAAAGTTGGACGACTAACATATATTAGGATTTAAGAATAGGAGAACTTGCCTCCATCTAGGGAAAGGAAGATTTCTCAGAGGTGGCAGCTTTTATATTGACTTTGAAGTATGGGTAGTATTATGACAGGCTGATATCTGGAAGGGAGGATCATTCCAAGCTTCAGAGAGCTGACTGGGTCTTTCTCCCCACTGCCATGAACAGGATACCTTTTGTTTTCTGTTATCCAAGGGAGTCTCTCAGTTATATCTCATTTTCCTCAGGTCTCAGTCCACACTGAGGAACAGGAAATGTTCTCGCAAGAGATGGCACCTCTACGAACAGAACAGGAAGCCAGCATGTCCTTTCAGTCTGTGAAAGCTAAACTAAAGTGTGAATCTCCAGAACCTGAAGCCCAACAGGAACAAGGTAAAGAAGAAAGATGTATCTTGAGAAGAAGGGGAAGACAGGGCTAACAGGACATTTTGGGCTCTTTTGTAGCCAGTACTCTCTCTGATCATTATAGACCTCTCTAGGAATCTGATGGCCCACACATAGACTTTCAGCCTGGTTTGCCACTCTTCAAATATTCTTCAAAAAGAATATAAAGATTCTTCTATTTCTTTATATTTACACTTTTCCAAATAGTGATTGTGTTTTATTTAATCTTAATTTAATCCCTCTTACTATTACCTTCCTTTGTACTGATCTCCCTATTTCTAGCCCTTACCCTACCACTATGTTCCCCTTCGACTATATCCTTCCTCCTCTGTTAAAAAGCCTTTGCCCGTGATGTATGCAGCTAACTCTCAGATGGTTTAGGGGAGAAAAAAATTGTGTACACCTATAAAGAGAAGAAATAATAAAGTAGATATGGCAGAACATTAAAAGGTGGTGAATGGGTGAAGGCCTGGAACCTTCCTTATCACTTCTGTGTATTTTTCTTTTTCATTTAATTTTTTAAAACAGGTACAAATTCAGTGGTTCAAAATAAAAAATTTAAAAGTTATCCAATAAAAAGTTTCCATCTCACCCAATTCTCAGCCATCTGCTTCCCCCTCCCCCACTCTGAAACAGGTTGTCACTATTACTAGTTTCTTGTGTGTTCTTCTAGAGATTTTTTTTAATGTATGTACATTTTTTCATATTCAGAGATATATTTTTCTTCTCTTTTTTCACTCAGATGGTAGCACTTTTATTTATTTACTAAATAAATAAAATTTAATATTAAGTGAAGGTTTACAGAGCAAATTAGTTTCTCATTAAACACTACACACATTGTTTTGTGACATTGGTTGCCAGCTCCCTGACGTGTCAACACTCTGCCCTTCTCAACCTTGGAGTCCCTATTTCCATTCGTCCAACTTTCCTGTCCCCTCCTGCCTTCTCCTCCTTGCCTCTGCACTGGTGTGCCTGTTTAGTCTCATATATGTGGTTGAGCTATGTGTATGATTGTTTGTTTTATGGGCCTGTTCAGTCTTTGGCTGAAGGGTGAACCTCAGGAGTGACTTCATTACTGAGCTAAAAGGGTATCCAGAGGCCATACTCTCAGGGTGTCTCCAGTCTCTGTCAGACCAGTAAGTCTGGTGTTTTTGTGAGTTTGAATTTTCGTCTACATTTTTCTCCAGCTCTGAGACCCTCTGTTGTGATCCTTGTCAGAGCACTTAGTGGTGGTAGCCAGGCACCTTCTGGTTGTGCTGTACTCAGTCTGGTAGCACTTTTAATTTTTAACAGCTTCTTAGTATTCAAATGTTTGGATGTGCAACACAGTTACCTTAGCCAGTCCCCTGCAGTGACATTTAAGTTGTCTTCAGTGTTTTCCTATTACAAATAGTGCTTCAGTAAATAAGCATGTATGTGAGTATATCCGTAGCATAAATTCCTGTAGTGGAATTATTAGGTCAAAGAATGTATGCTTTTGTAATTTTGATAGATACTGTCAAATCACCTCCATAGAGATTTATAATGTATATTCCCAACAGCAATGCGTGCTATCCATTTCATATACACAATGTTATATCAAATTAATTATGTAAACTCAATAGGTAAAAAAATTGTATCTCAGTATTGTTTAATTTGTTTTTCCCTTATTATGACATGGAGCATCTTTTCTGACATTTAAGAGCTTTTGTATTTCTTTCTCTGGGAACCATCAGTTTTTCCTTTGCCCACTTTCTCTTGTGTTGTTGGTCTGTTCCTTAACGATTTTTGGAGTGCTTTATATATTAGGTCCATACTATATTTTAATGCCATTTTATAGTCATAGAGAAACTGTATGTTCTTATTTATATGCTTTTCATTTGAAAATTTTCACTGTTCTCTAATGAGGTTGCTGTTTGCTGTCACAGGAAACTAGGTAACATTTGTGATTCGTTTGTAGTTTCAGATGTTGAGACTGAAAATGAGTACAGGAATTTAATTCTAAAGCAAGAAGTTTCTGAAGAAATGGAACCCTATGGGGATATATCAAGCAGATTGGAAAGTGAGATGGCTGCTGAGTATGGAGAAACCCATGAACCTAAGGAAAAAATAGAATATCCTCTCGGATACTCCTGGGAAGATAAACAACTCACTTGTGATGATAATGGAGTAAATTTGACTGAGAACTCAGATCTTACTGAACAACAGAGAATCTATCCGGGAGAAAAACCTTATGAATGTAACAATTGTAGAAAAGCCTTCAGTCAGCACTCACACCTCATAGAACATCAAAGGATCCATACTGGAGACAGGCCCTACAGATGTGAAGAATGTGGAAAAACTTTTTGTGGGAGAACTGTGCTTATTCGGCACAAAATAATACACACTGGAGAGAAACCATATAAATGTAATGAGTGTGGCAAAGCTTTTGGCTGTTGGTCAGCTCTTAATCAACATCAGAGACTTCACACAGGAGAGAAACACTACCACTGTAATGAGTGTGGCAAAGCCTTTAGCCAGAAAGCAGGCCTCTTTCACCATCTCAAAATCCACACAAGAGACAAACCTTATCAGTGTACTCATTGTAACAAAAGTTTTAGTCGGCGTTCAATACTTACTCAGCATGAAGGAGTTCACACTGGGGCAAAACCCTATGAGTGTAACGAGTGTGGGAAAGCCTTTGTTTATAACTCATCCCTTGTTTCCCATCAGGAGATCCACCATAAGGAAAAATGCTATCAGTGTAAGGAATGTGGGAAATCCTTCAGCCAGAGTGGCCTTATTCAGCATCAGAGAATCTACACTGGGGAGAAGCCCTACAAATGTGACGTGTGTAGAAAAGCCTTTAGTCAGAGGACAAGCCTTATAGAACATAAGCGAATTCACACTGGAGAGAGACCCTATAAATGTGATAGGTGTGGGAAGGCTTTCACTCAAAGATCAGTCCTCACTGAACACCAGAGAATCCACACTGGAGAGAGGCCCTACAAGTGTGATGAGTGTGGGAATGCCTTCCGAGGAATCACCAGCCTTATTCAGCATCAGAGAATCCACACGGGGGAGAAACCCTACCAATGTGATGACTGTGGCAAAGCCTTCAGACAGAGGTCAGATCTTAGTAAACACCAGAGAATCCATAGTAGAGGTGGTCCGTGTAAATGTAAAGAGTGTGGGAAATCCTTCAGGCAGAACTCAGCTCTTATTCAGCATCAGACTATCCACAAAGGAGGGAAATCTGTTCCTGTGTGATAACTGCAGGGAAGTTGTCTCACACAGGACAGGCTGGAGAGAATTACTAGCTTTGTAATGATTTGGAGCAAAACATCAGTCATTTTTGCTATAAGGAAATCTCAGGTATTATATAAAGAACCACCGTGTGCTGCTCATTTTATTAGTTCTGTGGGGAACCAGAAGCATAACACCAGATTCTTTTTCTGAAGCAGTTTACAACCTAGTTTGGCATATATAGGATCCATATATTTAGTTAAATAAGAATAGGACAATACAATTGATGCTCAAAGTAGTGTAGGATTAAGGGGCACTTGATAGGCAGTAAGTGCTATAAATTCTGAAGGGCAGACCACCGTCACCCAGCGTGGTCAGGAAAGATTGTATTGAAGGGTTTGATGGGCAGATTTCGAATGTAAAAGGGAGAAAACTTTAAGGTGAAATATAAGCAGTGGCAAGACTGCATGTGGTTTGGAAGCATCAGTGACAAGATTAAGCTACTTAAAGTGAGCTTTCTAATTAGGAAATTGATATTATTAAGGTTGGAAATGTAGTGAAGACACTGCGGGAGGCCAATAATTCCATTTAATACTGTACAACATTTGATACAAAGCACTTTGCTTATTTAATTTCTAAAATACCTCTGTAACTTGAAATTATTCTCCATTTTACAAATGAAGATACTCATGGAGATGGTGGCATGGCTGTATAGCTATCACACAAAGGAGAAGACCAGCAACTGAAATGCAGGTCTCTAAAGTTTTGCCCGTTAACACCAGTGATTCCCCATCTTTAATGAACATCTGAATCACCTGTGGAGCTTATTTAAAATGCCTGAGTGCCACTCACAGATACTGTGCTTCAGTAGGTGGGGGTGGAAGATGTGTGTGAGAATCTTCATTTTCATATCTCCATAGTCACCTGATAAACTCTGAATTTGAGAAACATTGCACTGAATCACAGCTACCTCTGTTGTTAGTCTGTGTAATAAGGAAGCCTGAGCATAGTCCTGTATACAAGGAACTACTACAGATTTTTAGCACAAAGAAAACCCTACAGTGGACATGTGCCACCAGTTCTTTAGAGTCAAGCAGGGAATTAGACAACCATCATGCCCTGAAAACTAGGGCTTCAAGATGGCCTTTCGATCTATTTAGATTTAAGTGTTTCCAAAAACAGACTGACCTACATTCCAAGGTTCTCAAGGGTCGTCTCAGTGCAAAGCCTTGTTTGTTTAGTTGGAGGAGTGCTGGAGGTCTTACCAGTTTTACTCTTACCTTTGTTCCTCAATTCTTTCCTTATAGTTACCATTGTGTTTGGAATTTTCTAATAATTGCAATTGAGTACTGCTTTAAATTTTTTGGTTCACTTACCTTCTGGAGCATATAAAATACCCCAGAGATTAATTATTCTACCCCTTGGAGCTTCTGAAAAACAAGTCGACCAACAACAGGCTGACTTTTCCTGTTTTACTGAGTAAAAGTTTCTGCTTTGGATGATGGTTATTTCAGTGTATAATAGGCAAGCCATATAGAAAGAAGTACACATGGTTTGTATATCTTTTATTTACAGAAATCACTCCTAATCCCTTCTGAGATGTTCTCTTATTTTCTTCCCTTTCTATTTTGCCATAGCAAACTTCACAATTTCTGGGACTACCTCCTTAATCCCACTTCCACCCAACTCCAGTCCCCTCTTCCCTCACCTCTTCTGGTCAGTGGGTTTGAACTGGTGATACAGTGACAAAAGGGGAAGGGGAAAAAGAAATGAAGGGTAATATCCATTCTGCTTTATTAAGTCCCACTCCCAACTACCTTTCTACCCAGCCCTGCGTGTTTATTTCATCTTCTCACCCCTATGACGTACTCTACCCTATTTTCCTAGTGCCTCTGTCTCTTACCTCTCTATCCATAACCCCCATATAGAATATCAGAATATCATCACTGGCTTGGAACTGAGTCCTAGTCCTGTAGGAATAGATTATTTCCTAACTTTCCAAGTATCAAGTATGAACACATTTTCCCATGTAAATGTTAATGGTATTGGAAACTGTATGGGCAGTTCTACTCTGTCCTATAAGGTCGCTGTGAATTGGAATCGACTCAGCAGCAATAGGTTTATGTGTCAAATTGGCTTTTGGAGTTGGAATTGATATGACTGCTTCTATATGGAAAAACATTGAGTTCACAGCATGGAAAAGCTAATTAACATTTGAAAAATAACTCATTTATAAATTGAGGGCTGCTTATTTAGACTTTTTCTTTAAGACCAACATTGGAGTTGCACACATAAGGCACTGAGGCAGCTGGGATTGAAAGCTAATTTTTTACCTGCAGGAAACAAGGATCCTTGTCTTAGTTATCTAATGCTGCTATAACAGAAATACCATAAATGGGTGGATTTAATAGAAATTTATTTTCTCACAGTTTAGGAGGCTAGAAGTCTGAATTCAGGGTGCTGGCTGTAGGGGAAGGCTGTGGGCGCTGGAGGAAGGTCCTTATCTCTGAGCTTCTGTTCCTGCGAGATCTTCAGTGTGGCTTGGCATCTCTCTTCCCCCATCTCTGCTTCTGCTCGCTTGTTTAATCTCTTTTATATATCAAAAGAGATTGACTCAATAGCCTGTACTAATCCAGTCACATTAACATAATACAGACAACCCATTCCCAAATGGGATTTTAACCACAGGCATAGAGGTTAGGATTTATAGCACATGTTTTTGGGGAACATAATTCAATCCATAACAATCCCAAAGACAGTCTGAAAGTTCTGTAGCTATAACTATGTGAGGCTTGTTCCTACTTGTCCTACTCCACTTCTTACTCTCATGGAAATTCTTATTGAAGGAGACTTTACTTAGGAGAACCTGCATGAAAATGTCATCCTAACCAAATCAGTGCTCTCCGTACTCCCCAGTTTATCTGATTTCCCAAACTTTTTATCCAGACTAAAATTACTCTTCATAGTAACCTCAGAGTTTCTCTTTAATCTGTCTGCTCACTGGAATTGAAACCTTATTTTAACCTTGGTATCTGTTCCTCTCCATGCCTTGACTTGGAGTCTCTCCAGTTCATCTTCTGCTTAACATGTTCTCTCAACACATTCTTGTTCCTCCATTTGTCTACCTAATCTAATTCTTTAATACCTAATATTACAAAAGGGCCATAAACAAAGACCCAGAACAATGAAATATGCCTATTATATATAAGGATACAATTCATAACTTGTTTAAATGTGGGGATTTTATTCTGGATGTTTCTTGTGCTTAAATACAGTTGCAATACCAAAAAAAGGTAGCGGGGCATGGAATTTTCAGGTAGACATCAAAAGGGATCAAACTAGTTACCCAGAATAAGGATTGCTTATATAGGGTCACTGTGAGTCAGAATCGACTCGACAGCACACAACAACATATAGTGGAGTAAAGTTACTAATTGGAGCTAAATTGGGAACAGAAAAAACTGAAGGCCCAGAGGGGCAATTAGAGGACATGACAGATGTTCAGTATGGGATAACGGTGCTACATTGGGGAGTACGGTGAACAGAGTATGCTTGTGATGAAGTCAAGAGTACACCTTTATGGATAAAAGATGGATGTAGTGTGACAATGACAGGTTTTAGGAATCAAGGACCTTTCAAGCAGCTTACCTATGTGGACTTTGGAATCAATGATAACAGGCAAAATGGAAAGAGAATATGAAAGTGAAGTAGGTCTAAGGTAGAAGTAATAGCAGTCAATATTAACACAACAGCCAGATGGAAATACACCCTCTTCTCACTTATCAGTATGGTTAGGTTCCAAAGACCAGGTCATTAGGCAGAATCAGTGTTATGTGAAAAATGGAGGATGACTATATCATTAGGTAACTTGCAAGTTACATCATTACTTAACTGCCAGACCATTGAGAATCATGGCCCAACCAAGCTGACAACTTTGACTATCAAAGCATTACTTTAGCCTCGCACCTTGGCATTTGTTACTGCCAGATGTACGTTGTTAATGCACAAAATAGTCAGCTAGTAGATTTTTTACTGTTGTCATAAATGCAAAATGTCGGATAATGAGATAATTTATAAGTGAGGAGAAGGCATGCTAGTGTTACATTCAAATGATAAATCATAAAGCAGCGGCTCAAAATTAGCGTTAAGAATGAGAATAAGTTTGGCTGGCTTTTTTCTAATTGATTCAAGGTAAACAAGACATTGGGTTTTTAAGGCAAAAAGCACCTGGTGAAGTTGGAAGAGAGCCAGGTTTCTAAAAGGAATGAAAAGTGAAGTGAGCTTAAACGCAGGCTTTGGATGAAAACATACAGGATACAGAGGGTGCAGTAGAAAGGGAATGCAAATGAAAGATGGGCTCCCAAAAAATTGTGTTAAAAAGTTGCTGTAATTTGAGGTGTGAGGTAAAGCTGATGGGGAAAGAGAATGGGATAGAGCAGAGGTCTGGATTGAGAGATCTCACCTGTATGGTAGAACAGAAGTGGAGAGAGCACAGATACAAAAACTTAAAAAAGCTCTGCACTCGTATACTCAGTACAGAAGTATCCTCTTTTGTTAATAGCCAATAGATTATTATTGTTACAGTAAGAACAAAGCCATCACTATTGGTCATCTTTTTGGAATAGAGAAGGTTTTATTAATAATATATGATATTTATTAACTGCTTACTAAGGGCCAGATATAACTAAATGCTTTACTTAATTTCACTTAAATTATTTCATTTTCAGCTAGAGAAACTGAAATCAATGAATTAAAGCTTCTTAAGATCACAAGTATGTGGTGGAGCCAAGATTTCAAGCCAAACAGTCTGATTGTAGAGTCCACGCTTTTAACATCTGTGACAGTGACACACTTCCTCTGATTATTTCAGTTGAACAAACCATGTGTTGCAGTGGTAGTCAGTGTCTCGAGTACTTATCTGTAGAAAGTTTTCAATTCCTATCACTATTCTAGAAAATATTTTAGAAACCCTAAAGCCAAAATACCAAAAGGTATCATCACCCTCTCTGCCTACCAAATTTTCAATGAGGATTGGCCAGCCCTAATTCTTGTTCCCTGCACAATGAGGGTGTCCTCAGCAGACATTCCACTTTAGAAATGGGCTTTTTATATGAAAGAATCATCTTCCTGTCTTAGAATCATTTAGAGATGTGTCCCCAGGTGTTAATAACCCATTATATATCTATCTTCAACAAGAGTTTTTAAAAGTGATTTTACATTTGCAGCCAGTATCACTTCTTGGGTAAAAAAAAATACCACAAATAATTATGTGAAATAGTGCTTTAATTTGCTTAAGATTTGCTTCTTTTATGGTTCAAATGGTACCCCTCCTGACTCCACAAGGCCAGAATTTGTCTGAGCAGTAAGTCTTCATTCAATCTAGGGATAGTTATTTGATAACTTTTAATTGTATCTCCTCTCTACTTTCATTCTTCCACACTGAAAATTTCTCATAGCACAGCCCCTCCTGCAGTTCATCATTTTAATCGAATTTCTTTGGATTCTCTCTAGTTCCAAATGTTTCTGGTATAATTGGCAAGGAGTTTGTACACATTATCTTTATACATATATAATATTTTAATAAATTTATCATCTATAGATACATATATAAATTAGATATGTATATATATGTATTGATACATATTTTATATGTCGTATTTACAGTTTTTATTTTATATATATAATTTGAATTTTACAAAGCCAACCATGGTAAGTGTTTTTTAACTTTTCAGTTGATTAGCTCCCTAGCTTACATTGTAAGATATTGAGAGCCAGCAGTTTTCCCATGATTTCATGGGAACAGTTGATTCTCTTTACACATTCAAAAAGAAAGATTCTGGGTCTGAAAATTCACCAGTCAGGACTCCCAGAGCTTTCACCCACCATAGCTGAAGGTGATCTTTGGGGGATATGTTTGTTTGCCATCATCTTCCTAAGCCCAGGTAGCCTGGTCTTGGGTGTCCTGAGAAGGATTCCTAAGTGGAGACCATTAGGAACCTCTGATTTCTGGTTAGATCTTCATTATTTCTCTCCAGGCTAGCTTTGCATGTCCTACTTTTTGATCTAGTGCCTCAGTTCTGCCTACTTCAATGAAGGTTTTAGGAATAGGTATCTCCCTATTTCATCCCCAATAAAGAATGAAGAAGCAGTTTAGGCATTCTTTATAGCCTCCTGTAGATTCTGGAAATTGCCAGATTCCCTGTTTATTCCTGAAGTAGAGCTTAAGAACATGACTTCTAGAGACAAATTTGCTGGGTTCGAATCTCAACTTTGCCACTACTAGCTTACTGACTTTGGGCAAGCAAAGTGTTTGCCTCAGTGTCTTCATAAATAAGGTGGTGATAATACCTACCTCACTGAGCAATTACATGGATTAAATGAGTTACATAATACAGCGAAACCTATGAAAGCCGTAACTCCACGGGACTGCATTGTTTTTCCGGGTGTTGCAAGTTTTCCGCCTTTGACAGGGTGCAGTCTTACCACTTTTCTGTAGCTTATTTTAGTGGAAAATATTTGAATTTTCCTTGTCTGACAGGTTTCCGCCTTACACAGGTTCTGGCTTTTGCAGGTTTTTCTATGTAAAGTGCTTATCAGAACAGTGCTTTGCACCTGTTAAGTGCTTTGTAATTGTTTGCTATGGTTTTGATTACGACTCTTGGTGCTTTCCAATGCATTAGCTCAAGATTCCCCAGGCCAGAAGTTACCTGTAACCAGGCTGCAAGTTTTCCTGCTGCATTGTCTGCCCAGCTTTGGATAAAAGTTCCTGTCTAGGTCTACTTTCACTTTCTTGCCTTGGGAACTGCTGACCAATGGCTGCAGGGGTCAGATATCACCCAAGCTGGAAAGGAGAGATTTCTTTCTTTTATCTCCGCCCTTGTGAGTTATCTGTGATAACTAGCCCACGGTATTCGCTGTATGTCTTTGGAGCGGCTCTTCTCAATTTCTGCAGCTGGGAGGCGGACCCCGGGCCTGGCTTGGCGCACGCAGCTTCAGAGCAAGGACCCTTCGGGTTACTTGACAACTCACCCTGAGCCAACTCCGCTGCTCAGCTTGGGCGGGTACATGGCCAGACAACCACAGAAAGGAAAAAACTTCCGAGATACTGGAGAAGACTGAATGCTGAAGCCGCTAGTAACAGCGGTGAGATCTAGAACTGCGGATCTTCCGGCCTTGTGGACTGCTTTTGGAAACGGCAGTGGTCATAGGCTTGTGGACTCCGGGTTCCAACCCAGTGTCCGGTCTGGCTCTTTAGGGGCTCTGGTGAGGTGGGGTCTGACTGGGAGGAGCAGAATAAAGTTAAGGATGTCTGCCAAGTTACGTACTGAGGTACCAGGAAACTGAGGCTGTTGACAGAAAGAGGAAAGTCTGGTTTCCCAGGCTGGGAAAGGCTAAGTTGGGTTAGCTTCGTGGGTGGTTGTGGTTCATGGCTTTCCCAAGAGCAGATAGGTCTATGCTTGAGTGCAAGGAAAGATGTGGAATCCACTTACTTTTTGGTTGTATGACTGAGCAAAGTACTTAAATCTCTTTGTGCCTTGGTGTCGTTCATCTGTCAGTAGGAATTAACAGTAGTATCTACCTAAATGAATAAATACATAGTAAATTTTAAATAAATATTAGCTGCTGTTCTTATTTTCTCATTTCTGATGTTCTTTTCTCTACCATTTATATGCGATTCTCTAAGGGAGAGAACCAAAGGGAAAAGGATCCTGATCTTTCTCAAATTTTAGTAACTTAACACATTTAACAATTAAAAGAAGTGTACAATTAAGAAGTAAAAGCAACTTTGTTAAGTCACTCCCACTTTCTGTCCTAACTTATTTAGCTTCCTTCTTCATTCTGTGCACTGTCCTGGTAACTGAGTTCTTGGGTAGAAGAGCTAAGCAAAATTAAAATTTCTATTAACAGTATTGTTTTATGCCTCAGGAAGAAGACTAGCTACGAGGAAATACTTCTGAAAAGTCAGTGTGGACCCCAGGCTGGAGTGAACTTTCTCCTGAGCTCTCTCATTCCAGAATGGCAGTCCTTTTACAGGAAAGGTCTCTAATAATGACAGTAGAGGAAGAGTACTGTGCCTGGACCAAGAATGAGGCTGGCAAGGAAATCACAGATATTTCAGCAAATTTTAAGTGGTTACCTCCTGGAGATAGATGCGTGGAGCTCATGGGGCTCTCAGCCAGCTTAGGAGCTCCGCCTACAGCTGCTGAGACCAGAAATACATACCCAGAAACAGGTACTGGAGCAGGTCCCGACCCTGCCTAGGGGCCTGCAGACCTGGGTAGGATAATGCCATCCAGAATGTGGAGAGCTTATGCTGGAGAAGTTGAAGGACAAGCCATCAGGTTGGTAGGGTCAGGACCATCACTTACGGCTTTACTAGTAAAAGCCTTCAGGAATAGTCCAGAAAGCAGAAAAACTGAGCTTTAGGACCACTAATGTGTCTGGAGCCATCACCCAGCATCTCCCTCATGGGCTTTAATTCCCTCCTGGTATTTATGTGCACTTTTGGAAATTTCTTTTTCTATATTGGAGGATTTTTTTGTTTGGGCATTTTTACTAAGAGTTTAGCTCTAAGTTTGGTTTTCTAAGATCAACTTTATCCCATTGTCTTTAGGGCCCAGGGATAGAACAAGATGTGCTTATGGCAGAATGGTATCTTGGAATCACAAAGGTTTCAGTTTCAACCTGTTAAGGCTCTGTCCCAGGGTAACTTTCAGCGTTATTGCCTTTTAAAACAGAAAGCTGATGAGAAACGATCTCTGGAGAGAATGGCAGAAGAGGAGAGCCTCTCAAGGGAACTCTGAAGAACCCTTACTATTAGTGTCCTCTCCCTTGAAACTTTGCCCCTGCCTACCTACCCCCTTGTTATCTACCTGATTCCTGAGGAGAAATGTTCAGCCATATGTGTAACATTTTTCCCTCAGCCTATTCAACTTCTTTAGCTTCAAAATGTTGCTTTCTTATTTTTCAGTCCTGAATACTACCTGGAAAAGCTATTTCCCCCCCTGTAATTTTTCAGTTTACTGATTCCTCCATATAAAATTAGTATGTATTTTGAAACCAGTCTAGCTACCACTTCAAGTTAACCTTAAAAATATCCCATAGTTTATTGATGCACTCAACAGACATTTATTGAGCATTTCATATGTCTATAGTAGTAGCCTAGGGTAAGAGGTCCTTTTAACTATCCTTAGCATATTAAGCTCTGTCTTGGTTTCATGATATTCCCTGTTTCTCAGCTCTGGATTTAAACTGATTTCTTGACTTTTTGAGTACTCCTTCCTGATTCTTTGATTATCATATTTTGTGAGAAACCCCCCACCCATGTTCTTCAATCTCTTTCTGCCCAGCTGTCTCCTCTCGTCATTCAAACTAAGCCCTCCGCCCCCACCCCTTGGCACTTCACAAAGTTGGGATGCCAGTTTAGAGACATAAGCTGCATACTTTAGGTAAAACTACGTTTTATTTTTATCTCTGTGTTCCTCATCGTTAAGTCTCATTATCTCTGCAGAAGAGACAACTGACATGAATTGTCTGTGCTTTTTTTTTTTAAGATGATGTTACTGAGACTGAAATAAGGACTTGGCTCTAACATACACAAAAAATCTGAAGACGCTAAATCACGTGGGGGGATCTCTATAGAAGTGACACATGAATGCAGTAAGTCTAGTAAGTGCTTTAGTTACTAGTGGGTCATTACACAACATCAGGGAGTCCACGTTGAAGAGAATCTGTTTGAGAACAACAAGTTTGGAAAGGCTATTTTTATATAACGGGACCCTCCTTTCTCATCAGGAGATCCACCACAAGGAAAAATGCTATCAGTGTAAGGAATGTGAGAAAGCTTTCCGCCATAGTGGCCTTATTTGATATCAGAGAATCCATGTGAGAGAGACCTCATAAATGTGATGATGGTGAGGAGGCTTTCATTCAGCAAAGAAACCTTATAGAACCTTGTGCGAAGAATGTAGGAAATCCTTCACCCAGAAGTCAGGACCGACTATGTACTAGAGAATCTACTGGAAAGAGATCTTCTAAATGTGGCAATGCATTCCATGGACTTACCAGCTTTATTCAGCATTGGAGAATTCACACTAAAGGGAAATTCTGCCAGCATGATGACTATGGAAAAGTCTTCAGACAGAGGCTGCACCTTGATTAACATCAGTGAATCCATATTAGAGGAGCACTTACAATTGAGAGACTTGTGGGAAGTTGTATAGACAGCTTAAACCTCAACATCACAAAAATTAACATGATTAATGTAAATGGACAAGTTGTATGGGGAACAGGTATTCTAAATTGCCCATTTTAGCCAGTAAAAATATTCATTGAGTGTTTTGGGTCAAGGAAACGAAAGGTCAGAAGTTCATTTTCCCTTCCCAGAGGGGCCTGTGTATGTAAGCAACCAGGACTTTTGAAATACACTGTTTACCTGTGTCATGGATTGAATTGTGTCCCCCCCAAAATATCTGTCAACTTGGCTGGGTCATGATTCCCAGTATGGTATGATTGTGTACCATTTTGTAATCTGATGTGATTTCCTTATGTGTTATAAACTCTATCACTATGATGTAATACGATGGATTAGTGGCAGTTATACTGATGATGTATACAAGATTGGATAGTGTCTTAAGCCAATCTCTTTTGAGATATAGAAGAGAGAAGCAAGCAGAGACACATGGGAACTTCATACCACCAAGAAAGCAGTGCCAGGAGCAGAGCGCATCATTTGGACCTGAGGTTCCTGCGCTGAGATGCTCCCAGACCAAGGGAAGACTGATGCATCACCAGGACCTTTATCCAGAGCCAACAGAGAGAGAAAGCCTTCCCCTGGAGTTGATGCCTTGAATTTGGATTTGTAGCCTACTGGACTGAGAGAATAAACTTCTCTTTGTTAAAGCCATCCACTTGTGGTATTTCTGTTACAGCAGCACTAGATGACTAAGACAACCTGCATCCCTGAACTTGTGATACTGTCACCATAATTATCTATGTGCTGTGGGACTTGCTGTTTCCCCCATGCCTGCTGTAATCTCATATTTTTAATTCATTCGACAAGTATAAACAGTAGTGTTGTCTAGTGTTTGTTGTAAATATATAATATTTTATTTATAGGCTAGATAGGCATGTATGGATACCCTACGACACAAAAATCACATAATGCTTCAATAAATGGAGTGAAGACAACCAGTGTCATTGAATTGCTAGCCACTTTCATAAATTCAAGACTGCCTTTATATCCTCCAATACAAGGCCATGTAGGTGCCCTTCAGAGAGTATCTATTTTCAGCTTAGACTTTATTATTTTTTAAGATACAAAAAATACTTTACATACAGCCTATTGACAGATAATGACAGAGGTAGTTTCCCTTGCAGATAACTTGTAATATAATATCGTGAAGGTCAATACTTTAAGTTACTTATTATTCATTTCACTTCAAAAGCCAATAAGCTAAAGAGGAAAGAATCTTTAGAAGCTCTCCTTCAGCAAGTTAGTAATATAGCCCAATTTCTACCCATGCATAGAACAAGGCTTGTCTGTTTTACAGTCTGTAATTTGCTTTTTTTTTTTTTTTTTTTTTAACTATATTATTCAGGTTTAGGCTCCAATGTTTTACTTACATCATAAAATGAATTAAGTTTTTTGGTCATTTTTAATGTTCTAGAATAATTTATGAGGATCATGGGTAGCACAAGTGATTTGGATGAGCTGCTAACCTAAACGTTAGTGGTTTGAACCCACCCAGCCACTCCGTGGAAGAAAGTCTTTGCGAACTGCTTCTGTAAAGATTTCAGGCAAAAAAAAAAAAAAAAAAAACCCTGTGGAGCAGTTCTACTCTGTAACACATGGGGTTGCCGTGAGTTGGGAGCCTACTGGATGGCAGCTAACAACAACAATCCCTGACCTTAGGTTCTGCTGGTCTAGGGAGGAATGCTTCCATCAGGGACACAACAATAATTCCACTGAACTGCAAGTTGAGAACACCACCTGACCACTTTGGGCTCTTCATGCCTCTGACCCAACAAAGAATGGGATTACAATACTGTCTGGGATGATAGATTCTGATTAAAAAGAGGAATTAATGTGGGTTGCTACTACACAGTGGGGAGTAAGACGTATGGCTAGACTACAGGATATCCCTTAGGATACTGAGTACTCCCATACCTATGGTTAAAGGCAATAGAAAACTACCACCCAAAGGCAGATCCGATAACGGCCCAGACCCTTCAAGAATGAAGGTTTGAGTCATCCAGGCAAAGAACTACAATCAACTAAGGTGCTTGCTGAGAGGAAAGGGAACATGGAATGGGTAGTGGAAGGAAATGGTCATAAAATACAAGCATTAGCTGGAAACTATGTCCATTCTATGACTATGTTACTAGTTGTAGAAAGGCAGACTCTAATAGGACTATTTATTATTTTGATATGAATGTACACATTTGTATATATTTACCAAATATATTTTTTTGTTCCTTCTCTCATTCCCCTTATCTAACATATGATGTATCAATAACACTTAAGTTTATATCTCTGCATTTAAGTTACAGGATATCAAAGGAGGACTGCGAATCAGCTAGGAAAAGAATTAACATCACCTAAGGGCAAAAAAAAAAAACTTTGTGTCCTCTTTTGGGGAAAGGCTTAGCATATTTATGGTTATATGGGAGATAGCTATATCATGTTAGATGGAAATATAGTTTTGTAGTTGTCTTTATTAGGAGATTAAGTATGATTTAAGGAGATGTATATGGGTGCCAAGTTGACAAGGGGTGTGGACTGTGGTGACCGATGTGTCAAGCTGGCTAGGCTAAACTACATTCCCCAGAACTCCCTTTCCAGCATGTTTCCAGTTAAGGTGGGCTACAAGGAAGATTCATTCCTGAGTGTTAGAGGGTGGAAGGGAGGCAGCAGCCATTTTGTAGCATACACACACTGCTGATCTGCTGACTCACCTGACTTACCTCGTTGTTGCTGATGTGCTAACTCACCTAATTGATGTGAAGCAGCATCAGCTTGCAACTGCTCTCACTTCCCCTTGGATCTTCCTTCAGTTTGTCTCACTCCTGATCCAGGTGTGTGTATTTAAATCTGTGATGAAGGATCCCAGCTTTTATAGGATACCCTTGTCACCAAGGTCAGAGGCAACAAGAATGGACATAGGTTCCAGCTAATGCTTGTGGGGTTCCAGCCTGCTTATGATCTTCCCTTCATGCCTGCCTGTAGACTTTGGAGTTTTGTAGAGACTATTTAGCCAGCCCCACAAATATGTAAGCCTATTCCCTCTAATAAATCCATGTATATCTGGTCTTTAGGATTCCTCACTTTTTCTTTGTTACAAATGCAAGTGGGAGTTGTCTTTCAGCTTCTTTACTTCCATAGCAGACAAAGTATTACAGAGCAGTGATTCTCAAAAATGAGCGTATGCAGAGAAACCTAGGTAATCTTAAATATAGATTCAGATTCAGTAGGTCTGAATTTTAATTTTTAATAAGCTTCCAGGTGATGCTATGCTGCTGGTATTTATTTCCCATTGCTGCCATAACAAATTTCTACAGAGTGGCTTGGAACAACACAAATTGATTATCTCACAGTTCTGTAAGTCAGAAGCCCTTGTTGGCTCGGCAAGTTTTTCTCTACTTTGGGTTTCACAGGACCAGAATCAAGGTGTTAGCTGGATGACCTCTTTTTGGGAGGTTCTTGGAAAGAGTCTGATTCCAAGCTCATTCAGATCGTTAGCAGAATTCAGTTCCACGTTTTTGCAGGACTGAGTGCCTCTTTTCCTTGCTGGTTGTTGGCTAGAAGTCATTCTCAGTCTTTAGAGGCCACATAGATTCCCTGGCTCTTGGCCCCTTCATCTTCAAAGACAGTAACAGCAAGTTGAGTCTCATGCTTCAAATCTCTTTAACTTTCCCTTCTTCCCCATCTCCTTTGCCACATCTCTTTTCTGCTTACAGCCATAAAGTTCTGTTTTTTAAAGGATCATGTGATTAGATAGGACCCATCAAGATAATCCAGTATAATCTTCCTATTTTAAGATGTGACCTTAATTACATCATCAAAATCCCTTTTATCATGTAATATAGTATATTCAAAGGTTGCAAAGATTAAGATGTGGATATTTTTGTGGGCGTCATTATTCTGCCTACCATATAATAGTGTAACACACTGGTTATAAAGAGGCATCTTGGTTGCAAGGAAGAGAATCCCACTGGAGCTATCCTAAGCAAAAAAGGGGAATGTAGTGTAAGGATACTAGGATATCTCATAAGGTCTCAGGAACAGACTGGGAACCCATTGGTTTTCTTATTTTTATCCATCTCTTGGGGGCCTCTTCAATATTCCTGATGCAAACTGCTTTCTGTGCCTCACAGTCTATGTGATGGTGAAAATATGGTCCCAGTCTTTCCAAGGCACTGCTGTGGCTCTATCCAGCTTAAGAGTGTCAATTCCAAACCCAAAATCCTAGGAAAGGGACTATAATTAGCCCCATTTGGGTCAAATGCTCAACCCTGAAATAGTGAGCCTGTCATTTTCCCTTGTCTCTTAGCTTCACACCAGCCCTTCTCTATACTGATCTGTAAGCGGAGAAGGGAAGGGAGACTACAAATGCCACTCCCCTGGCTCCTGTTGCCAATAGGCAAAACTGGTGGGAGATCAAAAGAGGGAAGAATGGTTAAAGGTTTTAATGCTTGTCATGGATTGAATTATGTCCCCCAAAAAATGTGTGTATCAGTTTGGCTGGGCCCTGATTCCCAGGATTGTGTGGTGTCCTCCATTTTGTGATTGTAATTTTATGTCAAAGAGGATTAGGGTGGGATTGTAACACCCTTACTAAGGTCACATCTCTGATCCAATGTAAAGGGAGTTTCCCTGGGATGTGGCCTGTACCACCTTTTGTCTTACAAGAGATAAAAGGCAAGGGAAGCAAGCAGAGAGTTGAGGACCTCATAGCATCAAGAAAGAAGCACCGGGAGCAGAGCACATCTGTTGGACCTGGGGTTCCTGCACGGAGAAGCTCCTAGTTCAGGGGAAAATTGACAAGAAGGACCTTCCTCCAGAGCCGACAGAGAGAGAAAGCCTTCCCCTGGAGCTGGTGCCCTGAATTTGGACTTATAGCCTACTAGACTGTGAGAAAATTAATTTCTTTTTGTTAAGCCATCAATTTGTGGTATTTCTGTTACAGCAGCACTAGATTACTAAGACAATGCTTTAATTAATACCTGAAACTACAGTTATATTCAGACAGTTTGGAAATAATGCAATGCCTTTTTATCTAACAATTTACTCAGACAAAAGAAATAACCATATGGTTTATTACCATACAGGTAGTCCCTGGATTACGAACGAATTCTGTTCCTAAATCTGTCTTTAAGTCAAATTTGTATGTAAGTCAGAACAGTTAGGTATGGTTCACTGATGCTGTATCTAATGTCAGTTAGTTAAATGTTTGTTTTGGTATATTGTGTACCTTTTTTGTGCAGAAAAAAACATTAAAGAAATACTCCCAGTTACATTAGAACATCTTTAACATAATAATACAGTAATAATAATAATGTTTTGATGTGCATAGCAAAATAGTGCCCATTTGTTATTACAAACCATTGTACATACCTTGCCTTTTTTGTGTGTGCTTTAGGTGAAGGTTTACAGAGCAAATTAGTTTCTCATTAAACAATTATTACACAAATTGTTTTGTGACATTGATTGCCAAGTGTCTCACATTTTTATTATAGTAGGTTTTACAGGGGTTGGTTCATAACTACAGATTATACATAATTTGGACTTTCATAACCCAGGGACTGCCTGTATTCCCTATTCCTTTTCTGAATACCATCTTTTAAAATAAATTTTAGAATAGTTTTATATTTATATATTGTTAATATCTTACATTACTATAGTACATTTGTCACAGCTAATGAAGCAATATTGATACATTATTATTAACTAAACTTCATACTTTATTCAGATTTCACTAGTTTTTCCCTAATGTCCTTTCTCTGTTCTTGGATCCCATCCAGGATACCACATTACATTTAGTTGTCATTTCTCCTTAGACTCATCTTGGCTGTGATAGTTTCTCAGACTTTCCTTGTTTTTGATGACCTTGATAATTTTGATGCGTATTGTTCATGTATATTGTAAAATGGCCCTCCAATTGAGTCTGGTTGATGGTTTTCTCTTGGTTAGATGGGTTCTATGGGTTTGCAGGAAGAAGGCCACAGAGACATATATATCTCAACAACATAGCAAGGGTATGCAATATCAACTTGATTTATCACTGATGATGTTAACCTTGATCACCTGAATAAGATGGTGTTTCCCAGGTTTCTCCACTAAGAAGTTATATTTTTACTCTCCCTCTTTCGATACAGTTCTGTTTGGAAGGTAGTCACTATTTGAGGCTCACAATGGTTGTGGAGTTATGCTCCACCTTCTTTAGGGCAAGATATCTACATAAATTATTTGGAAATTTTCTGTATGGGAAATTTGTCTATTCTCATTCATTTATTAAATCATTTATATATATCAGTATGGATTTGTGGATATTTATATTATATTTCAGATTATAATCCAATTCTGTGTTATTTGTTGCTCAAACTGTTCCAGCTTTGGCCACTGGGAGTTGTTTCATTTGGCTCCTCAGTCCATTTGACAAATTCCCATAGTTTTGTTATCTGAGCACCTTGTTACTTCCTAGAGATGCTCCAGAAACTCTGGTGACGTAGTGGTTAAGAGCTACGGCTGCTAACCAAAAGGTCGGCAGTTTGAACACACCAGGTGCTCCTTGGAAACTCTATGGGGCCGTTCTACTCTGTCCCATGGGGTCACTATGAGTCGGAATCAACTCAACGGCAATGGGTTTGGTTTTTTTTTTTTTCTGGAGATTCTCCAGACTCATCTTGTATATTCCCTGCCCCAGCCCTAGAGTCAGCCATTTCTCCAAGGCACCTTGGTCCTTTTATTTGAGGATGGTATTAGAAACCAAGGTCTGGGCACTGGGTTTCCTCATTGCTATTGGGATGTCGTTGCTTCTAGATCATCTCAGCAGATTGAACAAGGAATATATGTATGTATACTCACCACATACAGTACATATCTATAGTTACATATATGTGGGTATATATATATATATACACATACATATATATATATTCATCAGTATCTATGGTAAATTAAACATGATTTCATACTGATGTCTCCAACTCTAATCCAGTATCACGTGGCTCATTTTCACATACCTTACTTATAACTTCCCCTGTCAGGATGGACCTTGGACCCCAGAGTCCCTATCACTTGTCCTGCTGCTACTTCCAGGGATGAAGGCATTTCATCTCAGGACTCAACCCCAACCCTAGGATCTGGGGGAGAAGGTGCATTCTGGGTCACTGACCTAGGAAGATGGGGAGGCTCCTGGAGAAGTGAAGGAGGAAATAGGGACAACAAGGAGATGGACGCAAAGAGTTGTGGTTGGGAAGGAGCCAGAGAGGAAAGGGACATGGGAAGGCGTCAGCTTAGTGGACACCTGTGCTGGGAGGGATGAGCTCTGTTAGGTGAGAGTCATAGGCTTCTGGGTGGGGTGCTGGTAGAGGTCTCTTTTTTTCATGGGTGGTAATTACACAGGTGTGTGTTCTATAATTGATAGGTGAACTGTACTTAAGTTTTATGCATTTTTTTCTGTACTTAAGGTATGGTATAATTTACACACACACACAAAGGGCAAGAGAAGATGAGGAGAGGGGGAGGTGATTAAGGGGACTCCCCCTCTTCTAGAGCCAGATCTGCCTAAGGCCACGGCCCTGGCTACCTGGAAGGTGCCCTCCACCCCCAGCCCCTGCTGGTGGTTATGGAAACGGCATTCCTGGAGGACTGAGGGCAGGACATGGCATGGAGGCTGGAGACTGTAGTGGGCTACAATTACATCAGTGATGAGACCAGGCCCAGGTGTCTGTCCAACATCTCTGGGGAACCCAAGGGCAGCCCCTCTGCACCTCCCCAGACATCCAGCACCCAGGCATCCGACCACCATCCTTCTGAATACCAGAAGTGGACCCTCTTCTACTGGCATAAGATCACTCACCCTCTTGGATTCTGGAGGGTGGCCTCTTCCCCTACCCAGCCATGAGAGCCCAAGACCCTGTCATTCTGCCTCTTTTATTGATCTTCATGGACCTAAACAGACAGAGACCTGCTGACTCAGACCTCAACCCTGTCACCAACAATCCCTGAAAGTAAAGGTCCTGCAACCGTGACCCCAAATCTGATTTCTGGC
This sequence comes from Dugong dugon, assembly GCA_030035585.1. NCBI lineage: Eukaryota > Metazoa > Chordata > Mammalia > Sirenia > Dugongidae > Dugong > Dugong dugon. The sequence continues at coordinate 38,715,695 of CM057464.1, read as the reverse complement.
CCTGCTGTCTGACCCAGGGGTTTGGGAACAGTTAACGTACTCAGCTGCTAACCAAAGGTTGGAGGTTCCAGTCCACTGAGAGGTGCCTCAGAAGAAAGACCTGGCAATCTACTTCCAAAAAGATTTGTTGTTGGTGTTGTTAGTTGCTGTTGAGCTGATCTGATTCTGACTCATAGAGACCCCATGTGTTGCAGAGTAGAACTGATCCATATGTTTTTCAAGGCTGTGACCTTTCAGAAGCAGATCACCAGGCCTCTCTTCCTAGGTGCCTCTGGGTAGGTTTGAACCACCAACTTCTCTACTAGTAGTTGAGCGCTTAACAGTTTGTGCCATCCAGGGATTCCCCAAAAAGATTACGGCCATTGGAAACCCTATGGAGCACAGTTCTACTCTGACACACGTGGTCACCATGAGTTTACTGGTTTTTCACTTTCAGTGGTACTTTGTAGACTTCAATGTACAAATCTTACACCTTCTCTTTAAATTGACACCTAAGTATTTTATTATTTTGATGCTATCAGTGGAATTTAATAAATTTTAAATTCTGAATCTTACATTGCTGGAACATAGAAATACCATTGACTTTTGTAAAATCACCTTGTACCCTGTAATCTTGCTAAATTCACTTATTAGTTCTAGACGCTTTCTTTGCCTTAGGATTTTCTATGTACACAATCATGTCACCTGCAAATTTATACGCTTTTACTTCTTTATGATCTGTATGCCTTTTATTTCTCTTTACAGTCTTAGTGCTATGCTTACAACCACCAGTACAATGTGTAACAGAAGTATTCAGAGCCAACATCTTTGCCTTGTTCCTGATCTTAGGTAGAAAGTATTCATTCTTTCATCACAAAGTATGATGTTAGCTGTAGGTTTTCCTAGTTTGCTGAGATATTTTACCATTAATGAGTGTTACATTTTTAAAATGCTTTTTCTGCATCTAAATTACCCTATTGTTATTCCGTTTATTCTATTAATATGGTAAAATAGATTGATTTTCATATATTGATACAAGCTTGCATCCTGGGATGAAACTTACTTGGTCATGGTATATTATACTTTATACATGTGTTGGATTTGACTGATATTTTGTTAAGGATTCATGAGAGATATTGGTCTAAAGTTTCCTTTTGATATCTACATGTGGTTTTAGTGTTAGAATAACACTAGCCTCATAAAATGATTTGGGCAGTGTTTCTTCCTCCTCTATTTTCTCCAAGAGTTTGTATAGGATTGGTATTAATTCCTGCTTAAATGTTTGATAGAATTCGTCAATGAAGCACTTGAGTCTGGAGGTTGTTTTTGTGTGTGTGTGTTTGTGAGATAGTTTTTAACTATTAAGTTCTTTAATTGATACAGGACTATTCAAATTTCCTATTTCTACTTGATTCAGTTTTGGTAATTTGTATCTTTAGAGGAATTTGTCCATTTCATTTCAGTTATCAAATTTATTGGCAGAAGTTGTTTATAATCATCCCTTATTATCTATTCAATGCTATAAATTTCTATCTAAATACTCTTATTGCTGTATTCCACATATTTTGATTTGTGGTGATTATATTTTCATTCAGTTAATGCTCTGCAGGTCTAGAGGTCTTAGTTCCAAAGGGAGGCATACTCCCACCAGGAGACACAACACTGAACTGAAAGTTAAGAATGCCACCTGGCCACTTTGGACTCTTTCCTTCGGATCAACAGGCAAAGAAGAGAGTTACTGTGTTGGCTCGTGTGATTGATCCTGATTACCAAGAGGAAATGGAGGTAAAGAAGAGTATGTCTGGAATGCAGGAGATCCCTCAGGACATACCTTAGTACTACCATGCCCTGTGATTAAAGTCAATGGAAAACACAAGCTACCCAATTCTGACCTGACTACTTGCTAATGGCCCAGATCCTTCAGGAATGAAGGTTTGGGCCACCCTACCATGCAAAGAACCACGACCAGCTGAGGTGCTTGCTGAGGGCAAAGGGCATAAGGAATGGGTGGTGGAAGAAGGTAGTTTTAAACAGAGCTGCAACCACATGACCAGTTGTAGAAATGAGGACTGTAATTGTCAGGAGTATTTCTTCCGTGTACGTGTGCATCAAATATTTTTGTTTTCTTCACTTACAAAGGAGCCCTGCTGGCATGGTGGTTAAGAGCTATGGGTGCTAACCAAAAGGTCGACAGTTCAAGTCTACCAGCCTTTCCTTGGAAGCCCTATGGGGCGGTTCTACTCTGTCCAATAGGATCACTATGAGTCAGAATTGACTCAATGGCAATGGGTTTTTTTGGTTTGCTCACTTATAAAATAGATGTAAACTGGGTTAGTGCATTTTCGGATGTACGCATGTTAGTTATATTATGTTAGGTGCAAGTATGACTTTATAATTGTCTTTATTTAGAGATGTGTAAGGGTGCCAAGTTGACAAAGGATGGACTGTGATGGTTAAGGTTGTGTGTCAACTTGCGTGGGCCATGATTCTCAGTGGTTTGACAGTTATGTAGTTTAGTAGCAATCACCTCCATGATGAGATCTGTTATGAGCAGCCAATCAGTTGAAAGGGAGTTTCCTTGGAGGTGTGGCCTGCATCCAATTAAGTACTTCCTGGCAAAGCTCGTTGGCTCTTGGTTGCTCTGGATCTTGCAGCTGGTTTCTGTTTGTCTGACCTCCGGTTCTTGGGACTTCAGCTAGCAGCTTACCTGCCAATCTTGAGATTAGTTAGCCTCCACAGCCTATGAGCAAGAGGTCTGCATCTGACCTGCCAATCTGGGGTTCCAGATTTCTCTCTCTCTCTCATGAGTATGGTCTGTGAGTTCTGTGTGGCCACTGCAATGAATTACCGAACCCAGCAGAGAAACAGAGAGTGCTGTGGGAGGGACAGATGCTGTCACAATTGGTAAAGATGGCGAAGAGAGGAAGCATGTCTGACCTCTGCCTCAAAGGAATCAGCCTTGAGCTGCTGATCTTGATTCTCCTTCCCCCCTTGTGAAGAAGTTAGAGGAGGTCAGATACTGCCCACATGCCATTTTTACACCAGCCTAAGACACTTGCCTTTCAGAAAATCTGCATTACAGTAGGTGAGGGGAAATATTAATAACTGCATCTGTTTGGAAAGTCCTTTCAGTTGTAATAACTGATTTGATCTGTGATGGAGGCAGGACATGAGTAACTAATTACATCTTTTAGCCTGAGAGCAGGTCCCAGTATGTGCCACGTAGGGTGACTGAAACAGAGATAGAAAGCCTACAGTCTTGTTTTCTTGGAGAACCAGAGAACAGAGTTAGGGGCAGCCACATCAACTAGAAAGGGGGGACAAGTAGAAATTCCAGAAAGGGAAGAACCAGAAAAAGGGAGCTCCAAATTCCATATATAAACTTTGTTCAAATTTCCCAGTGAACCTTGAACCATGCATGCACAGGGCAGATTGCAAGCAACTCAGTTAAGGCTAAAGTAACAATTGAGATTTTAGCTGCCATGAACCACAGGGGTGACAATTTAAGTTAAGTTAAACACCTTCTTAAAAATAGAAAAATCAACTTTTTGAAGGAACATAACAGAATCCACAGACTCTACAACATATTCCCTTTTCCACAATTCAATCCAAAATTACTCAAAGTATGAAGTGATGAGAAAATTTTATTCATATTCAAGAAAGAATCATCAATGGAGACTGCTGCTAAGATGACCAAGTTATCACTTCTAAAGTGTTGAAATCCACATGGAAACCTGTGTCTTTGGAATGTTAGTTAATGGACAAAAATATACTGAGTGCATATTAGATATTATTCATCAGTGAACAAGTCGCTTTCCTCAAGGAGTGTACATTCTAGGGAAGGGGGACTAACAAACAGAAACATAGATAATTGCTTCTGATAAATGCTATGAGGAAGATAAAATAAGATACTGTAATAGTAGTACTAGAGTGTGATAAAGGGCTACCGTAAGATAGTCAAGGAAGGCCTCTTTGAAGTCCTAACATTTGAGATGAGACTTAAAAATGAGTTGGGCAGACTCTAAGATCTGAAAGAAGAGTATTTGGGGCAGAGATAAGAGTAAGTGCATACCATAAACAGAACAAGCTTGATATGTTTAAGGGAGGGATGGCTAGAATGTCTGAACAAGGGAGAAAGGAAAAGAAGAAAGCAGGTAGGGGCTAAATCAGGAAGGGCTATTTAGAAAAGGAAGTTTGACATTAGATAAATGGCACTGATGTCATTTGATTTACATGTTGAAAATCTGTGGGGAGAATGGACTGGGGCAAAAGTGAAAGCAGAAGGGAGTTAAATTGGCGAATATTGTGTTATGTATATATTTACAACAATTAAAAACAAAACAAAACTGAAAACAGGCATCAGCTAACAGGCCATGATAGTTGCCTAGGCAAAAAATGATTGTGGCTTAGACTACTATGTTTACAATGTAGATAAAAGCAAGGGATATTTGTTATGCATTTTGGAGGCAGAGCCAGGAGGACTTGGCTTTGGATTGGTGATGGGAGGAAAGAGAAATCAATGATGATTCTTGTTTTTATGACACTATCCATCTATATTTATGCCAGTGCTGTTCACATTGTGTGAAACAACTTTTATGGGAGAAAAATCAGTATTTTTTTCCCCAGACATTTTAAAATCTGAGATTTCAAATAGGCTTACATACGGTGATGTGGAAGAATCAGATAGATGAGTCTGGTATTCAGGGGAAAGGTCAGAACTAAAGATACAGATTTAGGTGTCATCAAATATAGGGTTTGATGAGGTTAGGAACAGATAATAGAGAAGAGAAGTGGACTAGACCAGAGATCTTTCACTTTGCACTAATCTTCCGCTATTCCCACTGCCTCTTGTTTCTCTCCAGTTCTCTGTCCTTCTCAAATCTCAGTGATGGTACAGCACTAAGTTTCTGAAGTCCAAAACATAGTCTGTAATTATTTTTCTCATGTATTTGATTACTGCCCTCCACTTTTAGAATTTAAGCTCCAGGAACATAAGTATCTGGTCTGGTTCAGTGAGGTATCGCCAAAGCCTAGAACAGTTAGCTCACAGTAAGGACTTAAAAATATTTACTGAATGAATAAATTTTAAAATGACACAAAAATCTGAAGGTGTTAACTAAGAGAAAAGAAGGGGTGGAGACAGGTATGCTCCAGGCAGTAGTAATAGCTTGTGCAAAAGACCCTATCTGGGGATTAAGCAGGGTACATTTAAGGAAATGAAGGCTAATATGGCTGGAATGAAGAGATCTAGAGCTCTGGATGAGACTGGAAATGCAGGCAGAGCTTATTCAAGTTAAGAGCATTGGGAAGGTGTTGACAGGTTTTAAATAGGAAGTCAGGGAAGTTAGATGATATGATCAGTTTCCTTTTTGAAAATTATGGGCTAATTATGGGCTGCAATGTGAAGTTACCAGTGGAAGCTGGAGACCAGTTAAGGGACTATTGTAGTAATCCATTTGAAAGATGAGGATAGCTCAGACTAGGGTGATGGAGGTGAGATAAGAGCTATTTTGTAGGTAAAATTGACAGGATTCAGAATTTAGTTCACTATAGGGAGTGAATGAGAGAAAGATGTCATGAATGATTCCCTATATCTGGCTTATGGGACTAAATGGATAGATGCTATTCATTGAGATGGAGAACACTAGAAGAGGGCTAGATTAGGGACAAAACTGTCATCATGAGTTTGGTCTTGACTATGTAGAGTTTAAAATATCTTTGAACCATTGTAGTGCAGTGAATTACTTAATATAGCCCCTCTAGCCATAGTCTTTGTAACTCCCAACAAATGACTGGGTGAGACTATGCAGATGAGGTGCTTATGGCCCACCAAGGGGATTCAGTAGCTTGCTAATAATGTAAATAAGATGCATGGCACCCTTGTGGGGTAGGACCATGCAAATAAGGTATATAAAACCCTAACAAGTCAGCTTTGCCATCCGCTAGGCTTAAAGGGAGACACTAAGAGACAGAGAGAGGAGCTGTAACACAGAAGACAGAGAGAGACTGCAGAGGCAGCAGAACCAGGACAAAGAGGGAGAGCTGTAATACTGGAGATGGTGAGAAGCAGCAGCCAAGAAATGGCAGCAGCAGAGACAGCAGAACCAGGAGATCGGCAGGAGACAGCACAGTGGGCTTCCTGGCCCACAGAGAGAGCTGAGCGCCTTCAGGCCGAGGCTTCTAGACATGGTAAAGTGTCTCCAGGCACTTATTGGCGGAGCTAAAAGAGCTTTGTAACACTTGCCCGAGTAAGGTAGAGGTCAAACCAAGAGGCCAACGGCCATGGAGTGACCTATCTACAGTACGGCTAAGAAGAGGCTGTCCTGATCAAAGAACTGTATCCTGGGAATTCCTGAACCTGAACTGTAACCTGTTACTTCCCTAATAAACCCCATAATTGTGAGAATGGTCTGTGAGTTTTGTGTGGCCATTACAATGAACTATCGAACCCAGCAGAGAACTACAGAGTACTGTGGGAGGGATGGTTGGTATCAGAATTGGTAAAAAGTTTGGAGGGTACAGGCACGTCTGACCTTAGCCTCACAGGTATTATCCTTGAGCTGTTGATGCTGATAATGATTCTCTCTCCCCTTTGTAAAGTTAGAGGAGGTCAGACAACCACCCTCACGCCATTTTTACAGTTGGCGTCAGAAACAGGATTTGTTACAATGGCTCCAGACTCATGGAAGCATGGGACTTTGGAAGAGAAAGAATGAAAGGACATGGGAAGTGAAACTTGATTCTTAGGTGATTATTTTGGTTGTTGTTACTTGTAGCGGCTGAAAACAAAGTAAGAAATGTTATGCTGCAGCTAAAGGAAGAAAAGCAAAGGCATTCAACTGTGCAGGTCATAACATATTATGGATTAACATCATGCTCATGAGGAACCTGTACTTAGATCAAGAGGCAGTCATTAGAACAGAATGAGGGGATACTGCATGGTTTAAAGTCAGAAAAGGTGTGCATCAGGGTTGTATCTTTTCACATACTTATTCAATCTGTAGGCTAAGCAAATAATCTGAAAAGGTGGACTATATGAAGAACAACAGGGTATCAGGATTGGAGGAAGACTTACTAACAACCTGTGATATGCAGATGACACAACCTTGCTTGCTGAAAGTGAAGAGGACTTGAAGCATTTACTGATAAAGATCAAAGACTACAGCCTTCAGGATGGATTGCACCTCAACATAAATAAAACAAAAATCCTCATAACTGGACCAATAAGCAACATCAAGATAAACGGAGAAAAGATTGAAGCTGTCAAGGATTTCATTTTACTTGGATCCACAATCAACACCCGTGGAAGCAGTGGTCCAAAAATGAAACGACGTATTGGGCAAATCTGTTGCAAAAGACCTCTTTAAAGTGTAAAAAAGCAAAGATGTCACTTTGAGGACTAAGGTGCATTTGACCCAAGTCGTGGTATTTTCAATCACCTCATATGCATGCAAAAGCTGGACAATGAATAAGGAAGACCAAAGAAGAATCTGGTGTCAGCGAAGAATATTGAATATACCCTAGACTGCCAGAAGAATGAACAAGTCTGTCTTGGAAGAAGTACAGCCAGAATGCTCCTTAGTAGTAAACATGGTGAGACTTTGTCTCACACACGTTGGACATGTTATCAGGAGGAACCAGTCCCTGGAAAAGGACATCATGCTTGGTAAAGTAGAGGGTCAGTGGAAAAGAGGAAGATCTGCAACAAGATGGACTGACACAGTGGCTGCAACAATGGGCTCCAGCATAGCAATGATCATAAGGATGACACAGGACCAGGCAGTGTTTCGTTCTGCTGTGCACGGGGTTGTTATGAGTTGAAACTGACTCAACAGCACCTAACAACAATATTTACAGAAATATTTACAATGGAAGAAAAGGTTACTTTAAAACTTTAGTTAATTTGCAAGTCAGCCTCAAATATCCTAAAATGCAGTGTCCTCTGAGGGTTAAAAACACACAAATGCACTCAGTTTGTGAGGTGATTTCCCCCCACCTCCCACACCAAACCTCATCTCTATCAGTGCTTATTTTCTTTATTGTTGTAATTAAATGAGGTTTACATTTCAAGTTAGTCTCCCATACAAAATTTTTATACACACATTGTTAAAAGACCCTAATTGCTCACCCAATTCTGCGACAGCATACTCCTCCTTTCCACCCAATTCCACATGACCATTCAACCACCTCCTAACTCTCTCTGCCTTCCCATCTCACCTCTGGACAGAAGTTGCTCCTTTGGTCTCTTGTATCTACTTGACTAAGAGGCACACTCTTCACGAGTATCACTTTATGTCCCACAGTCCAGTCCAATCCCTGTCTGAAGAGTTGGCTTCAGAAATTGTTTTAGTTATGGGCTGACAGGGAGTACAGGGTCCATGCTTTCCAGGGCACTTCCAGTCTCAGTCAGACCATTAAGTCTGGTCTTCTTACGAGAATTTGAGTTCTGCACCCCATCCTTCTGCTGCCCCATCAGGGACCCTCTGTTGTGTTCCCTGTCAGGATGTTCATTGGTGGTAGCCAGGCACCATCTAGTACTTCTGGTCTCAGGCTGATGAAGTCTCTTGTTTATGTGGCCCATTCTGTCTCTTGGGCTAATATTTTCCTTGTCTTTGGTGTTCTTAGTTCTCCTTTACTCCAAGTGGTTGGAACCAATTGATGCATCTTGGATGGTCGCTTGCAAGCTTTTAAGACCCCAGACGCTACTCACCAAAGTAGGATGCAGAACATTTTCTTAATAAGCTTTGTTATACCAATTGACCTAGGTGTCTCCTGAAACCATGGTCCCCAGACCCCCTACCCCTGCTACTCTGTCTCTCAAAGTATTTGATTGTATTCAGGAAACTTCGTAGCTTTGGTGTAGTCCAGTTGCGCTGACTTCCCCTGTAGCGTGTGCTATCCTTCCCTTCGCCTAAGATGATTCTTATCTATTATCTAGTTAGTGAATAACCCTTACCCTCCCTCCCCACCCTCGTAACCATCAAAGAATGTTTTCTTCTGTGTTTAAACCTTTTCTTGAGTTCTTATAATACTGGTCTTATACATTATTTGTCCTTCAGTGACTGACTAAATTCACTCAGTGTAATAAGTTCCAGCTTTCACCATGTTATAAGATGATTCACAGCTTCATCGTTGTTCTTTATTGTTGCATAATATTCCATTGTGTGGATATACCATAGTTTGTTTATCCATTAGTCCCTTGATGGGCACCTAGGTTGCTTCCATTTTTTTGCTATTGTAAACGTGCTGCAATGAACATGGGTGTGCATATATCTGTGTGTTGGCTGTTGTTTCTCTAGGATATATTCCAAGGAGCAGGATAGTTGGATTGTATGGTACTTCTATTTCTAACTTTTTAAGGAAGTGCCAAATCAATTTCCAAAGTGGTTGTACCATTTTACATTCCCACCAACAGTGTGTAAGTGTTCCATTCTCTCCAGCATTTATTATTTTGTGTTTTTTGGATTACTCCTAGCCTTGTTGGAGTGAGATGATATCTCATTGTAGTTTTGATCTGCATTTCGCTAATGGCTAATGAACATGAGCATTTCTTCATGTGTCTGTTAGCCGCCTGAATATCTTCTTTAGTGAAGTGCCTGTTCATATCCTTTGCCCGTTTTTTAATTGGGTAATTTGTCTTTTTGTTGTTGAAGTTTTGCAGTATCTTATAGATTTTAGACATTAGAGGCTGATCGAATTTGTCATAGCCAAAAATTTTTTCCCAGTCTGTAGGTTGTCTTTTTACTCTTTTGGTGAAGTCTTTTGATGAGCATAAGTGTTTGATTTTTAGGAGCTCCCATTTATCTAGTCTCTCTTCTAGTGCTTGTGCATTGTTACTTATGGTTCATATTGTGTTTATGCCATGTATTAGGGCTCCTAGCATTGTCCCTATTTTTTCTTCCATGATCTTTATTGTTTTCAATTTTATATTTAAGTCTTTGATCTATTTTGAGTTAGTTTTTGTACATGGTATGAGGTATGGATCTTGTTTCAGTTTTTTGCATATGGATATCCAGTTATGCCAGCACCATTTGTTAAAGAGACTGTCTTTTCCCCAGTTAATGGACTTTGGGCCTTTGTCAAATATTAGCTGCTGATAGGTGGATGAGCTTATATCTGGATTCTCAACTCTGTTCCATTGGTCCATGTATCTGTTGTTGAACCAGTACCAGGCTGTTTTGACTACCGAGGCAGTATAATAGGTCCTAAAATCAGGTAGTGTAAGGCCTCCCACTTTGTTCTTCTTCTTGAGTAATACTTTATTTATTCAGGGCCTCTTCCCTTTCCATATGAAGTTGGTGATTTGTTTCTCCATCTCATTAAAAAATGCTGGTGGAATTTGGATCAGGATTGCATTGTAGCTGTAGATTGCTTTGGGTAGAATTGACATTTTCACTATGTTGAGTCTACCTATCCGTGAGCAAGGTATAGTTTTCCACTTATGCAGGTCCCTTTTAGTTTCTTGCAGTAGTGACTTGTAGTTTTCTCTGTATAGACCTTTTACGTCTCTGGTTAGATTTATTCCTAAGTATTTTATCTTCTTGGGGGCTATTGTAAATGGTATTGACTTGGTGACTTCCTCTTCAAGGTTCTCTTTGTTGGTGTAAAGGAATCCAAGTGATTTTTGTATGTTTATCTTGTATCCTAAAACTTTGCTGAAATCTTCTATTAGTTCCAGTAGTTTTCTTGTGGATTCTTTGAGATTTTCTGTGTATAAGATCATATCATCTGCAAACAGAGAAACTTTGACTTCTTCCCTACCAATCTGGATGTCCTTTATTTCTTTCTCTAGCCTAATTGCTCTGACTAGGACCGCCAGCAAAATGTTGAATAATAGTGGTGATAGACAGCATCCTTGTCTGGTTCCTGTTCTAAGGGGGAATGCTTTCAAAGTCTCTCCAGTTAGGATGATGTTGGCTGTTAGTTTTGTATAAATGCCCTTAATTATACTGAGGAATTTCCCTTCTATTGATATTTTATTGAGAGTTTTTATCATGAATGGGTGTTGGACTTTGTCAAATGCCTTTTCTGCATTGATTGATAAGATCATGTGGTTCTTGTCTTTTGTTTTATTTATGTGATGGATTACACTGATTGTTTTTCTAATGTTGAACCATTCCTGCATACCTGGTATAAATCCCACTTGGTCATTGTGAATTATTTTTTTGATATGTTTCTGAATTCTATTGGCTAGAATTTTGTTGAGGATGTTTGCATCAATGTTCATGAGGGATATTGGTCTGTAATTTTCTTTTTTTGTGGTCTTTCCCTGGTTTTGGTATCAGGGTTATGCTGGTTTCATAGAATGAGCCTGGGAGTATTCCATCCTTTTCTATTCTCTGAAATGCCTTTAGTAGAAGTGGTGTTATCTCTTCTCTGAAAGTTTGGTAGAATTCTCTAGTGAAGCCATCTGGGCCAGGGCTTTTTTTTTTTTTGATGGGAGTTTCTTAATAACCTTTTCAATCTCTTCTTTTGTTATGGGTTTATTTAGTTGTCCTACCCGTTTGTGTTAATTTAGGTAGGTAGTGAGTTTCTAGAAATTTGTCCATTTCCTCTAGGTTTTCAAATTTATCAGAGTACAATTTTTATAGTAATCTGTTATGATTCTTTTAATTTCAGTTGAGTCTGTTGTGATATCACCCATCTCATTTCTTATATGGATTATCTGCTTCCTCTCCTGTTTTTCTTTTGTCAGTTTGGCCAATGGTTTATCAATTTTTTTGATCTTTTCAAAGAACCAGCTTTTGGACTTGTTAACTCTTTCAATTGTTTTTTTATTCTCTATTTCATTTAATTCTGCTCTAATTCTTATTATTTCCTTCCTTCTGGTGCTTGTGGGCTTCTTTTGCTGCTCTCTTTCTACTTGTTCCAGTTGTAGGGTTAATGTTTTGATTACGGCCCTCTGACCTCTGAGCACCGCTTTTGCTCTGTCCCAAAGGTTCTGGTAGGATGTGTTTTCATTCTCATTTGATTCTATGAATTTCTTTATTCCATCCTTAATTTCTTCTATAACCCAGTAGTTTTTGAGCAAGGTGTTGTTCAGTTTCCATGTGTTTGATTTTTTTTCCCTTGCTTTTTGTGTTGTTGATTTCCATTTTTATGGCTTTATGTTCAGAAAAGATGCTTTGTAATATTTCAATGTTTTGGATTCTGTTAAGGCTTGCTTTATGGCCTAATATGTGGTCTATTCTGTAGAATGTTCCATGTGTGTTGGAAAAGAAAGTATGCTTGGCTGCTGTTGGGTGCAGTGTTCAGTATAGGTCTATGAGATCAAGTTGGCTGATTGTAGCATTTAGCTCTTCCGTGTCTTTGTTGTGCTTCTTTCTGGATGTTCTGTCCTTCACCAAAAGTGGCACGTTGAAGTCTCCTACTACTATTGTGGAGCTGTCTATCTCTCTCTTCAGAGCTGTTAGATTTGTTTTATGTATTATTTTGGAGCCCTGTTGTTGGGTGTGTAAATAGTTATTATAGTTATGTCCTCCTGGTTTATTGACCCTTTAATCATTATATAGTGTCCTTCCTTATCCTTTGTGGTGGATTTTACTTTAAAGTCTATTTTGTCAGAGATTAATATTGCCACTCCTGCTCTTTTCTGAGAGTTGTTTGCTTGACATATATTTTTCCATCCTTTGAGTTTTAGCCTGTTTGTGTCTGTAAGTCTAAGGTGCATCTCTTGTAGGCCTTATAGATGGATAATACTTTTTTATCCAATCTGCCACTCTCCATCTCTTTATTGATGCATTAAGTGTGTTTATATTCAGTGTTATTATTGATAGGTATGAGTTTAGTGCTGTCATCCCGATATCTCTTTTTGTGTGTCGTTCACAGTTTCTTTGTTCCCCTTAATTTTCTGTGCTGAGTTGTTTTTCTTTATGTATTTTTTTAAATCTGTTTCATTGTTGTAGATTTTGTGTTTGCTGGGTCATTATGTTTTTCTACTTTTTTATTTTGATTTGTAGGATTGTTAGATTCCTTTGTGGCTACCTGAATATTTACCCCTATTTTTCTAAGTATATTACAGTCTTTTATTACTTATATCGCCCTGACTTCCCCTCCATATGAAAAATCAATGTCTGCATTCTTTAAGTCCCTCTTTTTTGTTTTAATGTTGTCCTTTTTTAGATATTGATATCTCTGTTTCCCTGTTTTCAATGTTTTAGCTTTGATGTATTTTCAACTTCCCTATCTGAGTCAATATCTGGTTGCTGTGTCCTGTGTTCTATTCTTGCATTGTTATCTGGTGTTACTGATTATCTAACCGGAGGACTCCCTTTAGTATTTCTTGTAATTTTGGTTTGGTTTTTGCGAATTCCCTGAACTTCTGTTTATCTGGAAATGCCCTGATTTCACCATCATATTTGAGAGACAGTTATGCTGGATATATAATTCTTGGCTGGCAGTTGTTTTCCTTCAAGGCTTTATATATGTCATCCTATTGCCTTCTTGGCTGCATGGTTTCTGCTGAGTAGTCTGAGCTTACTAATTGACTCTCCTTTGTATATGACTTTTCTTTTATCCCTAGCTGTTTTTAAAATTCTCTCTTCATCTTTGGTTTTGGTAAGTTTGATTATAATACATTTTGGTGACTTTCTTTTGGGATCTACCTTACGTGGGGTTAGATGAGAATCTTGGATAGATATCTTCTCATCTTTTATGATATCAGGGAAGTTTTCTGTCAACAAATCTTCAAAAATTTTCTCTGTATTTTCTGTTATCCCCCCAATTCTGGTACTCCAATCACTTGTAAGTTATTTCTCTTGATAGAGTCCCACATGACTCTTAGAATTTCTTCATTCTTTTTAACTCTTTTATCTGATTTTTCCTCATATAAGTTGGCATCAAGTGCTTTATCTTCAATGTCACTAATTCTAACTTCTACTGCCTCAATTTTGCTGCTATGACTTTCTATTGAGTTGTCTAATTCTGAAATTTTATTGTTAATCTTCTGGATTTCTGATTGCTGTCTCTCTATGGATTTTTGCAGCCTATTAAATTTGTCATTATGTTCTTGAATAACTTTTTGAAGTTCCACTACTACTTTGTCTGTATGTTCCCTGGCAATTTCTGCATTTTGTACAATTTCTTTTCTAATTTCTAGAAGAGTTCTGTATATTAATCTTTTGTTTTCTGCCTCTGGTAATTCCAAGAAATTCTCTTCCTTCAGAGAATTTACTGATTCTTTATTTTGGGAGCTTACTGAAGCCATCATGGACTGCCTCTTTATATGATTTGATATTGACTATTGTCTCCGAGCCATCAATAAGTTATTATAATTTTATGTTATATTTGTTTAGTGAGTCCTAGCTTCTTGTTTTGTTTTGTTTTGATATGCCCCAATAGGCTGCTTATGTGCGCTAGTTTGATTATTGGCACCTTTGAAGCTCTAACGTCCTGCCACCAGGTAGTTAGTTCTGTAACTAAGTGTGTGCACACAGGAGTCCATTAAATTTTCCTATATGGGTTCAGCTCAGGTGTCCAGGCAGTTGGTCACCAAGTGTGTGGTGCAGGCTCTCACCTACAGTCCTAGAGAGGCATGGGTGATAGATGCAGGCACTGGACTCTGGCTGTGGTAGGGGATCTGACGGGGCTGACGGCTGCCCCTGAGTCTGGAAGGAAAGCGTGTCCTTATTCCCTAGGGCAAGTAGGTAGGTGAGTTTTACAGCTGGACTATGAGCACCCCACTCTGTTGGCTGTAAAGACTCGAGGGCACCACTTTTTCTTGGACTCCTGTAGCAGGTGACTAGGTGGTTTAGGTGATGTTACCAGTCCTCAAGCCCCTGCTGCAGATCGGTACAAGTGCCTACTTAAGGGGCAGGCCTGTTTCAAGGGCCACAAATCTGCCACTTCACAGCTGAAACAGTTGAAGTTAAACTTCAGATGTTTGCCCTTTTGTACTGTGGCAGTGAGGGCTAACACTGTTGAGATGGGTCCCCACAAGCCTATAGAGTGGTGTAAGGCACTCAAAGTCTGCAGACCCCTTATGCCTGTGCCTAGCAAAAGAACTGTGCCGACCCTGAGTTCCTGGCTTAGGGGAGCCAGTAGCTTATTTGTTCCCTCTCCAAGGCCAGGAGAATGGGTCAGGGCACCTTTTGGGATCTACTTCTGGCCCAGCGGACTCCCGGTGCAGAGCACAGAGGCAGGAAGTAAAAAGGAGAGAGGTTTTTCCCAAATGGGCTTTTTTTTAAATCCCCGTGAAAGGCTGCACACATGTACTTATCTTTAACCACTTGGGAGCTGGTTTTCACTGGTTCGGACTGTCCAAGCAGAATCTCTGCTGCCGGACCTCTCTCGATGTGGGAACTGCTTCCCGAGTGTGTGCACAGCTGTTTGCCTGCTTCACTGCAAACCCGGCGCAGCTGAAGAGCTGCAGTCCCGCCGCCGCCACTCTGGTGCTGCTGGCTTGTACCGAATCATCTCCCTCTCCCCCCACCACTCAGTCCGATTCCTCAACTTTGCCTTGTTCAGGGCTCCTAGATATTCATATGTAATCAAATCACTTGCTTTTCCAGGTCTTTGTTGTAAGAGGGATATAGGAAGCATCTGACTACATCGCCATCTTGGCCCCACCTCCAAAAAAAAAAAAACAACATATAAAACTAATATTTTTATGGCTTCAAGTTTTATAAATCCAATGAAGAAACATGATATAACTACCTAGAAATTACTTAAAAGTATTAATGAAATAGATTTCTGGAAAGCCTGTACTTAGGCAAAAACAATAAAAAAGAAAATAGTGTATATATAACCAGCGGTCCGAACAATAATTAGTACAAGAAAAATTTGCAGTGTTGTGAAATTAAACATATACAGCTTTTTGTGTGTTCCATAACTGTTTTCCAAACAACACACTGTTCTATGACTAAGAATTGGAACAAAAAAAGGATCTGCTCTAAACCAGCAATTTAAGGCTTTGCACTATGCAACTGATCCTGTCACTCTTTGGAAGAATACACATGTTATCTGGCAACATGAATTCCACATTGCTGTTTTAGCTTCCTTATATTTATTGTACTGAACATTATAAAATATATTTATAGTCTTCCCTTCAAACCTGATAATGTTTCAAGGGCCTCATTTAGCATTAAGTGTAAACTACCCTGGGTTTGTTTATTTTGCTTCATCCTTTAACAGGGCACATCATCTTATATTAATTATATTCCCTCAAACTTACTTGTTTTCTTGCGCCTATACCTATGACACATTATGGTATGAAACTGAATGTACTCATGGTCTCAAAAGTGAAAAATAGTTCGAAAGACAAAAAAAGCAAAAGCAAATTGGCTTGAAAAAGGAACTAACCTGTTGTTGAGAACACCCTCAGAACATTCAATAAATACCTCAGTAGCTAAGCTGCCTATGCACCTGGCTGACCTGACAACACAACAGTGGCTCAACATACACAGCAGCTGCACTAACAGCAGTACAAAACTTCCCCTTAAAACTTACCCAGAATAAAGCAAGAAAACCAGGGGAGGGTATGAACTCTGCCAAAGTAAGTGTATTTAAATACTGCATGGAATTGTTAACAGCCTAAACCTTTCCCCTCGTTTCTGATAGTTTCAGACTGAGGTAGTAACTGTCATTTAGCAAATGCAGAATGCATGAAGTAGAATTTGGTGGCCTTAAAAATCCAAACACGAATGATACTGTTGAATGTTCTTGGTATATCTTTAGAGAAGAACTTCTTTCATGACTTTTCTTTGTCTAAGGATAGCTCCAGCATTACTGAGTACCTAAAGCAAAGATAAAGCAGCCAGCAATATTCCAAGTATTCAGTCACTCTAGAGATAGATTTCTGGCGTATGGCTCCAACAGCACAAGTGAGATTCATGAAGCTGAGGAATTTTTTGAACATCTCTGTCATTACTGAAAAGTCCCCTTCTGGCAGATACTTCCACACAGTGGTCACATCGATTGGGTTCTCCTAACAGAGACAACCAAAAACCAGTGCCATACATGAGGCCATGATGCAGTCTCCCATGTGTTTGTCAGCATGCTGACAGGCTTTATTGAGATCAAGTTCTTCATCCTCCTTCTCCTTCTTTTGTTTCTTTTCTGTACCATCTGTCTTCTCAGTTGACACCAACTGTATATCTCCACTTGCTTCTTGCCATTCTCCACTCTGATCATGCTGAGTGGTGGGAACATCTTTGATCAATTCATCTGTTTTACTTTCTGCCAACCAAGCTGCTCGCCCTCACTCAAGGAATAACTGCACTAAAGCCTGAACAGCATGAACTTGTCCAGCTATCCTTAAACTACCATCTCCGTCTTCACTATAGAAGGAAGAATCAAAAGAACACGATGTTTCCACGTTGATGAGACAGTGCCAATTCCCAGCACTATATTCCACTAGATTTATCAGCAGGCCTAAGCCCAACCTTCGAATATCAAATCTCTGCTCCTGAGGTAGGTACTCTGGAACCTGAAGCACACAGCTCACTGCTGTGCAAATCAAGCCATACTTGTCCCCTGTTTTGGTGCTGCCCCATTATTAGCATTAGTTAAATTGAGCAACATCTCAATGATGCCTCTCATGCAATCTTCCACTGCTCTGCCCACATGGCTAGTTATGTTCTGGTGAAGTAGAGGCTTACTGTCAGGTAAGCATATACTGTTTTCAGCACGGTTATACTGCCGAATCAATTCTTCACAATGCTGTAATGCTTTAACTGATGAAACAATGAGTTGTGAATCTATATGCTATCAAGTAGCTTTGATTCTCTGGATTATGCACTGTTATACTTTCTAAAACTCACAAACATTTCTCTGCTCCTCATAATGAGGTTACTAGTTTCTCTTCATCGTGCTTGGTAAAGTTGAGGGTGAGGGAAAAAGAGGAAGACCCTCAACAAGATAGATTGACACAGTAGCTGCAACAATGGACTCAAGCATAACGATTGTGAGGATGGCACAGGACCGGGCAGTGTTTTGTTCTGTTGTACATAGGGTGCCTATGAGTCGGAACTGACTCAACAGCACCTGACAACAATGAGTTTCTCTTCATCCTCGTCTCTACTTAGATGATCCACACGTTCTTTTACTTTATCTACAATATGATCCAGACCACCCAGAAGCTGTAATTCTTCTTTAAACCAGTCTCCCGCTTGTTTAGAAGGGACAGTAACGTCTCCATAGCTAAATGTCCAGTCATTATATTTTCTAGATCAAGATGCTTGTTATGTATTGTTTCACAGAGTCTTCATATTTTTTCTTTAGTTTTCTTCATGTCTTTTTCATTCAGTAGCTTAGCTGATGAAGCATCTTGTTTCAGTCCAAAAGTCAAATCATTAGATCTAGGCTAGCTCTATCAAGATCCATGTTCAAATGATCTCTACTCAATATATACATGAGGGCAGCTGTACAAAGGGACAGATTCTGATGGTGCTGGGAATCATCCAAGGTTTTAAAGACCATTGCTACCAACCTGTGTGCTCTCAGGTGCATTCAAAAACCTGGCATGGCACATTTAGCAGCCACACTAATAACACTAAGGCAATGTAGTTAGAGGCTGAGTGCTCTTTAACGCTCTTAGTAAGAACTCAGTGTCATCAGTTAACTCTTGATTTTCACCAAATTCCACCACGTCATATAATTCTTTGTCTTCTTTTCTGCATTTCAGTGCAGTAACCATTTCTTGGTAAGGCTGAGGAGGTATGGTCACAGTTTTTATCACTGTGGATGGTGGTGCAGAAGCCTGAAAAACTCCATCGTCTTTTTGATTTGGTTCCTTTGGAGACAGCCTCACTGTGACATTCTGAGGTTTTACTACCGGTGGCCAAGGTAGTTCTTCAGAGTCTGGATGGTTCCAATGTCTGGCATTATAAACAGCTTTTGTAGGAAACCATTTGGGGCCATTAAAAATCTTTCTGGTATTTTCCTTTGATTTATCTCCTTGTTTATTTGTGGACTTCTTCACACTTTCAGGCACACCAGGCAATTCCTCTGTAAAAGCCAAGTTTTCTGCATTATTGGTATTAGATCGACTGTCCTGGGAATTATCATTGCTTTCTAGGGGAGGTTGAAATGAGGGTGGTGGAGTTTTTTTGGTTCTTTTTTTGCTTGCCTTTCCACTTGATAATCATCATCTTCACTTTCACTGAGATCATCAAAGCCAAAATATTTTAATTTTGTACTGGAAGTTCCAGAACCTCCTTCATCATTTCCTGTCTCATAATGATCTTCAAAACCAAAAAATTCAAGTTTAACATTCTTTTTGGATTTGACTCAATGGCAACAGATTTTGTTTTTTTTTTAGGAAGAAAACTAGCAGTGGCCTTAGAAGTTGCACTATCTGCCTTTTTTCTTAGACGGCCAGCTTCTCCCAAATCTGCATGAGTTGATGCAGTGAACTCATCCATGCTGCATTCCATAGTATCCTGTACAGTGCCATTGTAAACTGGCAAGCAAGATGGATGTAGAATAGTGTAATCTCTAGTCCGTTCAACCGTCCCTCTAAAACTGGTCCCACAACTTACACTGCCTTTCTTTGCCTGATTCATGCCATCTTTACTTGATCCACTATTTCATTTGGATAAGGCCTAACTGGTGCTACCCAGTAGCTTATCAAAATTTGATGCTTCTTGTGAAGATTTCACTTTATTGGCCCTAAAGTACGTCCTACAGTTACATGGCCTAAGAACACTTTGCACAATGTCTTCCTCAATGGCTTCATTTAGATTTTCCAGCCACTCTTTAAAATCCTCATCCTTCATCTCCAAAAGAGGATCACTATCCAAACTTAATATACAGTCTTCTGATCTGGTATCTTCAAAATCACTATCCCATTCATACAAACTAGTTCTTACAGATCCCTTAATTGGAGCTTTCTGATGGAGATTCTGACCTTTTCCCAACTTGGGAGTTCCAAGTATCATCTGTTACCTTGATTTTATCAGCTTTGTATCCAGAAGTCACTGTAGTTTCTGCATTGGGTTTCTTACTACTGTATTCAGCATTTTTATTAGTGACTATTCTTTTCATGCTCTTCACTAAAAGTCTCCACTTTAACTGAAGTTATTAATTTAGCACAGCTAGTTTTGTTTGCGTCACCTTCAAAGATACTGTTTGTGTTCTTTTCCAACCAGAGTATCCTCCAAAGGTAAGCATTTATCAGATACTACACTGTCTTCACCCACCGGGTGACTAATTCTGCTCTTAGCTTCAAATAGAGACCTGATGTCTTCTGACTAAGCAGCGTCACTAGATTCTGAACAACAGGAACCCTTATCCTGGGCTAAATTCTTTAAGAAACTGATAGAGACTCATCACCACTATCAAATCCAGGATCCCCAGTATTTTCTTCTTCCACCTTGCATTTCTTTGGGGTTCCTTGGATATCTGGTTTGAAACTGGGCCTCTTCTGCCCTAATTTAGCCATAAATGTGGTATCTCTCCATTTTGTGCTAAGGGTGGTCCGTTTGTTGGAAAAGACTTCATCACATTTTGAGCTGCCATTTCCTCCTATGTTTTCCCAAATCTGGAGTCATTTTGACACCTGTTGCATATTCTCGTCGGTACTTCGTGGGTACTTTGGCCTAGGGCCGCCTCTGTCCGGTGGTGTGGAAGGCGGGTGAGGACGGCGGTGTGGGAGTGAGCTCCGCCACCACCAAAACCCGCCACTCTGCTTACGGTAAACAGGAAGCCCCGGGGAGGCGGTGAGAGGAGCGACCCTACATCTTCCCTCCCCACCTTGACCGCCGGCGGGGGCGCGCCTAGGTATCGCTGGCTGCCCCTTCCTGCGCTGCTGCTCACGCCGCTGAATGATCAGCGCGGAGTCTGAACAGGGAATGAACTACCTCAACGCCATTTGCGCTCCCAACCCCCACCTCCTTTCTCCCCAGACATAATAATTTTACCTTGTTAGGTGCCAGATGTTTTTTATGTCTATAAATGATCTTGAGCTTTTATTTCTGGGACATCATAAGTTCCTTGGAAGCTATGTGATCCTTTTAGGACTTGATTTTAATATTTGCTAGGTGAAACCGGGGTTTTATCTGGTTCAGTGGTAGAATTCTCGTCTTCCATGCCAGAGAGCTGAGTTTGATTCCCTGCCAATGGACCTCATGCACAGGCATCACCCGTATGTCAGTGGTGGCTTGTGTGTTCCTATGATGTTGAACAGGTTTCAGCAAAGCTTCCAGAATAAGACAGACTAAGAAAAATGGCCTGGCAATCTACTTCTGAAAATCAGCCAATTAAAACCCTATGGGTCACAACAGCCCGATCCACAACTGATCATGGGGGTACTGCAGGACCGGGCAGTGTTTTGTTCCATTGTGCATGGGGTTGCCATGAATCAGGGGCTAACTTGATGGCAGCTAACAATAACAACAGGTGAAACCAGAGCAGTGTTTCGTCCAGCGATCATTATTCCCACTACTGACAGACTATCTTGAATACTTTACCTAGTGCCCAGTGAATTATGAGGTTTTCCTGTCTGGCTGGTGGGAACAGTCACTATTCCCATCACTGGAGCACTAGGTACCCTGTAAGCTTTTTGGATTTTTACTCTGAGGATTTTTACTTTTTACTCTGATGATATGAATCTTCGGTCTCCCAGATTTTCTAGGGTAGGGGTGTCTCCTATAGCCTGTGAGCCTGAGAAATCCAAAGCTATGATTTCCCAGAGCTGGCAGTTGCCCTCAGGATAAACACAACTATTCTCTCTGGGTTCCTGCCCACATATATATTTTGGCCTACATGATTATACTCTGGCTTGTTCTTCTATACTATATGCTTCTTATAATTTATCTATTATTTTAGCTGTTTTCAGTGAAGAGGTGGTCTCAAAACCTAGCCTACCATACACCAGAAATGGGATCCCTGTTGTTGTTGTTAGTTGCTGTTAAGTCTGCTCTAACTCATGGTGACACTATGCATAATAAAACAAAACCTTGCTTGGTCCTGAGCAATCTTCATGATTGTTGGTAATCAGACACTGTTCTGTTGTGATCCATGGGATTTTCATTGGCTAATTTTTGGAGGTAGATCATCAGGCCTTTCTTTCTTATCTGTCTTAGTCTGGAAGCTCTGCTGAAACCTGTCCACCATGGGTGGCCCTGCTGGTATTTGAAATACCAGTGGCATAGCTTCCAGAATCACAGCAACACACAAGCTACCACAGTACAACAAACTGACAGAAAGGTGGTGGAAATCCCCATTAACTATTGATTCATTCCTGCTTTTTTCCTGACACGAGGCCAGACGCTGGAATACAAGTCGTCTAGACCAAGGCTATTCAAAATGTGGTCTGTGTACCAGCACTGCTCTGTGAACTGTTTGTTACCAGCTCACAAGGAGGTATATACAGAAATTGAGAGTGAGAAGCAAGTAAACCTCTGCCTTATCTTGTCTCAGACTGGTAACAGCCAAGTAAAAGATAAGCATTTATATCACATCACTGGTGCTACTAAAAACAGTTTGTGACCAGCTGTTTGTGGACCAGACTAAGTAGCACAGTGTTTAAACTAGGATTGTTTTTAAACTTTTGCAGGGGTCACATAAAAACTGATGAATGTTATGGATCCTCTCCCCAGAAACAGTGCATGTACAAGGAAATATAAAAATATAAAATGTCACGGCACACACAGATCCTCTGAAGTCTTAAATGCCTGGGTTCTTAATTCTAGTAGGAGACAAAGACAGGAAATGTTTTGGGTAATCATTTAACCAGCCCACAATACCACTCTCCACATTTTAGAGTCTAAACTGGAGTAGACAAAAGCAGGATCTCATAACAGACCATCATGGGAATAAGTGTAAAGATGTCATTTGTTAGTCATTCATTCATCCAACCAACACCATCGAATACCTATAATGTGCAAGATCTAGTCTCAGAACACTGCTCCAGGAATTCATGTTTGTCATTCTTTTTCCATCCCCTATTCTTATCCCCTCTAGCACCTGAACCCTCTTCCTACCTTAGGGGAGTTCCACATTTAGAAAGTCTTAGTAGGAGGCAGAGACCACTTCCTTCCATAAAAGAGGAAAACTCACTTTTCCAAACATTCCTGCAGTTGGACATGGGCATGGGGCTGAGGCTCCACCAGTCAGATGCCCACGTGCTGGACTCTGACTCAGGACGTGGTGACAAGAGACGCTGGGACAGTGCAGAATGCACTTTGGCAAGGGTGGTATGGGTGGCATGGGTGGCATGAGTGGCAGTAGTGACATCCAGTTGCCAGGAGCAGCAGTGAGAGCTGTCCTGGCTGCAGGGCCCACTGTCCAGCATTAGGGTATCGGTGGTGTACGCAGTGGCATCTGACCCAGCAGCAGCAGCCATGGTTTCTATATGGGACCTGACCAAAGGTGGGATTGTGGATTCTGTTCCTGACTGTGTAGCCTCAGACCTGGTTCTGTGGATTTCCTCAAAATGAGATGAACCCCCAATATTACATATATAAATTCCTTTATGTTAAAATTATAAAAATTTGAATTCCTTTGTTTTGTACATTCAAATGTGGTTTTAAGACTCCTTATTACCCTAGGCACTACTCTAATCACTGGCATCAGTGGTTCCAAATCTGGCTGAGCACCAGGAGTGCTTGTGGGGCTTGTTACAGAATAGTCAGGCCTCTCCCAGACCCACTGTCTTGGTCATCTAATGCTGCTGTAACAGAAATACCACAAATGGATGGCTTTAACAAAGAGAAATTTATTTCCTCACAGTAAAGTAGGCTGTAAGTTCAAATTCAGACATCAGCTCCAGGGGAAGGCTTTTTCTCTCTGTCGGCTCTGCAGGAAGGTCCTTCTCATCAATCTTCCCCTGGTCAAGGAACTTCTCTGCACAGGGACCCGGGGTCCAAAGGATGCGCTCTGCTCCCCTTGCTGCTTTCTTGGTGGTATGAGGTCCCCATGTCTCTCTGCTTGCTTCTCTCTTTCATATCTCAAAAGAGATTGGCTTAAGACACTAATCTTATAAATCTCATCAATGTAACTGCCAGTAATCCATCTCCTTAGATCATAGTGATAGGATTTACAACACATACGGAAATCACATCAGATGACAAAATGGTAGACAATCATACAATACTGGGTACCATGACCTAGCCAAGGTGACAGATATTTTTGAGAGACACAATTCAATCAATGACACCCACAGCCTCAGAGAACTGGGCCCAGGGTCCAGAAATCCCTTACTTAAGCTATGTAGGAGAACCTGATGCACAGCCAAGTGGGAATTCCTGGTCTATATTCTTGCTACCAAAAGTGTGACCTGAAGACCAGCAGCATCAGCATCAACCTTGCTATTAACACAGAATTTCATGCACTTCTCCAGACCTCCTGGATCTTAATGAGATTTCCAGCTGATTCCTGTGCATGGTAAAGGTTGGGATCCCTGGTCTATGTGCTTTCAGGATATGGTTCCAGAACTGTGCAGTCTGCTCTTGGTGTGTGGGCTGATCAGATCACTTAGCACTGGAGGATTGAGGGTTCAGTCCTTTTTCCTTTCTTTTCTATAGCTAATCAGTCCCTTGGTGACCTCATCCATTCTCAAGACTTTAAATATCATTGATGTGGCATCACTTCCCAAATCTATTTCTCCAGCCCAGACATTTCTCCTTAACTGCAGACTAGTATATCCAACTGCCAACTTGACAATGTCACTTGTATGTCTATCTCAGATTCTGAAACTGAGATAGCCTGTGATGCCACCTCCTCAAAGAGGTTCCTTCCAGAGTCTTCCCTGTCTCTGCTGACAGCAGCTCCATCTTTCTGTTTGCACAGTCCAAAATATTTGGTGTCCTCCTTGACTCCTCTCTTTCTCTCATATCTCAAATTCAATCCATTAGGAAGTCCTCTAAAGTCCATCTTCAACATGTATCAAGAATTTCATCATGTCCCACTATTTTCACTGCTCACACCCAGGTCTAAGCAACCAACATCTGTAGCTGGAATACTACCCGAATTTCTCAGTTTTCCCTGTTGCCTTGCTCACCCCTCTCAACTCTTCTCAGCATGGCAAACGGAGCGATCCTTTGGAAAGAGAAGTTGTACCATCTCTTTTGCTCAAAACTGTCTAACCTAGACAAAAGTCAAAAACTCTTCCAACACCAAGGCCTACATGGTCTGGCTGTACCTCTGACCTCACTCAGTGACCCTGCTGCAGCCACACTGGACTCCTCACTGCTCCCAGAACACAGACACACTCCTGCCCTAGTGCGTCTGCACTGGATGTTCCCCTAGCATGGAAAGAACTTCCCCAGACATCCTAATTCCATCATGTCCTTCAAATTTTTCCTCAAAAGTCACCTTCTCAAGGAGGTCCACACTGATCACCCAAGTTACCACAGACATCTTCCCTCTCCCCACACACCCACACTCTGGGTCCCCTTCCCCACTGCACTTACTGTCTTCTAACGTAAACACTTTCCTTATTTCTATGCATATAGTCAATAGTTTGTCTCTCCGCACTAGAACACATGCTCCACAAGGCTGACAATTTTCGCCTTTTTAGTTCACTGATATATCCCAGATGCAAAAATAGTGTATCATATAGCAAGCACTCAACAAGTATCAGTAGAATGAATGAATTCTGTAGTGTAGAGCACCTCCTTATTCTAGAGACAGTACCTTTATTAATGTAGGCCCCGACCAAATGCTGTCTTGTGGCAGTTGCAGCACAACGTCCACTCACACTGACATTAATGTCGTCTGCACTTTTCTCACAAGAGCTGCTCTCCCTCCCTCCCTTCCACATCACCCCACCCCCCTCCCTGCTCCACCTCCCTATCCACTACAGCACAAATTTCATTTCCATCTTCAAAACAGAACAATCCTAGGCTTATGGACCCTATTTTCCAATCAACTGTGAATGTAAATGAGAGTCTGCTTTAGATAGCCATCAGTTTGGAAGAAGCCAGCACTAGGATTATAGCGCTGAGAGAAAGTAGGTGAGCAGAGGATGGAAACAAAATAGGAATTTATCTGAGATGAGAAACTATCATATCCCTCTTCTCTGCTAATTCCAGAATCTGGTTCTTTAAAAAAGGTTGGGGGAAATGGAAAGAATAATCCAGGAACAGTCCTAGAAAGACAGCAAGAGCTGGACTAGTCTGAAAATTTGTTTCTCCATACCACAGAGACTCCTGTGTGCAGGGGCCACCCTGGGCCTTGTGGGGACACTGACAGGAAAACAACTCCCAGTGCTGTCAGAGATGGGGATACCCAGAGGAGGATGGGACCAAGAATAAGAACTCATGCACAAGGACAAGAACAAGCATACTCCTCCATAAAAACCAAGACACAAAAAATAAACACACAAAACATGGGAACTGAGAGTTGGGCCAGGTCTGAGCCCAGGCTGACACAGCGAAATTAGCCTTTGCTGCCCAGAGCTCTACCAACAGGACAAGACCTGGGCGATGTCGGAGTCCCTGTTATCACAGGTCCTGGTGGGACAAGGTTCTACTAAGAGGACAACAGAACAGTAAAGACAACCCAGCTGAGGGGTGACCATGTCAGAGCCCATGAAGTACTGAGCACTACCTGGGCACAGGCCCCATCTAGGCTCAGCTACTCCATGTTCTTCTCCTGTCCTGCCTGCAATAGACTCAGCACAGCAAACACAGGATTCTGGAAGGTTCTCAAGTCTTCATTTATTGCCTCTCTTAAATTTTCAGAATTTTCTTCTCCTTTAATTAACCTATTGTCATGGATTGAATTGTGTCCCCTAAAAATATGTGTCAACTTGGTTAGGCCTTGATTCCCAGTATTGTGTAGCTGTCCTCCATTTTGTGATTTTCCTATATGTTATAAATCATAATCTCTACCTGTGGTTAAAGAGGATCAGGATGGGATTGTAACACCCTTGCTCAGGTCACATCCCTGATCCAATGTAAAGGGAGTTTCCCTGTGGCATGGCCTGTACCACCTTTGATCTTACAAGAGATAAAAGGAAAGGGAAGCAAGCAGAGTGTTGGGGACCTCATACCAGCAAGAAAGCAGTGCTGGGAGCAAAGTGCATCCTTTGGACCCAGGGTTCCTATGCAGAGAAGCTCCTCAACCGGGGGAAGATTGATGAGAAGGACCTTCCTCCAGAGCCGACAGAGAGAGAAAGACTTCCCCTGGAGCTAATGCCCTGAATTTGGACTTATAACCTACTTTACTGTGAGGAAATAAATTTTTTTTTGTTAAAGCCATCCACTTGTGATATTTCTGTTACAGGAGCACTAGATGACTAAGACACCCATCAAACACATCTCATGGCAAAATTCTGGAAAAAAAAAAATTAATATCCAGATTCTCGTTTTCAACAAGGAAGTGAGACACTGCAGCTCAGAGCAATAAGAAGTTAAAACAGGGATGGAAAACTTCCCGGCCCTGCATCTGCTGGAACAGGAATGTTGATCAGGAAAGGGACACAGGTTAGAGTGGGGAGGGGATCCTGGTGGGCGGGGCGGGGCTAGTCTCCCCAAGTCCTCACATTATGCTGACAGGAATGCAGACACATTCAGACACCAGTTGCAGAAAGGGAAGGTAGGGGTCCTTGAAGTCACAAAGTGGGGGGTGAACAAATCTTCTATCAGTCAGTCCCACACAAGGCAGCTGTCTCACGTTATAGAAGAAAGTAATCATGAACAAATTTGGGTCAGTAACTGATTTGTTAGGTCAGTGCTGATATGCTGAACAGTCCAGCATATGCTCAAAATGTCCAAAAACAAAGAATCCCCATAACCCAGTTGTGTCCCCTCTGCCCCAACCCCTCTCCCATGTCAGGCCACCTTTAGAAGCCAGGAGAGACATCAGAGCCCTGGGCACTGTCACTGCCTGGAGAATAACAAAAGCATTATCTGGTCAGAGCCCACAGGAGGAGGTGAGACTAAAGGAGGAATTGCAGGGTGGGTGAGCTTCCTATGGGCTCCTGTCTACATTATCCAAGGGTCTCAGGGATCACACCCCTTCATACACACTTGCAGCCCTGAGCAGAGTTCCCTCCTTCTCCACTGTCAGAAGAAAACATCCTTTGAGAGACAGGGAAGAGGCAGAGCCATGAGGTCCTAAAAGAGTCGGCTAGTCCTGGACCCCTGAACTGTGACTGCAGACCCAGGGTAGGCTCAGGAAACAAGAACTGATGTGCAGGGACTGGGCCCATCACCCTCCTAGAGGTCTGCCCTCAGCAGGGACCTTCCCCTCTGACCTGCAACTGTGGGGATCAGGTCCTCATCACCAGAATCAGCAAGGTGAAAAATGTGTCATGTTCACATGTGCTTTACATAAGAGTAAGTGTTAGCACACAGGGCCCCAGATTGGGTATGTGCAGTTGTGCGGATGGTCCTTCACAGTAGAGACAGAAGGCAGGCAAACTCCTACCTGGGGTTTGAAACCCTGCAGTGGGACAAGAAAACTCAGACCCCACCCCTTTCCCGACCTGAGCTCTTCCTCCTCCAGATCACAGCTCCAGCCACCACAGCTCCAAGGAGAACCAGGCCAGCAATGATTCCCATAATGAGGGTGGAGGACTGAGAACAGGACTATGGGAAAGGAAGGGAAGGTGAGGGGCCTTAACCCTGCTGCTATGCCCAGAAAAGCCCCCACTTTCCCTGAGAAGAGGCTCCACCCTCGTTCCCCCGCTTACCTCATCTCAGGGTGAGGGGCTTGGGCAGCCCCTCGTGCTGCACATAACACGTGTATCTCTGCTCCTGTCCAGAGGGCACCACCACAGCTGCCCACTTCTGGAAGGTCCCATCTCCTGCAGGCCTGGTCTCCACAAGCTCCATGTCCTGATCTGGTCCTCCCTATCCCGCTGCCAGGTCAGGGTGATCTCTGCCAGGTAGAATCCTGGGGCTCAGCACCTCAGCGTGGCCTCATGGTCAGAGATGGGGTGGTGAGTCACATGTGTCTTTGAGGGGTCTGAGGGTATGAGTCAGAAAACTCAAAAACCATCCTGAGAATGGACAGGGCAATTGGGGCTGGGGAAGGGAGTGTAAAACCCAGACAGCAGCCAGGACCAGGAGTGTGAGATAATCTCTTATTTCTTGGAAATTTCTAGAATCAAAGTGAGACAGCCCAAGGGAGGAGGCTCCAGGTGTATGAGCTGAAGAACAGGGACTTTTGTTCCTGATATGAGTGGAGACTAAGAAACATAGAAAAGCTAGAGTCAGACCTCCAAAGACACTGGGTATGGAGTACAGACCAAGGCCCTAGAAAGTCTCTGATAGGTCCCAAGGCCACAACCCAGATCATCTCCCCCACTATTCTCAGAGAGGCTGGATCCTTTAATAGTCGCAGGAGAGAGGTCCTCAAAACTCTTGTACAGGATCTGGAAATCGGGCCAACTCATCCCTCTCCTGATCCATGCCTGGGGGTGGGGGGTTGTGTCACTCTAGCATTTTCCCATTTTCCTACCCTGCTGTGGCACACTAGATGGTGACACAGCCCGAGCCCAGGGGGAAATGGGAGGCACTCCGTGGTCCCTCCTACCTGTGCGTTGCAGTGTCTTTTCCCCGTTCTCCAAGTATCTGTGGAGCCACTCCACACACATGCCCTCCAGGTAGGCCTTGACCTGATCTGCAAACTCAGCAGCCTCCTACTTGCGCTGGATCTGAGGACCTGTGTCCGCCGCTATCCAGGAGTCATTCGGGGCGAGGTAATCAGCGCCATCGTAGGCGTGCTGATTGTACCCGCGGAGAAGGCGCCCATCGGGACCCCCATCACAGCCAAATATCACCTGGGTGGTGTGAGACCCTAGCCCCGCCCCCGTGGTCAGCCCCACCCCCGCAGTCAGCCCTGCCCCCAAGGTAAACCCCGCCTCTGCAGTCTGCCCCGCCTCCTCTGTCAGTCCCGCCCCCGCGGCCCCGACAGGCGGTAATTGGTCAGAACCCATTTCCGCCTAAACTGAAAACGAAACAAGAGCGAATGCCCGCGGTTCTTCCCGGGTCGACCGGCTGGTGGGCCCCGCCACCTCAGCCGCGCAACGTCTTCACGTTCCCTCAGAAAGACTGCGCTGCCCTTTCGCTCTCCGTGTCTGCTGGTCCCAATACTCTTGCCACTCCTGCTCGATCCATGGCGCCTGCGGCTCCGTCCTCGGATTCGCGGCACCGCTGTCGAACCGCACGAACTGCGCGTAGTCCACATAGCCGACTTCGATGTACCGGGGCTCCCCGCGGCCGGGCCAGGATATGGCAGTGTGGAAATACCTCAGGGAGTGGGAGCCTGGGGGCGGGGAGGGGCTGAGACCACCGACCCCTCTCTGCACGGCTCCCAGATCTGGGGTCGATGGAGGCGGGGAGGGGAGGAAGAGAAGGGGTTCGTGGACGGAGAAGGGGCAGCGGGAGGAGCCGGGCTGGGACGTAGGTGAGGGAGGGGGAGGGGGAAGGGGTCTGTGCGGGGGCGGCGGGAACGCGGCTTCCCCTAAGGTCCTGCGTCCCCACCGGGCGGTCCCCTCGCTCCTCCCTCCCCGAGGCCGTTTCCCTCCCGACCCTGCACTCGCCCGCCCGCGTCTGGGTCAGGGTCGGGGTCCCGGGCACCAGGAGCCAGGTTCTGGGGTTGTAGGGAGAAACTGCGTTCCGGCTAGTCCGAGCAGACCTCCTAACGGGAACCGCGGGGACTGTGATTGGCGGATCCAGGAATCGGGGACCCAATTGGAGAACTGGGGAGCGTCATGTGTGTCCAGGCAGAAGGAGCTGATGCAGGTGGTGAGGGAGACTCCACAACGATAGGCCTCCCCACCGCTGACACTGCCATCTGAGCCAGAGACCCTAGAGCCAATCCCGGAGACCTGGCTCTTTGCCCTGACCCCTTCTTCTGCACAGATAACTCTTTGTCACACTGTCTCGGGTGTTTGCCCAGGAAGATCTCAGTGGTTTTAAAACTTTCTACCTTCAGATCTTTAGAACAAAGAGATCTTGTTTATATGGTTTGTGTCTGTCGATATTGAAAAACAAAACAAAACACAATTGCCGTTTAGTGGACCCATACTCATGGCAAACCCATGTGTATCAGAAAACTGCCCCGTAGGATTTTCAGTGGTTGATTTTTTTGTGAGTAGGTTGCCAGGCCTTTTTTCTGAGTTACCTCTAGGTACGCTCAACCTCCAGCCTTTAGCTTTGCAGCTGAATTTGTTAACCATTTGCACCACCCAGGAACTCCAGTCAGTATTTATCATGTTAAAAATAAAAACAATTTTAAAAATTATTAACTCATTTAGAATAATATTAATAACCAAACAACAGCACATTAGCAAAAATGATACATTTTTATGAAAGATAATTATTTTCCCAAATAAATGTAGTGTAAAGGGTGGATAATTTAACATTTTTGCAAGATCAAAGACTACAGCCTTCAGTATGGATTACACCCCTACATAAAACAAAAATCCTCAAAACAGGACCGATAAGCAACATCATGATAAACGGAGGAAATATTGAAGTTGTCAAGCATTTCATTTTACTTGGATCCACAAGGAAGTAGCAGTGAGGAAATCAAACGAGTGTTGCATTGGGCAAATCTGCAAAAGACCTCTTTAAAGTATTAAAACACAAAGATGTCTCTTTGAGGACTAAGGTGTGCTTTACTCAAGCCATGGCATTTTCAGTTGCCTCAGATGCATGTGAAAGCTGGACAATGAATAAGGAAGACAGAAGAAGTATTGATGCCTTGAAGAATTCCCAGACTTGAGACAGTTTATAGACCTACAACCCCTTGAATGAAGGGGAGGTTGGGTCACTTTGAAGAAGGACTCCACTACACTGTCAAAAATTTATACCGTTAATCTTCCAGCCTTTCCCAAAAGGATTTATGGCCTTTTACCAGGGTGACTGTTTGCTGGGGAAAAGGAAATAATCAAACTTTTGGGGGATTATTGGACACTAGCTTTGAACAGACACTAATCCCAGGAGACCCAAAACATCACTATGATCCACCAGTCAGAGTAGGAGTGTATGTAGGTCAGGTTATCAGTGCAGGCTTAGCTCAGGTCTGTCTCACGGTGGGTCCAGTATTAGTTTTCAACCCCCCTCCCCAAAAAAGATACTGTATGACTCATAGATTGAAGTATGTTAAAGTTATTTTCATATAGAAGCCATGGATTTGACTATGTGGATCTTAGACATATTCTTAAAATACAGTGTCCATAAAAGTTTAATTAATGGGTATTTTAACCAGTGTATAGATATTAACCAAGACATGACTTATCACCTTAAGGTCACAAGTGTTCACAAATGTCTGTCCCTGGTGCCATTCCTTGTCTAAATATCATTGGGATTCTTGGTGTTATTGTTTTTCTTTAACCTGGTGAACATAAGGAGGCAAACAAGCCTTCACTTAGCCCAAGAGGATGTATTTATTGAATGTTACATATATCAAATACCGAGGCCCTGTAGACATATTTTTTTAATTATGAAACAAGAACTTAAAGCCCTAGAATTCCACCACCTTAGAAAGTCTAACTAACAAAAAAGACCAGACTTACTGGCCTGACAGAGACTGGAGAAACCCTGAGAGTATGGCCCCTGGACACCTATTTAGCTCAGTAACAAAGTGACTCCCGAGGTTCACCCTTCAGCCAAAGATTAGACAGCCCCATAAAACAAGACTAATGGGGCACAACAGTCCAGGGACAAGGACTAGAACACAGGAGGGGACAGGAAAGCTGGTAATAGGGAACCCAAGGTTGAGAAGGGACAGTGTTGACACATTGTGGAGTTGTTAACCATTGTCATAAAACAATATGTGTACTGTTTAATGAGAAACTATTTGTTCTGTAAACCTTCATCTAAAGTACAATAAAAATAAGAAAAACCACCTATATAAGAACGAAAGGTGAGCAGTTACTGTAAAGCAAAGATGAGAAGATAAGGTGGCAGGGAAACTAGAGCACTGGAAATGGAACTACCAGAATGCAATTAAAGAGAACATTGACACATTGTGAAAAATGTAACTAATGTCACTGAACAATTTGTATAGAAATTGTCAAATGGGAACCTAATTTGCTATGCAAACTTTCACTGGAAACACAATAAAATATTATTTAAAAAAAGGATTCCACCGCCTTAGAATTCTGTACCTATTCTTCTCTCCATCCAAAACCAAGCCTGTTACTGTTGAGTCACTTTCAACTCATAGCGACCCTATAGGACAGAGCAGAACTGCCCCATAGGGCTTCCAAGGAGCGGCTAGTAGATTTGAACTACTGATCTTTTGGTTAGCAGCTGAGCTCTTAACCAGATTGCTCTCTCCACCTCTCCCAAATACAAACATTTTCTGTTTCCCTTCACTCACAGACCCCTTTTCCTCGTTGTTTCTACCTAGATGAAAATATACATGAAATATTTACAATTGTGGAGTGGAAAGGATTCGCTAAGCATGAAACAAAGTTGAAAAACTGTTAAGGAAAAATAAAAAACTTCTCTATGGCAAACACAAACTCACAAATAAATACAAGCACGTAATCAGACTCAATTTAACAATTTGACAGACAAAGGGTAATAGGTCAATGCCCTTCAGCAAAGACCACCAGGAACATACCTGTAGTTGAACAAGTTGCGTTTATTACATGTTTCAGTGATGAAGAACACACACCATAGGGAACCGTGGGGCATCTTTATATGCGGGTGGGAAAGAACCTATTAAAGGATTTGGCTTTACTTGTATCATTTTACCCAGTGCTGTCAAGTTGATTGGGGAAGGTAGAAGGAATCAGGGTTTCCTCTAGAGTGGGTACTGTCAGGAAGCTGGGGCAATTCTATGATTGGGTATTACGACAACAAATCTTATCTCTCGGGAGGGCAGACTAGAGTGAGGATGAAGCTGTAATCGGTAACAATTCAAAATTATGAAGCAGTCTGGTTTTGTCTTTATTTAGAACGGTCTCATAGTGACCTTGTCTGATGTTGGTGTCTTATGAAATGATTTACATCCAACAGGAGAATGACGTGGCCTTGCTATGAGCACCAGGCCAGTTTCTAACAACCTAAAGTGTAGGTGTGAGTGGCAGATCACTTCCTGGATGTCAGGGCTGCTTTTTTTTTTTTTTTCCATTTCTCAAATTCAGTATTTAAACATTTAACAGACCCAATCAGAAAATGATCAGACTACTAGCAAGCAGTTTGGAAAAGAAGAAACACAAATGTCAAACAAATATGTCAGTAGTAAATAAATGTGAACAGAAACAAAAATGTGGGATAAGAAATGAGAATAAAAATTTAGCTTGGCAAAGATAAAAACAAATGATGAAAGTACTGGCTAGAGTATAGGTAAAGAAGTTGATGGGATGAAAAACTGGTAGAAAATTCTATGGGGCAGTTTTGCAAAACATCTCAACAATTTAAATGTGCTTACATATTGGCACAGAAATTTCTTTTAGGAATTTATCCTAAGAAGATAACCATGCATGGTTATGGACTGAATTGTTTCCACCAAAGAATATGTGTTGTAAATCCTGACCCCTATATCTGTGGTTATAATCCCATTTAGGAATGGGTTGTCTTTGTTATGTTAATAAGACAGGATTAATGTAGAGTGTATCTTAAATCAATCCCTTTTGAGATATAAAAGAGATTAAACAAGCAAGCAACAGAAGCAGAGATGGGGGAAGAGAGATGCCAAGCCACATGAAGACTGCCCAGGAGCAGACGTTCAAAGAGACAAGGAGCTTCCTCCAGAAACAAGAGAGGGAGAACGCCTTCCCTAGTTCCAGCACCTTGATTTCGGACTTCTAACCTCCTAAACTGTGAGGAAATAAATTTTGTTTGTTAAAGCCACCCATTTATGGTATTTCTCTTATAGCAGCACTAGATAACTAAGACAGAATTTGGTGCTGAGAATTGGGGTGCTGCTCTAACAAATACCTAAAATGTGGAAGTGGTTTTGGAATTGAGTAATGGGTAGAGGCTGGAAAAAGGTTTAAGGTGCCTAATAGTAAAAGCCTAGATTGCCTTGAAGAGACTGTGGTAGAATTTTGGACATCAAAGGCAATCCTGCTGAGGGCTCAGAAGGAAGTGAGGAGAGCTCTAAGCCTCTATTGTCTTAAAGAATACACATGATGCCAGTGAAAGAACGTGGCTAGAAATGTGGACATTAAATGTGCTTCTGGTGAGGCTTTAAAAGAAAATGATGAACATGTGATTGGACAATGGACGAAAGATGATGTTTTTTATGCAGTGGCAAGGAACTTGTCTGAATTATGTTTAAATGTTTGGTGGAAGGTAGAACTTGTAAATGATGAACCTGGATATTTGACTGAGGAGATTTCTAAAACAAGATTTTAAAGGGGCCACATGGTTTCTCCTTGCCGCTTATATTAAAATGCAAGAAAGAGATGGACTTAAAAATCAAAGAAAACTTAAAGATTTGGAAAATTCTGTTGTACAAACTAAGGACACATGCTCTAGAATTTTTACCAAGGACATGGCTACACAAAGAGATTAAGCCTGTGACTGATAGATCTAACTAACTACCACAGCAGAAAAACCATCAGCTTAGACTGAAGGGGACAGAGAAAGAATGAAAGAAAAGAACGCTGTTGGCCTCTTGGAATTCTACAGGCAGCAAACAGACCAAAGGAACTACATCTGTTATCCTCCAAGAAAAGAAAAGGACCATCCCTGGAGCAGCTTGGAGATCAGCAAAACTGTTGGAAGGAGCATGGGAAGCAGGGATGCATTGGTTTCAAAGGTTGGAGTCAATGGCCTCCTACATTTAAAAGAGTCAAATCTTCACCAACTTGGTTCCGGAGTATGGGGCTGCTGTTCACGAGTGCAAGGGGGATGGGGCTGCTGCCCAAAGCTGAGGGGCAGGGCTACCATGCCCAAGGGGCAGAAGAACGGGGACTGCCAGGGTCGAGGGGATGGTGTCGCCACTCAGATAGACTAGGAGAATGGGGCTGCCCAAAGCCAAGGGAGCAGAGTTGCCATCTCAGTTGGCCTGGAAGGTGGAGCTGAAGCCCAGGGCCAAGGGGCCTCCACCTAGAATCTGGTGGGCAGGGCCATTGCCCAGATGGTCCTGAAGAATAGAGGATTATTTTCAACCCTCGAGAGCTAATGTAAATTGTTATTGGACTTACTTGGTGCCTATTATCCCTTTTTTCCCTCCAATTTCTCCCATTTGTAATAGAAATGTCTACCTTGTGCCTGTTCCATGGTTGTCTTTGAAACAGATAACTTGTAATCTAGATTTCACAGATAAAGAGGAATTTTGCCCCAGGATGGAATACGCCTAAAGTCTCACCCATATTTGATGAGATTTTAGACTTGGAGTTGATTTATGACTTTTGGGATGATGTGATGGAGTGAAGGTGCTTTGCATGTGGGAAGGATATAAATTTTGGGGGCCAAAGGGTGGAATGTTATGGATTGACTGTGTCTCCCAAAAAATATGTGTTGTAAATCCTAACCCCTATATCTGTGGTATTAATACCATTTTGGAATGGGTTGTCTTTGTTATGTTAATGAGACAGGATTAGTGTAGGGTGTGTCTTACATCAGTCCTGTTTTAGATATAAAAGAGATTAAACAAGCAATCAAGAGAAGCAGAGATGAGGGAAGAGAAATGCCAAGCCACATAAAGATCGCCCAGGAGGAGAAGGTCAGGGCCAACAGAGAGATAAAGCCTTTCCTTAGAGCTGGCATCCTGAATTTGAACTTCCAGCCTCCTAAACTGTGAGAAAATAAATTTCTGTTTGTTAAAACCACTCACTTGTGGTATTTCTGTTATACTTGCAATAGATAACTAAGACACATGTTCTCAAAATTATATGTACAGGGATGGTCCTTGAATTGTAGTTTATAAAAGCAAAAGAATAGAAACAACCTAAATGTTATAATCAATATAATGATGACAACTGTGAATAGTATAACACTTAATATGTGTCAGGCAATAATACTATGTAGTTTACATAGAGGGTCAAATTAATCTTCTACGTAAAAGTCATAAGGTAGCCTATATGTTATTTCATTTTACAGATAGGGAGAGGGAGACTCAGAGTGGTTAAGGAGGTGGTGGAGCTGGGGTTGAACCCAGGGCATTTTCTCTCAGAGGCCTTATTAACTCATCTTCCATCAATTCCCTGTCCACCAGATAGGCATGATGACTTGCAAGTATGAGGGAGATGGGCACTGCATTAGTTATCTAGTGCTGCTATAACAGAAATACCACATGTGGGTGGCTTTCACAAACAGAAATTTATTTTCTCACAGTTTAGGAGGCTAGAAGTCCAAATTCAGAGTGCTGGCTCTAGGGGTATGCTTTCTCTGTCGGCTCTGGAGGAACGGCCTTGTCTCTTCAGCTTCTGCTTCCTGGTTCCTTGGAGCTCCCCATGTGGTTTGGCATCAGTCTTCCCTCATTTCTGCTTGCTTGCTTGTCCTAATCTGCACTTTTTATATTTTGTAAGAGATTGACTCAAGACACAACCTACACTAATCTGTCTTATTAACATAACAAAGACAATTTAAATGTGCTTACATACTGACACAGAAATTTCTCTTTTAGGAATTAGGATTATAACCACAGGCATAGAGGTTAGGATTTGCAATATATAATTTTGGAGGACAAACAATTTAATCCATAACTGGCATAAAAAAAATTATAAAGATAAATGTAAAATCACTACTAAGCTAGGTGCTGAGAGGGAAAAGTTTATGACATTATGAAAGTAGATAACCATGAGACCTTACAGGTCTCCTACTACTATTATCAGTAATATCTAAATGATATAAGAAAAGATGTGACATTTATGAAACAATAACAAATTATATACAGTCAAATACAATCAGAAAACAAGAAAGAACTCTTGGAAATTCAAAATATGAACATAGAAATAAAAAAACTAGATGAATTGGAAGATATGTCACACTTCCCACAAAGCAGTACAAAATGGAAAATTGATAGCAAACGAGAGAAAACTACAAGAATCTTATACTATAAATCAAGGAATTCAACAACCTGGTAACATAAGTTTCAAAAAGAATTGGGAGTAGCAAATGATTAAAAATAATTAAAATAAGTGTCTTAGAATTTACAGACAAAAATTTATAGTTTAAATAGCACCAACCAAGTTCTTACTATATTAGATGAAAATAGATCCACACCAAGACACATTACAATGAAATTTCAGAAAGAGGATGGAAAAGAAGAGATCCTGAAAACAAAAAGAGGCAACAAATAGCAACATCTCTGGAAGCTGGAAGACAATGAAGCAATGCCTTCCAGATTCCAAGGAAAATATTTCCAACACAGAATTCTACACAAAGCCAAAATGTAAGTGTTGGAGTAGCCTAAAGAAGTTTTCAGATGTTTAGGGTTTCAATATTTTACTTGCTATGTTCCCTTCCTCGAGAGACTAATAGACGAAGTAGGAAACAAAAATGGTGGAGAAATACAAAAGGGGGAATCACGTGGGGAGGCGAAGTGTCTGTGGGTTTGCGTCCTTAGCCCTGTGGCCATACGGGGGCGCCCCCGCTCAGCTCTCTCTAATTGTAGCTCCGGAGGGGTTTGCGCAGTAAGGCTGGCAGAAGTAGCTTACCCAGTGTTTGGGCATCAGTGTGGAATAAGGATTCTCCTGAACAGCCCTGGACTCCACAGAGACCAGGCTACGGGGTGGAGGAGGCATTGAAGGAGAGGAGAGGAGAGGAGAGGAGAGGAGAGCGCAGTAGCCCTGTGCCGTCTCTGAGGTTTCCGTCTCTGCTGTCGGCAACTGCCTCTCTCCACCCCCTTGATGGCAACACCTGGGAAAACTGAACGGTAGGTAATTTTTACCTTGTACTCCCTATTCCTTTCTAAGCATATCTTTTAATTTTAGAATAGTTTTAGATTTATATGTTGTTAACATCTTACATTACTATAGTACATTTGTCACAGCTAATGAAGCAATATTGATTCATTGTAATTAACTTCCTACTTTATTCAGATTTCATTAGTCTTCCCTAATGTCTTCTCTTTGTTCCAGGATCCCATCCAGG
Organism: Dugong dugon; assembly: GCA_030035585.1. Classification (NCBI taxonomy): domain Eukaryota; kingdom Metazoa; phylum Chordata; class Mammalia; order Sirenia; family Dugongidae; genus Dugong; species Dugong dugon. The sequence goes on along the minus strand of CM057464.1, from coordinate 38,676,819 downwards.
ATACCACATTACATTTAGTTGTTGTCTCCTTAGGCTCATCTTGGCTATGATAGTTTCTCAGACTTTGCTTGTTTTTGATGACCTTTAATAATTTCAAGGAGTACTGATCAAGTATATTATAGAACGTTTCTCAATTTCAGTTTGTTTTTCTCATGGTTAGATGGGGTCTATAAGTTTTGGGGAAGAAGACCACAGAGATATCGCAACAACTTATCAAGGGTATATAACATCAACTTGATTTATCACTGATGAGGTTAACTTTGATCCCTTGATCACCTGACTAAAGTAGTGTTTCCCTGGCTAAGATAGTATTTCCCAGGTGCCTCCACTGTGAAATTACTCTCCACCCCCCCCCCCCACCCTCCACCCCCTCGTACTGTACTCTTTGGACGTAAGTCACTATGTGAAGCCCACACTTATGGGGTAAGAAATTATGCTCCAATTCCTTGAGGGCAAAATATCTACATAAATTATTTGGAATTCTTCTGTACAAATTTGTATATTCTCCCCCATTTATTTAATAACTTATGTATATCAGTAGGATTCATGGATATTCTAGCCTTCAGGTTCCAGTGTGATAAGGCTCCTGGAGTGTATTTATTTGAGTACAGTGCTTCAAGTACAGTTTCCCATGATCTGAAGACCTGTGAACTAAAGTTATCTGGCCACACACACACCCAACATACAATGGTGCGACAAGCATAGGATAACCATTGCAGACATTTAAAAAGGGGAAAAGGGAGGTACAAAGAAGCCACATAACAATGCTGAAATCCATCCAGGCTAATGTTGGAAGTTCCGTGATTAGGACTCGGTCCTAGTCCTACATGGGAATAATTCTCCATTGCTCTTGACTCTATACTCTGGAATCTTAGTTCCACACTTCTGAGTGATCCATCCTTTTACATGTGTTTTTTGTTGCATACTTTTTTCATTCTGCTTCCTGCCAGTAGAATTTAGGGCTCCATAGGCTGCTTTTCATTTACTACTGTCTCTGTTCCTTTCATTCAAAACTTGCAGTGTTTCTCCTGATCCATGAAAAACTTTTGATGAGTTCATTCCATTAGACAAAATCCATGCCCACAAATTTCTTGGGGATAAGCCTTTCTCTGCCTTAGGCTTCAGCTAAGACTGCTAAGGATCAACATCCTTAAACTTCTTAGAAGCCTTATTGTTTGAAAGAATCTGTGAGATACACTCATAACTCTTTCGAAGGCCTTTTGTCTGACTAAACTGTACTCTGAGACACCAACTCGATCTTCTTGAGGTTTTAGCAAACGATTTTATATCTAACCCTCAGCTTCATCTTTATAGAGTGCCTTGGATTTCATCTTTGCTAGGAAGTCATTTCTTAATTTTAGCATTATTTGCCATTTGGAGAGACTGGGAATCTTCAAAACCAGAATTCTGAACCTTAGTTTAATCTCCCTTTAGCAATTTATTTTGAGCAGCAAGAACAGGTGGCATCTTTAACATTTTGCCTAGAAATTTTCTTAATCAGGTCATCCACTTTATTGGGCACATTTTGCACTTTCCACATTACTGTAGGCAATAGTGTTGCTAAACTTTGTCACTACATTAAAAAAAAATCCTCTTTCCTCCAGTTTCCAATAAGGTTTTCTTCACTTTCCTTTAAGCCCTCACCCATAGCTTCCTTAAAATATATCTGGTTTTTACAATAGTTTCTTCAAGACTCTTCAATGTCTACTAACATTTTTATCAAAGTCCTTCCAGCTCCTGCCCACTGCCCAGTTCCAAAGCCATTTCCACTTTTTAAAGTTTTTGTTATGGCAGCACCATATTTTCAGGTACCAAATGTCTGTAGTAGTCGCCGATTGCTGTGTTAACAGATTATACCAGAATTTAGTAGTTTAAAACAACAGACATTTATTATTCCCAACAGTTTCTGAGGATCAGAACTCCAGGAGCAGGTTAGCTGGGTAGTTCTCACTAAAGGCTTCTCATTAGGTTGCAATCAAGATGTCAGATGGAACCGTAATAATCTCAATGTTTAACTAGTGCTGGAGGACTTACGTTCAAGCTCACACATGTGGTTGTTGGCAGAAAGCTTCAGTTCATTGCTAGGTGTTAGCCAGAAGCATCAATTCCTCACCATGTGGGCCTCTCCATAGGCAGATGTATTTATGACATGACAGCTGCTTCTCCCAAAACAAATGATTAAGGAGGGAGAGAGATGCTAAGCAGAGACACAGTGCCTTTTATGACCTAATCTCTGAAGTTCCACACCATTATTTCCAGTTTACTGTATTCATTAGAAGTGAGTCACTGAGTCGAGGCCACACTAGGAGGAAGGTCACAAACTTACAGTTCTTACCCAATGTAGTAGTAGTCTTTCAAGATTAAAGCTCTTCTGAAATTTGTCTGTCTTCACTAATTTCCCAGGGATTTCAAAATATTTGTTTTTAATATTTTTGTCATTTTCATAATTGTTTTCTACAGGAAGACTTTCCCAACCTCTTCATACTGACACTACCATAAGTCCTACCCTACAAGAGACTTTTGGGAGAAAAAAATCACAGTCCCCAATTATATCTTGTGAGAGTAATATGGATACAGGCACCAGAGATTCCCTACTTAGGTTTCTCAAACTGAAATAAGATTAGGCCTGGCTAGGCCCAGAAATCAAGGGATGTTCTAACCAGGAAAATGGGCAAGATTCTTGCCTTAAGCAAGTCTAACCTGGTTATCACTTGCCTTGCCAGAACTTTATATGTTCTTTCTTTTTGCCCACATTTCTCATTAAAAACTAGTTGCCATTGAGTCAACTCTGACTCATAGAAACCTCATGTGTCAGCGGAAAACTGTGCTCCACAGGGTTTTCAATTGCTGACTTCTCAAAAGCAGATCACCAGGCCTTTCTTCCAAGGGTCTTTGGGTGGACTTGAACCTCCCAACTTTTGGTTAGCAGCTGGGCATGTTAACAGTTTGCACCACCCAGGGATGCTGCATTTCTCATTAGTGATACTTTTTAATGAATGCACCCTTAGTGTAATTCACTGGGACCTAACAAATTTAAAAGCTTTTCATTACACAGAGTAATAAAGAAATACCTTGACAGATTAGGAAAAAAAAAAGATCAGGCCTGGGATCTGGGCCCACAAACCCCTCAGGGGAACCACTGACTTTGACACCAATGACAAAGGATGCCCCATACCTCACTGGCATCTTTAGTGTTGGAGACAACCCATTTTAAACCTGAGAATTTTTCTAGTTTGTCAATCAAGTCACCAGAAATACAGGCACATTTGAATGGAGGCCCTTGAAGCAGTTCATTTAAGTGTGCAATAAGCACTGTCTTTGTCCTCTAGCAAAAACATGAAATTGCAGGTGTTTTTAATCAATCAGTCAATCAACAGCTTGTTGTAGCCTTTGGCCATGAAACACCCTCATAATTCAGTCGGCCCTGGACTTTTCCACTTACGGCTTTTCTACAACTCTGAAGAGTACAGCCCTTTGAGATGTAACTGCATTGGTATTATTGAACCCTTATGAATAGAGGTCATCAAGCCCAAGAAAAAGTGATGACTTCTCATCCTGTAAAGGGTCTTTTCTGAACCAAAATCTCATAAAGTACGGAAGTGTAAAAAAGTCCCCGTATGAAATAGAAATGGCACATTTATTTGAAGACCAAGTCTGGATGCAGAGGCCTTTACAAACAGCACAAAGATGGTAGGCAGAGAGATGTAATCATCTGCTGGTTCACCCAAACCACTGGCCCGTGGAGGGCCTTGACAAAAGATAAAGCCCTGATAACAAAGCATGGTTCACTGATGGAACAGTTCATCTCTAAGGTGGTAAATCCACATTAGGAAGCCATCCACTGTTACGTTAGTAAACTACCTACAGTATTGGAGACTGTGCAGTTAAGCTGAACATCAGTTTGCTGTAGAGCCTAACACTGACTGCAGCACATAGACTCTTGGGCCTTCATTAATGACCCTACTGGATGGTCAGGCCATTGGGCTTCTGAATACTGGATTCTGAAGGGCACATCATATGGTGAAGGCTTTACAAAAGCAGATTAAACAATACAGACACAAATTCAATATTTAGGTTGCACATTTCATGCCCATGAGAATGGATTAAATATACAAGAAAGCACCTGGAATAAAAAGCGTTTATCAAGTAGGGGATGCCATCTGTGGTGCATGTAAAAAATCCTTTACGTTAGGATTTGTTAGATTTCTTTCCGCTGTTGTTAGCTGCCATCAGGTCAACCCTAAATCATGGTGACCCCATGCACAATGGAAAAAAAATGCTGCCCGTCCTGCGCCATACCCATAATTGGTTGCAAATGGGACAATATTCCATTGTGATCTATAGAGTTTTCATTGCCCTAGATCCTGAAAGCCTTGAAGTACCAAGCCATGACAATTGGCATAAAAACAGGGGCATGGATAAATCTGCAAATAATTTTGGGTGATGACTCAATTCCTAAAAAAAAAAAAAGATACATAGAGCATGCGGGAATATATCACAATGGCTAAACCATTAATTGTGAAGGCTGACCAAGAAACCTTGCTAGATCTGAATTCCAGCATCCTAGACTGATGCTATAAATCGGGAGGGATTGCTGGTTTCTCACTTGGTTTCTAGATGCAAAAACAAAAGCACATTTCTATAGTAAAGAGAAGTGATACACTAACAAAAAAAGTTTGCAGGAAAGCAGTTATCCTGAAAGACTTCTGTAGCAGCAACTCCATCTGAAATATATATATATTTACATAAAGCTGACTAAACAATAAAGTTTCCTCCCTTGAATTCACAAGACTGAAATTTTGACTATCATGAGAAAAAAAAAAAGATGGTCTACAAAGTGTGTTTAGAGAAAAGTAGTTAGCCTGAGGCATTAACTAGAGAACTTGTTAATGTTCTCACATGAATAATTGAGCTAGTACCACACAGGTGTTTTAGGAATCATTATATAAGACCAAAAGTGTTGCACAATAATAAGGCAGTTTTGAAACCTTACATGCTACTTACTGGTTATAAATATTTAGTGTGAATTCACTGATCCAGAGGAAGTGTGCACTTGGTGGGCACAGCCTTGATGCACAGTCTGTACACAGTGGGAGGAGAGGAAAGGATAGTGTCTGTAGATTTAGGGGCACCCGGTTAGGCCAAAGAGACCTAAAAAGTGAGAACCAAGCTTCTCAGCATCTTAGAATTTATATCAGGAGCTAGACTGACCCAGAGTCTAGAATGTCAAAGAATTAGACACAAACAAAAATGTCTTTAGTGAGAAATTCCTCCGAAATCTAGACAGCATCAGATTTTCAAATCTATGAAGGTAATCTCTCTGGTACATTTAATAAAGATTTATTAGCACCTATGTGCAAGGCACAGTGAGAGGTCTAAGGCCTCACAAATCTAACTTTTGGAGGTATAAAACCAAAAAAAGCCAAACCCTTTGCCATCGAGTTGATTCTGACTCACAATGACCCTATAGGACAGAACAGAACTGCCCCATGGGGTTTCCAAGGCTGTAATCTTTCATGGAAGCAGACTGCCACATCTTTCTCCCACGGAGTGGCTGGTAGTTGCGAACTGTCAACCTTTTGGTTAGCAGCAGAGTGCATAACCACTGCACCATGCCTATAGGTAGAAGCGTGATGAAATGGTTGGAGCAGCATAATCACAACCATCCACCCAGGAGATGTAATAAAGTACTGGCTAAGAGTGAGTAGCCAGTCTAGAAGCCCATTTAAGTTTGATGGATTAGAACAAAACATTTTAGGTCCTACCTCTTCCAGATACCATTTTCATAACCTCCTATCAAACAAGTTTTTTTTTTCCCATCACCTTCTAGAACATGGAACCCTGGTTTCTCAGTGGTTAAGCACTCAACTGCTAACCAAAAGGTCAGCAGTTTGAATCCACAAGCGACTCCCTGGAAACCCTATGGGGTAGTTCTACTCAGTCCTATAGGGTAGCTATGAGTCAGAATCGACTTGAAGGCAATGGGTTTTTCTAGAACATAGAAGATAATTCATCTCAATCAGACTCTACATTGTCTAACACCTGATGATGTTCAGTGGTAAATAAAGCCCCAGCCTACAATTTCTGGAATCCGGAGTTGCTCCAGGGCAGCTTCAGTCCCATGATGAATGAGTACCACCTTTGGCACGTACTACATGGTCACTGTGATAGAATTCTTTTCCCAACGTGGCTTCTCTGATGTTGAACAAGGTATGAAGTTCGGGTGAAGCCTTTTCCACATGCATCACACTGATAGGGTTTCTCACCCGTGTGAATTTTTTGATGTTCAATAAGGCTTCTATTCCGAGTGAAACTTCTGTCACACTCATTACATTTGTTAGACACGGAAGCCTCAACATTTTCCCACTGGTTTTCCATTCTACCCTGACTTTCCCAGGTCCCTCCATGTTCAGAATCCTGAATGTTTTTATCCCCACCATGGATCCTCTGATGTCTCAGGAGATGTGAACTCCGCCTAAAGGCTTTGCCACACATGTTACACTGATACGGCTTCTCCCCAGTGTGGATTCTGTGATGTTCAAGGAGGCTGCAGCTTTGGCTGAAGGTCTTCCCACAGTCGTCGCACTCATAGGGCTTCTCCCCAGTGTGGGTTCTCTGGTGTTTGATAAGGTCTGAACTATGACTGAAAGCCTTCCCACATTCTTCACACTCATATGGCTTCTCACCAGTGTGGACTCGTTGATGAATGATGAGGGCAGAGCTCCCAATGAAGGCCTTGCCACACTCCTCACATTCATAGGGTTTCTCCCCAGTGTGGATTCTCCTGTGCTTACTCAGGCCTGAACTCTGAGCAAAACTCTTTCCACATTCATGGCAGTAGTGCCGCCTATTTCCTGTGGCATTTTTGTGCTTTCTGTGTAACCTGCCCTCCTGTTCACCAGCTTCTACACATAGAGGAATCTGTGCAATGTCTTCACCCAGGTGGCATGGGATCTCTCCAGGCTCTCGTACTAGATGTTCATCTTCAGGAGGCAAGTCCCTGATCTTAGTCCGTATTTCACCACCTGAAACAACAAATGACTGGTGACTGACAGTTATGCCGTGTCATGGAAGGAAAGCTCTGTGATGAGTATCAGGGAGGCAAGACTTCCAGAGGTCTGCATATGCCAAGTAGGAGGATTTGAGTGCAAGTGTACGGATGGGAATACAGGGAAGAACAGAAGTACTGGAGAGGAGGGAGACCTGAGACTGGGAATGGGCCCATCGGAAGAAAGGTACAACTGGGAGTGCAGGGAGTGGAGGAGGGTGGTGAGGATGAAGGACTGTGCCAGGGGACACATGCAGAGGCTCTCAGCTCTAAGAATAGTAAGGCAGGGCCATACCCCTAGGATTAGATACTAAAAGGGCTGAGCAGAAGGCCACAGTAAACAGGGCAAGTGAAAGGGTTTCTGAAGCACTCTGTAAAAGACAGAAAAAGTGAGGACTCAAATTGGTCTGACCAACAAAAAGTCATTTTTGACTTTGCCCCAGGAAAAGGCAGAGTCTGCCAAACAGAAGTGGCTTCGGTGCTGGGAGATCTGAGTTGGAGCCCCTGCTGTGCCAACAATTAGCTGTGTGAACTCAGACAAATCACCTAACCTCTGTCCTCTGCACCCTCATCTCTTAGGTACCTCTAGCTCTCACACTCTATGGTCTTATGGCCCATTTCCTGAAGAGACCCCTCAGCTTTCCTCATCGATCAGGCCCTAAGAAGGGAAGGAAAGGAAGACAGCCTTTACTGAGCATTTTACTATGAGCCAGGCCTGTGCTAAGGGGCTGCATCTACTACATCCCACTTAACCTGACTAGAGAAGTGCCAGGACAGGGAAGAGGGCAAGGTCAGAAGGGTTAAGAAATTAGTCACACAGCTGGTTAGTAGCTGGGTTTCAGAAATGTTAGTTCTGAATCTAAACATATGCAGCTCCAAAGCTTCTAACAGTCCAGTAGGTTCTAATACGCAAAGAAAACCAAGAAAGCTTACAAGAAATGAGTGCCCACTGTCTTACCCAGGGAGATGAGGCTGCTACAGTTCTCCTGCCTCTCGTCTCTATAGAGGTTCACCTGAGATGAGTCCAGCTGTGCCCGCCGAGGGGAGACAGTCAGGGCCATATCTTCCACCTTCAGAAAACCCTGAAACAACAGGCAATCCCACCTAGTTCCTCTTGCCGAAGGTCACTCCCAAAGTTCGGCACTGCCTTGATGGGCACACGCAAAGAACAAACATCCCACTTAAAGGGGCTCTGCAGAACAGAACGAGACCTTAACCCTATCTTTAGTAACATTTTCATCAAAAAATACATTAAACAGATTGGGATAAATATTCCCATATAAATACCTAGACAACAGTCCAGAAAGTAAAAGGATTTGGAAAATAAAGGCCAACAAAGTAAAAGGAGTAGACCAGATGCAAAACTTTCAGAAGATTTATGTCGTGCTTTTTCAGCATAATAGGGGTGGGGGCTTATTTACATTAATAATTTTTAAAATACAATGAAATCTAAGTCTGAGGTGGGAAAAAAATGGACTACAGTGTCTTAAACTAAAATTTTCCAGCAAGACATAAAAGACTGGGAAAGAAATGAAAATCCAGGTAAGAAAAGATTGCTCAGGTGGTATCATAAATAACTTTAGACTCAAAAGGACAGGCCTTATGTGTCCCTTCAAGTGTGAGCTCCTTGAGGGCAGAGTCCATGTCTTTAGATCCCTCAACAACAGGACAATTTTAAAATCTTTTAAAAAACCAAAAGTTCAAAAAACTTTTAAGGAACAAAACAAAACCAGCATCACATAAAAAATCCTCAGTTAACATGTGCTGAATTGCGCTTGATTCAAGAAGAAATCCCACAGATGAAGGGGCTGACGAAAAAGATGAGGTAGAAAAGATCTGGGAAGCACAGACAGCCCTCCAAGCTATTAGTAAAACAGAAAATGCCTCTTACATGGGCAACAAAGTAAAGACAGACAGTGATAAGCAATCTTGGGATAGATGGGAAAACTCAAATCACAGGTGGATCTATGCAGTGCAGTCAATTACTTAATATGACCCTTTTAGCCGTACAGAGTTTTGTAATGACTGGGAGGGATTATGCAAATAAGGTGCTTATGGCCCACTAAGGGGGTTTGACAGCCTGCTAATAATGCAAATAAGGTGTACAGAATCTTTGCAGGGATGGGACCATGCAAATAAGGTGTATGGAACCCTAACAAGGGGATTGGTCAGTTTTGCCATCCCACTAGGCTTAAAAAGAGAGCTAATCCCAGAGCAGGGAGCAGGAGGGAACCTTACTACCACCAAGAAAAAAAAAGCCAGGAAAGGAGCGTGTCCTTTGGACCCGGGGTCCCTGTGTGCTGACAACTTCCTAGACCCAGGAGACAGAGAGCTGTAATACCTGAGACAGCAAGGAGCGGCACAGAGAAACAGGGCAGCAGAACTAGGAGACTGGTGCTAGATGGTGCTGCGGTGGGCTTCCTGGCCCACAGAACGAGGTGGCTACGATAGCCATGCTGACTCATGCAGTGAGACAGCTGACACCCTCAGGCAGGAAGCTTGCTGGTGGAGTGGGGTGCCTCCAGGCACTTGGCAGAGCTAGGCCTCGCTCTCCAACCCACAGAGCGAGAGAGAGCTGAGTGCCTTTGGGCCAAGGCTTACTGGCAGAGTGGGGTGCCTCTGGCCACTTATTGGCAGAGCTAAAGAGCTTTGTATCACTTGCCTGAGCAAGGCAGAGGCCAGGCCCAAGTGGGGCTGAAGACAGATGGCCAAAAAGGAGACTTGTCCTGAGAGGGCCGAGAGGAGCCCTGCATGGCCGAGAGGAGCTGAGAGAGCTGTCCTGCACTGAAGAAGGGAGCCTTTGCCTACATGCTTCCTGATTCTGATCCTCAGTTGTAGCCTGTTGATCCTGATCTCGAGCTGTAAGTTGTTACTTCCCTAATAAATCCTTTAACTGTGAGTATGGTCTGTGAGTTCTGTGTGGCCATTGCAATGAATTATCAAACCCATCAGAGAAGTAGAGTGCCGTGGGAAGGACAGCTGGTGTCAGAATTGGTAAAAAGATTGGAGAGAGGAGGTATGTCTGACCTCCACCTCATAGGAATCAGCCTTGGGCTGATGATGATAAGGATTCTCTCCCCCTCCAGAAGTTAGACAAGGTCAGATGTCCCCATGTCATTTTTACAATCTAGGATTGGGGTGGAGGAGGGAGTTGGGAAGGAGAGTCCTTCATGGGAAGCCCAATAGTAGTAAAAAGAGCTGGGGGAGAGAGGGGGCCTCCAGCTCACCTGGGACTCTGGGATGAGCCTCGCAGCTACCACTGTGTCTTCTCTGCAGCTTCTTCCCTGGGCAAGACCAGGAACCTGGAGAACTAAGAAGGAAAGAAGCTATGGATGAGATCTACCCTGGCATTCAGCCTCCCCATCGTGTGGAATCCAAGTTCAAAAACTGGGTTAATAAATTCCTCTCAAACATGTTTATAGAGAGTATGTTTCTTTCCAAAATGCCTGATCCCTACCAGCTGCAATCCTACGGCGTGAACAGAGCTGGTGTGCTCCTGCAGAAACACAAACCACAGGCAGGATCCTTGGGAGGAATGAGGAAATGAAAGCAACATCAAAAAAAAAAAAACAAAATTAAGAGAGCTTTCTGTTTGAAGATCTTTTAGTTTTGAATTTTTCTGGGATAGGGCTTGCTGGCTGGCACAAATGGTTAAGCACTCAACTACGAGCCAAAAGGTTGGTGGTTCAAACCCACCCAGAGGTTCTTGGAAGACAGGCCTGGTGATTTACTTCCTAAAGGTCACAGCCTCAAAACGCAGTTCTACTCTGCATATATAGGATCACCGTAAGTCAGAATCAACTCGAGGGGAACAAACAACAGGGGGATAAAATAGGATTTTTGCTTAAAATGTCTTTAGTAGCTATTAGAGTGCTTTCTAAGGAGTCCTGGTGGCACAATGGTTAAGCACTCAGTGGCTAAGCAAAAGGTCAGTGGTTCAAATCCACCAGCCGCTCCTCAGGAGAAAAGACCTGGCAATATGCTCCCATAAAAGATTATAGCCTTGGAAACCCTATGGGGCAGTTCTACTCTGTCCTATAGGGTTGCTAGAAGTTGGAATCGATTTGAAGGCACACAACAACAGAGTGTTTTCTAGGAGCCTATGGGTGGCACAACTGGATAAGCACTCAGCTACTAACAGAAAGGTTGGCAGTTCAGATCCACCCAGAGGTACCTCAGAAGAAAGGCCTGGTAATCTACTTTCAAAAGGTCACAGTCATGAAAACCCTGTGGAGTGCAATCTTACTCTGCAACACATGGGGTTGCCATGAGTTGCAATCAACTGGAAGGCAACTAGTTCAGTTTTGGTTATGGTGCGTTCTCCCTTGGTTTTGAAAAACTAAGAGGAGTCAAAGCTGGGCCCAGAAAGAATGAAATGGGAGTCTACTTGTATATAACTTTCTCAGATTCAAGAGAGAGAGAGAAATGTAAACAACTTCAGGTTTCCACATAGGAGGCAAAATTTGCAAGGGGCAGAAAACCAGCTGGTCTATTCAAAAAGAATGCATGTTGGCTGGCCTGTCCCAGTGTTGTGTGTCTTGGGAACCTGCACACATGTTCAAGGCATATGAGAGGGCACCTCAGAACATACAGCAGTTTCTTGTGGAGGAATATGCATGCTGTTCTAATAACAGATCTAGGGTTCAGGAGATTTATATGCTTCACTTTGCAACTGTTCTACGATCTGTGGAGTATTCTGGCTGGCTTTACAGATTCTGTCTTATTTTCTTCACAGCACTGAACCACTATCTGAAATTGTTTTACTGTTATTTGCTGTCTCCCCTACTAAACGTAAGCCCCACCGGAGCAAGGATCTGTCTCACTGACGGCTCTGTCCCCAGTGCCAACAACACTGGCTACCACATAGGAGACCTCCATACATATGTGTTAAATGAATGGAGACCACTGTGTTCTTAAAAAAATCGATTCTTTCCAAACCCAAACTTTAGTAAAATCTTACTTACTATGTCCAGGCTTGGTTAGGAAGGCTTTCCATCACTGTGTTTGAAACTGCTCTTTTAGTCTCATTCTCAAAAAAAATTTAAAAAATATAAAAAGTCAATCTGTGATAGACATATAAAGTAAATGTCAATGGATCCAGCTTTTAGGTGATCCTGACATGAAATTGGATGAAGTCTGTAGAATTCACAGTACCCAGAAGATAACCCTCACCTCTGTCTTGTAAGGGCTGGGACCCCAAAGATTCGTGCTTGAGCAGAGCCTTCATCGGCTGGAATTGGCTACTTTGTGACCCCCAGGCTCCTGTCAACAGTGTCATCTTGCAACAGAGCAGTTCTTGTCCTCGGTCACCATCTGGGACCTAGAAGTCATTAATTTATTTTTATTTTCATTTATTCATCAAACACTTCTATAGTGCTTTCTATGTGCCTGGCACTGTTTCTCAGAGCTTTACAAATATTAACTCTCTTAACATGGACAACAACCCTGGGAGGTAGGAACCATTATGATCTCCATTTTACTGATAGGGAAACTGAGGAACAGAGTTTAAGAAGCTTGCCCAAGGTCACCCAGCTAGTTAGTGGCAATGCTAGATTGGGAGCTCAGACCAAATGACTCCAGAGCCCATGCTTTTCACAATTATTCTGTGCTCCATCATTATATACATTTGTGCTTTTATGAAAACCCTGTGGAAAATGGTGCTAAACAAAGATAGAAATTTCTAACTTACAGGGTTTGGGGGACTTGTATATAAGATGTGGAAACCCTGGTGGCATAGTGGTTAAGAGTTCAGCTGCTAACCAAAAGGTTGACAGTTTGAATCCACCAGGCACTCCTTGGAAACCCTACGGGGCAGTTCTACTCTGTCCTATAAGGTCGGAATCGACTCGATGGCAGCGGGTTTGGTTTTGGTTTTATGTGAAATTGCCTAACATAGGGCCTCCTGTGTTAAATTATATAATTACATTAAATTATAAAGTATAATTATATATTTTTTAATTATAAATTACATTATATAATTATAGTTAAATAACAGTTTTTGAGTCACTTTCATGATCATTAATGTGCAGCTCAAAATTTCTAAAGAATGAAGAGCCAGCCTAAACTTTAAGATCTGAAATGACTTTTCACTGTTACAGGGCTCAGGTGCAGTAGATTCAAGTCACGAACCTTGCACTCCTGGTTATGGGTTAGAAGACTTTACTCTGGTCGCATTCCCTGAAGGAATGTGCACAAGGTCACAGGAAAATGCAAAGAGGAAACAGTCTCTTACAACAGGTAGGAAGATGCAGGTAAAAATGAACTGTTTCTCCCAGGGGTTCTTAACCAGTGGGCCATGGACTCCTTCCAAGTGGTCCATGACATGAAAAGGAAAAAATGTGTTTTTCATTTTACTAACTTCTAAGTGAAATTTAGCATTTCCTTCAATTATGAATGCAAGCAACAAACCAAGGTGGTATGAGCTGTACCTGACTTTGTCACCAATAGGAACTGCAGATGTTTTCATATTACATGACAACCAGGCAAATAGCCTCAGAGTCATCTTGTTTATTATCACCTTGAAACTACCAGAATTACTATACCTGCACTGTATCTTATTATTTAGTACATTAATAAAAAAAACTTTATCACAAATTTGTTTAATATTTTACTAACTGTATTTCAGCATAATTAATTTTCTTTGTAGTCTTTTATATTTTCTTTTATACATTTAAAAATATTATTCTGAGAACAGATCCAGGGACTTAACCTTACTGCCAAAGAGGTTCATGATAGAGAAAAAGATTGAGAACGCCTGGATCTAAAGGAATGTCCCTCACTCCAATCTTGAGATTTTAGGAAGAAAGAAACCACAGCTCTGAAATACTAAACCAGTTGTCTCTACCTGCGGCCTCGGCTCATCCAGCTGCCTCTCCAAACACTCCAAGAGAACCACCACCTCCTCCCCGCTCTCTGGATGCTGCTCCTGCACCCAGCTCTGCAGCGCCCCGGGCAGGATGGTCAGGAACTGCTCCAGCACCAGCAGCTCCAGGATCTGCTCCTTGCTGTGCATCTCGGGCCGCAGCCATTGCCTGCAGAGCTCCTGGAGCCGGCTCAGCGCCTCGCGGGGCCCTGCAGCCTCTGTGTAGCGGAAGCTCCGGAAGCGCTGGCGGGAGCGCTCTGGGCCTGGTGCCGGGCTGCAGGACAAACGGGCCTCCTCTGCAAAGGCAGAGGCCTCCTCCTTCTCCACCTTCACGGTCAGGAGCCCCGTCTGGTCCTCTGTAGACTGGGCGTCCAAGGCTGCACGTTGCCTCGATTCTCTTGCCATCCTGGGCCAAGGCAGTACACGGGCCTCACTCTAGCTGGGAGCTGTATTTCTGCAGAAGATTCCTGAACAGTGGGAAGTCGCTATTAACTAGTGAAACTGTAAGAGGTCCCCTCCCTGCATGCTCAGTGGCCCAGGACACCCCTGGAGGAGCAACTGCAGAGATTTTTCTCCCCTCGGTCAAGTGCCTCTGCAGCTTCATCCTGCACACTACCCCAACCCTGAATCCCATAGTAAACATCTCAAAGGATGTCATGGGGGTGGAGCTGGACGCTTCCCTTCGCCCCCCATTCCGGAACTAATCAGGAGACAGGTTGAGATTGGGCTAGGAGGCCTTTGGTGGAGACCGAGGCCACTTCCTGTGTTAGCTAGGAAGCCCTTCCCAGTGATTGGCTCGGAGCTATCCTATTAATAAGCATGGTCTGTGGGTGGCTGAATTCTAAGCTGTCTCCCAAAGATTTGTTGCCTTAATCCCCAAGACTCTGAATATGATGAATTAGCATGCTCAGACTGCAAAGAACTGAATTCTACCAACATCCCCAACGAGTTTTTAAGCAGATTCCTCCCAGTGCCTCTAGGTAAGAGCTCAGCCCTACCAACACCTTGATTTCAGCTTTGGAAGACTCCAAGCAGAGAAGTTGGCTGAGCTGGCCTGGACTTCAGGCCTATAAAACTGGGAAATAATAAATGGGTATTGTTTTAAGCTGACAGATTTGTGGCTAGTTGTTATGCAGCAATAGGAAACTGATACCAGGTCCTTAACTGCTGTTAAGAAGGTCTCTGGGTGGCACAAACGGTTTGCTCTCAGCTACTAACTGAAAGGTTGGTGGTTCAAATCCACCCAGCAGCCCCCCAGAAGAAAAGCGATCTACTTACGTAAGATTACAGCCATTGAAAACCCTATGGAGTGCAGTTCTACTCTGAAACGTGGGGTTGCCAAGAGTCAGAATTGAGAGCAACCAGTTATCTGCTGTCAAGACACCAAAGTTAGGGGAAAGAGAAAGAAAGGATGGCAAGCTCTGGATTACAAGAAATAGAACTGAATCTCTCAACCCTGGTTAACGAATTCTTTCAACCCTGGTTACCTGCTGGTGAGGCTCCCATTGATCTTTGTTGTGAGGCTTGCCATGAAATTGACACTCAGCTGGAAGTAGGGCTTAGCCTACTTCGAATAAATTCAAAGCCAGGCTGGTTTTCTTCCCTCCTAATCTACTCCTTCCCCAGTATGGCATTCTCTAGAAACAGCAGCGCCACCCGCCGGGTTTCCTTGGAATCATCTTTGACCCTCCTCATTCAGTTATCACATTGGATCACCTGGTCCAATCTATTCTACCCCTGGAATGTCTCTCAGATCTGTTCCCCTTCCTCCATTCTCACTGCTATTGCCATAGCTCAGGCCCTCGTTATTACTGAGTGCTTACTATCTTTCTAAGCGCTCTACTAAGTGCTTCCTATCTTTCCCTAAAGAGCTGGCAGATCTCTAGACTGTGAAGGACCCAAGATGTTTGCTCACACCAGGGGTCCTAGTTCTTGTTAAAAACCTCTCTTGCTCCTCTTGAATCAGGAAAGCCAAGGAAAAGGCACCCCCAAGCCTGGAAGCCACTGTGAATTTGAGCATCACAACACAAAACACGAATCAGTTTGGGTTTTCGCTTTGGGAAAGGCTCTTCTTAAGAGTATCATATTTTTTCCTACTAAAATATAGGAAATAGCCTTACAAAGAGAATTGACAAATGACACTAAAATTTAAAGAAACTGCATCAAAAGCCAGGCACCATGATAAAGATAATATTCCACATAGTTATAAATAATAGTAGTAATAATAATAATGATAGCAAATCTTTAAATGGTGCTTACTCTGTGCCTGGTACTATCTTAAGGACTTTACACATATTTACTCATTTAATTCTCACAACCACCCAATGAATTAGGGAATATCATTATCCCCATTTTACAAAGCAGTAAAATGAGGCCACAGAGAGGTTAAGGGACTGGCCAAGTCACACAGCCAATAAGTGGCAAAGGCAGGATTCGAACGAGGCAGTCTGACTCCAAAATTCTGTCTATTTTCCAGTACTTCAATAGTAATTTAAAGACCTTGGTACTGACCTTGTCTCCAGGCGGAGCAAAATTTAACGGCTCTCATTTTTAAGGCTTGTCTGTGACTGTGACCCAAGAATCCCCAGTCTCCAAACGCCGAGAGGCACTGACCCAGACTCCCAGAAATGACCCTGGACAAGGGGTACCGACAGTCGGCTCCTCGCGGGGACTCCAGGCCCAACTCCGTCCGGCCACACAGCGCACTCCCCTCCTCCACACCCCTCGCAGGGGTTTCCCTCCCAAAGAGTCCTGGCTGCAGAGCGCTGGTGACAGGGGTTTCCCCCAAACGGTAACCACAACTCCACCTGGGGATCCAAAGAACGGCACCTGCGGCAGCAGAGCCACGGGAGGAGACCCAAACCCACACTAGTAAGCGGGTACCCAACCGGCGTCCTTCACTCACCCCAAACTCACAAAGTGTCCGAAACGAGCAAATCAACCGCCGGGCTGGGCACGGAGGCTACTTCCGGGCCTCTCTAGCCACCTCCTCGACTGACACTCTGTAGTTTGCCCCTTCACCACCGGGTCTTCTCCCCTCGTCTCTTGTTATTAAAGAGGCTTTTCTTCAAAATGATTTTTCCAGATATAGCAAAGAGAGAAAAGCAAGGTGCACGACTGTTTATAGTTTGATACATTTGCGAAAAGATAGAAGTGAATAATAAGAATTTAAATTGTATTTGTTTGCATATTCACAAGGAAACTATAGAACAGTACATAAGAAAACTAGTAGCAGTGATTACCTGCGAAAGGTGAAGGGTTAGAAACTGGGTAAGAGGGGGACAAGGGTGAGAGGAAGCGTGCTACTGTACACCTTTATAGTTTTAATTTTAGAGCTGACTGCATTACCTAATTAAGTCATTGAATATAAATACATGTTTTAAGGGGCGTTCTGAATTGTTTACACAGAAAATACCCAAAATAATCGAAACTCAAAGTATGACAATAAGAAAGCTTAACTACATTGCTGGATAAAACTGTTCATATTTACAACTGCATTCTCCACAATCACAAGTAAAAAATGTAACTTTTTAAAGATAGCAATTACAGGAGCAAAGAAATACATGAGATATCTTAATGGAATCATTATAAAGCCTTATCTATTAAGGAAATGATAGGTAATAGAGATATATACCATGTCTGAGTATGGGAGGACTCCATATCATCAGGATGTCATTCCTTTCTAAATTAACACACAAATTCCTTGTAACGCCACTCAAAATCTCAATAATGTGTTCCATGGAACTTGACTAGTTGATTCTAAGTTTATAAGAACTAATGAAGGAAATTTTTGACCAAGTGAAGGAGGTGCAAAAACTTGCTCTACCAGATATTAGGATTTATTATAAATATATAGGTTCCTAGGTGGCACAAACTGTTCTTGGCTACTAACTGAAAGGATGGTGAGTCAAATCCACCCAGCAGTGCCATGGGAGAAACTCCTGGCAATCTACTTCCATAAGATTACAGCCAAGAAAACCCTGTGGAGCGTAGTTCTACTCAGAAGCACATGGAGTCTCCATGAGTCAGAATCAATTCATTGGTTATGTCTCTTCAGGGCCTTAAACTCCTGCTCTTTGATCTTTCCATTATTCGCACTAAAAGTTCTTCATGATCCAGCTTTTGTTGAGTGCCTTTGTCCCTCCAGCTCTAAGAGTGATAGCAGTTTCCTACTGCTGCTGATCTCTGGGTTGCCTCACCATTCCTTATTTGGTTCCTCAGCCTTTCCACCACCTTGTAACTCAATTCCTGTATTAAATCCCTGGTATTTGACATACCTAAAGTGCTTTCTTTTTTTATGAGTGGACACTGATATTGGATGCCTGTTAGTTATGAAGTAGAATATTGATAAGGTAGCTGGGGGCATGAATTTGGAAATCAGGGAAAAAGTTAGGGCCAAAATTATTAATTTGAGAGTCAGAAGCAGCGCTTCGAACTGTTTCAAACTGGTCCAAACTGCTGAGAATTTGCATTTCTAACAAGCTCCCAGGTGATGCTAATGCTGCTGTTTAGGGACCAGTTCTGAGAACCACTAGTAGAGCAGTGGTTCTCAATTTTTATTATACATGAGAATCACCCAAGGATCTTGTTAAAGTGTAGATTTTGCAAAAAGACAGAAACAAACTAAGTGCCCATCAACAGATGAATGGATAAACAAACTATGGTACATACACACAATGTAATACTACATAACAATAAAGAACAATGAATCTGCGAAACATCTCACAACATGGATGCTGAGTGAAATAAGTCAATCACAGAAGGACAAATACTATATGAGACCACTATTATCAAAACTCTTGAAAAGATTTACATACAGAAGGAAATAATTTTTGATGATAATGAGGGAGGGGAGGGGTGGGAGGGAAAAACACTAACTAGAAAATAGATAAGTGGTAAGTTGGGTGAAGGGTAAGGCAGTATACAATACTGGGGAAGCCAGTACAACTTGACCAAGACAAGGTTATGGAAGCTTCACAGACACATCTCAAGACAAGGTTATGGAAGCTTCACAGACACATCTGAACTCCCTGAGGGACTGAATTACTTGGCTGAGCACAGGGGACCATGGTCTAGGGGCACATCTAGCTCAACTGGCATAACATAGTTTATAAAGAAAATGTTTTACATCCTAGTTTGGAGAGTAGAGTCTGGGGTCTTAAAAGCTTGTGAGCAGCCATCTAAGATACTCCACTGATCCCACCCCGTCTGGAGCAAGGGAGAATGAAGAAAACCAAAGACATAAGGGAAAGATTAGTCCAAAGGACTAATGGACCACAACTACCACAGCCTCCACTAGACCTGAGTCCAACACAACTAGATGATGCCTGGCTACCACCACTGACTGTTCTGACAGGGATTACAATATGGAGAATCCCGGACACAGCTGGAGAAAAATGTAGAACAAAGTTCTAACTCACAATAGAAGACTAGACTTACTGGTCTGACAGAGGCTGGAAAAACCCTGAGTATGGCCCCTGGACACCCTTTTTACTCAGTGCTGAAGTCACTCCTGAGGTTCACCCTCCAACCAAAGATTGGACAGGCCCATAAAACAAAACGAGACTAAATGGGCACACCAACCCAGGGGCAAGGATGAGAAGGCAGGAGGGACAGGAAAGCTGGTAATGGGGAACCCAAGATGGAGAAGGGGAGAGTGTTGCCTTGTTGTGGGGTTGGCAACCAATGTCACAAAACAATATGTGTATTGTTTAACGTGAAACTAATTTGCTCTGTAAACCTTCATCTAATGTACAATAAAAAAAGTAGATTTTGATTCAGAATATCTGGGGTGGAAATGCGAATTCTCAGCAAGGGTTCCGACCGGTTGAAAGCTCTGGTCAGAAACAGAGCAATAGTATTTAAGCCTATGAAAGTCTATGAGATCACATAGGAAGAGAATTGTTCTAGATTGGGTTACCAAGAAGCAGACTCACGACTGAGATTTGTAGGCAGGAATTTTATTGTGATGTGCTCTCAGGAATAACGTTCATGAGGAAGGAAAAAAGACTGGGCTAAGTCGCTGAACTGTAGTTTCATTACAAGAGAGGTTCCTGGTGATCCTAGTCAGGAGCTCAAGAACTAGCATGGTTCTTGAAAATTTTCCTGCTTTGATGCAATGTGTTCAGGAAGGAAGGGGTATGGCCTCTTGTGAGGCAATTCTTTGGCTGATGTCAATTCCCAGAGGTAGGTTCAACTAAGAGCCATTAGTTACCAACTCTCCAAACAGCTGGGGAAACGAGTGCCTCAGTTCTGAAGTGACTGTTGTGGGTGGTGTATCACAACATACACTACAGTTCGCCTCTTGATCCACTCTGATCCACTTGCTTGGTGTAATAAGAAATGGGAACAACTATTCCAGAATTCTGCTCTTTTCCTGTGGCAATTTATAAGGGTAGACTACTAGAAAGACTTACAGTTTCCACTGCTATAGCATATCTTAAGTCCATAAAGGATATTCATTGTCTCCCTTCTCTATTACCCATTCCATATTCCCCTCATTCCTGGCTATCACCTCTCATGGTCTCATAGAGACCCTATGTATAACAGAATGAAACATTGCTCAGTCTGTGCCATACTCACAATCACTGCTATGTTTGAGCCCATTGTTGCAGCCACTGTGTCAATCCATCTCATCAAGCGCTCTTTTTCTCTGATCCTCTACTTTACCAAGCATGATGTCCTCCTCCAGTGACTGGTCCCTCTGGATAACATGGCCAAAGTAAGTGAGACGAAGTCTCACCATCCTCACTTCTAAGGAGCTTTCTGGTTGTACTTCTTCCAAGACAGATTTGTCTGTTTTTCTGTAAGTCTATGGTATATTCAGTATTCTTCACCAACACCATAATTCAAAGGCATCAATTCTTCTTCAGTCTTCCTTATTTATTGTCCAGATTTCACATGCATATGTGGCGATTGAAAATACCATGGCTTGGGTCAGGTGCACCTTTGTTCTCAAAGTGCCATCTTTGCTTTTTAACATTTTAAAGAGGCTTTTGCAGCAGATTTGTCCAATGCAATACATCGTTTGATTTCTTGACTGCTGCTCCCATGGGCTTTGATTGTGAATCCAAGTAAAATGAAATCCTTGACAACCTCAATCTTTTCTCCATTTATCATATTTCTTATTGGTCCAGTTGTGAGGATTTTTGTTTTCTTTATGTTGGGGTGTAATCTATACTAAAAGCTGTAGTCTTTGATCTTCATCAGTAAGCAAGGTTGTGTCATCTGCATATCACAGCAGGTTGTTAATTGGTCTTCCTCCAATCCTGATGCCTCATTCTTCTTCATATAGTCCAGCTTCTTGGATTATTTGTTCAGCATACCGATTGAATAAGTATGGTGAAAGGATATAAGCCTGACACACAGCTTTTCTGATTTTAAACCACACAGTATCCCCTTATTCTGTCTGAACAACTGCCTTTTGGTCTATGTACAGATTCCTCATAAGCACAATTAAGTGTTCTAGAATTCCCATTCTTTGCAATGTTATCTATAATTTGTTATGATCCACACAGTTGAATGCTTTTGCATAGTCAATAAAACACAGGTAAACATCTTTCTGGTATTCTCTGCTTTCAGCCAGAATCCATCTGACATCAGCAGTGATATCCCTCCTTCCACAGCCTCTTCGGTATCCGTCTTGAATTTCAGGCAGTTCCCTGTCGATGTACTGCTGCAACCATTTTTGAATTATCTTCAGCAAAATTTTACTTGCATGTGATATTAATGATATTGTTTGATAATTTTCACATTCCCTTGGATCACCTTTCTTTGGAACGGGCATGTATATGGATCTCTTACAGTTGGTTGGCCAAGTAGCTGTTTTCCAATTTTCTTGGCATAGATGAGTGATTGCTTCCAGAACTGCATCCGTTTGTTGAAACATCTCAGTTGGTATCCCGTCAATTCCTGGAGCCTTGTTTTTCGCTAATGCCTTAGTGCAGCTTGGACTTCTTCCCTCAGTACCATCAATTCTTGATCATATGCTACCTCCTGAAATAGCTGAACATTGACCAATTCTTTTTGGTTCAGTGATTCTGTGCATTCCTTCCATCTTATTTTGATAATTCCTGCGCCATTCAATTTTTTTACCCCTAGAATCCTTTAATATTGCAACTTGAGGCTCAAATTTTTTCTTCAGTTCTTTCAGCTTGAGAAATGCCAGTCGTATTCTCTTTTTGTTTTCTAACTCCAGGTCTTTTCACATTTCATAATACTTTACTTTGTCTTCTTGAGCTGCACTTTGAAATCTTCTGTTCAGCTCTTTTATTTAATCGTTTCTTCCTTTCTCTTTAGCTACTCTACATTCGAAAGTAAGTTTCAGAGTCTTTTCTGACACTTATTTTGGTGTTTTCTTTCTTTCCTGTCTTTTTAATGACCTTTTGCTTTCTTCATGTATGATGTCCTTGATGTCATCCCACAACTTGTCTGGTCTTCGGTCATTACTATTGAATGCATCAAACCTATTCTTGAGATTGTCTCTAAATTCAGGTGGTATATACTCAAGGCCATAATTTTGACTCTTGTGGACTTATTTTAATTTTCTTCAGTTTCAGTTTGAACTTCTATTTGAGCAATTGATGGTCTGTTCCACAGTCAGCCCCTGGTGTTCTTCTGACTGATGATAGAGCTTCTCCATTGTCTCTTTCCACAGATGTAGCCGATTTGATTCCTGTGTATTCCATCCAGCAAGGTCCACATATCACCATTTATGTTGTTGAAAAAAGGTATTTTCAATGAGTAAGTTGGTGGTCTTGCAAAATTCGACCATGTGATCTCCCAGACAACTAGACACCTAAAATCTTCACTTATGTGTCTAGTACCTGAATCCATTTGGTATATATTTCACCCTCTGGAACACATGTATCTTATCAAAGTCTCCAACAGATTATCAAGATTTGCTCATGTGTTCTGAATAGCATATCATCAATAATGTGAACCAATATATCCTTAGGATTGTCCAGATAGTCCAGATCTCTTCTAACTATAATATGATTAAGGTCAGGAGATCTAAGATAGCCCCTAGGAAACAACTAGAAATGTAAACTTTTGTCCATCTCATGCAAATACGAACTGCTTCTATTCCTCCTTTCTGAGAGGCACAGAAAAGAATGCATTTATCAGATCAATGACTGCATATTTTGTACTGAGGTCATGTTAATAATATGTTCTAGAAAATATGCCATATGTGGCATTGTAGCTGCAACTGGGTCTACTACTTGGTTGAGTTTCCAGTAAACTGTCATTCTCCAAGATCTGCCTGATTTTTGTAGGGGCAAGACTGGTGAATTAAAGGGGAGAGAAGGCGAGAACCACCATCCTTGCATTCTTCTTATTTTTAAGGGTGGCATTAACCTCTTAATTAAAAAAAAAAAAAAAAAAAGAGCAAAAAAAAATTTTTTTTAATTTACTATGTTGGCTGGTGCAGGTGTGGCAGTTTCAGAAGGTGCCACTTGGCTTTTCCCCTATGATAGCCCTTACCCTCCAGCCCAAAGAATCAGTGTGGGATTACTCCAACTCTCAAGTGTATCCATAGATGAGGGGGGTGTCTGTGAACCCAATATGAGTCAACATCATTTCTTATCTGGCCCCATATGCCTGCACTGTAGCAAGGAGCCATGCTGACACTTTGGGTACCTTGGTATAATGTCCACTCAGACTTTGTGTCAAACAGTTCCAGAAATGTTTGGGCATCCCCCCCTTTCCCCAGTGTACATCTAACCAAGTAAATGTCCTGGACTGCAGTTCTCTTTGTGGAAGGCTATGGGAAATCATTACTATATACATTTGGGTTAGCATTACAGGGTCTTTCCTCCTGGGAGTGTAAGAAACAAAAATGAATGGTGTGTGAGAAACAAAAGCAATAATCATTAAAATCAACAGAAATTGTCCTGACATAAAGAAGAAAATTATAATAAAACAATTTTAGACTATAGAAAAGCAGTAATTCATTAAAAGGAAAAGCTAATTTTGAATAGAGTAATGAAAACGGTCTTAGAGTTTGACAACCTAATTATTAAGAGGAGTGAAACACAGGAACACATGGAAAAGAGATTTAGATTTCTTGTACATATTACATAAAATACTGACATTGACAAATAAGACATAATATGCTATATAATGAGGACATCAAAGACAAACTAGTTATAGGGATGTCAATATAATGAAACATCTTGAAATCTTGTAGCACATAATTAAAAGAAATTTGACAGTGTTTACCCAAATTTGACAGTAACTCTAAAAATACACAAGATCTTTTCAGTAACAAATTGCAAAGCTGAAAGTATCAACAATTTAAAAATGTTTGTGGCCAGCCATGCTAGAGGAAAGACTGTATTTTTTCTAGGAAAATTTAAAATTATAAAATTATCATATAAAGAGGCAGTCCAAGAATATAAAGTCAAAAAATTAGGAAAATATTATCATAGCAGTACTTCAGGCAGTTCATTAATAAAAATATTTATTTTATTATATTTATGATTTTTATGCTTGTAGTATTTGTAAGACTTTAAAATTTGTAAAGTGATATGATTTCTCCATTCTAAATATCTATTTTCATACATGTGTTTGCATTTTTAATTCTGAATCCTTTTTAAAAAAAAAAAGCTGTTGCTGTAGAGTCGATTTCAAAACACCATGTATGCAGAGTAAAACTGCATCCCATAGGGTTTTCAAGGCTGTGATCTTTCAGAAGCCGATCGCCGGGCCTTTCTTCCAAGGTGCCATTGGGTGGGTTCAAACTGCCAACCTTTCAGTTAGCAGTTGAGTGCTTAACCTATTGCGCCAGCCAGGGACTCCTTTTTCTTAAAAAGGGCCCTCCAAATCGTCTAAGTTGGATCTGCCACTGTATTTCTCTTTGCATTATAAGCTTCTTGAATGGCCTTGTCTTCATTATTATCTCCAGCTCCTACAGCAAACCCTTAGCACAAAGAATGCATTCAATGAGAATTTATTAAATGAAGGTATGAATGAATGAATAAACCACCAACAATTGAGCCTCTTAACATGCATTATCTGTCCCGTTTTCTGCATTCCTATGCTACCGCTTGATTAAACCCTCTCTATCTCTACCCTGGATTCTTGCAATAGTCTCCTAACTGGTCTCCCTTCCTGTAGTCTTACTTCATTCCAGCCCATCCTCCACGCTACTGCCACAATGACATTTCTAGATGCAAATCTTATCATATTGCCCAAATTCCTTAGCTAGGGAATCCAGCAACACTATGAGCTGGTGCCCACCCTACCCCGGCACACCCCCATCCTATTTTCAGCCATATTGATCTGCCCAATTCTGTGAGTGTTCCAAATGCATCTCACCCCATCCTGCTTTTGTACATTAGATTCCATTTCCCACAAATTCCCTTTTCCTTCCCTATGGCTGCTAATCAAAAAGGTTGGCAGTTCGAATCCACTAGGCGCCGGTTGGAAACTCTGAGGCAGTTCTACTCTGTCCTATACGGTCGCTATGAGTTGGAATCGATTCGACGGCAATGGATTTTGCGTTTTCTTCTTGTATACCACCAAACTCCTGCTCCTTTGTATTTTGCTCCTTAGGAGTTTTCCTCTTTTCTGCCACTAATTCTAATAAACCCGTTGCCATAGATTCTGACTCATTGTGACCCCATAGGACAGAGTAGAACGGCCCTGTAAGGTTTCCCAGACTGTAATCTTTACAGAAGCTGACTCCCACATCTTTCTTCCGACGGGAGGTTGGTGGGTTCGAACTGCCAACCTTTCCGTTAGCAGCTGAGCGCTTATTTACCATGTTCCACACACTACCCTAATCTATTTACAAATATTAACTTTATTTCCTTTCATTTCACAGGCGAGTCAGTCTTATGTAATTACTCGTTTGCATGTCCACGTCTCCGTCTACACTCTAGAGATTCCAGAGGACAGAGATTGAAGATTAAAGCACAAATATTCTTGCCTCCATCAGAACCATCTTCCCTTTGTGGTACCAAGGAACAGGACAGACTCAGGAAAGAATGGGTGGTAAGAATTAGAACAGGAGAACTAGGAAGTCCATTCCAGCCGTAACCGTTTGTGTTAGGAGGACCATCTGACTCTCAGATGCCTGGAGCTGCTCCGCACAGAAATTCGTCCTGGGATTTCTCCCACTCGCACCTAGTCGGGCTAGCATTTCGGGTCCCGACTTTGCGTAACATACATCGTCACCAAGACGCAACAACCTCCAGAGTTCCTAGAGAGTCTAAGAAAGCGCGTAGAGGGGTGAATTGCTCAGCTTCCGCAACTCAGCTCAAAACAGCTGACGCACTTCCAGGCTTTGTGGTTTCTTGGTTGTCGGGGTATTGCAACTCCACCACCGGATCTGGGGCATCCTCCGAAGGTGAGTCTCGGGCCTTTCGTCCGGACCCGCCGGGCTCCCGGGAAATTTAAGGTCCGCGCAGCCGCGGCTCCCGGATGCCTTCGCCCAGCACCTTCACGCGCTAGCAACCCCAGTTAAGGAGCGGAAGGAAGTCTCGTGCACACCCCTGCTGGCGTCGTCGCCTACGACTCTCATATGACTCGTAGGAGAGACCCCTGGAGGGGCAGCGCTTTGTAGCCGGACAGAAGGTGGGGAGGTGGAGGAGGGATGTCCGGCTGCGGTTCCCACTCCATTTCAAAGGTCATCTACCGTGTAGGGTCGAGGCTACCTTCTGGATGATTTAGAGGCAGCTTGGCGTAGTAGTCTCTTCTTTGTCATTAAAAACAACCTTTTTGTGCCTTGGAAACCTTCAAAGCACAGGAAACGAAGGAAAACAGTATAACGAACCCCCATATACCCATCACTTTCTTTAACAATTATTAGTGTTAAAAAATAACAGTTTATTCAAAGATTTGCAAATTGGCAAGAGCAAAATGAAAGTTCAAAATGGTGGTCAGACGGGGGAGCATAAGCGTAGGTCTTTTATATGCAGTTTTGCAGAACTTTGTAGAGTTGGGAATAGTGGGAGGAGGTACATTTGATTGGTTGACATTCAACACGCTTTGGTAAAACTTATTTATCAAGAATTTCTATTGGCAGGAGTATTCAATCTTAGCCAGTTTACTGTGTTGCAGAGCTCATTCCTTCTGTGCGCTGCAAGTTCTGGGTAGGCCACCTCAGAATGTTGCAGAAAAGGTTGTCTCAGTCAAAAATGTGTTCATGGGTCAGGTACTCTAAAAAGCAGAAGCAGGGGCCTAGGACAAAATGCAGTCAAATTCAGGCCTGTGTCAGCCATTTTAGTTAAGTCAAGCGCTGAGCCCTGGTTGAGCAGTGGTTAAGAACTACAGGCGAGATACGGCCACTAACCAAAAGAATGGCAGTTCGAATCCACCAGGCGCTCCTTGGAAACTCTATGGGGCAGTTCTACTCTGTCTTACTGGGTCGCTATAGGGTCACTATATGATGGTTGTTTTTTTGGTATTTCATATTAGCATAATGCAGTTTTTGTAGCATTTCTTCTAAGTATTTTAAATTAAATTACAAACATGACTTGTCAACCCTAAATAGTCCCATCCACAGCTCTAAAATGCATAGCCACAATATCATTAGCACCCCCAATTAAATGTAGGATCATCCCTAATATCTTTTAACACCTAGTTCATATTCACATTTCCCTCAGCTGCCCCACAGATGTCTTTTGCTGTCGGTTTGTCAATCAAGGACCATTATTGTATGTGGTTAAATCTCTTTTAATCTATAACAGCCCCATCCTCCCCCTGCTGTCCCCTTATCTCATTGCCTTGTTGAAAAGGAGACCCCACCACTCCTGTAGAGTACCCCATTTCTATTTCCTCCCCATTGCAATTAGTTATACTCTGGGATTTATTTTACAACACATGTGGTTTGTGATTTTCGTTATCGTGTTGGTGTTGCTAAATATGTTGAAGCTAGTGAGAACATATACTTTTATTCTCTTTCTGCCATGTTTTCAGTTCAATAACGGAAGATGGGGACACAGCAAACCATGCAGTTGTTTCACTCTTATCATGTGTGTGTGGCCTGACATATAATAGGTACTTAGTAAATATTTGTGAAATGAATTCCTTTGTGGGTTTCAGGTAATGTGTAGAAACTGAATATGGAATTTTGGATACGTGCCCCTACTTTTTCCAACAGTACCTATTTTTATGCAAATAACCTACACCTTAAATGGTTGCAACTGCTCCCACCTCCACAGGATTTTTTGTAAGAGTGCTATGCTAATTTTTTTTATTTTTTTTACAGCAACATGTTTAAAAAAAAAGTGGTGTAGCTGCACTTAGCAAAATACCTGGGGGGTGGTGGAAGGGAGCGGTTGGCAAACAAATGTAGAAGGCAAGCGTTATTTGCATTAAAATGCAGTATACCTTGTGCTATTGTTTTTAGGTGCCTTACAGTTGGTTCCTACTCATAGCGACCCTATATACAGCAGAACAGAAAGAAACACTGCCCAGTCCTGTGCCACCTCACAATCAATGCCTATGTTTGAGCCCATTGTTGTAGCCACTGTGTCAATCCATCTCACTGAGGGTCCTCTTTTTTGCTGACTGTCTACCAAGCATGATGTCCTTTTCCAGGGACTGCTCCCTCCTGATAACATGTCCAAAGTATGTGAGACAAAGTCCTGCCATCCTTGCTTCTAATGAGCATTCTGGCTGTACTTCTTCCAAGACAAACCTGTTGGTTCTTCTGGCAGTCCATGGTATATTCAGTATTCTTTTCCAACACCATCATTCAAAGGCAGCAGTTCTTCTCCGGTCTTCCTTTTCATTGTCCAGCTTTCCCGTGCATATGAGACGATTGAAAATAACCATGGCTTGGGTCAGGTTGACCTTAATCCTCAAGGCGACATCTTTGCTTTTTAACACTTCAAAGAGGTCTTTTGCAGCATGTTTGCCCAGTGTGATGTGTTATTTGATTTCTTGACTGCTGCTTCCATGGGCATTGATTATGGATCCAAGTAAAATGAAATCCTTGACAACTTCAGTCTTTTCTCCATTTATCATGATGTTGCTTATTGGTCTAGTTGTGAGGATTTTTGTTTTCTTTATGTTGAGGTATAATCCATACTGAAGACTGTAGTCTTTGATCTTCATCAGTAGGTGCTTCATGTTGTCTTCACTTTCAGCAAGCAAGGCTGTGTCATCTGCATATCGCAGGTTGTTTATGAGTCTCCCTCCAGTCCTGATGCTGCATTCTTCTTCATATAGTCCAGCTTCTCAGATTATTTGCTCAGCATACAGATTGAATAAGTATGGTGAAAGGATATAACCCTGACGCACACCTTTCCTGATTTTAAACCACACAGTATCCGCTTGTTCTGTTCAAAGGCATACTTTGTGCATGCCTCCAAAATTATGGCATTTATTTCATTGTATTGTATCTCCATGAACTGTAAGCTTCTGTGTATTCCCAGCTCTTAGCATAATTTCATAAATATCTGTCTAATAGTTGAAATGCTGTTACAAACAAGTTAAACTGTTTCTCCTTTAAGTTGGATGTATTTTTCAAAGTTAAATTAATTTTAAAAATACAGTAACAGTATTATTGTCTTGGAATAACTACTTTATTTCAAATGGTATAGAGAAAGTACAGAAGAGTTTTCAGTGAAAAGTAAATATTCCTTCCTCTTCTCCCCCCCCCCCCCCGCCCCCAGTTACCTAATTCCCCTCCCTAGTGGCTACTTCTCTGTATTAGTTATCCATTACCATAATAATGCTGTGTAACAAACAACCACAAAACTTTGATGGTATACAACAAACCGAAAAAAAAAAAAAAAAAGACCCATTGCCGTCTAGTGGATTCTGACTCTTAGCAACCCTATAGGACAGGGTAGAACTGCCCCATAGGGTTTCCAAGGAGCAGCTGATGGATTCGAACTGCCAACCTTTTGGTTAACAGCTGAGTTCTTAACCAGTACGCCACAGGGCTCCAACAATATACAACAATAAACATTTATTTAGCACACAAATCTATGGGGTTCAGCTGAAGTGGGGTGGGCAGGGCTTGCTTATACATCTGCGGTAAACTATGGGTCAGCCAAGCAACTCTGCTGGACTCACTCACATGTCTGGGGGTTAGCTGGCTGTTAGCTACTCTGGATGGTCTCATCTGCTCCACTGAGGTAATTTGGCTCTGTTCCATATTTCTCAATCACCTGAAGGCTAGTCTGGACATACCCTTCTGGCAATTACCTGGCAATTGCAGAGGGCCAGACCAGTCACACAAGTACCTTTCAAGTCTCAGCTTCCATCACATTTGTTAATATCACATTGGCTAAATCAAGTCACATTGTTGAACCCAGAGTCAGAGTGGGAAAGCACTGCAGACTACATGGCTACAGGGAGGGGTGAAGAATTGGGCCATTGATGTACTCTGCCACACCATTTTTCCAGTTTCTAAACATATATAAGTAAATACCTACGAGTACTTTAAGGAAAAAAAAAAAATGATAGCGTACTATTCATATTTCTAATACTCTGTCCCCTCCCCCTTTATTATTTATTTCTGTTAATACATGATTTCTTATCATCAGGTGTATCCTCCTGAAGAAGATGAAATTGGAATCTTAAGCCATAGTTACCCCTTCACCTCAAGCTGGAGGAGCCTTCTGAATTATTTAATCCCAGAATGGCTTCAACAGAGGAACAGAATTTAAGATTGTGAAGGTGGAGGGAGACCCTATCTAGGATGAAGAAACATACCTTCAAAAGAACAGTTTTTCTGGCCAAGAGGCTTCCCACCAACTTTTTAGGCAGTTTTGTTACCAAGAGACTCCTGGTCCCTGAGAAGCACTGAGCCAGCTTCGGAAGCTCTGTTGTCAGTGGCTAAGGCCAGAGACCCACACCAAGGAGATCCTGGAGTTGCTGGTTCTGGAGCAATTCCTGACCATCCTGCCTGAGGAGCTACAGGCCTGGGTGCAGGAGCACCATCCAGAGAGTGGGGAGGAGGCAGTGGCTGTGGTCGAAGATCTGGAGCGAGAGCTCAGTGAGCCAGGGAAACAGGTGAGTGGAGGCAAATGGGATCCAAGACGTCAAATACTAAATTAAGGGTGAAGTTTGGTGATACAGGTTGGTTGGTTAAGCCACATGTATTAACTATTACCCCCAAACCTTAATGCCTTAAAACAACAAACATTATCTTAAACAGTTTCTGTGAGTTTGGAATTTGGGAGTTACTTAGCGGGGTCTCTCGTGAAGTTATAGTGAAGATACCAGCCAAAACTACAGTCATCTGAAGATCTAACTGGGCCTGCTGCATCCACTTCCAAGATGGGTCACTTATATGGTGGTTGGTAGGGGGCCTCACTTCCTTTCTGGCTGTTGGAAAGATGTCTTAGTTCCTTGTTATGTAAGTCTGTCTGAAGGGCTGCTGGAGTGTCTTCATGGCATACCAGTTGGCTTTTCCTAAAATGATGGCAAGAGAGAAAACAAGATGGAGCCACAATGCTTTTTTATTCTCAGAAGTTATATACTATTACTTCTGCCACAATCTGTTAGCATAAGTGAGTCAGTAAGTACAGCCCATACTCAAAGAGCAGGAAACTGGGCTCCACCTTTCGAAGAGAGGAGTGTCAAAGAATTTGTGGACATATTTTAAACCATGACACCATGTTTGGCCGCTCTTGCTCTGCCTCTTCTGCTCTTGAGGATGGAATGAAACTCTGGTCCTTCTACTGTGCCATCTCTCTAGAGTATGTTTCATGTGGTTCCGTATGATCTCTTTCATTGAGTGTTAGCTCAGACACCTGTAGTCCTTCTATTATGAACCCAAATATACCTACCTGCTTCCAGGCCCCAGATCATGAACATGGACATTCTGAAGTGCTCTCAGAGGATATGATGCATCTGAAGGCCAAGCGGGAGTCAACAGTCATACAGTTTCACTCCATCGTGACCCAGCTCAAATGTGACTCAGGCCCCACCAATTTCGAGAACAAGGTAAGAACTATGATAAGTCCATTCAGAAGATCTCTGATGGCTCTCTATAGGGGCCAAACTGCCTGGGTTGGAATTTACACACTGCTACTTACTATTTCTGTGACATTGGACAGGTCATTTAACTGCCCTGTGCCTTCAGTTTACACATCTGTAAAATGGGGATAATCATAGTGTTTCAGTTATAGGGTCATGTAAAACACTAAAAACATTCCTGGTTTGTAGTAAATGCTGTATAATACCAGGTGCTTCACCTTCTCCGGATGATCCTCTTCAGCCATTTCAGCAGTCCTGATGATCCCTTACTCTGCTAGTTTTAATATCCCTGTTTAATTACTCCTTACATTACACTGCCATTCCTAGAACGTGTGCGTTTGATGTGGATCTTCCTATTCCCCATCCTGTGGTTGTCTTCTTTCATAAAGAAAAGAGATGACACTGTTTGTTCATTTATTATTCCAGGTGGTGAAAGTATACCCGAAAATCAGGAGTTGGCACCGAAGCAAGAAATCTTAAAATAGTATATTTTGGGGATCTATCTAGCAGACTTCAAAGAGATGTTCCTCTGGATTCTAAGTACAGAAAAACTTGCAGACGTGAGAGCAAGGTAGAAAAGCAGCAGGGACACTCCAGTGGAGAGAGACATCACAGTTGCAATGAATGTGGGAAAAGCTTCACTCAAGAGTTCAGTCCTCATTCAGCACTAGACAATCCACACTGGAGAGAAGTCATATGAATGTGAAAAGTGTGGGAAGGCCTTCAGCCAGAGGTCAGACCTCAATGAGCATCAGCAGAGCCACACTGGAGAGAAACCCTATCACTGTAAGGAGTGTGGGAAAGCCTTCAGTGCCAGCAGTGGCCTCATTTGACACGGAAGAATCCACACGGGAAAAACCATATGAATGTGAAGAGTGTGGAAAAGCCTTCTGCCTTAGCTCATACCTTGTACAGCATCAAAGGATACACACTGGAGAGAAGCACTATCAGTGTAACAAGTGTGGCAAAGCCTTCAGTCAGAATGCAGGGCTCTTTCAGCATCTTCGAATTCACACTGGTGAGAAACCCTATCAGTGCAGTAAAAAATTTAGTAGGTGAACACTCCTTATGAAACATTAGAGAAGTCACACTAGAGAGAGACCATATGAGTGTGATGAGTGTGGGAAAGCCTTCAGCCATCATTTGCAACCTTATTAGGAATTTTAGGATCCATACTTTTGCTGAACTGAACTGATTCCATTGACTCCCTGACCATCTTGGAGAGTAAGATTTTCAAGTGGCTAATTCTGCTTCCACCAAATTTGATTTGCTTTGGAATGAGTAACTTGCATGCAAACCCGGTGCTGGAGTCTACTGGGTAGATGACTGTGTGGGGGGGATGTTGCTGAGCATCCTCCCAGTCCCTATCCCTTGGTTCTTTTCAAATGATTTTCCTTAAAGGGACAAAGTCGTACATGGAAATAAATTGGTATGGAGGGGCTGTTCTTGAGTAATACCACCCTCATGGAGCTTACATTTTAGTGGCAGGGGTGGAGGGAGACAGAAAATAAATATGTAATATATCAGATGCTAATAATTTCTGATAAAAAAGCAGAGTGAAAGAGATAGAATGTACCTGGGTGGAGGGGGAGGGAGTTACTATTTTATGTAGGAAGACCAAGAAACCTGAAGGAAGAGAGGGAGTCATACAGATGTTTGAGTGAAGAACATTCCCCCAGGCAGAGGGATCAACAAGTACACAGGCTGAGGTGGGAATGTTCTGGCTGTTTGAAGAATAGCATAGAGTTCATTATGGCTGGAGCAAAGTAAGTGAAGTGAAGAAAGGCAGAAAATAAAAGGGCAATATGAAGAAGTTTCATTGGTGGCACAGTGGTTAAGAGCTCGGCTGCTAATCTAAAGGTCAGCAGTTCCAATCCACCAGCTGCTTCTTGGAAGCCCTTTGGGGCAGTTCTGCTGTCACTATGAGTCAGAATTGACGGCAACGGGTGTGTGTGTGTGTGTGTATATGAAGGAGTCAGATTAGGTAGAGCCACTGTAGGATCCTACCAGCAAATATAAGAGCTTTAGCTTTTACTCTGACATAAGAAGCCATTGAAGGGTTTTGATCAGAGAAATAATCTGGCTTATATTTTAAAGGATCACTCTAGGTGCTGTAATGACAACAGACTGTAGGGGAAGTTGGAGGAGTGGAGAAAGCAGGGAGTCTGGATAGATTATTTCAATAATCCAGGTAAGAAATGATGGTGGTTCGAAACAGAAGAACAGTGGTAGCTGAATGAAAAGTGTGTAAATTCTGCATATCCCTTGAATATGAGAGCACGTTTGCACATGTGTTGGATATGGAGTGTGAACAAAAGAAAGATGAATCCAAGGCTTTTAGTTTAATCAACTATCTTAGGCTGGGTTCTCTAGAGAAGCAAATCCAGTAAAGGGTATAAATATATAGAGAGATTTATAGCAAGGAAATGGCTCAGGCAGTTGTAGAGGCTGGAACGTCCCAAGTACATGGGTCAGGATAGTCTTCTGATTCATGCAGCCGCAGGGGCTAGCAAACTGAAGATTGGCAGACAAAAAGGCAGGTAAGCTGCTAGCTCAAGTCCCAAGAACCGGAGGTCTGATGAACAGGAGCCAGCTGCAGGATCTAGAGCGAACAAAAGCTCGGTCTTGCCAGAAAGTCCACTTACATATTTGATGCAGGCCACACCCCCAAGGAAACTCCCTTTCAACTGATTGGCTACTCATGGCAGATCCCATCATGGAGGTGATCACATCATCATACAACTGCCAAATTACATCATAACTGCCAAACCGCTGACAATCTTGGCCCAGCCAAGTTGACACATAACCATAATGATCACAGCAACTAAGAATGAAGCTGAAATGGGAAGTCTGGGGGGGAAGGAGATTTGGGGGTGAGATCAGGAAAATTTGGTTTTGGACTCATTAAGTTTGAGATGTCTGTGGAGGTGTCAAGTACAGAAAGCACTGGGTATATGAATCTGGAGTTCATAGTGCTATATGAAGTCATGTGAAATGGATGGTTATCACTTGAGGAATGTGTGTAGAATGGTAAGGGAAGTTCAAAGACTGAGCTCTGAAGTACACCAAGCATTTGGAGGTCAGGGAAATGAGCAAGAGAAACCAGCATAGGAGACTATAAAGGAGCAGCCAAGAGGTAGAAGAATCAAGAGAAGAACCAAATGAAGAAAGTATTTCAAGAAGGCAGTGATTAACTGGGTCAGTTGCTGCTGATAGGTCAAGATGAGGATTGAGAATTGATTGGTTATTGGAGCTCCTCTAGTATCTCAGACTGTTTTGTTTTATGGTGTACTGACTAGTTGTTAGAGAAAGAATAAGAGGAAACGTGAAGAACAGCAAATAGCAGCAACTCTTCGAAGGATCCTGTAAAGGGATCAGAGATATGGATTAATAGGTGGAAGGAGATGTTGAGTCAAAGAACTTTGCTTTTAAAATAGAAGTTACTACAGAATATTTGTGTGTAGATGGGAATGATCTAGTAGGAGGGAAAAACTCGGCCTGAAATGAGCAACTTTCCAGAGCCCCTCTGCCTCTGAGACAGTGGTGAGGCTAGGATCCAGCCCCGTGTGGTGGAAAGTATGGGCAGGAATGGGTGTCTTCTGGTAAGGCCATTCCAGGCTTTGTAGATACCAGACTCTCCGTCACTTGAAATCAGAAAACAACCCACTTTAGTGATGTAGTTCCTGAGTAATATCAGATCCATTACAAACTTGTTTTCTTTGAGCATCTGAGCGTGGAACATGTGAATCTGACTCTACTACACCTGGCTTACATTTCCACTACCAAAAAGCAAACCAGTTTCTGAGTCGATTCCATCTAATGGCAACTCCACATGCGCAGAAAAGAACTGCACTCCAGTGTTTTCAAGGCTGTGATCTTCTGGAAGCTTTTTTTCCAAGTTGCCTCTGGGTGGGTTCAAACTGCTAGTCTTTCGGTTAACCATCTGCGCCACCTACAGCTATGCACATAATAGACATTCTTCTTGAAAGAACTCAAGCCTGTCCACATGTCTTCCAGCCAAGAGTGGACTGTAAATGTTAGGAAGTAAAAGGCAAGGGATTGCAGCTAATACCCCCCAAAATGGGGTGAATCTGGCTTCTCTTTAACTTCTGGACTAATTCACCAATACTAGGCTTCAACACTAAAGAGTCAGAGTTCACAGCTGGTATTTCTCCTTGGTTTATCTATTACTGATGACCTTAATCCTGGACTCACTATCTCCTTAGTTGATCTCAACAAGGGATTAATGGGCTTTATGTCGACCTAACTCTACTGCTGTTCTTTCTTCTCATAACTGACTTCATGTCTCCTCAGTTTTCTTTACTCTTTTGACTTCTGTGGTCAACTCCCAAAGTTACAATGGGACATGCCTTTCATTTCAATATTCAAAGGCACTGCTTCACCTCTTTTTCCTTAACAGTGCTCTGTTTCAACATTGGTGCCCTTCTTGTCTACACAGTCTGATCCAGTTTTGATCCAGTTTTACACCAGTGCTGAGTTCCTCAGCCTCTTACTACCTACATTTTATTTAGATCATCCTTACCTCACAGGCTTTGTCTATTTTTAGACTACAGATTCTGCAGCATTCTATGGTTACTGTGACATTGCCTGCATTTTTAAAATGGCATTCTCCAGGAACAATTTAAAAAAAAAAAAAAAGAGGCAGAATTCATTCTTTAAATGCACAAAATAATCAATTCAACAAATAAATGATTTTCCACAACTCTGACATCAAAATTTGACATAGAAAAAGGTACCACTTGAATTCAACATTTTTACAGATAACTTTTAACATTACTTGTTACAATACTCTTTGAAACTATACAAATGTCTGATTGTTAAAATCTTAGTTACTAAATTACTTCATGATTTCATTACATACATCAGGTTTGCTTTGGGATGTACAATCTAATGTGTAGTTATGACTTTTCTGTAACTTGTTAAGGTCTGCACTGTGTCCATTTTATCTGCCTTAATCTGACAGATTAGCATTGTGTTCCAAGTAGAAATGTGCAACACATCTCCGAAAATCCAAGAGGTCTAGAGAAGCACCGGGGTTACATGCTCTGTGTAGCTGCCATGCATTGTTCATGGCTAGGTCAATCATGTAACTTACCAAAATTGAGTACCATTTCTTGCTTCTTATCCTCACCCTATATTTGGAAATGATTTGATCCATTTTAGCTACACCTTCCCTGCATTCATCATACAGTTTCACTATGGATGGCTGACTTATCTGAAGGATCTCTTCATCGGTAAAACAACTTATTTCATTCACTGGTTCTATGCCTACAGCATTGGAGCACAGACTGATAATGCCATCACCATGCCAACGACACAACATTATCTCATCATTTTCCTCTACTTGGAAATCAAAATACCCCTTCTTCATTTTTTTCATGTGTTCTGCATCCATAAGGGGACATTTTTCAGTCCTGTTTTCACGAATTGCTCCTGTTGCCCTCAGTCCCTTCTTCTTCAAGGCTGACATCAATTTGACACTTGTAAAGAAGCTATCAAAACACAGGTGATAGGGATATTGACCTCTCTCTAAAAGAACATCAGCAAAGTTCATCACTAGATTCCCACCTAAACCAAGATCAAGATCTTTATCTGCCCTCACAGTTGATTGTTCTTGATAGGGCTCAAACCAAACCAGATAACCTTGTGTGGTTGTACCACACCAAATTTTATAGCCAATTCTAGTAGGCTTTCCATTCAGGCAGTGGTCACTATCAAAGCATTCACACATGGACTTATCAAAGCAATAGTATTCTTCTAGGGGAGCATACAAGAGGAAATTTTTATTCATTTGCTTTATGAGAGGCCTCAATTTTGTAAACTTATCTTTTTGGTCTAGGCGGCTATTATCTGCAAAATGTAGGTATGAGAAAATCAATTCAAATCTATCTCTTCTAATTGCATCTCTAACCAGATTCTTATCGGCATCAGAGATTTCCCAATACATTCCCCTTCTAGGACGCCTCACAAATCCACTCAAAAGCAGGACACCAAACACACACTTCATTTCCTGAACTGTGACTTCCAAGTTGATGTTTTTCTGAGAAGCGTAATTATTGGTTTCATTGACAACCAAGTTGAAAGTGTCATCATCAAAAAATAATTCAAAGAGCTCAACTGGGTTCAACTTTTCATTCTTGAGATTCAAAAGTCCAGAATCCAGTGCTGACCAACTTGGGAAGCTGGGTTTAATGTCTCTTTTGATCCAGTTCTTCTCTGGGACACTTGACACCTTCAGCTTCTTTTGAGCAGGCTGAGTCCCAGGCTCATTGTCTTCCTCCACATCTGAGTCACCAGAAAATGTGAGGCCTTGGAGCAGTTCACTCACCCGAGCGTTGTCTTTTTTTCTCCCTTTACGGGTAATGTCTCCTGCAGCATATTCCAATGATGAAATGTGCATCTGGGCCCACAAGTCACCCAGGTGACGGTCTTTCAGAGTGTTCAAATGTGCAACTGTCCTTTTAGGAGGGGCAGGAGTACAAGAGATCTGGGGTATACAATCTCTGGAAAAGAAAGAACAACACATGCTATAAAATACTCAGTCTTATTCTTTCATACATGATAAACCCTTTGAAGCCTAAGTCTTTTGCAGGGATTACTTCTCACATTTGAGACAGGACATCATGTATGGTAGAGGGTCAGGGAAAACCAAATCAAAACCAAAATCCAATGAGTTGTACTGAGACAATAGCAACAATGGGTTCAAACATACCAACAATCATGAAGATGGCACAGGATCAGCCAGTGTTTTGTTCTGTTATATATAAGGTCACCATGAGTCATCAACCAACTATTCATGATTCCATGGGGAGGACTTCAGCTACACGTAACATTTTTAGCTTCTTTCCCCACCTCTCACTTACTCCTCATGACTCAACTACTTGTTGAATCTGGGAGAAGAACTAGGCACCCTTCGTGTAGACCCTCTCTGTCTTCTTTAGGAGCAGGATGCAGACATTACCTGCTCCTTTTTGCTTAAGTTCTATCAGGCAGGCCTATGCCAGAGGAGGTCTGCTGCACTCCAGTTCTGCTAGTAGGAACCCATGTAGCTCTGCCTCTGGGCTGTTTCATCTAGCCTAGCTTCTGTCAGTAAGAAAGCTGAGGTTTCCAGCACCATCTGTTTGACTCCTGTGTCTCTGTCAACTGGCTCTGAACTTGGACAAGGAAGAGGGCTTTTATTCACTGGGCCCCCTCATACCTCTCACAGAACCTCTGAATATGGGAAGACTGAGCCTCTCCAAGTTCTACACTCATCCAGTGGACACACTGCTCCAGGGAAAAATGTAAGAGGAACTCAAGACTCACTGCACTTGAACTGATTTTTATGGGGTTTACAAGGAAGTAAGCTAAAGTTACTAAGATGAAAAGTATTACTTTACACAAACTCCTTTTTTAATTCTATAAATTTGCATTTCATTTACTATGTCTAATCAGTAAACTAGTCTAGTTTTAAAAGACATTAAGGGAAAAAAAGCACTGAAAAGAGTATGTTTTAATATAATTTATACTACATATATTTATTTACTTAAAAGAGTTTATCATCCTGCATGTTGTCAATGTCCGCATGTAAGACCCATTCAACATATCCATCTTAGAGTTCTCTTGACACCCTCAACTTCAAGGACACTCCTTGAATCCTACCATTATACTGACCCTTTTCACTCATTGCTGAAATCTAAACTCTAGTAGCTCATTCTTTATTCTCAATTTCTTTTCACTGTAGCCTCTTTATTCTTTTCATCCCATGATACCTGTTCTTCCGTCTCACTCTCACCCTTAACATTCTCTTGTTTTCACCTTCCTCCTATTCATTCTAGACCCCATGACCTACCACATTAGCCACTCTTTTACCAGGATCATCAACCACCCTGCCCCAGCGTCCATCTGTATCATCTGACCAGTAAAACTTCAGCATCAGATCAATACTCTTGTTGGCCTTCTCTGTTCCTCATCCAAGAGTGAGCTGCCAGAGAAATCACAAAATTAAGGAGACACTGCTAAAAATGAAGGTCAACTTCATCAAATTGCTCAATATTGCCCAGAAATCCTTCTCACTTTCTCTCGTCCCTTTCTCCCCAGTTCCCCACATTAGTTATTTCACATCTTTATCACTCTTCTCAAATTTTCTACCCAGTCTTGGGTATTTCCAAATATGACCTCTCTTCCTACTCCAAAGAGGACCCAGAATTTTTCAAGCAGAAATTCGCTCTTTGAAACTATCTTCTTCCATGGTTCCTATGACTCTATTCTCTCCTAGTTCTTCTATACTCTCTAGGCATTTGTAATTCTATTTTTCTGCCTGTCTCTTTTCCACTTTCTCTTTATCTAGAAAATTTCTACTTACTCATCAAGTCTTGTCTCAGATGTCACCTCCTCTGAGACACCTTCTCTGATAGTCAAATCTCTGGTGCCTCTCCTGCATGTTCTATCATAGCTACCAGAACACTTCATCATAGTGCACTGTAGTTCTGTGTTTCCTCATCTGCAGTGCCTCTCTTCCCATTTGACCTATTGAGAGTAAAACCAAAACCCAAACCCATTGCCGTTGAGTCGATTCCAACTCTTAGCTACCCTATAGGACAGAGTAAAACTGCCGCATGGTGTTTCCAAGTCTATAATCTGTATGGAAGCAGACTGCCACATCTTTTTCTCTCAGAGCGGCTGGTGGGTTTGAACTGGAGACCTTCCAGTTAGCAGACAAACACTTAACCACTACGCCACCAGGGCTCTTTTATTGAGGGTAGGGACTCTATTATATATGACTTTGAATATGACTGATAAAATGTTTCC
This sequence comes from Dugong dugon, assembly GCA_030035585.1. Taxonomy (NCBI): domain Eukaryota; kingdom Metazoa; phylum Chordata; class Mammalia; order Sirenia; family Dugongidae; genus Dugong; species Dugong dugon. The sequence goes on along the minus strand of CM057464.1, from coordinate 38,636,155 downwards.
TGAACGTGTGAGTACAGGGAAGGAAGAATATGAAATAAAGGTTAGAAACTTCTAAAGGTATGCCTGAAAGTCTTTTCAGTATAATTATGCCTTGGTTTCTCCTCTTTTATCAGTTCGTCACTTGATTCTCCAAACCTAATTCTTGATCCACACCTCCCTCTAGTTCATCTTAGCCTGTGACATCCTGTGAAAGAAAGTTTCAGATCCTTAATAATCTGCTCCATGACTATGGCAGACTGTTATTTTCCTGCCAGCATCTCCTGTCTTCTTCCTCCCAACTAACCACAAACTGATTCTGCTTGGGACAGCGATGTGTCCAGGTCCAGGCTATGAATTTGATTGGTCTAAATCGGCCACAGTAATCCCATTCCCCTTTGCTAGATATACAATTTCCCAGCCTCCGTTGTAGCTAGGATGATCATGTGACTCCAATTTCAACCAACAAGAATGAGGGGAAGACTGCTGGGGGGTTTCTGGAAGGTTTTGCTTTCTTGATACAAGTGACAGATAAAGCTAGAGGTACCCGTCTTCCTTCTTTCTGCTTTTAAACAAACATGCAGTACTTAGAACTGCAGCAACCATCTTGTGGTTAAAGGCCAATAAACCAGTACACTAAGGGTGGTAGAACAGGAAGAGATCAAGAGCCTGGATCACCAAATATGAAAACTGAATCATGCCAAATATTGGAGGAGATGTGGAAATAAATGAACTCTCATCTACTGTTCTGGGAGTATAGATAGTGTATCTTTTCTAGAAGTCAATTTAGCAGAACCAAGTTAAATTTAAGAGTCCTGATGGTGCAATGGTTAAAGCAATCGGCTGCTAACCAAAAGGTCAACAGTTTGAAATCACCAGACACTCTGCAGGAGAAAGATGAAGCAGTCTGCTTCCGTAGAGATTTACAGCCTTAGAAACCCTATGGGGTCACTATGAGTCGGAACTGGCTCAATGGCAGTGGGTAAATTAAATATAAGCATGTCCTATGATCCAATTATCCTGTTCCTGGGTATTTATCTCAAAGAAATTTTCACACAAGGGGCATGTTTGAGGATGATTACTGTAGCAGTGATCATGTTGGTGGGAAGCTAAGGCAATGTGGGTGACCATCTCTGGGGAAGATGATAGGCAAAACATGGTGGATGTATACCAGGGGGTACATATGGAACAGTTACAAGCAAAGGAATAAATGTATACATAGAAATATAGATGAATTTTAAAACATTATGCTGACTGAAAAACTAAGAAACAGAACAATACCTATTCATAATACTATTTAAATAAATTTAAAACAATGCACAAAAAACAAAAGTGGCTATTTTACATGTCACATATTGACAATGCATATACATTAAACCCATTATGTTGGGTGAAGCTGCTGCACCAAACCTGGAACAGCCTTCTTGTTACATAAAACAATAAAATGTCTTTATTCTTGAAGCACTATGAGTCGTAGTTTCAGTTACCTGATGCTAAATACACCAGACAGGCACATTAACAGAGTCCTATTCTCCAGATATAACACTGCACTCAGTCACTGAAGGTCACCACTCTTGGCTCAGGCCTCACTAGGTTTATGAAAAGTTTCTTTTAAGCTTCAAGGCATTTTAATTTTAGCTGAAATTTATCTCCCTGTTTCCCTAAGACAAACAAATGCCAATAAGGAGAATCCCCACTGCCCAGCTCTTTAGCCTAATTATCCCATTGTTTGCTTTCTCCTTTTCCCTCAAGTCTTGGGGAAGTTAATGGCCTCACCAGAAACCAATCCTCTGCTTGTTACTTGGTTCCTCCCTTTCCACTTTAGGAGTATCTATATTATACATTCATTCATTCATTCATGTAACCGATACTTATTAAGCACCTACTACTAACTTTAATTTCTCCTTCGTCAGCTACTTTCCCTTTGATGTTTTCCCTATTCAGGACTCTCTTGAATGAAGGTTGAAAACACTCTACTTGGCCTCCCTAAATCCTCTTCCAGCTCTGATAATATTTCTTTCTTAACTGTCATGGTGGCCTCACTGGCAGCCCTCACTCTGGTCTGAATTCTCTGCCTCCTGGCTTCTCCACAAAAACATAAGGTAGCCCAGCGAAGAGTGATCATGCAGGGTAGACTGGTTCAGAATAGGATTCTTGGGTGCAAAGACAGTCTGCGCTCCAAGTGAATGTTTTTGCATGATTACTGTATATTGACAAATCACATTCTCAGCGTGGGGCCTCCTCTGACCAAAGAGGTGAGAGTGGTACTCTTTCCGTATTATCCCAGGGAAGCAGGCTTCTGACCATCTAGTTTCTCTGACTCGATTCTAATTCCTTCTTTTATCTGCAGGATTCGTTCTACTCAGGACCATGAAACTCACCTTTTGGGTATTCCTGAGGTCTCCCCACATGGATCCATTTCTTCAGAAGTTTCCTGCTTTGCATGAAACAATCCATCTTTAGTCACAACTTCCTCAGCTGAAATAATACATTAAGGATTTAAATGTCATCTGTTCTCTAATTTTCAAAAAACAATCTGCAGGGTAGAACACAGAATATTCCAAATTCAAAAACAAACAAAACCACAAATCAACAGGTATCCCAGGAGTCTTCAGTCTCCTCAAGCCCACAAAATGTGGCACAATATGGAAAGATAATGAAAAAGGTCAAGAAGGGCACCAGGGCCCAGCTAAGGAGAGGATCTAATAAAGAACAGCACATTTGAAGAAAATTATACATGGATGGTAGCATTATCAGAGAGTGAAGAGAACTTCTGAGGTGAAGAGGACAGAGGAGAATGTGGGGCTTCCAGGTATGAAGGGATGTCTACAAATAACAAGTTATACAGAAGTTTTGATAGGGAAAAAGAGGAGCAAAGGAGGAGTTGCTGAGGGAATCAGGGAATACAGAGGGACAATCAGAGAAGATAACAACAAGAATCAGCAAGCTGTGTGAACTGACTGAGAGGGACACAAAAGGATAGGGGCTGAGAGAAGTCTGGAGGCTAGAAGAATGAGAAGGGTCAGCGGTTGTAGGAAACGTGGGCTCACAAGGAACCACCAAGGCTAATGATGGGAGAAAGTAAGCACAGATGGGACTGGCTAGAGGTCTGTCCTTACTCATCAGAGTGAGGTTTGTAACCTTCTCCTGATCTGAGTTCCCATAGAGGATCCTCTCAGCCAGACCAAGATGTGTCCATTCCTGTGGGACAAGGGCCTGCGCTGCTTCTTCCTCAGTCTTCACCAATGTCTGAAAAGATAACAAATGAGCTCTTTGTTTTCAGTGTGGTAAGGATAAGGGGTCCAGTTATGAAGGGTGTTGAATACCACCCTGTAGACCAGTGGTACGAACAACTCAGGGGCTCTAAATTTGTGGAAACCTTTTCAGTTACGATAATAATGCCCACCACCAGCTCCTGCCAATGCCATTTAGAGGATGATGCCAGAGATGGCAGACATACTGCAATGTGTGGGACAGTTCCACACTACAAAAACTGCCACACATCTTGCGTAACTTTCAAGTGTCCTGCTGGATTGAACCTATAATAAATATAAACTGGTTGCCCTTACGTATGCAAGAATTCTGAAAAGTTTTTATAGGATATTGAAAAACCCAGTAATTTAGAAGAAGGTTATGGAGAAATCAGCTTACACGGAATAAAGACATTGTATCAAAAGTATTGATTAATGGATTGACTTGGATCATTCTTCTATTTTCTAGCATTTTCATACTACATATTTGAAGGGCAATTCAATGCAATATTGTAGTTATTGCAAATGCAATTAAATTGAGCATAAATATAAAATGGAGGAGTTTTGAGACTTCTTTTTAACAGACCTGGAACCTAACATAAGTGCCGAGATCTCACTGAATTTCGTTTTAAAAAGTTGTTCAAAATATTTCAAATCTAGGAGACTGGTAAGATATCTACGTTGGAAAAATTATATGCTGAAATGAATTATTTTGGGTGTTGGCTGTGGTCTTCTAACATAGTCCCAAAAGGTCTGTGTTATGGATTGAATTGTGTCCCCAAAAAATATGTGTTGTAAATCCTAACCTCAATGCCTGTATTTATAATCCCATTTGGGAATAGGTTATCTTTGTTATGTTAATAAGACAGAATTAGTATAGGGTGTATCTTGAATCAATGTCTTCAGATACAAAAGATTAAACTCAAGCTAGCAAGGAGAGACAAGGGAAGAGAAATGCCAAGCACATGAAGATTTCCCAGAACCGGCACCCTGAATCTGCATTTCTAGCCTCCTAAACTGTGAGAAAACACATTTCGATTTGTTAAAGCCATCATCCAATTGTGGTATTTCTGTTGTTGCAGCACTAGATAACTAAGACAGAATTTGGTAACAGAAGAGTGAGGTGCTGCTCTAACAGATACCTAAAATGTGGAAGGATTTTGGAATTGGGTAATGGGGAGAGGCTAGAAGAGTTTCAATGTGCCTAATAGTAAAAGCCAAAATTGCCTTCTCCACTGACTGCTCTGACAGGGATCACAGTAGAGGGTCCCGGATAGAGCTGGAGAAAAATGTAGAACAAAATTCTAACTCACAAAAAAAGACCAGACTTACTGGCCTGACAGAGGTTGGAGAAATCATGAGAGTATGGCCCCCAGACACCCTTTTAGCTCAGTAATGAAGTCACTCCTGAGGTTCACCCTTCAGCCAAAGATTGAACAGGCTCATAAAACAAAATGAGACTAAAGGGGCACACCAGCCCAGGGGCAAGGACTAGAAGGCAGGAGGGGACAAGAAAGCTGGTAATAGGGAACCCAAGGTCGAGAAGGGAGAGTGTTGACATGTCGTGGGGTTGGTAACCAATGTCACAAAACAATAAGTGCACTAACTGTTTAATGAGAAGCTAGTTTGTTTTGTAAACCTTCATCTAAAGTATAATAAAAAATAAATTTAAAAAAAAGCCTAGATTGCCTTGAAGAGACTGTTGGTAGAATTATGGATGTCAAAGGCAATTCTGGTTGGGGCTCAGAAGGAGAATACATATGGTGCCAGCAACAGGATACTGCTAGAAATGTGGATGTTAAATGTGCCCTGGTGAGGCTTTAAAAGAAAATGATAAACATGTGATTGGACAATGGAGGAAGGGTGATGCTTTTTATGCAGTGGCAAAGTATTATGGTCAAATGTTTGGTGGAAGGTAGTGCTTATAAGTGATGAAGTTGGATATCTGGGTGATAAGATTTCTAAGCAATATTTTAAAGGGGCTTCATGGTTTCTCCTTGCTGCTTATAGTAAAATGCAAGAGGAAAGAGGTAGACTTAAAAATGAACTGCAAAACGAAAACAGAACTTAAAGATTTGGAAAATTCTGTTGTACAAACTAAGGACACATCTCCTAGAATGTTCACCAAGAATGTGGCTACACAATCTTTTGTTAAAGAGATGAAGCCTGTGACTGATGGAGCTAACCAACTACCACAGCAGAAAACCCATCAGCTTAGACTGAAGGGAACACAGAAAGAAGGAGAGGAAAGAATGCCATGTGACTCTTGAAATTCTAAAGGCAGGAAACAGGCTAAAGGAGCTGTTGTCCTCCAAGAAAAGGAGCAGCTTGGATATCAGCAGAACTGCTGGAAGGAGCATGAGAAGCAGGTTTCAAAGTTTCTTGGTTTCAAAGGGTGAGGCCACGGTCTCCTTGATCTCAAAGGGTGGGGTCACTGCCTCCTAGGTTTCAGAGAGTCGGATCTTCGCCAGCTCAGTTCCAGAGTGTGGGGCTGCTATTACGGTGTGCCAGAGGATGGGGCTACCGCACAAAGCTGAGGAGATGGGGCTGCTACGCCCAAGGGACAGAAGAATGGGGCTAAGGGGGTGGGGTGACACAGATGGACTAGAAGAATGGGGCCACCTAAAGCCAAGAGAGCAGAGTTGCTATCCCAGAGGGTCTGTAAGGCGGAGCTGAAGTCCAGGGCTGAGAGGCCTCCACCGAGAATCCAGAGAGTGTGGCCAACAACCAGAGTCTAAAGGGTGGGGCCATTGCCCAGATAGTCTCAGAGAACAGAGGATTATTTTCAAATCCTGAGAGCTAATGTAAATTGTTCTGTTAGGTTTTGGACTTGCTTGGTGCCCATTATCTCTTCTTTCCCTCCCATTTCTCCCATTTGTAACGGGAATATCTACCTAGTGTCTGTTACACCATTGTACTTTGGAAACAGATAACTTGTAATCTAGATTTCACAGTTCACAGATGAAGGGGAATTTTGTCCCCAGAAAATTTATGCTAAAAGTCTAACCCGTATTTGATTCAGAAGATGAGATTCTGGACTTCAGCTGATTTAAGACTTTGGTGATGATGTGATGGGGTGAATGTGTTTTGCACGTGGCAGAGGCATGAATTTTTGGAGGTGAAAAGGTGGAATGTTATGGATTAAATTGTGTCCCCCCAAAATATGTGTTATAATGTAAATCCTAACCTCTATGCCTGTGGTAATAATCCCATTTGTGAATGGGTTGTCTTTGTTATGTTAATGAACAGGATTAGTGTAGGATGTATCTTGAGTCAATCTCTTTTGAGGGATAAAAGAGATTAAATGCAAGCTAGCAAGGAGAGAAGGGGAAGAGAGATGCCAAGCACATGAAGATTGCCCAAGAGCAGAAGCTCAGAATAGACAAGGACCTTCCTCCAGAGCTGACAGACAGAGAAAGCCTTCTCCTAAAGCCAGCACCCTGAATTTGGACTTTTAGCCTCCTAAACTGTGAGAAAATAAATTTCTGTTTGTAAAAGCCATCCACTGGTGGTATTTCTGTTATAGAAGGACTAGATAATTAAGACAGTATGCCACATGGCTTTTCATTAACCTTTTAATTTCCAATTTCATTTTCCAATCTCTCTCTCTCCTTCCCATGCCTAAAATAGAATACAGTGCCCAGTTTGTTACAGACTGATGATATTTCCTCTCCACCTCATCACTACCACATTACAAACTGTAAACAGAGAATTATTTTGGCACTAAAAAGCCCACCTTATTTTAAAGAATATCATATCTCCTAGTTTTCTTCACTTTGTCAGTCCATAATTTGCCTTGACATCATAGCCTTACTTCAATTAAGGTTACTTCTTTCTTTCTTTGTCTGGTCTTTTATTATTTGACTCAACACTAGTTTTCATTCCATCATCCACCCACACATCTGCTCTTTCATTTTCCTGGAATCCTGATCTTCGTGCTTATCTTTAATCCAAACTTGATTAAACATTGTGCAAATGAATGACTACTTTGTTATTTCTTCTGGTGTAATCATGTACAAGAATTTTCATTTTGAAATACACACTTTTTTTTTTAAATAGATTACTTTTCCTGTTTATCCATAATATTATAGTTAAGAAAATTATGTTGATTTTAAAAATATGTACTGGTAGGTTTTATTTTCTGTATGTTTCTTTTCAGGAAGGTAAAGTATTTGTTCAAAACAGGAGGCATTGGGTCTGATGGAATTACAAACTTGAGAAAACTGATCTAGCAGCAGTATGTAAGAGGGCTTAGATGCGAGAGACATTTAACTAAAAAAAAAAAAAACTACATAACTAGGAAAATGATTGACCTACTAAGGGAATAAGGAGGGGAAAACAGTTCATTTTGTGAAGAAGATGTGAAGTTGTGTCTTAGGTATACAGAATCTCACCCTTATCATCACCTCATAGTAACTGGGCATGTGCTGAACACTGAGAATGTAAAGATTCAAGAAAAGGTCCTGGTTCTCAGGCAGGAGACAAAAATTAGAGACCTCAAAAGCCAAACATCAGTACTAAGCATCAGACAAGTAGGGAACTTTCTGAAACCAGAGGCCTGACTCCACCCCTCAGTCCCATACCTTGAGATTTGGATATTTCCCCAAGAACACAGTACAGAATGAGGCAGTAGCATGGAATCAGTAACAGCTCCTTGGGTGACGTACATAAGGTCTGTGATGTTCTGTGACAAGCAAAGAAGGAGGGACTGTATCACCTGAAAGGCTCTCGGGTAAGGAGGTGATTAAGGAGATGGAGGGCTGCTGCTGAAGCTCCCACAAGCCTGGGCATCCTGCTCACCTGGGACCTGGCTGAGTTAAACACAGGCACTGCTGCCTGGTTTCCAGGGTTTTCCTCCTGGAGAAGGGCTGGCCCATGGGGAGCAGGCCCTGTGGAGGAAGGAAACAACAGTCCTGGGTAAGACATGATGGCCTCTAGGAATATTCTTTGTGGGGACTCAGCTTCCCAAACCTTTTTATGTTTGTTAAACATACAAGAACTAAGACGAAGATAAGACAAGGTTCCTACACTCTCAGCTCTTCAGACTGTTTGAGGCAGAGCATCACAACTATTTTCATTCTCTCAGGAATTCTAAAAATTCTAAAACTTTAGGGCTCCCACCCACAAAACCATGTGGAGTTTATGAACTCATGAGGTGCTTCACAGTAATGCATTTTCACACACATGAAGAAAAATAAACAGATGATGCCCAAAAGCAAAGATGAGAAGGCAGGAAGGGACAGGAAAACTGGACAAATGAACACAGGTAACCTGGTGTAGAAAGGGAAAGGGGGAGAGTGCTGACACATTGCGGATTGCAACCAATGTCACAAAACTATGTGTGTACAAATTTTTGAATGAGAAACTAATTTGCACTGTAAACTTTCACCTAAAGGACAATGAAAAGAAAAAAAAAAACATGAAAAGAATGAGAGGGGAGGAAGAAGCTGATGAGAAAGAAAAGATCAAGCAGAGAACAAAGAGATGGAAGAAAAGTAGTAGAGAGCAGAAAGATGAGGCAAAGGGGGAAAGGGAAAGCAAAAAAGAGGAAGGTGAAAATAAAGGAAAGGAAATAAAGATAAAAGAGAGAGAAAAAAAAAAAAAGATGTTAGCCATGAGCTAGAAGCACCTCTAAGAATCTTTCATGCTGGGAGCTGCTGATCTCAAAGAAACCAAAAATAATCAAAACAGTGACAATGCCTGCACAGTGCCAGGCACTGAGCTAGAAATAACAGCTCTGTCCCTAATTCACTGTCACTGCTTACCTCCCCACAATGCACACACACCAAACCCAATGGCTTAAAAAACACAGTGTAAAACAAGTTTGCTGGCACAGAAAGGGCAACGAGCTGGGGAAGGAAAAGGGTGGCAACATAAATAGAAGGGGGCAGAGACACAATGCAGTGAGGAAAGAGAGGAAAGAGCTCAAAGAGAATGGAAATGTGAGAGCGCAAAGGCCAGATCAGACCTTGTGCTTGCCGCTTATCATCCTCCTGAGTTGGGAGAGCATTAGAGTTAAGCCTGGGAAAGAGGCAGACAAATGTTTTCAAGTGTATGAAAGTTCATTTTAAACATCATGCTGATCCATTGCTCTCACCTCTGCCAAACAGAACAGGAGAAAATGACGTAAGCTGCAATAAACTTGATGATATCCCAAGGTCCCTTCTACTTCTCCATCAACATATCAAAACACTTAACAAGCGTGACACCAAAAATCAATCATAACTGAGCGTTAAGACACAAGCGAAAATAAAGAACTCAAGAGTTTTCCTTTCAAATTTCTACTTCATGACAGGTAAGAATGAAATACCACACACACAAAAAATAATACAGTCACTGTAAATGATCTCTTTGATTAAAAAAAAAAAAAGACTTCAATGGCACACAACTTTCCAATGATTAACTCCAAATTTCCTGGTTTGAATTTAAAGATACAGCTCCAATTGATCAACCCATTCCCTCCACCCAGTGCTTCCATAAACAAACCCTACCTTCCAGCCATATAAGTAACAGCCTGGAAGGGAATGATGCAGTTATGCCTGGGAAATTTATCTTTAATTTAGCTGGTCTCCAGGTAACTGGAGAGACGTGCCTGGGTTATAACCAGTAGTTTGTACCTGGTAGGCAAGTAGGCCCTTAGCCAGAGTCTCCAGAACACTTGGAAGGAATTATAAAGATATAAGGATACCTGTCTGGAGCAAAAGAGAAAGAAGGAAACCAAAGACTCAAAGAGAGACTAGTCTGCAGGACTAATAGTCTATATGAACAACAGCCTCACCTACCTTGAGACCAGAAGAACTAGATGGTGCCTGGCTACCACTACTGACCATTCTGACTGGGGACACAATAGATGGTCTGGATAGAATGGGAGAAAAATGTAGAACAAAACTCAAGTTCCTAAAAAAAAAAGGCCAGGCATACTAGACCATTAGAGACTAAAGGAACCCCCAAGATTACTGTCCTGGGATACCCTTTAAACTTGGAACTCAAACCACTCCTGAAAGTCACCTTTCAGCCAAATGACAGATTGGCTCATAAAATAAAGACTACCACCCATGAGTACTGTGCTCCTCTAAATAATCATCTAAATGAAACCAAACAAACATTTACCCTAAAGATGAAAAGATAAGAGGGGACAGGCAAGCTAGATTAATGGAAACAGAACCACCAGAATGGAAGTAATGAGAATGGTGACACATTGTGAAAAATATAACCAAGGTCACTGAATGATATGTAGAAAAATTATTAAATGAGAACCTAATTTGCTGTGTAAACTTTCACCAAAAACATAATAAAATATTTTTAAAAAAAAAGAAGAGGAAAGATATAAGGAGTCCCTGTATGGTGCAAATGGTTAACACACTCAGCTCTAAATGAAAGGTTGGAGGTTTGAGTCCACCCAGCCAGAGGCACCTTGGAAGAAAGACCGTGCAATCTACTTCTGAAAAATCAGCTATGGAGAATAGTTCTAGTTCTAGTAACTAGTTTTTGTTTTTTAATGTTTTTAATCTAGGAGGATATAAAACACCCTTGGAAATGAAAAGCAGAGCTTCCTGAAGGACCAGAGAGCATCCTCACCCCAATCACACATACCACTGCAGTGGTGCATCCTTGTAGGGGCTTAAAGGACTAAGGGAAGCCACCCCTCTTCCCAGGAGAATGCCACTGGGGTCCAGCTGTGTGTAGCCATCTCATGCAGTTTTTAAGCCTTCACTTATAGTAAAGGGGGCCCGGGTGGTGCAGTGGTTAAGCATTTAGCTGCTAACCAAAAGGTCAGCAGTTTGAATCCACCAGCCATTCCCTGGAAACTCTATGGGTCAGTTCTACTCTGTCCTCTAGGGTCATTATGAGTCGAAACTGACTCGACGGCAACGGGTTTACATTAAAGAATTTTATATCTTTCAACTACTTTTATGTTTCTGTCAATTACTATCACCATTGTGACAACTACTCTCCTCCACTTTCCATTATCCCCTCTCCTTCTCCAATCAAAATGAAATGAAATCCCTTTAAGTAAATATGTTTATTAACTCATGGGTAGAGGGGAATGCTTACCTTCCCCCCATTTCTGCTCCTCTCTAAATCATGCCATCCTTCAAGGCTCAACGCCAGGTCCACCCCTCCACAGAAACTTTCCTTGACCCCCAAGACTAGAGGGGTCTGTATTCCCTCTAAATTCTTCACATAAATAAAACACTTGGGGCTCCATGTGGTGGTGTTTTTCATAACTAAAGAAATATGACAGGACCATCAGCTATGTAAGCAGAGAAATATCAAGTTGTACTTATGCTGGAATGGGTAAATACCACAAATAATCTGAACCCTGTATGTTTCATTCTATCTCCCTCTGATGTTCCCATACCATTTATCATACATACTACTTATTCTGCACTTAGCGTTAAAACATCAATATTCATAGATCAGCAATGTAGACATTCTAAACCATGAAGCCTCTGAAACTGTATGTAGAATTTCAGATGTACATGCATTTTCCAGGGAAGAGAGTTCATAGCTTTCAACAGATTCTTTAAAGAATTGATAGTGCCCCTCACCCAAAGGTTAAAAAACACTCACTATGGAGTTCTAAGATCTTCTCTTTGAACTTTCTGTGTACTGTCTGTTCTCCCCAATCAGTTGGCAGACTGCAGACCACAGACTTTGAATTCTTTGCATGGTTTAGCCCACCGCCAGAGGCACGTACAGAGCTGAAATACTGCCAGTATTTGGGATGGTTTACCTACAGGTGAAGCCTGGATGTGGAGGAAGCTCTGCAGAGAAGAGGGTACATTTCAAAGTGCGAGAAGAAGAAAACCCATTTAGGCCTAAAGAACCATCTGTAAAATGGTTGAAAGATTAGAGGCAGGGAAGGGAATGAAGAAAATGTTTCCAGGAGGAAATGATAAGTTTGTGGAAAGCTACCAAGTAAATATTTAAAATATCCTCAAATGTAGAAATATAAATGTGGACTGGAGAGACGTGGTAGAGGAGAGAGTTTTGGTCAGAAGGTCAGGGGACTTAAATTCTAGAAGCGACTCTGCCTCTGTTGACCCTGGGTAGGTCATTTATTGCTCTCTGGGTTTTGGTTTTCCTACTACTAATTGAGGGAGTTGGACAAGATGATCTTAGAATTCTAACATTTCACAATTCCATACGTTTTTAAAAAACTTGCTTAGATACGGGGTTAAACCAAAACAACTTGAAGACACAGATAAGACTATGAAGCAGTCGGTGGTCTTACTGCAATGTCCCCACTAAACTCACCCTCTGGCACTCACCACTCACTTCTTGGAAGTGAAGCTCTGGAGGTTCACACTTTAGGGTGGTTACTCCAGGCAGCAGCTGGAGGCACTGACACTCCAAAGAGGCTCCCTGATATTCGGTCACCGCTAGATGCATCTCCTGTCCTTGAATGTAGACTGAGGCCTGGGGACAAAAGACTCACCTTGAAAGGGTATCCCAGTGGGAAATGGACCTAACAGCAGTTAGGGACATTGCCAAGGGTACACAAGACAAGTCTCATTTAATCCTTTAAAGAACCAGAGTGTAAGACAGAGTAGCAAGACAGAGACATGCAATTTATTTGGCAAATATTGACTGCACACCTACTAAGAGCCAGGCCCTGTTCTAGGTGCTGGGTATACAGTGGCGAACAAGACAGACAAGACAGGCAAAGACTCTCTGCTCAGAAAAAAACAAAAACAGATGGGTGCTTAAACTAGTGGGTGAAAGTTTGGTGAGGAATAGGATATGTATACTATACACACAGGAATACAGGATATACATATACAGGAATAGGATATGTATACTCAAAGTATCTCCCACAGATTATTTATTAAATGCAAAGGGGAAAATACAAATGTTATAGTGGAGACATCTGACAGATACCACCTTAACATCACCAGTAATGGGACAAACTACTATCACGTGTCTCCTGATATGCTGCACTGAGGAAGACATAACATACTTCTGCAGCATTCTAGCAAAAATGCACAACTTGAATCTAATCATGAGAAAATATAAGACAAACTCAAACTGAGGGGCATTCTACAAAATAACTTGCCTACACTCTTCAAAAATGTCAAAGTCATTGACAGACTGAGGAATTACTCCAGATTAAAGGAGACTAAAGAGACACATCAACTGCAGCATGGGATGCTGGATTGTATCCTGGTTTGGGGGTGGGGTGGGGGGAGACTGCTATAAAGAACGTTATTGGCATAATACGGCAAAATATGAACAAGGACTGTAATTTAGATGATAGCATCATAACAATTTTAAGTTCCCTAAATTTGATCATTGTATTCTGGTTATTCAAGACAATGTTTTTGTTCTTAGGAAATACATCCTGAAATGTTTAGAAGTAGAGGGGCATGCTGTCTGCAACTAACTCTCACATTGTTCAGGAAAAAAAATACACGTGTGTGTACGTGTATATACACATATGGTTCAGTGGTAGAATTCTCGTCTTCTATGCAGGATACCCAGGTTTGACTGCTGGTCTCTGTAACTCATGTGCAGCCACTACCTGTCGGTCAGTGGAGGCTTGTGTGTTACTATGATTCTGAACGGGTTTCAGTGAAGCTTCCAGACTAAGATGAACTAGGAAAAAAGCCTGACGATCTACTTCTGAAAAACCAGCCAATGAAAACCTTACTGAGCACACTGATCCCGTTGTGCATGGGGTTGCCATGAGATGGGGGCAACTCAATGGCAGTGAACAACGCCAACAACATAGACATATATATATAAACTCATTGCCATCAAGTCAATTCCAACTCATAGTAACCCTACAGGACAGGGTAGAACTACCCCATAGGGTTTCCAAGGCTGTAATCTTTATGGGAAGTACACTGCCACATCTTTCTTCCGCAGAGAGCCACCGACCTTTTGGTTAGCAGCTGAGAGGTTAACCACTGTGCCACCAAGGCTCCTTCATATACACAGGCAGTTCCTGGACTACAAATGAGTTCCAAACGTTTAAGTTAGGTATGGCTCATATCACACGTCAGTTAGTCAAATGTTTATCTTAGTATATAGTGTACTTTTTCATGCATAAAAAACATTAAAGAAACACTTCCAGATACACTAAAACATCTTTAACATAATAATACAGTAATAATAATTTTTGATGTGGGTTGCAAAGTAGTACCCGTTTGTTACCACAAACCATTGTACGTACCACAAATTTTTAACATAAAAGGCTTTATGGGGGTCGGTTTCTAACTAGTTCATAACCCTGGGACTGCCTCCTGTATGTCTGTGTGTGTGCATATATATATATAGATAGATAGATATAGATAGATACATGCATATACGTGTGTGTGGGTAAATATAAAGACAGAAAAGCACATGTGCAAGTGCATTAAAGGGGCATCATGAAACAAATGTTAACAACTAGTGAATCTGGGTGAATGGGAGTTCTTTGTACTATTCTCCCAATGCTTCTGTAAGTTAAAATTATTTCAAAACAAAAAGTTAAAAAATTACAAGATAAATGTTCCCCCATTTCTTCTCCGACACCACTGCAACATTCTCTTCCCACCTGTTGTCCCATGTCTCCATGTTCTGCCTCTAGATTCTCCAGCGCTGTCACTGCCTCCTCTCCAGTCTCCAGATGATACACCTGCACGCGGACCTGAAGTTCCTTGGGCAGGATGGCCAGGAACTGCTCTAGCACCAACAGCTCCAGGATCTGCTCTTTGGTGTGGGTCTCTGGCTTCAGCCATTGATGGCAAAGTTCTCGGAGTTGGGCCAGAGCCTCACGGGGCCCAGAAGCCTCATGGTAGCAGAACTGCCGGAAGCGCAGGCGGCAAAGCTCCGGAGTGTGGGAGCTGCTCTCTTGTAAGCCACATGCCTGTTCCCACGTGGGATCTTCCTCCTTCACTTTCACAAGGCCTCCTTCATCTTCAGGAGCAGGGCCTGAAGCTTCATACATGTTAAGCTTAGATGCTTGGACAGGGATCACTTGACTGTGGTTTATGGTTCAGAAATCTTTTTCCAAATGTATATCTGAGGCATGAGAATGTATCAGTAACATGAAAATTAAAAGTGCTTTAAAACTCTACACCACATGCTAATATTTTCGTCCCCACAGCAGGTCATGCTCAAAAGCTGAGCCTACTTGCCTGTCTTATCAGTGAAATTAATCAGAAGTATATCTTGATCCTTAAGGGGGTCCAGCCAAGCAGTAAAGGATGTAAAATATGACGGAAGAAGGGCTTATTAGACTTTTAAAAGAGTGCTTGAGCAGTTTACACTTTAGCTGGGAAAGGGGGATAACTTTACCATGGAGGAGCCAGATGGCTGCCTGCATGGACAGATACTCCATTCTCAAAGTCATCTATCTCTGTGAATCTCTCACTGAATATTCCACCTTAAATGTAGGTATAGTAGACTATTTCCAAAGATGATTGAAATAATAACTCCTACCCCCAAAAACCTTTTGTAATGATATTTTGCCATTGTTCACATCAAAAGGTGGAGTCTATTTCCCCTTCCCTTGAATCTGTGCTGGGTTGTGACTTGCTTTCACCAATAAAATGTGACAAAAACGGCTTTATAAGAGGAAGTAGCCTTGTAACTCTTGGCACACTGCCATGAGACTGCCATGCTGTGAGAAAGCCCAAGCTAGCCATGCAGAGTGGTCATGTGGATGAGAACCAAGGCACCCCAGTCAATGCCCAGGAGAGCCTAGTCCTCAGCTGATCCACCAGCTGAATGCAGGCATGTAAGTAACTCCAGGTGAGACCATACCAGTGAAACTGCCCCGTTAGCCCACAGAATCATGAGAAATAATAAGCTAGGGTAAGTTTTGGGTTTTTATTTATGTTTTTATGCAACAATACATAACTGAAACAGTAGACAAGCTTTAAGTTCTTTTGTTCTTTCTCCCCACTTTCTCTTTGTGTGATCTCATCAATCACAATTTCAGTACATCGCCATCTCAAGAACACTCAAATCTTGTCTAGCTCCAACTTGCCTTTCACACTCCAGACCCACATCCTGAACTGCCAGCAGGATATCTCCAGCTGCAGGCCTCTCCCGCCCCACAATTTCAACACATCTCCAAATTAGTCTTCTCAGAACTGCACTCGCTTTGTCTTTCTCCATTTTTATGGATGTCACTACCATCTTTTATGCTTTCAGGCTTGAAACTGGTCCCTATATCCAATCACTCTGAGTCTAGTCAATTCTTCCTCCCCAAATGGCCATTTCCTCCTTTTTATTCTTATTATCATTTACATTCACTATTACAATAATTTTCTGTGTGATATTATTGTATCACCCCACAATCGTTAAACGAAAACCAAACCAAACCAGTTGCCATCCAGTCAATTTCAACTCATAGCGACCCATGTGTATCAGAATATAACTGTGCTCCACAGGGTTTTCAATAGCTGATTTTTCAAAAGTAGACAGCCAGGACTTGCTTCCAGGTGCCTCTTGGTGGACTCATACCTTGAACCTTCAACCTTTCTATTAGCAGCCCAGCATCTGAGCCACCCATGAACTCCAAAACCAGTTGCCAGGGAGTTTAATTCGGACTCATGGCGACCCCATGGTGTCAGAATAGAACTGTGCTCCATGTTACTGGATTACTATTTCCTAAATCACGATTCTGACCATATTCAATGATGCCTCAAGGAAAAAAAAAAAGGTTTCAATTGCTCCTCATTGAACTAAATTCAAACTCTCTAGAATGCAATTTTAGGCACCCCAGGATATGATCTTTACTGGACTTTGCTGGTTTGTTTGTCACTCCAATAAACATTTATTAAACACCTCACTATTTTCGAGGCTAAGGCTAACCCTGGAATAAAAACAATCCCTACCTTCAAGGAAACCAAAGCCTTCCCCAACTCCTCATGCCACTGCTAAGCTAACTACTCAGTCTTCTCCACCTGCCTGTAGTTTATGGCCAGGACTACTCTTCTGACAGGGTAAATTCCCAAGGCCTAGCGCAAATGCCACCTCCTCTGTAAAACTATCCCTGGCCACCTATTCTGCCCTCTAAGCCACGATGGTAAAGGTGGGGTGTTCCCATGGAAAAGTGAGCCTAATCCTAATGCATCTCTCATTTCCTCTGTATCCTTGGTACCCTCCTCTTTTCCCGACTGCCAAACAGGACTGAGCTTCTTGAGGACAGGGGTTTATCTCTGCATGGCCTCTATATGACCGACACGTACCTGGTATTCAACAAATACTGGTGAACTTCTTGATGAGCGTGGATAGACGTACATGAGATGCCAGCGGCCAGGACACTCTGGAATGTATCTCACTGAGATTGCACCCCAAGATCTAGCACAGCGCTTGGCACACGGTGGACACTCAATAAATGCTTGTCTAATTGCTGGTTAACGGACCAGAGGTTCAGCGAACGTGTACAACAAAGATCTGGCCGGCCTCGCGAAAGGCTCCCGCGCTGTCTGCGACGCAGCTGGGTCCAGAGTCCCCACACATCTGGAGGCGCCTGTCGGGCTCCCGGGAGCCTGGGCCGCGGCGCCTCGCAGAGCGGGTGGGGCTCGCCAGCAATTCCTGCAGCCGCGGGCCGGGAGGCTGACGGCTTCGCTTCTCGCCACAGGGATGCCCCCGCAGAGGCCCGGGGCCCTGGCCCGCCCACTCGCCTCGCAGGCCACGCCCCGCGAGGGCGGTCGAGTCACGGCGTCCAGCTGGTCCCACGCCGCTCTAGGAGCGCGGCCGCTCGTCTCTCTGGTGCGCCGGGCGCGCGGGCTGGGAGCGCCGGGGACAGCCTGGGCAGGGCAGGGTCCCGCGCACCCTCTTATCCAGTCCTGGGTGCTCCCGCTGCCCTTCCAAAGGTGCCCGGGGCTCCTTCACACTACAGTGAGAATGACTTGGAATTCGGGCGGAGCACGGCACGCGGCCGGCGGCTAGGGAGGCGGACGCTGGTGGGCGGAAGGGGCCGGGACAGACATAGCGCACTTTCCGCCCCGCACAGGCCTTTCTCAACCGCCACAACCCAACCCGCGGGGTCAACCCAAGCAGCTCCCCTCATTTAAGTAAATCATTTCAGTTAAAAACTATTTTAAACCAGCAAGGTGGTAAAGACAAAACCGACTCTGTCTTGGGGTCCTCACAGGCTGGTAGTGTGGGAGGCAGATCAGTAAATTAAAATACAGCAAGCAGCAAAAATTAATTTAAAAAAATTAAGTATACAGATTATGTATGTACAGTAAAAACCCAAGTAACATAGAAACAATAAGATGAAAAATAAGCATCCCACTCACCAGAGTTTACCATATTCTGTGTGTATCTTTCCAGGACACTACCTGCCACATAGTAACAACAACAAAAATATCAAACCCGTTGTCATTGAGTCGATTCCTACTCATAGCAACCCTATAGAACTCAACAGTTGTTTAGTGAATAAGTGTGTATCTGTGCATTTTAAAACACTTATGGGATCACCGTATAATTTTGCATCTTAGCTTTTTCAGTTACGATAGCTTGGAGATCTTTCCATACCAGCTTATCCTTTAACAGCTAAATAGTATTCTATCGTATGGCTGTACCATAATTTACTTAACTGTGCCTATTGATGTATACCTACGTTATTTTCTTTACAAACAGTGCTGGAGGGAACACAATTGAATATATTCTTTTATATTTCTAAGACACACTCCACATATTGGAACTGGTTGGTCAAAGTACAAGTGCACATAAAATTTTAGCACACAGTGCTCCTATTTAATTTTTAAGGGTACTAAGGTTTAAAGGAGCCCAAAAACCCAAACCCATTGCCTGGAGTCTGTTGATTCCGGCTCATAGTGACCTCATAGTGAGTAGAACTGCCCCTATAGCGTTTCCAAGGAGCAGCTGGTGGATTAGAACTACTCAACTTTTGCTTCACAGCCCAGCTCTTAACCACTGTGCCACCGGGGTTCCTTAAAAGTAAAGGGAGAACTGAAATAGAAAAATCAGCAAGAGATGAACATCGCTGTTCACAAAATCAGAATATAAATGCCAATTAACATGAAAAAATGCTCAACCTCACTAGTAAAAGTATAAAAATCCCTTTACAAGCTGACCAATGTTCTACTCATCAGACTGTCAAATATTCAAAAGAATAATTCCCAGGTTGATGCACTTGTGGAAAACTGGGCTTTCTCACAGTCTACTGACAGGTGTGCACATTAGTATAAACTTTCTGGAGGCAATCTGGCAAATGCATCAAAAACCTTACGAAAGCAAACTATCAACTGGAAATCTAATTTGCTCTGTGAACTTTCACCTAATGTACAATTTTAAAAAAAGTACAGGTTAAATGATGATTCAAGCAAACAACAACCAGAAAAGCACAGGAGTGGCAATATTAATCTCTGACAAAATAGACTTCAAAGCAAAATCCACTACAAATAATAAGGAAAGACACTATATAATGATTAAAGGGTCAATACACCAGGAGGACACAACCATAATAAATATATATGCACCCATTGACAGAGCTCCAAAATACATAAAACAAACTCTAACAGCATTTAAAAGATAAATAAACAGCTCCACAATAATAGTAGGAGACTTCAACACTCCACTTTCTGAGAAGGACAGAACATCTAAAAAGAAACTCAATAAAGATATGGAAGATGTAAATGCCACAATCAACTTGACCTCAAAGACATATACAGAACACTCCATCCAACAGCAGCAAAGTATGCATTCTTTTTCCAATGCACATGGGACATTCTCCAGTATAGACCACATTTTAGGCTGTAAAGCAAGCCTTAACAGAATTCAGATCACTGAAATATTATAAAGCATTTTATCTGCTCATAACACCATAACAGTACAAATCAGTAACAGAAATGCAAGGGAAAAAAATCAAATACATGGAAACTGAACAACACGTTGCTTAAAAACTACTGGGTTATAGAAGAAATCAAGGATGAAATAAATAAATTCATAGAATCAAAGGAGAATGAAACCACATCTTACAAGAACCTTTAGTACACAGCAAAAGCAGTGCTTAGAGGTCAATTTATAGTAATAAATGCACACAACCAAAAGAAAGAAAGAGCCAAAATCAAAACATTAACCCTACAACTTGAACAAACAGAAATAGAGCAACACAAGCAGCTCTCAGCCACCAGAAAAAGGAAATAATAAAGATTACAGCAGACATAAAAGAAATAGAAAATAGAAAAACAATTGAAAGAGTCAACAAGACCAAAAGCTGGTTCTTTGAAAAGATCAACAAAATCGACAAACCACTGGCCAAACTGACAAAAGAAACACAGGACAGGAAGCAAATAACCCGAATAAGAAATGAGATGGGTAATATCACAACAGACCCAACAGAATACTTTGAAAAATTGTACTCCAACAAATTTGAAGATCTAGAGGAAATGGACAAATTTCTAGAAACACACTACCTGCCTAAACTAACACAAACAGAGGTTGTTGTTGTTAGGTGCTCTTGAGTCCATTCCAACTCATAGTGACCCTATGTTCAAGGGAACAAAACACTGCCCGGTCCTGCCCATTCTCACAATCATTGTTATGCTTAAGCCCATTGTTGCAGCCACTGTGCAATCCATCTCACTGAGGGTCTTCCTCTTTTTCACTGATCCTCTACTTTACCAAGCATGATGCTCTTCTCCAGGGACTCATCTCTCCTGATAACACGTCCAAAGTGTGTGAGATGTAGTCTCACCATCTTTGCATCTAAGGAGCATTCTAGTTGTACTTCTTCCAGGACAGATTTGTTCCTTCTTTTGGCAGCCCATGGTATATTCAACATTCTTCACCAACACCACAGATCAAAGGCATCAATTCTTCGGTCTTCCTTATCCACCGTCCAGCTTTTGCATGCATATGAGGCAACTGAAACCACCATAGCTTGGGTTAGGCACACCTTAGCTGTCAAGGTGAAATCTTTGTTTTTCAACACTTTAAAGGGATCTTTTGCAGCACATTTGCCCAATGAGTCTTTTGATTTCTTGACTGTTGCTTCCATGGGTGTTGACTGTGGATCCAAGTAAAATGAAATCCTTGACAACTTTAATCTTTTCTCTGTTTATCATGATGTTGCTTATTGGTCCAGTTGTGAGGATTTTTGTTTTCTTTATGTTGAGGTGTAATCCATACTGAAGGCTGTGGTCTTTGATCTTCATCAGTAAGTGCTTCACGTCCTCTTCACTTTAAGTGGCAAAGTTGCGCCATCTACATATCACAGATTGTTAATGAGTCTTCCTCCAATCCTGATGCTGCATTCTTCATATAGTCCAGCTTCTCAGATTATTTGCTCAGCGTGCAGATTGAATAGGTATGGTGAAAGGATACAACCCTGACACACACCTTTCCTGACTTTAAAACAGGCAGTATCCCCTTGTTCTGTTCGAATGACTGCCTTTTGATCTATGTATAGGTTCCTCATGAGCACAATTAGGTGTTCTGGAATTCCCATTCTTTACAATTTATCCATAATTTCTTATGATCCACACAGTCAAATGCCTTTGCATAGTCCATAAAACACAGGTAAACATCTTTCTGGTATTCTCTGCTTTCAGCCAGGATCCATCTGACATCAGCAGTGATATCTCTGGTTTCACATTCTCTTCTGAATCTGGCTTGGATTTCTGGCAGATCCCTGTTGATATACTACTGCAGCCACTTCTGAATTATCTTCAGCAAAATTTTATTTGCGTGTGAATTATTGTTGGATAATTTCCACATTCTGTTGGATCACCTTTCTTGGGAGAAGGCATGATTATGGATCTCTTCCAGTCAGTTGGCCAGATAGCTGTCTTCCAAAACGTTCAGCACAGTGTTGAATAAGAGTGTTGATAAAGGGTATCCTTGCCTGGTTCCCGCTCTCAAAGGGAATGCTTTCAGACTCTCTCCATTTAGGATGATGTTGACTGTTGGCTTATTTTTGGGCCCCTGTAGCAGGTGGCTAGGTGGCATGGGTGGAGCCACCACTCCTCAGGTCCCTGATGTGGGTGAGGACTCTGCTTAATAGGCAGAACAGTGTCAAATATCATAAACCTGCCACTCCACCGTATAGCTGATACAGCTGAAGTTAGGCTTCAGGTATATACCTTTGTTGTATAGTGCTAATGAGGGCCTAAGCTGTTGAAATGGACACAGGTCTATGCAGGGGTGGAAGGCATTCGAAGTACGCAGATATCTTATGCCTATGCCTAGGCAAAGGAGCTGTGCCTGCCCTGAGTTCCCAGTTTAGGGGAGCTGGTAGATTATTTTTTTCTGTTTGTTAATTTGTTCCCTCTCCAAGGCCAGGAGAATGGCTCAGGGTGTGTGATGAGTCCTACTTCTGGCCTGGGGGATGCAGCAATCACTGATGCAGGCCCGGGACCCAGTGCAGAGTGGGGAGGAGGCAGGTGAATGGGAGAGAGGTTCTCTCAAATGGGGTGGTTTTTGATCCCCACAGTGGGTTAGACACATGTACTTACTTCACCAATTGAGTGCCGCTTTTCACTGGTTCTGGAGGCTTGAGTAGGCTCTACACTGCTTGATCTTTCCTGATGTGGAAAACTCTTCCCAAAGGCTGCTGCTTGTATCACTCCACTTGCCCGCCGATCCGGCTTGCAGGGTGCAGGTTCCTGCTGGGTCAGGTCTGGCAACTCCTCGCTGCTTCTGAATCGTCTCTCCCTCCCCGTGCTACTTAGTCCAATTCCTCAACTCTGCCTTTGATGTTCAAGGCTCCTAGATTGTCATATATAACTGATTTACTTGTGTTTTCAGGTCTTTTGTTTTAAGAGGAACCACAGGAAGTGTATGACTACTCAGCCATCTTGTTCTCACCTCAGTACCAGTTTCTCTTTCCTATTTTTTCATATTAGTTTTATAATGGCAAGTTATATAAGAATTTTATCAGTTTTTAAACAGGAGATTGAGCAAGAAATGGAAACACACAGAGACTTCTCATCAACTCTATAGTTTGATATTACAGGATACTGCCTAAACAGTAATGCATGATCAGTAAAAAGACATTTTTGAAATACAGTTCATCCTTCCTAAGTTCCTTTCCTCTGGAACTTTTAGCTTCACTGGAACTTTTAATGTCACTAGAACTTTTTTTTTTAATTGTGCATTAGGTGAAAGTTTACGGAGCTAATTAGATTCCCATTTGATAGTTTGTACATAAAATGTTTCACAGCCTTGGTTTCATTTCCCACAATGTGTCAGTGCTCTCCCCATTTCTGCCCGGGGTTCCCCATTTACTTTTGTCCTGATTGTCTGTCCTTTCCTGCCTTCTTATCTTCTCTTTTGGGCAAACATTGCCCTTTTGATTTCATATAGGTGATTGCTCTAAGAAGCATGCTCCTCCCGAGTGTTACTGTTTACTTTATGGGCTTGTCTATTGTTTGGCTGGAAGGTCATCTTTGGGAATGGCTTCAGTTCCAGGTCAGAAGGGTATCTTAGGGCCATCATCTCAGGGGTTCCTTTAGTCTCTTTCAGACAAATACATCTGGTTTTTGTTTTTTATTTTTAATTTTATTTTCTGTCCTACATTTTTCTCCTGCTCTGTCTGAGACCCTCTGTTTTCATTCAAATCAGAGTGGTTGGTAGAAATGGCCAGGTAGCATCTAGTTCTTTTGGTTTTGGCATCACGTAGGCTGTGGTTCATCTGGTGCATTAGTCCTTGGGACTAATTGCTCCCTTGAGTCTTTGGTTTTCTTCACTCTCCTTTGCTCTAAACAGGAGGCCAATAGTTGTATCTTAGATGGCCACCCACAAGCTTTTAAGATCCCAGATGCTACTCACCAAAGTAGGATGCAGAACATTGTCTTTATTAACTATGTTGTGCCAGTTGATGTAGATGTCCCCCACGTCTAACGTCCTTTGCCTTCAAGCCTAGGAACTTCATCCTGAGAGGTATTTGGTTATATCTAAGAGGATTCCCTGACTGTGCACCTTGTGTGCTGTATTGTGTATATTAATATATGAGGAGCACCTACAGTCATGTATGTAGGAATATCCACCACCAAACCTGCATCTGCAGTGAATATGCTCTTACACCCTTCCATACCTGTTGGCGTATCTACCTACCTATGTATCCTTTTGTAAATTGTTTGTTAAAACTATTGTTGCAGGATTGTCTATGCTATAGTAGTTACCGTACTTGCCCTTTATTCTTGCCTTCCTCAGTGTCCTCTCTTGCCTTGGTCATGTTGTGCTGACTTCTCCCATATTGTATATTGCCTTTCCCTTTACCAACATTAACTTGTGTGTTCTATTTGGTAATTTTCCCTCCCCACCCCCTATCTCTGGTAACCATCAAAGAATGTTTTTTCCCTTTTCTGTGTGTAAACCTTTTGTTGTTACTTTATAATAGTGGTCTCATTCAATATTTGTCCTTTTGTGATGGACTTATTTCACTCAGCATAATATCCTCCAAATTCATCTATGTTGTAAGATGTTTCACAGATTCGTCATTATTCTTTATCATTGTATAATATTCCATTGTGTGTATGTACCACCGTTTATTAGTCCATTCATCTATTGATGAGCTCTTAGGTTGTTTTCATCTTTTTGTTTATCATGAAAAATACTGCAGTGAACCTGGGTGTGTGTGATGGTTAAGATTGTGTGTCAACTTGGATGAGCCATGATTCTCAGTGTTTATATGTGATCACCCCCATGATGGGATCTGTTGTGAGTAGGCAATCAGTTAAAAGGGAGTTTCCTTGGACATGTGGCCTGCATCCAAATATAAGGGGATGTTCTGGCTTTTGCCTGCTCTGGATCCTACAGTTGGCTCCTGTTCATCTGACTTCCAGTTCTTAGGACTTGAGCTATCAGTTAACCTGCCAGTCTTGGGATTCACTGATCTTCACAGCCTGTGAGCAAGAGCCCTGCTCTCCAACCTGCCTATCTTGAGTACACCAGCTCCTGCAGCTACGTGAGTCAGGAGAAGCCTTGTGGTCTTGCCTGCCAATCCTGGGATTCATCAGTCTTCACAGTCTGTGAGCAAGAGCTCTGCTCTCCAACCTGCCAATCTTGGGTTCATCAGCCCCTGTGGCCATGTGAATCAGGAAAGGCCTCTATCCTGATCCGTGGACTTGGGACATTCCAGCCTCTACAATTGAGTGAGCTGTTTCCTTGACACATCTCTCTCTATATATATACTTATATACTTGACTGGTTTTGCTTCTCTAGAGAACCCAGCCTAAGTCAGGGTGCATATGTCTATTTGTGTCACAGCTCTTACTTCTTTAGGGTATATACCTAGGAGTGGGTTTGCTAGATCGTATGGTATTCCTAGCTTTTTTAGGAAGCACCATACTGTTTTTCATAGTGGTTGTACCATTTTACATTTCCACCAGCTGTGCATAAGAGTTCCACTCTCCCCACAACTTCACCAACAATTGTTATTTTCTGTCCTTTTTATTTATTTTTTTGATTAGTGCCTCACTGGAACTTGTAACTTCACTGGAATTTTTTAACTTACTTTTCAGGGTGTCTAGAGCAACCTCTTGCAGTCCCTGGGTGGTACAAAGGGTAAATATACTGGGCTACTAACTGAAAGGCTGGAAGTTTGAGTCCACCCAGAAGTGCCTCAGAAGAAAGGCCTGGCAACTGACTTCTGAAAAATAAACCACTGAAAACCGTATGGAGCACAGTGCTACTCTGACGCACATGGGATCACCATGAGTTGGAACAGACTCGATGGAAACTTGTGTAGAGCATCCTCTTACACCGTAAGCAAAACCTTACTAGAGATCTGTTATGACATTTGCACTTTGTTGAATATTTCTGTAATTTTTAAGAATAAGGAAGGGAAATATGTCATTTAAATACACCTCTATTCAACATTTCTGTCCAGATGGATATTGGTCTGCCCCAGGGTACAGATGAAAACATTTTCCTTGGAACTATAAGGAAGAATTAGGTTGTTTAAAGTGTTACCGAATTTTTTAAAAATATATTTTATTGTGTTTTAGGTGAAAGTTTACATAGCAAATTAGATTTCCATTCAACAACTCATACACAAATTGTTCCATGATACTGGTTACAGTCCCCGCAATGTGTCAGCACTCTCACCATTTCCACTTTGCCTGCCCCATTTCCAACCATCCAGTTTCCCTCCCCCTCCTTGCCTTCTGATCTTTGCTTTTGGGTAAATGTTGACCATTTGGTCTCATATAGTTGATTGTTTAAAGGAGCACATTCCTCACAGGTGTTACTGTTTATTTTATAGGCCAATCTATTATTTGGCTGAAAGGTGACCTCCAGGAGTGGCTTCAGTTCCAGGTTAAAAGGGTATCTTAGGGTAATAGTCACAGGAATTCCTCTTGTCTCTATCAGTCCAATAAATCTGGTCTTTTTTTTATTAATTTGAGTTTTGGTCTACATTTTTCTCCCATTCTAGTGTCCCTGATCAGAATGGTCAGTAGTGGTAGCCAGGCACCATCTAGTTCTTCTGGTCTCAGGCTAGAAGAGACTGTGGTTCCAGTGACCCATTAGGCCTGTGAACTAATTTCTTCCTGAGTCTTTGGTTTCCTTCACTCTGTTTTGCTCCAGATGGGAGGAGACCAACAGTTATATCTTAGATGGCCACTCGAAAAATTTTAAGACTCCAGATGCTAATCACCAAACTAGGATGTAGAACATTATCTTTAAGAACTAAGTTACACCAATTGACCTAGTTGTCCCAAGAGACTATAGTCCTGAGACTTCAAACCCAGTAAATCAATCTCACAAGGTGTTTGGATATGTTTAAAGTATCCATAACTGTGCCCCCTATGTGCTTTATTCTATATATAAATATATATGCAGCACAAACATGCATATACATATGCCCACAAATGTACCTATATATGTATGCTCATGTAGTCCCATACGCCTTACCACATCCATACAGCACACATATCTATGTAGGTGTTACTGAATTTAGAATGTTTACATTACACTATAAAATCATGAAAGACAGACAAGACAAAAATTGCCAGATAGCTAAGGGTATATAACATTTCACACATTGAATCTTTTCATTTTCATTGCTTTTATTTTTTTTCCCATGGCAGCACTTTTTATTTTTTTGTTATTGTTGAGAATATACACAACAAAACATATACCAACTCAATCATTTCTACATGTACAATTTAGTGTATTAATTACGTTCTTTGAGTTCTGCAACCATTCTCACCACCCTTTTCTGAGTTGTTCCTCCCCCATTAACATAAATTCACTGCCCCCTAAAGTTCCTATCTAAACTTTCAAGTTGCTGTTATCAATTTGATCCCATATGGATAGCTTTTAAAAGAGCATAACGCTCAAGGCAGACATTTTTTTTACTACTTAAGCTAAACTATTATTTTGGTTTTAAGATGACTTACAGGGATATTTTTCGGTTAAGGTTTAAAGATTATCTCAGGGCAGAAAGTCTGGAGTCTATGAGAATATGAATTCTGTTCTGCATTTTCCTCCTTTTGACCAAAGATTCTTCTATAGAATCTTTGATCAAAATGTTCCATAATGGTACCTAGGCACCATCCAATTCTTCTGGTCTCATGGCAAAGAAGGCAGTTGTTCATGGAGGCAATTAGCCACAAATTCCATATATTCTCCCTATTCCTGACTCTCCTTCTTCTTCTGCTGCTCCAGGTGAACAGAGACCAAATGTTGTGACTTGGATGGCCACTTGCAAGCTTTTAAGACCCCAGGCACTATGCAATGAACTAGGAGATACAACAGAAACCCTAAACATGTTATTAGGTCAATTAACTGGGATGTCCCATGAAACCATGACCCTAAACCTCCAACCCAAGGAATCAAATCACATGAGGCTTTTGGCTGTACATAAGAGGCCTCAGCAGCAATTCTTTTTTCATCATTGTTGTAAATATATCTATCGCACAACTTTTGCCAATTCAACTTTTTACAGGTGTACAATTTATTGACAGCAATTACAATAATCGGCTGTGCAACCCTATTCTTAATTAATCAATTAGATATTTCCATCACTGTTAACCCCTTTTGCCCCCTCCCTCCTGCCCCTGGTAATCACTAATAAACTTTGCTCTCTTTACATTTGTCTTTTCTTGTCTTTTTATATAAGTGAGGTTATACAATATTTGTCCTTTTGTGATTGACTTATTTCACTCAGCATAATGTCTTCCAGCTCCATCCATATTGTAGCATTGTATCAAGACTTCATTTCTTCTACTGACTGGCTGAGTAGTATTCCATTGTATGTATGTACCACATTTTGTTTATCCATTCATCTGTTGATGGGCATTTAGATTGTTTCCTCCTTTTGGCTATTGTGAATAGTGCTGCAATGAACGCTGGTGTACAGGTCTGTTTGAGATTCTGCTTTCAAGTCTTTTGGGTATATAACTAGGAGTAGAATTGCTGGGTCACATGGTAGTTCTATTTTTAGTTTTTGAGAAATCATCACAGTGCCTTCCACAACGGCTGTACCATTCTACATGCTAGTAAGCAGTGGATAATGGTTCCAATTGCCCCACATGCTCATCTACATTCATTATTTTCTGTTTTGTTTTGTTTTTTATCTTAGCCATCCTAGTGGGAGTGAAATGGTATTTCATTATGGTTTTGATTTGCACCTCTATGATGGCTAATGACGCTGAGCATCTTTTCATACGTTTGGTGGCCATCTGAATGTCCTCTGGTAAGACGCCTTATTCAGTCCTTTGCCCATTTTATGATTGGGTTGTCTTTTTGTTATTGAAGTTTTATACATTTTTTTGGTTATTCTTTTATTTTTTATTGTGCTTTATGGTTATTAGATTCTTATCAGATATATGGTTTCCAAAGATATTCTCCCATCGGTAGCTTGTCTTTTCATTTTTTTGGTAAAGTCTTTTGATGAGCAAGAGTTTAAAATTTTTATGAGGCCCCATTTATTTATTTTGTCTTTTGCTATTTTTTTAGATAAGCCATTGTTAAAAGCTAGGCCTGACAGCATTGCCCCTGCTTTTTCTTCTAAGAATTTTATGGTTTTAGTTTGCACATTTAGACCCTTAATACATTTTGAATTTTTGTGTATGTAAGGTATGGATCCTGTTTCATTTTTCTGCATATGGAAATGCAGTTTTCCCAGCACCATATATCAAAGAGACTTTTCTTTCTCCATCGAATGGACTTAGCACCCTTGTAAAAAATCAGGTGACAACAGATGTGTGGGTTTATTTTTGGACTCTCAATTCTATTCCATTGATCTACGTATCTATTGTTATACCAGTACCAGGCTATTTTGATTACTGTGGCTATATAGTATGCTTTAAAATCAGTAAGTGTTGAGTCCTCCTATTTTGTTCTTCTCTTTCAACACTGCTTTAGCTTTTTGGGGCCTCTTGTCTTTCCATATACAGTAGAAGACTTTTCTGTTTCTGTAAAGAAGGCTATTGGAATTTTTATCAGGATTTCACTGAATCTACAGATCACTTTGGGTACTGTTTTAGCTATCTAGTATTACTATAACAGAAGTGCCACAAGTGGGTGGCTTTAACAAAGAGAAATTTATTCTGTCACAATCTAGGAGGCTAGAAGTCCAAATTCAGAGTGCCAGCACCAGGGGAAGGGTGTCTCTCTCTGAGAGCTCTGGGGGAAGGTCCTTGTCATTAATCTTCCCGGTCAAGGAGCTTCTCAGAACAGGGACACCAGGTCCAAAGGACATCCTATTCTCCTGGCTCTTGTTTCTTGGTGGTATGAGGTCCCCCATGTCTTTGTTTGCTTCTCTCTTTTATATCTCAAAAGACATTGACTTAAGACACAACATAATCTTGTAGACTGAGTCCTGCCTCATTAACATAACTGCTGCTAATCTCACCTCATTAACATCATAGAGGTAGGATTTACAACACATAGGAAAATCACAGCAGACCACAAAATAGTAAACAATCACCCAATACTGGGAATCAAGGCCTAGCCAAATTGATACACATTTTGGGGGAACATAATTCAATCCATAATAGGTAGTATTGACATCTTAACAATATTCAGTCTTCCAGTCCTTGAACATGGAGCATCTTTCCATTTATTTAAATCTTCTTTAATCTCTTTCAGCACTTTTATCATTTTCATTGTATAAGTCCTTCATGCCCCTGATTAGATTTATTCCTAGGTATTTTATTCTCTTAGATGCTATTGTAAATGGAATTGTTTCCCTAATTTCCCTTTCAGATTTCTCATTGCTGGTGTGTAGAAATCCAGCTGATTTTTGCTTGCTATGTACCCTGCAACTTTGCTAAATTCCTCTATTAGCTCTAGTTTTCCTGTGGACTCTTTGGGATTTTCTATATATAGGATCATATCATCCATGAATAGTTGTAATTTTACTTCTTCTTTTCCAATATGGATACCTTCTATTTCTTTTTCTTGTCTCACTGCTCTGACTAGGATTGCTAATACAATATTGAATAGAAGTGGTGAAAGCAGGCACCCTTGTCTAGTTTCCAATTTCAAGGGGAAATCTCTCAGTCTTTTTCCATTAAGTACAATGTTGGCTGTTGATATATGCCCTGAATCAAACTGAATAATTTCCCTTTTATTCCAATCTTTTTAGGGTTTTCATCAAGAAAGGATGTTGGATTTTATCAAATGCTTTTTCTGTCCATTCCTTTTTAATGAGAATAATAAAGATATTCTATGTACTTTCCTTCTTAAACTGAACAGAATCAAATGGATTTAAACTATGACATGGGGCTGAATGCTTAGGTACTGACCTCTGCACAGCCTTCAAAATACTTAGGAGAAAAATTCCTGACATCAACTGACTTTTACTCATAAACGCAGAATAAAAGATGCATACTTCTATGGCTTCCTAAGGAATGCAATATGACTGACACCATGAAATAGTGTTTCAAAAGGCTGCTGCTGCTTCTCCTAGAGATTACCTTCCAGAAAATAGTATTAACTTGTGCTTCTAGTCAGATCAGAGTAGGAAGGAAGTAGGGTCAAAAACTACTAATTGCCTATTCTAATGCCATTCTCCCTTTTGTCCTTAGTGACAGAAGCCTATTTTTAGCTGGGCACTCTGTAATCAGAATAAAACACATTTTCTAGTCTCTTTCCTAAGTTATGACCAATGATGTATGTGCTGAAGTGATTTATGAGAAGGCTGCTCAAAGAGAGCTGACTCAGCTGGGAGGAGCCTCTTTTTGTTCTGCCTTTCATCCACCGGAAACCCTGGTGGCGTAGCGGTTAACAGCTATGACTGCTAACCAAAAGATTGGCAGTTCAAATCCACCAGGCACTCCTTGGAAACCCTATGGGGCAGTTCTACTCTGTCCTATAGGGTCGATATGAGTCGGAATTGACTTGACGGCAACAAGTTTGATTTTCAACAGGTTTTTGTCCACTTTTCACATGTGGTGGCTAAAGCTTCAGCAGCCACTGAGATCATATGATAACCTTAAGAACTAAAGGTATACACTAGGATGGTGGGGCAGAAAGGCAGAGGCTTGAGTCCCCAGTGACACCATGGAACTACGTTACTAGTTCTAGACTATGCATCTGTGGCCTTTTGAGAGGAAAAAAATGTCATTACCATTTTTTCACCATTATAATTACTACTATATGCAGCAAAGCCTAGTCCTAACCAATACGTTGGGGTTTACCAATCTGCCCACACCAATGAGAAGACTTCTCTGGACAGTAGTACACTACACAGCTACTACCAATCAGTAAGTTATGTTTATCATCCTGGTGATTTTTGGGAGTGGATTCCCTTAAGCTTAATATTCTTCATCATTACTATGACATTTTGGTACTCACTATATAAAGGTCATGGTTTCCTCCAAGCTGTCTTTACTATTTGACTTTCAAAGAATTTCAGAACAAGTAACATTTTTAAATTGCATCTCATCAATATTAAGGGAAAAAAAGTCCAATTTCTTCCACCAGACATTTACTGAATAGTGTCTATGCACCAGCCATTCTACTGGCACTGGGGTTATTAAGTAAGACAGGTTGATTAATTCAACATGGCTCATTCAAATGATTCATGAAATCTTTTCCACAGTTGAAGTAAAACCTTGATTTATAACTTGAATGAACGATGTAATGTGGCAGGAATGGGGATGGGAAATGGTAAAATCACATGAAACCAATCCTGAGGGCGAGTTCTACAGTTAACCAGCAAAAGATCGTCTTTGCTTTCCAAAAATGCTTTCACTGATTAGGTGTAGAAGGAGGGTGGGGTCAATATCAGCTAAAGAGAAATTTTCACCATTAACCTGTACTTTAAGTCCCTTTTGAGAGTGGTATATTTCTAAATGTCACTAGTTTTATTTTACAGAAGTCTTGTTGTTATGGCACATGTAAAAATACCAATCTGTCCTTGTTCCGCTTGAGCCTGTAAATCTGTGGATACTTCATTCACTGCTGACTCCAAACTCTTGGTCAATCATGAGGTGATCTACTACTTGGAGATTCATAATACTTATTTATCATGTAAAAGGCTCTGGGAAGTCCTACAGTAAAGAATGCTGGGTAACTTTGGTTCCACAGTAACATCTATGGTCAAACTCTTGTTGTTGCCAAACCCTAGAAGGTGAGTTCTGTCCAGCACACTCAGACCTGCCAATAATCTACACACCAGCCTCTGAGAAAGAGAAAGTAACTTCAGTGTAACGCGCAGAGCAAGAAGCCAGTAGGAAGTTCCTCAGATCCAACTCCCCGAGCTATGGGGAAGCAAGGCTTATAGGTGATATTGGCAGCAAGACAGTGGCTGTGCAGGCATACTGGGGAGTGAAAATTCTGGAAGGAATACATAGGGAAGACATTGCAGGAATTGTGGCGGCCAGGAAAACAGGAGGTGACATGGTTTGTCAGACTTCTTGCTTCAGAATGGGGTCTGGGTAATGAGTTTCCTTCTGATTCGTTCCACCTGTTGCTGTGCCCTCTGTTGAAGTTAATTAACAGTCACAGCCGGCCCTTCTGTGCATGTGGAGTGGGCCAAATCTGGCTTGGGCTAGTTTAAGGAAGTCTTCCAATGGAAATTTACTGCCATTCATAGGGTCAGGTTACAGTCCCCCCTTGAGTTGTAGCAATTCCTTAATCTTAAGGGATAAGGGTCAGTGACTCATCTGGCTACTTCCTGCTGACATGGGGCGGAGTTTTAGGGAACTAGGTTGAAATTTTTTTTTCTTTTTATTGTTGTGCTTTAAGTGAAAGTTTACAACTCAAGTTAGTCTCTCATACAAAAATTTATACATAGTTTTGTGACCCTACTTGCTCTCCCTATACTGTGACAGCACACTCTTCTTTCCACCCCGGATTTCCCATGTCCATTGAAACAACTCCTGACCCTCTCTGCCTTCTCATCTCACCTCCGGACAAGAGCTGCTCATGTAATTTCATGTACCTACTTGAGCTAAGAAACACACTCTTCACGAGTATCATTTTATGTCCCATAGTCCAGTCTAATTTTTGCCTGAAGAGTTGGCCTCAGGAATGGTTTTAGTTTTGGGCTAAGAGAGAGCCCAGGGGCCATGTCTTCCAGGATCCCTTGAATCTCAATCAAACCATTAAGTCTGGTCTTTTTACTAGAATTTGTGTTCTGCACCCTACCTTTTTTCCTGCTCCATCAGGGACTCTCTGTTGTTGTAGCCAGGTACCATCTAGTTCTTCTGGTCTCAGGCTGATGAAGTCTCTGGTTTATGCGACCCTTTCTGTCTCTTGGGCTAATACTTTCATTGTGGGACCTAGTTTGAATTTTAACAGGCAAGGACCAAATATTAAGAACATGACTAGCTCCTGGGGGTAGCAGGCAAAGAAGACTTAAAAGGTGGAAATGGCTACTAGCGGAAAGAGGTAGATGTAGGTCACTTATCTGTAGGTTGAGGCTGCTTCTTAAAGAGTAGTCTTATGTCTTCTGGAGGCTCGCATTCCCACTTCTATCTGTGGGAAAGAACATACGACTAGAAGCATACTGGTTAATAGCTTTCAGAGTTACATATAGTGACCTAAGGTACCTGGAAACACTAAGTTCCTGGACTACTTGAGGAAAATCTGAAGCATTACATCCCCAGGCTGCCTTAAGGAAAGGTCTCCCATACAGCATTTCACAGGGGCTCAACTGGAGCCTGCTTCTAGGGGTCACCTGGATTCGCAACAGGGCAATGTGTAGCAGTTTGATCCAGGGCAGGCTGGTCTCTTTGCAAAGCTTCTTCTCTGTTTTTCCAGTCCACTGTGGCCTCCAGGAAGCGTGTAATTTCCACCAGATTCCTAAATGCCTTGAAACTTCCTGAGTAACCTTGGATACAAAAGCGCCTCCATTATTGCTTTAAATTGAGTAAGGTAGGCCAAATCTAGGAATAATTTCATTGAGGAGCGCTTTGCTTACCTCGGATGTCTTTTCCGTTTAGCAGGGAAAGGCTTCTACTCATTCAGTTAAGGTATCTACAAACACGAAAAGATACTTGAAACCTCTTGTAGCCGTTGGCATAACCATGAAGTCCACTTGCCAGTCTTCTCTGGGTCAGGTCCTGCTGGCTTGTACCCCAGGCATAGGAGGTGGTGGGCCTGTTTTTGGACTATTCTTCACACAGGTGACACATTGCTGACTGAGAGTTTCAAGCAAGGCAGGTGGCAGGGGTATCTATCCTGGCAGCTTGTTTGGCCGCCAGATCATCAAGGTGATTTCCTTTAATTATGAGAGACTCTCCCTCCTAGTGCCCTGGGCAATTATAACTGCCATCACTGTTGGTAAATTTATGCTTCCAGAAGGGCCAGAATCTCTTCTGCATGTTTATTTCTTACATGAAGTTAAGAGCCCTCTTTCTTTCTAGATGGCTCTGTGTGCATGAAGTAATAGGTTGTGCCCACGTCCACTAAGAATTCAGTAAGTTGTCCTTTCCTTGTTATTGCAACCCGGGGCTCCTTGTGGGAGATGGGGATTGGCTGTTGTCTGCAGGGGAGCCCCTGGGCCCCCTCAATCCAAGTCATCAGCTGACCTCCTTCTAACTTTGGAAGTTTTGCCTAATGTCGGGGACACTCTGGCTGATGAAAGTCATGTTTACTAGCCTAGCATTCTCTGGGTCTTCTGGGATATCAGTAAACTGCCAGTATGCTTCGTATACCCATTCTAGGAAGCTGGAGGTTTTCCTTGGGGCCTTGTTGTACATCCTGAACTTTTCCAAGGCTCATGTTTTGGGGCCCTCTGCAGTAAACCAATTATCAAACAGTTTTTATAATGTTCTAGCTGTCCTAGCCCCAGCTGATCATTTGGGTCCCAGCGTGGATCTATGGAAGGTACAGCTTGGGGTCCCGGGAGTCTAATATCATTCTGAGGGTTGAGGTTATGCAATCTGTTGGCCTCTTGGTGTTCCTTTTCTAAGACCACCCTCTGTTCTTCTGGAGTTAAAAGAATATTTAGGAGTGACTGACAGTCAGCCCAATTAGGGTGATACGTTGCAAAGATGGACACAAATAAACCTTCTGTGTATTTTGGGTCATCTACAGGTCAGAGGTAGAGAACAGTGTACGGACCTAGATAAACCGTCTAGGCTAGCTTTTGTGATCCAGTATGGCAGGCATTTGTCTCAGCAGAAACTGCTCTGAGGAGACTTGGGTGGATCCTTGGCAAATTGCACCCCACTAGAGGTGTGCACTGGGGAGACTATTCCCTGGGCAGGACGGGGAGTTCCTGACTCATGAGGGGCTGGTGAGCAATTCACCAGAGGGGTGATGGAGGGTTCTGCCAAAGGGGTACTGGCTGCTGCTGGTGAGGGCCACCGGGGCTGGTGCCGTGCAAAGACCTGGTCCCACAACCCCAAGTGGATAAGGAGGAGGAGGCACAGGTGGAGGCAAAAGGCTGAAGGGGGTATGGATTGCTCTCTGGGTCTGGAAGGACCAGAGCTTTCCTATCTCTGCCTCCCTCTTCCCCTGCACTCTGCACCATCAGCTTACACTGTTTTTTGTAGGCTTTTATTTTGCCAAAGAGACATAAAGGTTTGTACGTAGGGGATTTCATCCCATTTTCCCTCCCTTTTGCAAACTCCACTCCAACTGGTACTGGGGCCAGGCAGCGTTACAAAAGACCAGTTTTTAAGTATGCAACCTAAGGGGGAATATTCAGGGACACTATGTTGGTTCCCAATATCTCACTCACACACACGCTCTCATTCAGGACCAGAACCAGAACCGGAGCCTGACCAAGGTCAACCAGAAACTAGGCTGCCCATTCTCTGCCATCGGCTAGGGGGACCAAGTAACGAGGATGTTTCAGCAGTGCTTCAATCCCCGTTAACGGGGATGTCTTAGTCCTACTTTCAATCCTCCAGATACTTCCCTACCTGCAATCCCAGGCACTTACACTTAAAAAGAGAAATTTCAAGGGCACTTACCTAGTGGATGTCCATACCTGAGTTAGTTTCTAATTCTCAAAGTAAAAGTGCCTTGGGCTGGTCACCATCTCAGTTGCAGGTTGGAGACCCACCTGATCCTCCTGAACAAAAGGCTGGGTGTGCGTTGAGGGTCAATGGAGGTTGCACTTGTGGTCGAGGGGGTGCTGGTCTCCAGACGGAGAGTCTGTGCAACCCTCTGGCCCCACACTGGGTCCCAAAAATTGTTGCCTAACCCTAGAAGGTAGGTTTTGTCTGGTGCGCTCAGACCTGCCAATAATCTGGACACCAGCCTTTGAAAAAGAGAAAGTAACTTTATTGCAATGCACAGAGCAAGGAGCCGGGAGGAAGTTCCTCGGATCTGACTCCCCGAGCTATGGGAAAGCAGGGCTTATGTGTGATTTGGGCAGCAAGATGGCAGCCACACAGGCGTACTGGGGAGGGAAAATTCTAGAAGGAAGATGTTACAGGAATTATGGTGGCCAGGAAACAGAAGGTGGTATGGTTCTCGTCAGACCTCTCTCTTTGGAATGGGGTCTGGATGATGATTTTCCTTCTGATTCGTTCCACCTGTTGCTGCATTCTCTGTCGAGGTCAACCAACGGCCATAGCTGGCCCTTCTGTGCATGCAGGGTGTGCCAAATCTGGCTTGGGCAAGTTTAAGGCAGTCTTTTCTGACTAATGGGAATTTACTGGCATTCATAGGGTCAGGTTACATTGTGGTCCAAAGCTGACTTCAAGGAAAACAAAGGAGAGGAAACTAAAATGAGAGGGAATGGAAGGCAAGCAGCCTCCAACTTGGCCCCAAAGAATTCTCTGATGCCAGAGTTGGTTAGAAAGACTTTTCCCAAAGTGTTGTTAGATTATCAGCATATCCCTCTCTGATCTTCTATAAGAAGAGGATACCTCATCAAGCCAGTTTCTCTCTGTGGTGGTATCTCTGATGTTGGAAAAGGCCTGACCTCTGCCTGAAGGCTTCTCCACACTCATTACACTCATAGGGTTTTTCTTCATTGTGGATTCTCACGTGTTGAGCAAGGTGTGAGTTTAGTCGGAAGGCTTTCTGGCACACACTACATTTGAAAGGTTTTTCTCCAGTGTGAATCCTGTGATGTCGAATAAGGTCCGAGGTCAAACTGAAGGCTTTCCCACACTCATTACACTGATGACTTTTTGAGTGACTATGGATTCTCTGATGGTGGGTGAGGAGCAGGGCCTGATTAAAAGTTTTTCCACACTCCTTGCACTCACAGGGCTCCTCTTGACTGTGAATTCTCTGGTGTCGATTAAGGTGAGAGCTGCGCCTGAAGTTCTTTCCACAATGGCTACATAAATAAGGCTTCTCTCCAGTATGGATTCTGAGATGTTCCAAAAGGCCTGCATTCTGACTAAAGACTTTTCCACACTCCTTGCACTGATAAGGCTTCTCACCAAGATGGATTTTCTGATGTCTGACAAGGTGTGAACTCCTCTGAAAGGCTTTCCCACACTGGTGACATTGATGACCTTTCTCTCTAGAGCGAATTTTCTGATGTCCAGTAAGAATAGAACTGTGACACACTTCAGAATCACAGAGCTCTTCTCCCACGTGCACTCCCTCATGTTTTATCAGGTCTGAGTGCTGAACGAATCCCTCCCCACATCTGGAGCATTTATAGTCAGGCTTCTCCTTGGGCTTTGCCTGCTGCCTTTCCAAGTTAGAGTACTCATAACAAGCCTCTACAGGTTCAGATATTTTCCCAGATGATTCCACTCCTCTACAAGAGTCTGTCTCAATGACCAGCTTCCCATTCTCTTTCCTTCTCTCCTCATCTGAAACATTAAATATGTACCACCAGTCACTTTTTTTTAATGCGTGGGGAAAGAAATCTGCAACAATGAGGAAAAATTTTAAATCAAGCATGTGTGCAAAGTGAAGTCTGTACATGCTGTGTATGTACAGAATATACATATGCACGCATATATATACATATACATATATACATATATATATATGGAACAATACACAAGAAATTATTAACAGTGGCTGCTTTTGGGGAAGGGATGGGGGATTGTGGTGGGAAGGAACTTATTTCAAATAGTTTTAGTTTTATCATGTGAGATATAGACACATGAACACACATATAAGCTAGCAAGCAAGCAAACAAACCATCCTAAAGGATATGGTTGTACATTCTTGAAAATGGTTTGCCACATGGAGAGTAGAAAAGATAGGTCAATTAAGGACTCTGGGGTCAATAAGAAAGGGATGACAGAATGGTAACACTTTAAAAATAAAGAAATGTAGACATGGTGCCAATTTTGTCACTGACAAGCCAACTAATCTTAGAAAGGTAACTTAATCCCTCTGGGTTTCAACAGAGCTACAGGGTAAGGAATATTTTCAAGAATATACTGTCACTGCAGTCACTTCGTATTTAAGATATACATTAACCATTGATTACATGGCATAAATCCATTTCTGCAATGCTATTCAGAAAAAGTAGGTCCCTCTCTTTCAGCTACTTTACTCAGAAGGCTTCCAGAAGAAGGTGATCTTTGAAGCAGACTCAGAAATTGAACAGGGAAGTAGCTAGTAGGTAAGGGATGCTTTTAGATATATAATCATTCATTCATCAAATACACATTTATTGTCTACTCTAAGCCAGGGACTGTAGCAGATTTAGGAAACAAAATTAAGTCCCTACCCTTTTAGTCTATAAACTAGTAACTATAAAAATGTGATCAGTTCTATAATAGGAGAAATCTTGGGTCTCAAGGAGCATAGACAGGGAAACTAACCCAGACTTGGGGGACTTAAGGAAGGATAGAGGAAATGATATTTAAAATGTGCACTGAAGGATAAATAGGAATTAGTGAGGCAGAGTGAGGATAAAGTGATCCAGACAGAGGAAACAAGGCAGGAGAGGCTCAGGAAAGAGAAGCAGCAAGGGGCAAATGAGAAATGGAATATAGTTCAGCAAGATAGCAATATATAGCATGAGAGGGGGGACACAGGGTAACTGTCCTGATTTGCCTGGGACTGAAGGGTTTCCTAGGAGATGTGACTTTCAATGCTAAAAGTCTCAACAAGTTGGTCACCCTAGTGACCTGCTGAGAAGTAATGCTGAGAAATCAGCAGATACCAGACCAGGCCATGTGGTACTTTTGTTAATGGCAATGGGGAGTCACTGAAGTTAATGGGTTTTGGTTTTTTTTTCCCCTTATTTTTATGTTTCGCTTTTTACAATAAAATTTTCAAACATCTTGAAAAAGTAGAGGGAATAAAATTATCTAGCTCAATGAAGGGTTTCAAGCTAGAGTCCAACACTACTGAATTTGTGTTTAAATGATCAAGAACGAATAGGAGGTAACAACCTCAATGGGAGTATTAAGATGACACTAAAAAAAGAGAAGCAGGGTTTGTATCAGTCTGGAAAGAGAAAAAAAAATTTAAGGGACAGAAATTGGAAAGAGGAATTTCAATGACAAAGAAAATGTAGTACAACAAAATAATAACCCAAGCTGACATTTAGAAATAAAACACAGTAGCCATTAATAACGTGAAGAAGGGAAAAAAAATGAGTAATGAAGCATGTGGCTGGGATTCTTTGCCTTGGATGAGAAACTAGCACTACTTTTTTTTATTCCTCTCTACAGTATGGGGGAGAAGAACAAGGTGAAAGCCTGGACAGTACAGGACTTTGGTTTCAGCTGAATAAAACACCAAGGGAAGGTCAGAAGCGGAATGTCTGGGATGATGAAAATCTTTTATATCTTCAATGTGGTGGTAATTACGAGACTATAATTGTTTTGCATTTGTGAAAACTCATTTACGGACCTGTACACTTAAAAAGGGTAAATTTTACTGTGTGTAAATTATACCTCCCATGACACATCTGTCAGTTTGTCATACCGTGGAGGCTTGCGTGTTGCTGTGATACTGGAAGCTATGCCACCGGTATTTCAAATACCAGAAAGGTAACCCAGGGTGAACAGGTTTTAGCTGAGCTTCCAGACTAAGACAGACTAGGAAGAAGGACCTGGCAGTCTACTTCTGAAAAAAACTGGCCAGTGCAAAACTTTATGAATAGCAATGGAACATTGTCTAATACAGTACCAGATAATGAGCCCCTCAGGTTGGAAGGCACTCAAAACACAACTGGGGAAGAGCTGCCTCCTCAAAGTAAAGTCAACCTTAATGATGTGGATGGAGTCAAGTTTTCTGACCTTCATTTGCTGATGTGGCATGACTCAAAACAAGAAGAAACAGGTGCAAACATTCGTTAATAATCGGAATGTGGAACGTACGAAGTATGAACCTAGGAAAATTGGAAGCTGTCAAAAATGAAATGGAACACATAAAGACTGATATTCTAGGCATTAGTGAGCTGAAATGGACTAGAATTAGCAATTTTAAATTAAAGAATCATATGGTCTACTATGCTAGGAATGACAAAATGAAGAGGAATGGCGTCGCACGCATCATCAAAAAGAACATTTCAAGATCTATCCTGAAGTACAATACTGTCAGAGATAAGATAATATCCATACACCTATAAGGGAGACCAGTTAATACAATTATTATTCAAATATACACACCAAC
Source organism: Dugong dugon (assembly GCA_030035585.1). NCBI lineage: Eukaryota > Metazoa > Chordata > Mammalia > Sirenia > Dugongidae > Dugong > Dugong dugon. The sequence goes on along the minus strand of CM057464.1, from coordinate 38,595,050 downwards.
CACTAATGCCAAAGATGAGGAAACTGAAGATTTTTAACAACTTCTGCAGTCTGAAATTGGTCAAACATGCACTCAACATGCATTGACAATTACTGGACATTGGAATGCAAAAGTCAGAAGAAAAGAAGGATCAGTAGTTGGAAAATATGGCCTTGGTGACAGAAACAACACCAGAAGTCACATGACAGAATTTTACAAGACCAATGTCTCATTCATTGCAAATACTTTTTTTCTACAATGTAAATGGCAACTATACACGTGGACCTCACCAGATGGAAAACACAGGAGTCCAATCAACTACGTCTGTGGAAAGAGATGATGGAGAAGCTCAATATCAACAGTCAGAATAAGGCCAGGAGCTGGATGCAAAACAGACTATCAATTGCTCATATGCAAGATCAAGTCGAAACTAAAGAAAATTAAAACAAGTCCATGAGAACCAAAATACAACCTTGACTATATTCCACCTGAATTTGGAGACCATCTCAAGAATAGATTTGACACATTTAACACTAATGACCAAAGACCAGACGAGTCTGGGATGACATCAAAGATATACATGAAGAAAGCAAAAACCCATTAAAAAGAAAGAAAAGACCAAAATGGATGCCAAAAGAGACTCTGAAAGTTGGTTTTGAACACAGAGTAGCTAAAGTGAAAGGAAAAAATGATGAAGTAAAAGAGCTGAACAGAAGCTTTTCAAGGGCGGCTCGAGAAGACAAAGAAAAGTATTATAATGACATGGGCAAAGACATGGAGTTAGAAAACCAAAATGGGAGAACATGCTCGGCATTTCTCAGGGTCAAAGAACTGAAGAAAAAATTCATACCTCAAGTTGCAATACTGAAGGACTCTAAGGGGAAAATATTAAACGATGCAGGAAGCATCAAAAGAAGATGGAAGGAATGCACAGAGTCACTGTATCAAAAAGAACTGGTCAATGTTCAACCATTTCAGAAAGTAGCATATGATCAAGAACTGATGGTACTGAGGGAAGAAGTCCAAGTTGCACTGAAGGCACTGGCAAAAAACAAGGCTCCAGGAATTGATGGAATACCAATTGAGATGTTTCAACAAACAGATGCAGTGTTAGAGGTGCTCACTTGTCTATGCTAAGAAATTTGGAAGACAGCTACCTGGCCAACCAACTGGAAGAGATCAATATGTGTGCCCATTCCAAAGAAAGGTGATCCAACAGAATGCAGAAATTATCCAACAATATCATTAATATCACATGCAAGTAAAATTTTGCTGAAGATAATTCAAAAATGGTTGCAGCAGTACATCCACAGGGAACCACCAGAAATTCAAGCCAGATTCAGAAAAGGATGTGGAACAAGGCATCTCACTGCTGTTGTCAGATGGATCTTGGCTGAAAGCAAAGAGTAGCAGAAAAATGTTTGCCTGTGTTTTATTGACTATGCAAAGGCATTTGACTGTGTGGATCATAACAAATTATGGGTAACATTGCAAAGAATGGGAATTTCAGAATACTTAATTTTGCTCACAAGGAACCTGTACATAGACCAAGAAGTAGTTGTTAGAACAGAACAAGGGGATACAGCATGGTTTAAAATTAGGAAAGATATGTGTCAGCACTGTATCTTTTCACCATACTTATTTAATCTGTATGCTGAGCAAATAATCCAAGAAGCTGGACTATATGAAGAACAACACAACATCAGGATTGGTGGAAAACTCATTAACAACCTGTGATATGCAGATGACACAACCTTGCTTACTGAAAGCAAAGAGGACTTGAAGCATTTACTGATGAAGACCAAAGACTACAGCCTTCAGTATGGATTACACCTCAACATAAAGAAAACAAAAGTCCTCACAACTGGACCAATAAGCAACACCATGATAAATGGAGAAAAAACTGAAGTTGTCAAGGATTTCATTTTACTTCGATTCCCAAACAATGTTCATGGAAGCAGCAGTCAAGAAATCAAACAATGTATTGCACTGGGCAAATATGCTGCAAAAGACCTTTTTAAAGTGTTGAAAAGCAAAGATGTCACTCTGAGGAGTAAGGTGTGCCTGACCCAAGCCATGATATTTTCAATTGCCTCATATGTATGCAAAAGCTGGACTATGAATAAAGAAGACCAAGGAAGAATTGATGCCTTTGAATTGTGGTGTTGGTGAAGAATACTGAATATACTACGAACTGCCAGAAGTACAAACAAGTCTATCTTGGAAGAAGTACAGCCAGAGTGCTCTTTGGAAGTGAGGATGGCGAGACTTTGTCTCATGTACTTTAGACATGTTATCAGGAGGGACCAGTCCCTAGAGAAGGACATCATGCTTGGCAAGGTAGAGAGTCAGTGAAAAAGAGTAAGTCCCTAGATGAGATGGACTACACAGTGGCTGCAACAATGGGTTCAAACATAGCAACGATTGTGAGGATGGCGCAGGACCAGGCAGTGTTTCATTCTGTTGTACACAGGGTCGCTATTAGTTGGAACTGACTTGACAGCACCTAATGACAACAACAACAAATTATACTTCAATAACTTACTCAAAACAAAAAACAAAGAGCCAAACATCAAGGGTGCTTAGCAGGGTTTCAAGAAGAAATACATAGCCCACCACATCTCACTCACAAGAAGATGCAATCTATTTCTTACCCTTCTCTTGTTCAGGCTTTGGGACTTCATACCCGAGCTGGACCTGTTGCTCCTGCACTGTTTTCAGAGGGGCCATCTCCTCCACAAGCCTTTTCTGTTTCTTTGCCTGGTCTGAGTCCTAGGGACAATTACGTACAAGTGGGCTTAGGAGGGAACTGCTATTCAGAAAAACAATTCCATGTTAGAAAAGAGAACAAAGAGAAACCACAGAGGGGCAAAGGCAATGGACTGGGGAATCTGGAGCTCATTCTGTTTCTTCCCATTAGAGAACAGGTAAGGCTGAGGTGAAAACGATAGAAACGAACAGCCAGACTGAAAAGAAACTGAACCAAAGCTTAGCAATTCTCCTCCCACTGGTGAGCTCATGTCTACCTCTCTGATCAGAGGTCTCAATTCCTGCTTTTCTGCAAAAAAGCACACCTGACCCTTTCCACCTACTGTCCTGTTTCTCCAAGCTCTAGCTCCAAATCCTCCAGTACAAGACCACGTCCTCCCTGTTCTCTGGGTAATGCTCCTGCACCCAGGCCTGGAGCTCCTTAGGCAGGACAGTCAGGAACTGCCCCAACACCAGCAGTTCTAGGATCTGCTCCTTGGTGTCAGTCTCAGGCTGCAGCCACTGATGGCAAAGTTCCCGAAGCCGGCTCAGCATCTCTTGAGATCCTGTGGTCTCTTCATAGAACAACTGTCTGAATCATTTGCACAACAGCTCCTGTCCAAGACCTTTGCTGTTTCTTTGCAGTTTGAATCCCTGTTTCCAAGCAGAGAAGTGATCCTCCCTCACCACCCAAAGCCCCTCTTTCTTCAGATTCAGGGAAGCCAAGGAATGAGCACTCACCAATACTGTTGCCATCCCCAGCTTCAGATTGCCCTGTTCTGGATAACTTTCTTTTGACTGTCTCCTCAGGGATACTCCTAAAAGTACAACAACATTAAGCAGAAACAGTAATACTGGTAGTAACAATAATAACAGCAATAGTAATATCTTTTGTTGGCTTTATACATTCCCGATTGCTACTATCCATTTTTTGCTCCTCAAAACTATTTCTAAAAAAGGAACATACATACAAAATAAGAAAGCTCTTTTTTACAGAAGATTGCTAACTAATGTAGAAGGAATAATAGATTTATAAAATCAGTATTTTATAGCCCTGATGAAATAGTTCAGTCAAGGAACAAATGGTGCTAAAATCACTGGGTAAAATGAGCAAAATGAGCAGGGGAACAGGACATTCTCAGTCTCAAAATATCACCATACTGCTTGCTTACTAATTACAAAGGGAAAAATAGAGACGTCCAAGTCACAAACTTAACCGAATGATCAAACTCAGCAACCCCAATAATAAGACAATCTGACATCATTTGCCTCATCAACTGTGCAGCATTTTTACTAAAAATATTTAACATGAAACTAATAATGAGGGTACTTTCAGATAAATTCAGAATGCAGCTCATTCTATAACAGGCCTGGACTTTTTAAAACAAAGAATTTCATGAAAATAAAAAGAGAGTGTGGGGAGGGTACTGTTCTAGATTTAAGAGACACAATTAAACGCAATCTGTGAAATTTGGCTCTTAGATTAAAAAGAGAAAATAATTCTTTGAAGAATTAGGAAACTATAAATAAGAATGGTATCTTTGAACAGGGCAGGCAAACTACAGCCCAGTAGGCCAAATACAGCCCTGAAAGTCTGTTCTTGTACACAAAGCTTTAATGGAACACAGCTACATCCATTTGTTTACCTACTATGTACGTCTGCTTTTTCACTACCACAGCAGATATCAGTAGTTTCCACCCACATGGTATGATCCACAAAGTCAAAAAATTTACTATCTGGCCCTTTACAGAAAAAGTTTGCTGATCCCTGGTATAAAATTTTCTCAGGTAGGGTAATGTTTTTATGGTCACGTAAGAGAATATTCATATATATATGACATATATATATGATATATATATATATATGAATATATATAAACATATATATAGTTTATTTTTATTTTGTTGTTGTTGTTGAGAATATACACAGCAAAACATACTCCAATTCAACTGTTTCTACACGTACAATTCAGTGATGTTGATTACATTCTTCAAGTTGTGCAACCATTCTCACCCTCCTTTTCTGAGTTGTTCCTCCTCTATTAACATAAACTCACTGCCCCTAAGGTTCCTATCTTATCTTTTGAGGTGCTGTTGTCACTTTGATCCCATATATATTTCTTAAAACAGCATAATGCTCAAGGCAGACATTTTTCATTAGTTACGCTAAATTATTGTTTGGTTTTAAGAAGCCCTCGGGATATTTTCAGTTTCAGTTTTAAAGATTATCTCAGGGCAATAGTTTCAGGGGTTCATCCAGCCCCTACGGCTCCAGAAAGTCTAGAGTCTGTAAGAATTTGAAATTTTGTTCTGCATTTTCCCCCTCCTGATCAGGACTCTTCTATAGAATCTCTGATCAAAATGTTCAGTAATGGTAGCCGGGCACCATGCAGTTCTTCTGGTCTCATGGCAACTGAGGCTAACAGAATAATCTTATTCTTAGGAGATGCATACTAAAAACTTACTTTCAAATATTTCATTAAAAAAGTGTGTGTGTAGAGATTGTGTGCATACAAATGCAGCAGGAAGTTCACAATTGCTGAGGCATGAGTATATAGTTATTAATTGTACTATTCTTTCAACTTTTCTGTAGATAAGAAAATTCTCAAAAAGTTGAGGTAAAAAAAAACATAAACATAACTACTTATATATTAATTAAATCCAATCACTAGAATTAACTGAAAGAACATATTCACAACTTATCTCATTTACTGATGGTCTACTACGTGGCAGACATGCCTGACGCAGTAGACTGTTGGTCTACTATGTGCCAGAGATGAAAGACAAATTCCTGGCCTCTAGTAGCAATTTGCTTCTCAAGCAACATTAGGTGAATAAGCAACTGCAATTCAGTGTATAAAATGCCATGATGAAGGTAGGTAGAGAATGCTAGCAGGACACAAAGGTAAAGCACCTAATTCCCAATTCCTGGAGGTGAGTCCTTCTGAGTCTTAACAGACAACTGAAAGTTAGTCAGGCAAAGAAATGGGGAAAGGGTTTTCCAAACAGAGAGAATAATCTGAGTACAGAGCTATTGGAAAGCCTGGTACATTCAGGGCAGTAGTTACAGCTGGGAAAAGGCTATGTGGAGCTGAAACCCTAGGAAACACCTACATGTAAGGAAAAGAAGTGAGAAAGAGCAACCAGAGAGGTAGGAGAACAAAAACAGTAGTGTCCAGAAGGCCAAGGAGGTCAATTTCTGTAAGTGTGGGTGATGGAAAGAGCCCAGTAATATAGAGAATAAGTATGTTTGTGACTTCAATTACCATCTTTAAGCTGATGATTTACTTATTCTTCAGCCCAGATCTCTCAAGAGTGCCAGATCTGTATTTCCTTTTGACTGTCTCGTACCTGGATATCCTACAAAAACCTCTCAAATTCAACATGTCAAAAATGAACTCAGAGAATGGTACTACACCATCATCCCTTGGAGCAGGCCCTTGGTCATGTGGGTGGGGATTTAGCATTCTTGGTTTTGACTACTCTTGAGTGACTCTAAAGATCAGTGAATTAACATCCTGCCAACTACTGACACATGCCTTTGAATCAGTGTGCGGAGTGCATCAGTGTGTGTGTTGGGGAGAGACCCACTCAATTAGTGGTTGTGCCTGGCTAGGCTCCAAATGCATACTGCTGCTATGTATTATTGGTTGTATACATAGTAACACTCCCCAGATCATAAATTTTTTCCTTTGTCAAAGAATGGACTTAAAATTAAGAAGTCAAATCCTACTATTCTTAATGGAGGTGAAAAAGTCCAAGAAATGATGATTGTTATTGTTAGTTGCCGTTGAGTTGATTTCAACTCATGGCGACCCCATGTGTTACAGAATAGAACTGCTCCATAGGGTTTTCTTGGCTGTAATTTAACAGAAGCAGATCACTAGGCCTTTCCTTCCCTAGTACAGCCGGGTGGGTCCAAAACACCAATCTTCAGTTTAGCAGTCTGGTGCAAACCATTTGCACCACCTAGGGACCTAAAAGTGATGATATAATTATTAACCAGAAAATAAATGCTTGGTATAAAGTGTAGGACGATGAATTAGTGGTGGCTCATGTCTATGGTGTAATTAAACATATCAAACACAACATATAATAAGTAATTTGATAAACTGTTTTTGGGGAGAGCGCCATCTACTCAGTCATTTGTGCCAGAAAACTGACCTTTCCCCTGTCCTTTTATATTTTGTGCATTGATCAATCAAGTGCTGTTGATTCTATTGCCTGAATATCTCTCATCTCCTTTTCCACCACCTTCTCCTACACAGACTACTGTGATTGGTCTTTCTGACACACCAGTCTATTTTCCATACTGCAGAGAATTATTTTTCTACAGCAGAAATACGTGTGTATTACATTTAATGCTATGTGTATTACATTTAATGGCTTACCACTACCCCTAGGATCCTGTTTAAACCAAATAATATGATTTAAAATTTTCTTATGATCGAACGAACCACTTTCAGTTCCTCAAACTTGCAATACTTTCTTGCTCCTGGGTCCTTACACATCTTACTACTACTGCCTGGAACATTCTTGAATCTTCCAATTTTCTCCTCATTAATGTCCACTCATACTTCATGTCTCAATAATAGTAAAAAGAATAAGCCAGCACAACTGTTCTATATGCTTTACATATATTAATTCATTTTATCTTCACACACCTTATGGAGAAGATACTATTACTAACTTCATTGCAGCGAGAAGGAAACTGAGACATGCAGAGTTAACTTACATAAGGTCCCAATTTTTCCACCAATATCTTCCATCCACAGGCCAAAAACCTTGGATTCATCTTTGCCTTCTCTCATATTCTCACACACCACATCTGATCCAATGCAAACCCTGTTGGCTCTACCTTCAAAGCAGCTCAATAATCTGACCACTTCTAACTACTTCTACCATAATATTGGCCCAAGACGTCCTTGTCTCACATTTGAATTACTTGCAAGTCTCCTAAATTTCCGATTCTATTCTTCTTCCCCTATAATCTATTCTCATTATGAGTTCCCAGCTAGAGATCTTTCCTCAAAACCCTTCAATGACTCTTCACTCCAAAGAAAAGGCCAAATTCCTTGCACAATACAATGCACATTTATTCTAAACGCTCTCTCCAAATCTCTCCGTTGTGATCTCCTACAAATTTCACCCTTGCTCACTCCGCCCCAACCACTCTGGTATCTATGCTGTATCTTGAATATGCGAAGTAAGCTCCAGCTTTAGGGCCTTTGCAACTGCTGTTCCCCTGCCTTCAGAGCTCGTGCCCCCAAAGCCACATGGGTGTTTTCACCGCCTTCGTTTCTGCTCAAATACTACCTTTTCAGAGAGGCCTGCTTTGAATACCTAGTTAAAATTGTGTTCAATGGATGAAAATTAGCAATAGTGAATTGTGTTCTGCTAACTAGATCCATAGCTTCACCCCTTTCACGTGCCCCATAAAACACCTCCAACCCCCGGGCCCCGCCCACAGCTCGCAATGCCTCGCTTGGGGAAGGATTCTCTGCACCGGCGAGAACCACCTGCTCCCAAGACCCCTGGGCCGCAGTTCCGCCTTAGCCCGGAGACCAGTCACCACTCACCCGGCCAAGGACCGGCAGAAGGAGCCAAACGCTCTCAAACACGGTATTAGCTCTCGGCTAAGTGCCAGTTCTCCCTCTCCGGCACACTTTCGTCTCTGCTCTAGGAACCAGGAGGACCACCCCTCGATGGTTTCCTATTTTGGCCCAATCTAAGGAGGGCCAAGCCCGGCCCCGCCCCGCCCACTGAGCGTCCTCTGATTGCGGAGGTTGGGAGGGGCGTGCAGTGTGAGCTTAGTTTTTTAATTTTGAAGCTGAAATTCACTTTATTCCTGTAAAAACAGGCCAGCTCAGTTCAGTGTTATCACAGCCAGTATTTCCACTTGGATCACAAACATTAAACATACACACACACACACTTTATTATTTCTCCCCAGTTAAAAAAGTCATCGAACACATAAGAATGGCAAAAATAAGTGTCAAAGTGTTTTGAAGATTAAACTGAACAACAGGCATGTATTTGGATTGCAAGTTTAAGGTAATAAAAAAATTAAGTTTATTACTATGAGAGAATAATCAACAATACTTTGCAATGAGTATGGTTTCAGAGGAAAGAAAAAGCATCAGATATCACTTTACCAAAATAAATTCTGCAGAAGGGAGAGAGAAAAATTCCCTCTCTCTCTCTTTTGGATTTTAATTTTCTTTGCGTATTCTTTTTTTTTTTTTTTAATTGTCCTTTAGGTGAAAGTTTACAGCTCAAGTCAATTTCTTATACAAAATTGTATATACTTATTGTTATGTGTCACTAGTTACAATCCCTGTAATGTGACAGCACACTCCCCCTTTCCACCCTGAGTTTCCCGTGTCCATCCAACCAACTCCTGTCCCTTCCTGCCTTCTCATCCTGCCTCCGGACAGGAGCCACCTGTTTGGTCTCATGTATCTGCTTGACTAAGAAGCAGACTCTTTACGAGTATTATTTTATGTTTTAGATTCTAGTGTAATCTTTGAAGAGTGGGCTTCAGGAATGGTTTTAGTTCTGGGTTAACAAAGCGTCCGGGGGCCAAGGCTTCGGGGGTTCCTCTGGTCTCAGTCAGACCATTAAGTGTGGTCTTTTTATGTGAATTTGAGTTCTGCTCCACACTTTTCTCTCGCTCTGTCAGGGACTCTCTGCTGTGTTCCCTGTCCGGGCCGTCATTGGTGGTAGCCGGGCACCATCCAGTTCTTCTGGTCTGAGGCTAATGGAGTCTCTGGTTAATGTGGCCCTTATGTCTCTTGGGCTAATATTTTCCTTGTGTCTGTGGTGTTCTTCATTCTCCTTTGCTCCAAGTGGGTTGAGACCAATTGATGCATCTTAGACGGCTGCTTGCAAGCTTTTAAGACCCCAGACACCACTCGCCAAAGTCGGTTGCAGAACAGAAAAATTATCTCTTGTGCACCTTATCACAAGCTATGTTTTTATAGCCTTCAATAAAATAAACCCTTAAAAGTTCTTAAAAATTTATTTTTAATAAATCAACAGATACAAGTTTTGAAACATCATTAATTGTCATACTAACCATTATTTTATGACATATGTAATTTATCCTGTATTTCAAGCATTTAAATGATCATAGAAGAAAAGAAAAATCAATCAATTTCATTATCACAAGGAGTTATTTTCTCCTTGGGTGTCAGAAGCTTGAAAATACTTTTTTTAAAGTAAAAGTTAAATGTAATTTCTTAAAAATTTCTCTTATACTAACAAATCCAGTCAGTAAGATGTTTTATTAATTAGACCTTAATTTTCTTTCTTGGAGAGAAAACTCATATCTGATTTTATGTTCTTATCTATAAAGAAGGGCTTATATGTTTTTCTTCAAAAATTATGAAGGATATGCATAAAGAAAATGTAATTTAAAAAGCAAGTAAGTATGTCCTAATTCATTTACTCCCTTCTTAAACCCTTTACATGTCTGGCTTCTTAAATCCGTCACTCCTATTATCAAAGCTGAGATTAGCAGCATTGCACTGAATATCCTATGAAAATCAAAACCCTTTAAATAGCTTAACAAAGAAGATTTTAAAAAAATTCGAGCTGTGCATTTTTAGCTTAAGTAGTCTGTACGTTTTGAGAGGGGCTGTTGTTGTTAGGTGCAGTCGAGTCAATTTTGACTCATAGCGACCTTGTGTGACAGAGTAGAACTGCCCCATAGGATTTTCTAGGCTATAGTCTTCACTGAAACAGATCACCAGGACTTTCTCCCAAATAGTGGATGGATGGATTTGAACCACTAACCTTTAGGTTGGCAGTCGAGCACAAACTGTTTACACCACCTAGGGACCTTAGGGTGGGTATAAATCAAAATACCATTTTTGTAAGATTTTGCCAGGTATTGCTAATAATACAAATCAATTTTCAAATTTGAGCTTTTCATTTTCCAGGATTATCCTCATTTTTGTGAACTACAGTGGTCTCCTGTATGTTTCCATCAGGTCCATTCATAGTACAATCAAAATAAAACCTTCCTTTTCCATAGTATCAGTAGAAGCCTTGTTGCATTGCAAGTCATGCTACCATGCTATAGCATAAGACTTACAATTCTCATCTTTGCTTAATGATGCTTTCTGCTCTTCTCTCCTCTTCTATTCGTATAACAAGATCTCATTTATTGCTCTATATTTTGAAACAGAAAATTGTGTAGCCAGTGATTGTACTAAACAATAGAAAACCCTACAAATGAATATTAAACCCATAGTTCAATTTTAAGAGATTTATTACTTTAAATCATCATATTAATAGACCAATAAAAAAAATCTTATGATCATCTCCATAGACGCTAAAAAATCATTTAGTAAAACTCAACATTTATTTCTGATTAAAAGGAAAACTCCTGATAAAATAGGAATAGATGGTGAAGGGGAAACATGTTTTGCTTTCTGCTAGTTCACTGCTGGTTACTAAGTCATTCTTATGTAATTCTTACTGAGACAGCCTTATGTAAGTCTAGAGGCATCCCTGGCATGTAGCCACTATTGTTTACCACCACTATAAAACCTCTGTGCCCCCACTGTGGGATGCAGAGATCTGCTTATTCCTGCTGCCACACAGGACGTGCCTCATATATAAGTCTTCCTAATAAATTCCTTTGCTGACACCCTGGAACTGCCCACTTCTTTCTTCAGTCTCTTGGCATCGTCCATTTTTGGAGGCAAGTTTCACATTACCAGTCCATGCCAGGACAATTGGTGAGCCAGCCAGGAAATCGAGGAAATATCAAGTGGGAGTGAGGCCTCTGTGGAGGAAATCCTGTGGTGGCCAGCACCATCCATGGTTTGGCCTGTATGCTTGATGCATGTGAACCTCCACAAGAGTATGTGTACACCCTGAAAACACCAAGCAGCATAGCCCAGTTGTGGGGAGACACGAGCCTTTATAAGTGTGGAAAGGAAGCTAGGAAAGCAGCAGAGGCTGTAGGGTGGCCATTGCTGTGGGCCATTCTGCTGGCCATTGACACCCAGCTAGCTGCTGAAGCACATATAAGAGCTTTGCAGGAAGAGTTATAGTTGGAAAGGAATGTACAGCAGTCATATGTGGCCATGACTAACATATTGAGCAGCCACGTCCGTGAACAGGATGAACAACTAGAAACGCTCGCCTACAGGTTCATAAAGATGGGGTGAGGGAGAAAGTGCCAAAGGCAAAGATTAGGACAGTGTTGATGAAAGATGACTGGGATGAATGCTTGAGGGAGCGAGTCTGGTAGCAACTCATGTGGAGGTGATAGTAGAGAACCTGGCTTTGCAGAGTGGCCCCTCTGGGCATGGCCACTCATTACCCATATAATGAAAGCTACCTGTGAACCTGATGACCACAGGCAAGAAATCTCGCCCACCAGTTCAATGACAATTCAGAATACACCCCCGCTGACTGAGTTGATTGCGTGAGAAATTCCAACAGAAAGGAAAAGAAATCATTGCAGCTTGGTTATTATGTCTGTGGGGTATCAGGGGAGATGGTGTCTCTTTAAATAGAACCAAGGCAGAAAAAATGAACAGTATAACCACCCATCCTACCCTCTGGCAGTGTTTACATGCAGCTCAGAACACAGAGGGCATATATGCCCTCATGGATGGATCATCTTTTACAGTAGAAAAGTGTGGCCAAACGAGGGGAATCTTCCAGGTATCGTTGGGAAGTTGTCTTTCGTAGAAGAGTTACAGCAACTAATATGGTAGGTAGATATGCGCCATGCCATTTATGCCGAGCACTTCCGGGGACCAGACAATGAACCCTTTACTGCAGGACTGAAAGCAAAAATCCTACAGGTGGCCCCGTCCTCCCGGTACAGCACACTATAGGCTATAGTTAGTCCCTTAGTGGGCCAGAGGTCTACCAGGTGGGACAAGCCATAGCTGACTTGGGTGCAACTGGGAGGGCTAGAGAGGAAGTGTGACCTATAGAAAGAAAAGAAAGGCTGAAAACACTGTAAGATAACTGTCTAAAGCCCCCTTGAAAGTAACCCAAAAGCCGATGGGGGTGGACTTAGTGGCTTCCAAGATGGCAGTATAAAAGAAAGATAACCAAATGCAAGAATCTGAAGTTGGAGCAACAATACTGCCCTCTGGGTTTCACTGCCCCCTGCGGGGACGTGCCCCTTGCCACTGGGTGGACCTTGTCAATCCCTAAAGACTAGGGGTGGGGCCAAGGTCACCTGCAGTCAGGTCCCTGCAGGGGGGCCTAAGGCCCCATGTAGAAGTCACAATACATTGGTCAAGAACAAACAAGAGGCAGATACTAGCTCTAGTTGATACAGGGGCAGAATGTACCCTTATCTTTGGAAAACCTGAATGATTTCAAAGACCCCCCCCTTGGCAATTGATGAGTACAATGGAAAGTCTATCCGTGTACATCAGGTACTCCTGACCCTACAGATAGGAATACTCCCCCTAAACCATATCAAGTTTATATTTCCCTAGTACTGGACTACACTCTAGGGATGGATGTCCTCATGGAACACTTTGGCTATGTCTATGAGAAAATTCCTACTGCCAATGAGGGTGATAAAAGTGGTCTTGAGGAATAAAGCAGCATGGGAACCAGTGAGCCTTCCCCCACCGCAAAGACTGGTAGACGTCAGGCAATATAAGTTGCTCAGAGGACATAAGGAAATCAGTGAAACCGTTTTGAAATTGAAAAGCGTAAGTATCCTCCAGGAAGCCCACAGTGATTTAATAGCCTTGTGTGGCCTGTGAAGGAACCAGATGGGTCCTGGTGTATGACCATGGACTATAGGGAACTTAACAAGGTCCCTCCTTGCAGTGTGATTAATTACTTTTGTGTGTGGCCTTTCTAGCCATGGTCTTGTGACTCCCACCCAGGTGATTGGGTGGGGCTGTGCAAATAAAATAAATGTGGCCCGCCAAGGTTTTGGTCAGTTTTACCTTAAAAGAGAGCTAATTCCAGAGCAGAGAGGAGAGCCCGCCACCACCAAAGAAGGAGAAACCCGCAGCAGAGACTCACAGGAGGCAGCGCAGTAGGCTTACTGGCCCATGGAGCAAGAAAGCTGAGTGCCTTTGGTCAGAGACTGAGGGCCAGAGGGAGGTCTACCCACGAATTTGGGACTTGTCAGCCTCCACAACCGTGTGAGCCATTTCCTTTATATGGTTTGTGAGTTCTGTGAGACACTGCAGTGAATTAGGGAACCCAAAGACAGGAGGGAGAGTATTGAGGTGAGAGGGAGTAGTTGATGTTAGAGATGGAGTGGTACAGAAGCTTGGAAAAGTTAGGCATGTGGGACATCTTTGACCTCTGTCTCATAGGAACCAGCTTTGTGCTGATCCTTATAAAAGAAATTATTTGTTTACTCTTATACTTGCTGCAGTCCCAAACATAACTTCCTTGTTGGAAACTCTTGGTAGAGGCCTGGGCATGTGTCATGCTGTATTAGACCTGGCCAAATGCATTCTTTAGCATTCCTCTAGCCCTGTCCACTCAGGACCAGTTTGCCTTTACCTGGGAGGGACAGCAATGGATGTTCCATGTGCTACCCCAGAGATATCTACATAGTCCTACTATTTGCTATGGTATGGTTGCTAGGGATCTGATTCTTTTCCCCTTTCTCAGTACTGTCCATTGGTTTCATCACATTGATGACATCATGTTAACTGCTGAAGATGTTTCTCTGCTACAGGAGTGTCTAGATACCCTAATCATTCACCTACAGGGGAGAGGAGGTGATCATGAATCCCCAAAAGGTCAGGGGCTGGGAATGTCAGTAAAATTCCTAGAAATTGTCTGGTAAGATAAGACCCATGTGTTACCTGAAGCCGTAATTGATAAAATATAAGCTTACCCCACCCCTAGGATGCCAAAAGAAGTACAGGCCTTTGGAGAGTATTTTTCCCCTACTTGGCCCAGTGCTTGAGATCACTCTATTGACTGGTTTAAAAAAGGGTGCTTCTTGGGATTGGGGTAATGAACAGCAGCAAGCTGTTGAAAAGGCAAAGGTGTTTTTTGCACAAGTGAAAGAGTTAAGTACAATATGGGAAGGATTAGCCTTCCAGTTAGACATACGCAGCACCGAGGATGGCTTTGGCTGGGCTTTGTGGCAAGATCAGGATGAAACTAAAGTCCCCCCTAGGTTTTTGGTCCCAGTGATAGAGAGGAGTAGAAAACCAATGCAGTCCCATGGATAAACAATTGTTAGCAGCCTATAATGCTCTCCACCAGGTAGAGCCATTAACAGGGGTGAGAGCTGTAACCCTTCACACAGCTTTGTCCATAAATGGGTGGGTCAGTGGCCTGTTTTCCAAGCCATCATTAGCTATTGCCCAGACAGCTATGCTGACCAAATAACATGCATACCTGCAACAGCAGAGTGCCCTTTCCACCAGTCCATTGTCCCAAGGGTTACAGGCTGTGCTTGGTCTAGTGACATATCATGATGACTTCCCAGCACAGGCTAGCAGACCACTGTAACCACCTCTCCTTCTTCTAAGAGAGGGTAAGGCCCGTTGCCAGCAGATGCCTGGTACACAGATGGCTCTAGCTGAGGTACGCCACTACTGTGGATGGTGTGGCTGTGCATGTCTCCACTGATACCATTTGGTTTAAAAGTGGTTCAGGGTAAAACAATTAATAAGCTGAATTAAGGGCTGTGTAGATGGTCATCACCCACAAACTCTGGCCCTTAACCCTGTGCACAGACAGTTGGGCGGTAGCTTGTGGGTTAACTATGTGGATAGGCCAATGGCATAAAAAACAGTGGACAATAATGGGTGAAGTCCTGGGAGGAAAAGCCTTGCGGCAGAACATCTGCAATCTCCTCCAAACCTCAGTTGCTAACCTGTCTTTCATGTAGCCCATTCACCTCTTTCCCTGCTGGGAAACCAAGAAACAGATGCTATAGCACAAGTCAGAACGGTGCATCCCAAAGGGGAAGCACGGGAAAAGAGGACACCGTAGGGCCGGTGTTGGTTAGAAAACAGCTAAATAGGCAGGCATAGCAGTGAAATATAGTGATTTAGTGGCTGCTGTACAAAATTGCACTGTGTGTTCATGCCAACACCAAAGGTGTCTGCCCCACAAACCTGGAAAGACACATAAGGGAACACAGCCAGTGATGGACTGGCTCCTACCTCCCAGCAAAATAGCGAAATGCACTCTCATTTGTGTGGAAACTGTTACTGGCTTGAAACATGCATTCCTGTATAAACAAGCAAATCAGGTTGTATCATGGATTGAATTGTATCCCCCAAAAATATTGTATCAATTTGGCTAGGCCATGATACCCCGTATTGTGTAATTGTCGGCCATTTTGTCATCTGATGTGATTTTCCTATGTAGTATAAATCCTATCTCTATGATGTTAATGAGATGGGATTAGTGCCTGTTACATTAATGAGGCAGGACTCAATCTACAAGATTAGATTGTGTCTTAAACTAATCTCTTTTGAGATATAAAAGAGGGAGGTGAGCAGAAAGACAGGGGGACCACATACCACCAAGAAAGGAGTGCCAGGAGCAGGGTGTGTCCTTTGGACCTGGGGTTCCTGCTTGGAGAAGCTCTCAGACCAAGGGAAGATTGATGACAAGGACCTTCACCCAGAGCCGACGGAGACAGAAAGACTTCCCCTGGAGCTGGTGCCCTGAATTGGAACTTCTAGCCTAGTAGACTGTGAGACAATAAACTTCTGTTTGTTAAAGCCATCCACTTGTGGTATTTCTGTTAGAGTAGTACTAGATAACTAAGACAGACTACTACAATAAAAGGATTACAAGAATTGAGTGTTATGTACGGAATACCCCGAAGGATTGATAGTGACTAGAGTACACACTTTACAGGTCAGGATGTGCGCAAGTGGGCAGCTGAGAACGAGGTACAATGGCATTACCACCTGCCCTACTACCCCCAGGCCACAGGCCTGGTGGAAAGGAAAAACAGTGTTCTAAAATAACAAATATGAACCTTTCAGGCAAGGCTTCCCTGACGGGGTGCTGTCTGACACTTTAAAGTTGATAAATTTGGCTCCCACTGGGGCTTTAGCCCCGTATGCCAGACTAATAGCCTGGAGTGACCCTCCAACAACGATACAGATGATGTCACTGACTCCAGAAGTGTATCCATCAAGATTGTTACAGGAGAAAAATGGCATGGTCCTTTGAACACCTCAGGACCTGGTGCTGGGAAGTAAAACCATGTATTGGCATTTGTCATGGTTTACCCCACCGGGTTGGATTGGTTACTTCATCCTTCTGGAGTCAGAGGAGCTAATTAGGCTAATGTGGGAGCCCACCATCCTACTGCGTGTAGGACCTCGACAGTCACACTTTACATGGAAAAGTATGACAGCTATATCACAAGGGATGGAAGTGGATCTCCTTTTCTGGCATACAGCAGAACTTGTGACTTTACTTATAACCCCTCAAGTGACCTCCCCAGGGCAGCACATATGGTACACTCAGCCAAGAAAAATACCTAAAGTAGCCGCTGTTCTTACCACCCAAGGGGAAGCCTTTAGTGTGATCCTAATAGAAGGGAAATATTTACCCCTCTTGGTACCTACTAAACGCCTGTCTTTCTGGCGGTAGATATTGCCTACTCTGCTTTCTTCCCTTCAGGGCTGCCAACATCTTCCTAGAGTGGGCTCACAGCTTAGCTGTAGTCCATAACAAAAACAGCTGCTAAGTCTGTGGACAACTTCCGTTTTCAAGTGCTGAAGGCATGCTTTGTAGCGTAGATCCCCTGACTGGAACCTACTGAGCAGCTGTGTGAGACATGGGGTGGGGGTGGAGGTATTAAAACCTCTTTAACTAATTGGGGTATGTGATGGTTAAGATTGTGTGTCAACTTGGCTGGGCCATGATTCTCAATGTTTTGGCAGTCATGTGATGTTGTGGTCACTTCCTGTTGAGATTTGGTATGTGATCACCCCCATGATGGGATCTGCTGTGAGTAGCCAATCAGTTGAAGAGGAGTTTCCTTGGGTGTGTGGCCTGCATCAACTGTGGGTGAATGTTCTGGCAGGGCTCGGGGTTTTTTTGTTGTTGTTGTTCTGGACCCTGCAACTGTTCGTCTGACCTCTGGTTCTTGGGGCTTGAGCTAGCAGCTTACCTGTGGTCTTGCATGCCAGTCTTGGGATTTTTCAGTCTTCACAGCCTGTGAGCAAGAGCCCTGCTCTCTGACCTGCCGGTCTTGGGTTTGTCAGCTCCTCTGGCTACGTGAATCAGGAGCCTCTTTCCTGACTCACAGACTTTGGATGTTACAGCCTCTACAATCATTTGAGCCATTTCCTTGTTATAAATTTCTCTCTAAATATATATATTTATACACTTCATTGGTTTTGCTTCTCTAGAGAACCCAGCCTAAGACACCAGTATTTCAAATACCAACATGGTCACCTATGGTGGACACGTTTCAGTGGAGCTTCCAGACTAAGACAGACTAGGAAGAAAGGCCTAGCAATCTACTTCTGAAAATCAGCCAATAAAAGCTTTATGGATCACAACAGAATATTATCAGACATAGTGCTGGAAGATAAGCCCCCTAGGTGGAAGGCTACACAATAGCCACAACAATGGACTTAAACATACCAACAATCATGAAGATGGCACTGGACATCTGGGAAAAATTATTTCAAACGAAAGATTTGTTCTAACCTGTTTAATTAGCTCCCCAGGTCAAAAGTGACTTGCAATCCAATTCTAACTCTTAAAACCTGTTTTTAAGGCAGATTTACTGGCCTAGTCCTTCTCTAACAATAACATTAAACAGTAAGTTAAACATAACCACAGCACCAAGACCTATCACGAGAACTCTGCTGTAGGTATTGCATGTAGTATTTGTTGCATTGTGTGCACTTATCTTTTTGGAAAGGACATCCACCAATGTTACCTTGGCTTATTTAAAAGCCACAGTTTCTCAGCTGCATCTTTTTTTCAAGTGAGAAAGACAAAGATATTTATTGTTAGGCTAGTATTTAAAAAAAAAAAAAACTAAAACATTTGCCATCGAGTCTATTCTGACTCACAGTGACCCTGTAAGACAGTGTAGAACTGCACCATAGGGTTTACAAGGCTCTAAATCTTTATGGAAGCAGCCTGTCATATCTTTCTCCTGCGGAGCAGGTGGTAGATTCGAAGTGTCAACCTTTTAGTTAGCAGCCAAGTGCTTAACCACTGCGTCACCAAGGCTCCTTTGGCTAGTATTAAGGAGCCTTTTATAGGCCTAACAAGTGTCTTCCAGAAAAGCAAGACGAAAGGAAAACAACAGGGAAAACTATCTGCAAGATATGTGATAATGAGCTAATTTATTTATTACTTGAAGAGCTCTTATGGTCTATAAGAAAAAGAACGATGACCCTAGAGGAGAGTGGACAAAAGTTACAATGTAGGCAGTTTGCGAAAACAGAATTACAAGACTCATAAATATATGAAAATATGCTAAAGATTACTCCTAAAGAAATGCAAATAAAAGCAAAAATGAAGTGCCAATTTTCCTCTCTTAGGTTGGTAAAGATCAAAAGGTTTGAAAGCACAATATTGGTGAGGATGTAGGTGAGAGTATAAATTGGTGCATCTTCTTTGGAATGCAATGTCGCAGTATCAAAATTTAAAAACACAGAGCTTAAATGTGACATTCTTACACTTTCTCTGGCCACCCTATCAAAAAACATCTCCTCATTACTGTCTCTGGCCCCTGGTTTTCTTCATAGCATGTTGCAATTTGTAATTATTTGTCTATTAACTTTTTTTTAGTCTATCTTCTCCAGTAGAATGTAAAGTTCTATGATGGCAAAGATTAAGCCTAACTTGTGTCTTAGTCTATCTCCAGTACTTGCCATGGTTCCTAGCACATAGAAAGCACCTAATAAGTATTTACAAAATATTTTCATTTTGATCCATTAATTCCAACTTCTAAGTGGCCATTTCTAGATGACCCAATGAATTCTTTTTGACCTGATAATTCTACTTCTAAATGAATCTGCTCCAGATACTGTCTTAATCAGGGTTCTCTAGAGAAGTAGAATAGTGAGATACATAGATACAGAGATTGATTTACTTCATGGAATTGGCTGAAATTGTAGGAAGGCTGAAAAATCCCAAATTCATAGGTCAGATAACAAGTTGGAGACTCCTGCAGGCTTGTGCCCCAAAATCCATAGGTCAAGATGAGAAGATTGAAGAATAAAAAGTATTCTGGTAAAATGTCTATTTACAGTCTGGAGAGAGAACATACCCTAGGCAAACTCCTTTTTTTCCTCATAAGGCCTTCAACTGATTGAGGCTCACCCACATTATGGAAGGTAATCTGCTTTACTTGATTCAATCATATGTAACAGTAACAGCAACTAGTGTTTTACCAAACAACTAGGCACCATAGCCTAGCCAAGTGGACACATAAAATTAACCATCACAGATACACTTTCACACATCCACAAAGATATTCACTATACTACTGTGTAATAGCAAAATATAAGAAACACTTTAAACATCAAACATGGTCCTTCCATACAATAGAATAGTATAAAGCCATTAAAAAGAATGAGGTATTGTTAAGTGAAAAAAATCAAGGGGAAAAACCCATGTGTATACTATGGATGGTTTGTTTCTAAAAAGGGAAGTACATGTACGTTACAGTGTAGCTTTCAAGAGTGTCCTCCACACGTCTTCGGGGTAAAAATCTCAAGCCAGTGTGGTCCAGTGTCAAACAAGTACACATGCTGGGGTGAAGGTGCCATTTCACATCACACTGCCCTGCTAGGTTCTAGAACCTCATCCACTCACCTTCAGCTTTATAGTACTTACCAGGACCCTGAGCCTTTGAAAAGGGTTACCCAAATGAAATAGTTTGGTTAGTATTGAACTAAAGTCTAAGGGTTCAGACCAGATGTCACTGGATTCAGTAAAGGCCTCATCATACACCATGAATGGAGCTCACTCACTCTAAGGCCTTCTCTAGCACTAGTGCTAGTCAGTAAACTCTCTGGCCTCAATGCTAACTCTCTTGTGAATGTAGTCCCTCTTGATCTGGTCCCTTTTCCATGGGATCTACCAAATGCCTCTTCCTTTACACCTTATTTTCTCTTTCACCTCCTAACCCAGATGACCCTAATCTACTCTTCAGAAGAGTCATCAGCCTGGATCTTCATCTTTTCTCTTTTACGTTTGTTTTTATGGATAAACCCTATGACCTCTTCAATCAGGATTTTGTTTCTAGTAGTCAAAACCAAGCTTTTCTTTAAGAAATTTTCAGCTTTCAGCACATGTACTTTTATGTTTTTTGAAAAACTAATTTAAAACTGTAGCAGACATTTGTTGGAACCTGCCCCCTTTCCCAACATTACCATGATTTTCATTCAGGCATTCACTCTTCCCCCCTTGTAGCCCATAAGTTGACCACACCTACTACTCCAGCGGTAGGCTGTTCTATTTCCCTGGCAATATGCACCTGTTTTCAGGGTTGGCATGTGACCTAAGCTACTCCAATTAGGGTGAATCTAAAGATTCTTGCTTGGAATGCTAAAATAGAAATGATCTTTCTTTCTTTAGAGGTGAACCAGGAAATAAATATCCAAACTCACTAGCTTTGGCAGGCATTTTGCTATATAAGGGAAACTAGTCTGAGGAGGAAGCCGACCCATGGAAGAGGAAGGTAGAGAAAGAAGCCAAAGTCCTATTAAAGCTATGCAGGAAACTTGTTCTCCGGCTGGACTTTTTGGTCATATAAGCCAGTACACTTCTCATATTTTTTCACCCAGTCTGTTAACTACAACCAGAAGTGTACAGTCAATTAACTCCTTTGTACTCTTTGGAGTCCTTAAGGAGCCCCGGGGGTGCAGTGGTTAAGCACTTGGCTGCTAACTGAAAAGGAAAGGCCGGTGGTTTGAACCCACCAACTGCTCTGTGGGAGAAAAATGTGGCAGATGGCTTTGTAAAGATTACAGTCTTGGAACCCTACGTGGCAGTTCTGCTCGATCCTACTGGGTCGCTATGAATTGGAATTGACTTGACGGGACGGCAATGGGTTTTGTTTTGTTTTGGGGGGGCAGATGAATGGCTCCATGAGGCAAGAGAGCCCTCAAAGAGAGGAAAGTCAGCGCAACAGGGAAAAAACTTCAGTTTATTAGCTCCAACCTTTACCCTGCAACAAAAATGCTTATATACACACAGAACTTATGTACAGATAGAATACATTAAATAAAGATTTCTCTGGGGAGACAGATCACTAACCGGGGTGACTCACTTTTTACTGAATCTCCTCCTGTAGTTTGGATTTTTTAAACTACGTACATATATTACTTTTTTAAGTTAAAAATAACAAAAAAATAAATTGCCAAAGGGCAGTTTCTCAAAAAGCAGCTTTTTCTTGAGGAGCTTACTAATATAGTAGTTACAGTAGCAATATAAAGCCTTTTAATACTATTTTGGTCATATAAAAGATTTGTTATTGTTGTTAAAAGTTCTGCTATACAATCCAAAGTCCTTATTTGTCATCTTTCCCTTTTGTCTTTCAGCACACAATCTCTCGGAAACTGGCTAGAACCTCATTCTCTTTCGTCTCTCTTCTTGGTTAACGGATGCAAGTGCTCTCTTCTCATCAGCACTGTAGATTTGGTTCTCTTTCCGCAGTCGTACAGCCTCCATTCTGCGATGCCTGCTACCACTCATGACATAAACTGAACATTTAAATGAAGCGATCTCTTCACTTGTCAGCCCAGTTTCACCTCTTCGTGGGATACGCTGTCCAGCTTTTACATACTCAGCCATAGCTGCACCTTCACCTGGCAGCAGAACATGGCCATAGTTCAAAGGTTTCTCATCTTGAGAGGAGTGTATTACAGGTGCTTCTGGGCCTATTAAACCCATGGTAACTGCAATCTTTGACTGCCCAATCCACGTATCTTCTGGCAACTCCCCTTCTGGATCCTTACAGGGGTTGCGTCACTAGATTCTTTTTTAGTCTTCTTTTTCTTAGTTTTTTTTTTTTTTTTTTGACTGTGTTTTTTTTTTTTCTTCTCCTTCGTCTTGACCTTTCTAGCTCTCTTTTTATCATCACCAAAGCTCGAGTGTCAGAGTCTGAATTGCTGTCATTATTATCAGAATACTTCCTATGTTTTCTTTTGAACGGCTTTTTCTTTTCTTCTTGTTTTTTGAACGACTGGCTTTCTTTTTCTTTTTCTCCGCTAGAATCTAAACTGCTGCTCTTCTGAGTCTTTGCTTCATCCTCAACTGGAGTGTGTTCAACAGAATGCGGCTCAGGACATTTTGGAGATAGCCCCCATACCTCAGGTGCTCCCAACTCCTCAATCCCCTCTCTTTCAGCCTCCTCTGCCAATGGCTCCTTCACCTCTTCGTAGTCTTCAGCCCCCTGCCAGTCACCAGCATAGTGGTGATGATGATCGTAGCGGTATCCACCATAATAGATGAAAAGAATGAGAAAGCGTGGTTGCGGAGCCCGGGGGGTCGCTCTCGGGACCCAGAGAGTCTAAGGGTGTAAGCAGCGCCAACGTCCGACCCACCCCACGGAAGTCTGAGGCTCTCACGGCCGCGGGACTGAGACGGGGAGCGGCTGCCCGGAGGGGAGTGTCTGGCCTGCGCGGATGGCAGGCTCCCCGACGAGGTTCGTCTCCGTCTCTGAAAGGCCGGGGAGTCCGCAAGGTAGCGGGACCGGGGCACGGGCGCCATCAACCGCGATTTCACAGGTGACCAAATTGACAAGACGATACTGTTACTGAGACCTACGCGAGCAGACCATTTCTACCCACGCAACCGCACTAGAAACCGGCCAGCGCCCGGCTTCCGCTTCCGGCCCGTTGCTAGGCGAGGCTCAGAACCCCCCCCCCCGCCCCTCCGCAACACACACACAGCGCGTGGAGCGTGCGGAGGCGGCCTTGGCTGAGGCTGGGTGGAGGCTTTGCGTCTCGGGTGAATTGAGACGTCCGCGGGCCTGTTTGCAGGCCTTAATGTTCCCCAACCCTTACGTTCCCCGTAGGGACCTAAAAAAAGGAAGTCGGGAAGTCCCGATGGGTCTCTCCACTGTTAAAACCTTTATATTGTTTCTAACTCCTGGCTCCTCCTATTCTTACTTTCCCTTAACTCTACCTGCCCTCTTTATTTTCACCTCTTGCATTAAGTTCCCACGCTTCTCATATTTTTCCCCACTTAAAAAGGAACTTGGCGGAAATACGTTTATTAGTAACTTTCTAACCCTACTTGTCTCTATTGGAAGCAGGAAGCAGTAACCAGAACTTCTTTTGGAATCCAAGTTTGAGGCCATTCTCTGAGCCAGTTGAGGGCCAGAGTTATGATTTTAATTCTTACATACACAAACTTTTCATCCGTGAAACAAAGGGAAGTATCTAACTTAATTGTCTAGATTTCTCCCTATACAGGTGCATTTTCTCAGAAACTTTGTTAAGTTTGAAACCACTTTTCTGCACACTTTAGATCTCACTCTTTATGAAATGGTTAACATTTTATGCAAGACCATTTCTCCCTGCCCTTAAAATGTACATAGGCAGTACATTTATTCTGTTCTCTGGTTAAGTTAACCTGCTCAGTTCGTTGATAGACATGAAAAGTCACAGAAAAGCTAGGTCACAACTTAGGAATGGTACTCTTCTAATGCTAGGACTCTAAATCAATAAAATGGATAAATTACATTTAACAGGACTAAATGAGATAACTTGATCTAACTAGAATTTTAATATTGAAGGAAATAAGGACTGTCACGGTGCCATGCCACAAACTATGGTGATTTAAGAACTAGCAAACAAAAATGAGTATTATAGATGAGAAGCTCCTTGTATAGTGAAAGTATCACCATAGATAAGGTACATACTATAGATTCTCTGTAGGTAAAAATTTCATACTTTATGTAAAAAAAAATTTCGAGTTATAAACTACTTGGTAGACCTTCAGTGACAGGTGAGTGGTGGCTGAACCCGAGTCTCCAGCATGGAAGGTGAGAATTCTACCACTGAACTACCAACGTTTCCTTAATTGGACCTAAGCATTGCCAAATACTTTGTTTCAACAAACAGATGCAATGCTGGAAGTGCTCACTCGTCTATGCCAAGAAATTTGGAAGATAGCTACCTGGCCAATCGACTGGAAGAGATCCATATGCATGCCCATTCCAAAGAAACGTGATCCAATGGAATGCGGAAATTATCCAACAATATCATTAATATTACATGTAAATAAAATTTTGTTGAAGATAATTAAAAAATGGTTGCAGCATTACATCGATGGGGAACTTCCAGAAATTCAAGCCAGATTGAGATGAGGACGTGGAACAAGGGATATCATTGTTGATGTCAGGTGGATCTTGGCTGAAAGCAGAGACTACCAGAAAGTTGTTTACCTGTGTTTTACTGACGACACAAAGGCATTCAACTGTGTGGATCATAACAAATTATAGATAACATTTCGAAGAATGGTTATTCCAGAACACTTGATTGTGTTCATGCAGAACCTGTACCTAGACCAAGAGGCAATTGTTTGAACAGACCAAGGGGATACTGCGTGGTTTAAAATCAGGAAAGGTGTGTGTCAGTGTTGTATCCTTTATCATACTTAGTCAATCTCTATACTGAACAAATAATATGAGAAGCTGGACTGTATGAAGAAGAATAGGGTATCAAGATTGGAGGAAGACTCATTAACAACCTTCGTTATGCAGATGACACAACCTTGCTCACTGAAAGTGAAGAGGACTTGAAGCACTTACTGAAGATCAAAGACGACAGCCTTCAGTGTGGATTACACCTCAACATAAAGAAAACAAAATCCTCACAACTGGACCAATAAGCAACATCATGATAAACGGAGAAAAGATCGAAGTTGTCAAGGATTTCATTTTACTTGGATACACAATCAACGCCCACGGAAGCAGTGGTCAAGAAATCAAACAAAATATTGAATTGGGCAAATCTGCTGCAAAAGACCTCTTTTAAGTTAAAAAGCAAAGATGTCACTTTGAGGACTAAGGTGCCCCTGACTCAAGCCATGGTATATTCAGTCGCCTCATATGCACGCAAAAGCTGGACAATGAGTAAGGAAGACCAATGAAGAACTGACGCCTTTGAATTATGGCGTTGGTGAAGAATATTGACTATACCACAAACTGCCAGAAGAATGAACAAATCTGTCGTGGAAGAAGTACAGCCAGAATGATTCTTGAAAGCGAGAATGGCAAGACTTCGTCTTATGTATTTTAGATATGTTACTAGGAGGGACCAGTCCCTGGAGAAGGACATCATGCTTGATGAGGTAGAAGGTCAGCAAAAAAGAGGAAGATGCTCAACAAGATGGATTGACACAGTGGCTGCAACAATGGGCCTAAGCATAACAGCGATTGTAAGGATGGTGCAGAACAGGGCAATGTTTCATTCTGTTGTTCATAGTGTCACTGTGAGTTGGAACCCACTCGACAGCACCTAACAACAACAACACCACTGCCAAATTGCTCTCACTAGCAGTGCACAAGGATCCCTGTATTTCTACATCCACGCTAACACTGTATTATCCAGCTTTCTAATTGTTGCCAGTCTAACCAATTTAAAGTGATAACTCTTGTTTTTAAATGTACGTTTCTCTAAGTACATCGATTGCTAAAGCCAGGACTAGGAACTGCTTGAAATACTTAAAACCACCAGCTAGACTCACACAGAGGCAGGCTAAAACAAAACACCAAAAATTGCTGGAGGGGAAGAAAAAAAAAGAACCTGAGAGCCATCTGCTTGTCTTTCCCTTCTGCTTGGGTTGGGGAAGCTCCTGCTCAGTCAAGCAGCTCACCGTTACCAAACAGTCTGTGGCCCAGGCTATTTATTTATTTAAAAATAAACTCTAGAAAACGAAAGCAAAAAAAATAAGTATTGTAGACATTTTTTTTTTTCTATTCCTATAAGCCCATCATTTTCACCTTTTGCACCACTGCTTTTTCTATTAGGTCACACACACACACACACACACACACACACACACACACACACACACACACAAAACCCTTTGCTGTCAAGTCAGTTCTAAGTCATAGCTACCCTATAGGACAGAGTAGAACTGTCCCATAGGGTTTCCAAAGCTGAAATCTTTACAGAGGCAGACTGCCTCAACTTTCTCTGGAGGAGCAGCTGGTCAGTTCGAACTGCTGAACTTTCAGTTAGCAGCAGAGCATTTAACTAACAGTGTTACCAGAGGTCCTTTTCTAATAGATCAGGGGTTCAGAAAACTACTGACTACAGACCAAAACTTGCTCACCATCTTTTTTTTAAATTTTTTTTATTGTACTTCAGGTGAAGGTTTATAGAACAAATAGTTTCTCATGAAACAGTAGTACACATATTGTTTTATGACATTGGTTAACAACCCCATGACATGTCAACCCTCTGCCTTCTCGACCTTTTTTCTTTTTTGGTGAAAAGATACATAGCCAAAAATACACCATGTCAAAAATTTCTACATGGACAGTTCAGTAACATCGACTACGCTCTTCCAGTTGTGCTGCTATTCTCACCTGAGGGTTTACAGAAGAAAATATTTTCTCAAAAAACAGGTAGTATACCTGTTGCCCTATGACAATGGTTAACAACCTCACAACACATCAACACTATCCTTACTCAACCTTGCGTTTCCTATCACCAGCTTTCCTGTCCCCTTCAGCCTTCTAGCCCTTGTCCCTGGGCTGCTGTGCCTCATTAGTCCCATTTGGTTTTATGGGGCTGTCCACTCCCCAGCTGAACGGTGAACCTCAGAAGTGACTTCACCACTGAGCTAAAAGGGTGTCTGGGGGCCATACTCTCGGGGTTTCTCCAGTCTCCTTTAGGCCAGTAAATCTGGTCTTTTTTTGTGTGTGAGTCAGAATTTTGTTCTACATCCTTCTCCAGCTCTGTCCAGAATCCTCTGTTGTGATTCCGGTCAGAGCAGTCAGTGGTGGTAGCCGGGCACCATCTAGCTGTACTGGACTCAGTCTGGTGTAGGTCTTGGTAGCTGTGGTCCATTAGTCCTTTGGACTAATCTTTTCCTTGTATCCTGTTCTCTTCATTCTCCCTTGCTCCTGAAGGGATGAGACCAGTGGAGTATCTTAGATGGCTGCTCACAGGCTTTTAAGACCCCAGACACTACTCACCAAGGTAGAATGTAGAACATAGTCTTTATAAACTGTGTTATGCCAATTGAGCTGGATGTTCCCCAAGACCATTCACCATCTGTTTTTGTATTGCCTGAGTGAAGAATGGTTCTTACCTTTTTTTTATGGTTGGGGGAAGAAAAATCAAAAGAATATTTTGCGACATGAAAACTATATGAAATTCAAATTTCAGTGTCCATAAATAAAGTTTATTTATTTATTTATTTACTCCTGATAAGAGGTGGATTTTGTTTGGTGGTAGTAAGACCCTGATATTGGACTCGGGTATTGAACTTGGAATATTGTATCAAAAGCCAAATCTCTAACCAGACATCCTTTAATGAATTGCTGTATTTTTAATTAATGCAGGACTTCTATCACTCAATTATTTCTATCACTCCAACTGCTTTGCAAAATAAAACACTCTTATAAGGTATGTATTCACATCCTAACGTAGTAAAATAAGTAATGCATGAGAAGAGCTTAGCAGAGTGCATAAAATGCATGTTCTATAAATTCAAGCTATTATTATTGTATTATAATACATTATGTACTGTGTTCTATAAATGTGAGCTATTATTATTGCACTATTATAAATTATATGTCTTCTGTTGATTTATTCTACAAACTGATCATGTTTGTATTCTCCAGCCAGTACTAAGGTGAATGAACACAGAATATACTGTGTCAAAAAGGTGAGGCTTTTGTGTGCATGCTTTCCTCCAAAAGGGATATTGAAGGGCTGTTCCTCAGTGATTTTTTTTTTAATTGACTAAGGTCTGAGCTTTGACTAAAAATCTTCTGACACTTATCAGTTTTTTATTTTTTCTCCACAGACCTTGAAAGCTGTTCAAAACCATCTCTCCGGTTTCAGATATCACTGTATCTTAAGAAATACTCTACTTTGTAGCAAGCACCTCATTTTCAATTCAAGCCATGTTTTCAAAATTGCTATGGAAAATTACAAGCATATATAAATGTAGAAAGACTATTATAATGAACCCCCATATGCCTCTCACCCAGCTTCAACAATTATCATCTTCGTGGCATTTTCTTTCTTTCTGAGGATTTTAAAACAAATCCCAGACATTGTATCAGTTCACCCACAAATACAAGTACTTCAGTATGAATTTCTAACAAATAAGGACTTTTTCTTTAAATACTATACTATCATTATCACACTCAACAAAATTGAGAGAAATTCCTTAATATCATTATGTTCAAGTTTTCCCAGTCATCTCAAATACGTCTTACAGTTGCTTCTTCCAATCAGTTTTTCCATTGCATTTCATTGATATGTCTATTCAGTCTCTTTCCATCTAGGACAGTCCCCTTTTGCCCACTCTTTTTAAAAATGCCTTTATTGGTTGAA
Organism: Dugong dugon; assembly: GCA_030035585.1. NCBI lineage: Eukaryota > Metazoa > Chordata > Mammalia > Sirenia > Dugongidae > Dugong > Dugong dugon. Next base: position 38,565,819 of record CM057464.1, on the reverse strand, counting down.
GAACCTGGGTCTTCTGTCCTGTCCTGTCTCACATTGTGGATTTGACCGAGTGCTGCGTTTCAGTAGCATTTAGCTCATTAGTTTCCAAAATTAGCTGCATGTTGGAATTACCTGGGAAATTTTAGAAGTTATTGATGCCTAAATCCCACCTCCTGAAATTCTGATTTAATCAATCTTGGTTGCAGACAAGGTATCTAGAGATTTTAAAAAGCTCCTCAGTGATTATAATGTGCAGCAAAGTTTAAAAACTGCTAATTTAACTTGCTCCTGTATCTCTCCTTTACACTGGTATTTGGATCTAGAGACTTAATTATATTCATGTTCACTTTATTTTGCCAAAAATACTTCATGGGCAGTGCCCTGTCTAGCCTGTGTCAGCTAACAGAAAATATTTTCTAGCGCTTTTCATTTGTAATGTCTAATGGGGCCTTTCCTTTTCCTAAATTGTCTCCTTTACATGATCTTTATCTGCGTAAGGACAGATTGAAGAATAAAAGCTCAGGAAGGTATCTACGTGATATTTTGTTCTCTCATTGTTTGCCAACCTTGCATTTTCTAGCCCCTTCATTCCACTAGGTAGGAAGGTATCTTACTGCCATCTCAACCCACTCAAATAACTTTACAGTCAATTCTGGTTTAAAATCTAGTCCCATCTGGTTCAAAGGAATCTCAGGGCTTCCTTTCCTTTGAGGGTGGGCCACCTTACCATAGGCCAGGCATTTTCTAAGCACTTAACACAAAAAATTCAATTAATACACGCAACATCTCTGTTATTACTATCCCACTTATAGATGGGGAAAGGAGGCACAGAGAGGTTAAGTAACTTTCCAAGCTCATCCAGCTCAATAAAAACCAAACCCAATGCTGTCAAGTCGATTTTGACTCACAGTGACCCTGTAGGACAGAGTAGAACTGCCCCATAGGGTTTCCAAGACTGTAATCTTTTCGAAAGCAGACAATTGACCTTTCTGTTAGCAGCCAAGCACTGAAAACCACTGCACCACCAGGGCTCCTTGTCATCCAGCTAGTAGGTGGTAAAGCCAAGATTATGAACCCAGGTAGCCTGGCCTGAGAGTCTGTGCACATAACCACCATGCGAGACTGAGGAGCAGAGCTGGAAAGAAACAGAAAGGAGGAAAATAGAAGACAATGGAGTCCCTGAAGCCAGGGATGAGAGAGTTTCTGGAAGTGGACAGCACCGTCAGCCTGGTTGAGAGGTGACCATGGGAAGTGGTAACCAAGGGGAGCATCTCACGTTACTTCTGCAAGAGAGTCTCAGTGGCATTGGTGGTAGTTTGCTGCCTGCAATGTGTTGAAGGGTAAGTGGGAGGTGAGGACTAGAGTTGGGAACGAGAGGATTTTCCTTCAAGAAGTTTTGTCCTGAAGGGAAGGAAAGAGGATGGCAGCCTGAGAGGGGCAAGAACCAGGGGCAGCCGCCACTCTCTTCAGACAAGTGGCTGGTGCTGCTTCCTGTTTCTTTGATGTTTCTGAGACAGGCTAACGGTTCTTCTGCCCAGAGCTCAGAGGGCTCTGGGGAAAGAAGCCCGCTTTCCAGCTGAATTTTAGTGTCAGTTTTATTCCATCTATTTGGGTAAGCGTCACATCAGGGAGGATTGGGAGCCTCTCCAGCAGGTGCTCGGTGTTGAAAAGAGTCAGTCCTATTTTTTGTGATCCAGAGCCTGTCATCCTTTTATCTCCCTCGCGTAACTGCAGTCCCTGGACTGTAGGTAAGGACGTGTTTGCTAGAGGGTTAACGCGGAGAAAACCAACGAGAGGAGCCTCCTAGAGGGCCCAGGAAGTTGCATTGATTCCCACCAAAGCTTCCCGTGCCCTAACCCCAGCTTCATTTCTACGTCTGGGGGATTTTCACTCGCACCCCCAGGACATCCTTTGCAGTACCTATTTCAGCGTAGGGTGCAGAGTAGGCCTTTGTAAAATCACGAACTTTCAACAGAAATCTGTGCAGCTGTGCCCCAGGGTGCCACGGGCCCCTGGATACGCGAGAGGAGAGAGCTTGGAGTTTCACTAGTTAATAGCGATTTCCCACTGTTCAGGAATCTTCTTACAGAAATACAGCTCCCAGCTAGAGTGAGGCCCGTGTACTGCCTTGGCCCAGCATGGCAAGAGAATCGAGGCAACGCGCAGCCCTGGACGCCCAGTCTACAGAGGACCAGACGGGGCTCCTGACCGTGAAGGTGGAGAAGGAGGAGGCCTCTGCCTTTGCGGAGGAGGCCCGTTTGTCCTGCAGCCCGGCACCAGGCCCAGAGCGCTCCCGCCAGCGCTTCCGGAGCTTCCGCTACCCAGAGGCTGCAGGGCCCCGCGAGGCGCTGAGCCGGCTCCAGGAGCTCTGCAGGCAATGGCTGCGGCCCGAGATGCACAGCAAGGAGCAGATCCTGGAGCTGCTGGTGCTGGAGCAGTTCCTGACCATCCTGCCCGGGGCGCTGCAGAGCTGGGTGCAGGAGCAGCATCCAGAGAGCGGGGAGGAGGTGGTGGTTCTGTTGGAGTATTTGGAGAGGCAGCTGGATGAGCCGAGGCCACAGGTAGAGACAGCTGGTTTAGTATCTCAGAGCTGTGGTTTCTTTCTTCCTAAAATTTCAAGATCGGAATGAGGGACATTCCTTTAGATCCAGGGGTTGTCAGTCTTTTTCTGTACCATGAACCTCTTTGGCAGTAAGGTTAAGTCCCTGGACCTGGAATAATATTTTTAAATGCATAAAGTAAAGTATAAAGGACTACAAAGAAAATCAATTATGCTGAAATACAGGCAGCAAAATAGTAAACAAATTTGTGAAAAGTTTTTTTTTAAATTAATGCAGTAAATAATAAGATATAGGGCAGGTATAAGAATTGTGGCAATTTCAAGGTGGTGATAAGCATGTTGACTTAGAGGCTATTTGCCTGGTTGTCATGTAATATGAAAACATCTGCAATTTCTATTGGTGACAAAGTCAGAGGTACGACTCATACCACCTTGGTTTGTTGCTTGCATTCATAATTGAAAGAAAAGCTAAATTTCACTTAAAGATTAGTAAAATGGAAAAATATATTTTTTCCTTTCCATGTCATGGACCACTTGGGAAGGAGTCCATGGCCCGCTGGTTAAGAACTCCTGGTAGAAACGGTTCATTTTTACCTGTATCTTTCTGTCTGTTGTATAAGACTGTTTTCTCTTTGCATTTGTCTGTGTCCTTGTGTGCACCTTCCTTCAGGGGATGCGACCAGAGTAAAGCTTTCTAACCAGTGACCAGGAGCCCAAGGTTCTTGACTTGGATCTATTGCACCTGAGCTGTGTAACAGTAAAAAGTCATTCAAGTCTTTTAATTTCAGGCTCTTCATTCTTTAGAGGTTGTGAGAAATTTTGTGTTGCACATGAGTTAATGATCATGAAAGTGACTTGAAAACCGTAATTTAACTATAAATATCCAGTAGGAAGTGTGCATTTAATGAGTACATACTATGTGCCAGGCCTTGTGTTAGGTGATTTCACATACAATGATTTTATTTACTGGTCTCTAAAACCTTGTAAGCTAGAAATTATTATTCTCATTTTTTTCAGGAAAGAAAAGGTGTTAGTATTCTCTAAGAATTTAATACCATATTTTCATAAAAGCACGTATATATTTATGAGAGAGCATAGAGTAATGATTAAGAGCGTGGAGTTGGATTTTGTGAGAGCTCTCGTTCTAGCATTGCCACTAACTAGCTGGGTGATTGTGGTCAAGCTTCTTAAAATCTCCGTGTTTCAGGATCATAATAGTTACTACTTCACAGGGTTGTTGTTGTCTGTGTTAAATGAGTTGATATTGTAAAGCTGTTAGCAATAGTGTATGGAAAAGAAAGAGTACTAGCACATAGAAAGCACAATAGACATTTTTGTTGAACAAATAAAAATAAATGAATTATTTCCAGGTCCCAGCTTTCGACCCTGGGCAAGAACTGCTCTGTTGCAAGACAGCACTGTTGACAAGAGCCTGGAGGTCACAAAGGAGCCAATTCCAGCCCATGAAGACTCTGGTCAAGCATGAATCTCTGGGATCCCAGCCCTTACAAGATAGAGGTGAGGAGTATCTTCTGGGGACTATGAATTCTACAGACTTTATCTAATTTCACTTAAGGGCCACCTAAAAGATCCATTCACATTTACCTATCACAGATCAACTTTACTTTGAGACTGAAACTAAAAATGAAGTTGCAAACATAATTTTGGAAAGCCTTCCTAACCAAACTAGATAGTAAATAAGATTTTACTAAAATTGGAGTTTGGAAAGTATTGGTTTTTTAAAGAACATAGTGGTCTCTATTCATTTAACACATATTTATGGAAGTCTCCTATGTGGCAGCTAGTGTTGTTCGCACTAGGGATAGAGCCGTCAGTGAGACGGATCCTTACTCTGATGGAGCTTACATTTAGTAGGGAAGACAAATTAATAATACAGTTTTGGATAGTGGCAAGTGCAATAAGGAAATAAGACAGAATCTGTAAAGCCAGCCAGAATATTCCAGAAATCATAGGACTATTGCAGATTAAAGAGTATAAATCAAAACTCTAGGTCTGTTATTAGAACAGCGTGAATATCACTCCATAGGAATCTGTGTTCCAGGGTTTTCCCTCATGTGCTGTAACCATTTGGGAAGTTTCCCAAGATAAACAAAATTGGGACACTCCAGCCAACGTGAAATCTTTACTTCTCAACAGAGATTTTAGCCTAAACCAACTTATTTTCTGCCCCTTGCAAAATTTACTTTTATAGGGAAACCTGAAGTTCTTTACTTTTCTCTTTCTTGAATCTGAGCACGTTCTATGCAAGTGGACTACCTTTCTGACTCCTTGTCTGACTCTTAGTTTTTCAAAAACCAAAGAAGAAGCACTCTAACAGCTACTAAAGACATTTTAACCAAAAGTTGTATTTTATGCCCCTATCCTAGCAAAAGATCTTCAAATGGAAAGCTTTTTTTTTTTAATGTTGCTTTCATTTCCCCATTCCTCCCAAGGATCCTGCCCGTGGTGTTCCTCTGCAGGAGCACACCAGCTCCCTTCAGGCCCCGGGATTGCAGCTGGTAGGGATCAGGCATTTTGGAAAGAAACATACTCTGTATAAACATGTTTGGGAAGAATTTATTAACCCAGTTTTTGAACTTGGATTCCACAGGGCAGGGAGGCTGAATGCCAGGGTAGATCTCATCCATAGCTTCTTTCCTTCTTAGTTCTCCAGGTTCCTGGTCTTGCCCAGGGAGGAAGCTGCAGAGAAGACACAGTGGTAGCTGCCAGGCTCATCCCAGAGTCCCAGGTGAGCTGGAGGCCCTCTCTCTCCCAGCATTTTTAACTGCTGTTGGACTTCTCACGAAAGACCCTCCCTCCCCACTCCTTCTCCACACCAATCTTAGATCCACATGGAATTTGAGGTTTTTCATGGATCCTAAGGTTGTTTATCACTGTCTGTCTTCATTTTGGTGCCCATGTAAGGGGCTTTTCCTGTTTTACTACTAGCTTGGAGGACTGTCTGTGCTTCCCAGATCTTCCCTACCCCAGCTGTTTGCTTAGCCCCTTCATCTGTGGGATTTTCTTCTTCAATAAGGCAATTCAGCAAATAGAAACTTAGGGTCTTAATGTGATGGTGCTTTTGTTTTGTTTTTTTTTAAAGTATCGTAAATTATCCTGTTACAAATTATCCTGAAGGATCTAAAGACATGGACTTCGCCCTCAAGGAGCTCACACTTGAAGGGACACATAAGACCTGTCCTCTTGAGTCTAAAGTTATTTATGATACCAGCTGAGCAATGTTTTCTTACCTGGATTTTCATTTCTTACCCAGTCTTTCATGTTTTGTTTGAATATCTCAGTGTTTGAGTTGCTGTAGTGTCCATTTTTTCCTGAATTTTCTCACTTCAGACCTAGATTTTATTGTGTTTAAAAAATCATCAATATAAATGAGCCTATTCCTACTATGGCAAAAAAGCACAACACAAATCTTTTGAAAGTTTTGGATCTGGTCCACCTTTTTACTCTGTTGGCCTTTATTTTCCAAATCTTTTCACTTTCTGGACTGTAGTCTAGGTATTTATATGAAAATACTTACCCTAGTCTGTTTAACATGTTCTTCCGTTAATGGTTGTTTTATATATATGTGTGTGTGTGTTACTAAAGATAGGGTTAAGTAGGTATGGTTGGGGGGCTTGCTCTTTTTTGCAGAGCCCCTTTAAGTGGGATGTTCATTCTTTGCATGTACCCCTCAAAGCAGTGCCCAGCTTTGGGAGTGACCTTGACAAGAGGAACTACGTGGAATTGCCTCTTGTTTCAGGGTTTGCTGAAAGTGGAAGATGTGGCCTTGACCGTCTCCCCTGGGTGGGCACAGCTGGACTCATCTCAGGTGAATCTCTACAGAGACAAGAGGCAGGAGAACTGTGGCAGCCTCATCTCCCTGGGTAAGACGATGGACACTCATTTCTCTTAAGGTTTCTTGGTTTTCTTTGTGTATTAGAATCTACTGGGCTGTTAGAAGCTTTGGAGCCCCATTATGTTTGGATTAAGAACCACTATTTCTGAATCCCCACTGCTAACCAGCTGTCCGACTAGTTCCTTAACCCTTCTGAGCCTTGCTTTTTTGTCTGGCCTGCCAGTTCTCTAGTCAGGTTAAGTGGGATGTAGTAGATGCTACCCCTTAGCACAGGCCTGGCTCATAGTAAAATGCTCAGTAAATGTTGACTTCCTTTCCTTCCCTTCTTAGGGTCTGACCAATGAGGAAAGCTGAAGGGTCTCTTCTGGAAGTGGGCCATGAAATCATAAAGTGTGAGAGCTAGAGGGACCTTAGAGATGAGGGTGCAGAGGACAGAGGTTAGGTGACTTGTCTGAGTTCACACAACTAATTGTTGGTACAGCAGGGGCTCCAGCTCATATCTCCCAGCACTGAAGCCAGTTCTGTTTGGCGGAGTCAGAGATGACTTCTCTTTCCGTTGGTCAGTAACCAGTTTGAGTCCCCTCTTTCCCTGTTTCTTACAGAAGGCTTCAGAAACCCTTTCACTTCCCCTGTTTACTGTGGCCTTCTGTTCAGCCCGTTTAGTATCTAATCCCATTCCCATTCTCAGGTCTTTCCTCCCAGCAGTCCTGTTTTTCACCTTTATGACCATCCTCATTCTTGCACTCAAGTCCTCATACCTGACATATACAGACCACTGTGAGTCTTGCCTCCCTGCTACTCATCACAGAGCTTTCCTTCCATGACACGGCATAACTGAGAGTCACCAGTCATTTGTTGTTTCAGGTGGTGAAATACGAACTAAGATCAGGGACTTGCCTCCTGAAGATGAACATCTAGTACGAGAGCCTGGGGAGATCCCATGCCACCTGGGTGAAGACGTTGCCCAGATTACTCCATGTGCAGAAGTTGGTGAACAGGAGGGCAGGTTACACGGAAAGCACAAAAATGCCACAGGAAATAGGCGGCACTACTGCCATGAATGTGGAAAGAGTTTTGCTCAGAGTTCAGGCCTGACTAAGCATAGGAGAATCCACACTGGGGAAAAGCCCTATGAATGTGAGGAGTGTGGCAAGACCTTCATTGGGAGCTCTGCCCTTGTCATTCATCAGAGAGTCCACACTGGTGAGAAGCCATATGAGTGTGAAGAGTGCGGCAAGGTCTTCAGTCACAGTTCAAACCTTATTAAACACCAGAGAACCCACACTGGGGAGAAACCCTATGAGTGTGATGACTGTGGGAAAACGTTCAGCCAGAGCTGCAGCCTCCTTGAACATCACAAAATCCATACTGGGGAGAAGCCCTATCAGTGCAACATGTGTGGCAAAGCTTTTAGGCGGAATTCACATCTCCTGAGACATCAGAGGATCCATGGTGGGGATAAAAATGTTCAGGATTCTGAACATGGAGAGACCTGGGAAAGTCAGGGTAGAATGGAAAACCAGTGGGAAAATGTTGAGGCTTCCGTGTCTTATAAATGTAATGAGTGTGACAGAAGTTTCACTCGGAATAGAAGCCTTATTGAACATCAAAAAATTCACACTGGTGAGAAACCCTATCAGTGTGATGCATGTGGAAAAGGCTTCACCCGAACTTCATACCTTGTTCAACATCAGAGAAGCCACGTTGGGAAAAGAATTCTATCACAGTGACCCATGTAGTACGTGCCAAAGGTGATACTCATTCCTCATGGGACTGAAGCCACCCTGGAGCACCTCCTAACTATAAAAACTGTTGAGGGGCCTTTGTTTACCACTAAACACCATCAGGTGTATATAGAGTGGCTGAGACTAGGTATCTTCCAGATTCTATAAGGTGACCTGAAAAACAACTTGTTTGATAGGACTCTCTGGGAGAGTTGTGAGGAAGAGGTTGGACTTAAAATGGTTTATTCTTACCCATCAAACTTAAATGGGCTTCCAGTCTGGCTACTCGCCCTTAGCCAGCACTTTATCACATCTCCTGGGTGGACTGCTGTGATTATGGGGGCTGCTCCTTTGAACATTCATTTTGCCTGTAATGAATCTTTGAGTTGGTCAGATTCCTGAGTTCAATCCACTGTGCCTTGTTCATAGGTGCTAATAAATATTTATAAAGTGTACCAGTGAGATTCCCTTCATAGCTCTGAAAATCTGATGCTTGTTTAGATTTCTGAGAAATTTCTAATCAAAGCCGTTTGTGTTTATGGCTAACTCTGAAGGTCTAGATTCTGGGTTAATTTTAGCTGTATTTGTTGCCACGTACAAAGGGTTGGCAGAGTTGGAGTGGGGAGTCCATATTTCTTCATCACCATAGTACTTACAGTAAAAATGTCTTAAATAGCTTCTTCATCATGAGCCCATTGTTAGACAGCTCCATCCATGGAACTCTATTCTTCAGTAAACATTAATTATGTTAATTCATATTAATATTGCTACTCTTTTGGAAGGAAGTTCTCACATTCAGACAAAGTAAAAATCAGTTTATCAAGTCAGATTAAAATGATTAAGAATTTTGACAAACTTCTCTAATGCTTGTTGGAGCTGTAATGCTAAACAGATTTTTTCTCACCACGTAGTTACCTTGGGTCTAACCAAGTACCAAGACATCATCCTTGTCCCTCTCCCCTCACCTTATAGCTGACTGTGGATCAAGGCTTATGCCAGCTAAGCTCAAACTTCTCTAGCTCATAAGGATTCACACAAAATATTAATAACAAGTATCATTCATGCTTTCAAAACTTCCCTATGAGTTGGGGATAGAAAGATAGGTTTAGAGGCAGCTGGTGTGGGTAGAACCCCGAGTGTGTGTGGTAGGCGAAATATATCTGTTCAGAGGCACATTGGAAATCTTGAGTATCTGATCAAAGGATTCCATAATATCCAAAGTATAAACCTGTGAAGACTCAATGCTGTGAGTTAATCACAAGAAATAATTTCATATCTCCTGTTTCCACCCAAATAAACTTTTACTGCATCCTTCAAAGACTTGTATCTACTTAACCAGATACCTGAGTGCATATCACCAGCTGCCAGCATTGCCAGGCTGTGCCATGAATGGCTTCTATTTCTGATGAAATTCCTAATGGTGTTTTGTTCAGCCACTACTGTAGTGTTCTTGCTTTTTCTCAAACACCCTTTCTGGATTCCTGCTCTGCATGCGGTACCACAGGCAGATTAGGGACACTTTCTAAACCATAGCGTTCTCTCATTATTAATTCCCTACAAGCTTTCATTGCCTTCATTATCCTCTTAACTTCAAGCTAATTTAAACCTTTTTTGCTTTCAAAAATTCTGTATTTTCTCCACTCAAATCTTTTCTAGGCTTTTTTTCCCTCTTTAATTAACCTTTTGTTATTTCCACAAGAGCTAGCCACTTCTCTTTTCCTTCCCTAGTCTTCATTTTTCTTAAATAGTTGCTAATATCTCTGATTGTAAATGCTCAGACTTATTACAAACTAGTTACCCTGTTCATTTTTCTAACTTGAAATGTATTTGAAAGCCTTTTACAAACCAGGAAGCATTATACACATGTATAAATTACTGAGATTAACAAGGGACCACTGTGTCTCCTGTCATACTTCCACTCCTTCCAAACCAAAAAGATCTCTGCAGAGGGGGGAGATTTTGCAGAAAAATACTTTTGAGTGCCTACTATGCTAGACAATGGAAGGGGCAAAACAGCTATATGTATATATATGAGAGTGTGTGTGTGTGTGTGTGTGTATGTGTGTGTGTACATACTCGGGCTTGGTGTTTCAGTGTAATAAAATCGATAAGACACACGACTAAGGCAATGCAATAAAAAATACCTTGCAAGTGGTAAACTGAGGGCTATAGAAGCTCAAAGAAGGGAAAGGTCACTTCCTGCTGGGGAGTGATTATGATTACATGGATTGAATTGTGTCCCCCAAAAATGTGTGTTGTAAATTGTAACCACTAGTGGATGTAGTCCCATTTGGGAAAAGGGTTTTCTTTATTATACTAATGAGACCGTATCAGTGTAGGGTGTGTTTTAAGTCAATCACCGTCAGGATATAAAAGGGGCAGATTAGGCACAGAGAAGCAAGCAGAGATGGGAGAACATAAATGCCACACGGAGATTGCCAAGGAACCAAGGAACAGAAGCTGAAAAGAGACAAGGACCTCCCCCTAAAGCTGCCACCCTGAGTTTGAACTTCCAGTCACCTACACTGTGAGAAAACAAATTTCTGTATGTTAAAGCCACCCACTTATGGTATTTCTGTTACAGCAGCACTAGAGAACTAAGACACATAGACAGGGTGACATGTGATGCTAACAGAATATGTCAAAGTTAGTAAATAAGACAAATTTGAAGAGGTAGGTAGATTACAGGGGCCTTCAGTGCCAGAGCAAGTAGTGTAAACTTTATTCAGTAAGCACTGGGGAACCACTGACATTTTTTGATTAAAGTATTACCTAGAAAAATTTATCTAGCAGTGTTATGTAATTGTGTAATTTCAATTTTAAAAAAATCAGTTTGCTGGTAGTCATTTACCCACCCTACTTTTGTATAAAACAAAGTGTGTTTATAAATAAATGAATTATAAAAATGGATTTATTTCTAGTATGTTTAAAATGATAGGTTGAAAAAACTATTTTCAGATGAAATTAGATTCACTAAGATAAGCTGCTTAGTTAAGATATAAACAGTGGAATAAAATGCTACTTCTCATGCTTTCTTAAATCATTGTTATGAATTTTCATATCAATTAGCCATTCTACTTCATTTCTGCAATTGAAGCAATGCAGAAATTCCTCCTTTTTTTTTTTTTTTTTTTCTCCTAGTAACTGGTTATAGCATATTCTTTCTACTTGGGTAGAATGAATGGCTACAGTGAAAAGAGCTTTTGACCAATAGCCCTCCCAGAATTGTTCTTAATCCTGGCAAAGATTTGTATAATCCTGCAAAAGAGTCTTTCTCTGCCTTTGTTAGCAGAAAAAAAAAAAAGTAGGAATGATAGCTTACCTCACAGGGTTGTAAGGATCTGCTTATACAAACGCTCTAAAAATGTTGATAATTGGTAGAGAAATGGAGATTAAACACTTTTTAGCAGAAAACTCTATATATTGGAAATAGAATTGTTTAATAATAAAGACTATATTTTAAAAAATTGCTCTGTGACTACATGACAGTCTTGGTCTTCTTATCTACTGATGTCCCAGATCATCTCCTTAATTATTCATGATGAGAATTTTAACCACTAGGTAATGTCAGGCTATCTACTTTTCTCTAAACACTCATTTTAGTTCATCTTTTGTTTTTCCTCATGATAGTCAAAATTGAGTCCGGTGGATTCAAATGAGTAAACTTTTTCAGTCAGCTTTGTATAACTAGTATCTATTTTGTACAGAAATATTTCAGAATGACTGCTTTCCTGCAAACTTTTTGTTAACGTATCATTTCCCTTTATTATAGAAATATGCTTTTGTTTTTGCATCTACTCACATTTCTCACTTGGCTTCTGGTGTCAGGAATCACTCCCTATTTACAATATCAATCTAAGACTCTAGAATTGGAACATAAAAAATTTCCTGGTCTCTTCTCACTATTAATGGTTTAATCATTGTGATATATTCTCACCTGCTGTATGTATTTTGTTTATCAGGAGTTGGTTGTCATCCAAATACCTTGGCAAACCTCTCCAAGTCCCTGTTTTTATTCCAATTTTTAAGTCTTGGTGTACCTGTTTTCAGAGTTCTAGAGGGAAAAAAATCTGACCGATCGTAATGTAAATTATTTGTATAACAGTAATAAATCATACAGTTATTCCTCTTGACTAAGTGAATTCTTGAAGAGATCAAAATGCATTGCATGGAGGTGAAGCCAACATGGTGCTAAAGACAGAAGCACCATGCAGTCCTCTACAGCGAAGACTCAAAAAACTAAGTAAAACAGATATAAACATCAGTCCTGGGACCCTAAGCATCAAATGAAGGGATAAAGAACTAGATAAAGCACCAAATGGAAGAAGAAACTGACAGAATAGAGAAGAGGAGAGCTACAGAGTGGAGGTCCTCTGCCAGCTAAAGTGGCATGGATTCGCCATGTTGGAGCACAGCCACAAACTACCCCAGACATGGAGGATGGGAAAGCAACTTCATGGAGCTCCCAAGAGGAGACAGAGCACCCAGTAACCAGAGATACACACTCTCCCACCTCCCACCCTTCTGCCTTGTAGGCTGCCTCCACTGCTTTCCAATGGCCCATGGTCATTCGGCCAGAAGAGACAGTGGCTCACTGCCACACAGGGTCTGCCCTGCCCCCAACAGCCAGTCCCTCAGTGCCATATTTTTTTTTTTGTTTGTTACTTCTCTCTCTTTTCTTTCCTTCCTTTCCTTTTTCCCACCTACCTAACCCTGTGCACCACCCCTGCCGCTTCTTGACAGGGCCATGCTGCACTCCTCAGCTAGAGAGCTACTGGCACACAGCCTACCTGGGTCTGCTCTGCCCCCACCAGCCAGCTCCCTCAGTGCCATATTTTTTATTTTTCTTTATCTTCTCCTTTCTCCCTTTTTCTTCTCCCTCCCACCTAGGCCCTACACTGCCTCTGCCCCTTCCTGATGGGCCATGCTGTGCTGCCTGGAAAGAGAGACACCAGCTTGCCTCCACCTCTGTTCTGCCCCACTGCCTCAGTGCCCTACTTTTTTTGTTTTTGTTTTGTTTCTTCTTTCTCTCTCCTTTCCTTTCCTTTCTCCTGCTCACCTAGCCCCCGGCAACACTCCTACCCCTTCTCAATGGGCTGTGCCACACTGTTTGGCTAGAGAGTCACAGGAGCACAGCCCTCACAGGTCTGCCCCACCCCCACCTGCCAACTCCTACTGTGCCACCATTTTATTTATTTATTTTTATTATTATTTTCTTCATTTTTGTCCTTCTGTTTGTCTTTCTTCTTTCTCTTTCCCACTTGGCTCTGCATGTCACACCCTCTCCTTTCCCTCCTGCCTCTCTGCACCACTTGCCAAGTGCAAAGCCGCAGAGTGGCACCAGTGTGGACCTCTGGACCCCACCCCACATTGCCCTCCTGACCCTGACCCACCAACTGCCACACCCTCCAGAGGGGCAATGCAGGCCTCCAGACCCCCAGATCCAGCTCCACCATGCTGCACCCAGACCTGCCCCACCAGCTCCAGTTGTGAGAGAAAATGACCCATCCCTGCCCTTCTCCCGCTGCTGGACCTGCCCTGCTGCACCGTAGCTGAGCAACCAGCCCTGCCCACCTGGACAAGGTGGTGAGAACTATCATGCCCACAACAAACAAGCAACAAAACATGCCAAGCCTTCCCGCCGAGACATAACCAAATAAAACAAAAAAGCAGGATGAAAAAAACAAACTTACAATCAATCAATGAAGAAAATAATTCCTGAATGTCTCAGAAACAGCAAAGATGTCAAAATATGTTTTAAAAAAATAGGACAGGATGGTTCCAGTAAGTGACTGAAATAAACACCAGATGACCTTTTGGTAGAAGGAAAGGCACTGGAACTACCTGATAGGGAATTAAAAGTCTAATATTCAGTGCTCTCCAAGAGATTACAAAAGAGATGAAGGAAACCACAGATGAAACTAAGGAAAAAACATACAAAATCATGGAAAATACAGACAAAATCAGGGAAAACACAAAGCAACGTAAGAATTCAGGAAAATAATACAAGAACAAAATGTCAAAATAAATAAAGTATTAGAAATCATACAAAAACAGCAAGTAGAAATCCAAAAGATAAACAACAAGATTTCAGAAGTGGACAACACAACAGAAGGTTTTAGGAGCATATTGGAAACAATGGAAGACAGGATCCACGAAATTGAAGACACAACCTTGGATACCACTTTGAGGAAAAATCAGAGAGAGGAATGAAGAAAACCTAAGAACTATGTGGGATACAATCAACAGCAAAAATTGGGGTGTAGTCGGAGTTACAGAACAGGATGAGAAAATGGAAAACAAAGAGAGGATCATTGAAAATTTGCTGACAGAAAACTTCCCTAATATCATGAAAGATGAAAAGTTGACCATACAAGAAGCTCAATGAACCACATATAGGATAGACCCCAAAAGAAAGTCACCAAGACATATCATAATCACACTTGCCTAAACCAAAGACAAGAAAGAATACTGAGAGCAGCTCGAGAAAAACAAAAAGTCACATACAAAGGTGAAACAATAAGCTTAAGCTCTGATTACTCTGCAGAAACCATGCAGGCAAGAAGGCAGTGGGATGACATATATAAAACCTTGAAACAAAAAAATTGTCAACCAAGAAATCCTGCAAAACTCTTGCTCAAATATGATGGCAAAATTAGGACATTTCCAGATAAACGGAAATAAAGGGAATATGTAAAAACCAAACCAAACTTATAAAATTATTAAAGAGAATCCTTCAGTTAGAGAACCAGCAACATCAGACAACAACCTGAATCTAGGAC